>OY992540.1:65688660-66401184 GCA_963921195.1 Pegoplata infirma | reverse complement strand
GACAGACAGACAGACAGACAGACAGACAGACAGACAGACAGACAGACAGACAGACAGACAGACAGACAGACAGACAGACAGACAGACAGACAGACAGACAGACAGACAGACAGACAGACAGACAGACAGACAGACAGACAGACAGACAGACAGACAGACAGACAGACAGACAGACAGACAGACAGACAGACAGACAGACAGACAGACAGACAGACAGACAGACAGACAGACAGACAGACAGACAGACAGACAGACAGACAGACAGACAGACAGACAGACAGACAGACAGACAGACAGACAGACAGACAGACAGACAGACAGACAGACAGACAGACAGACAGACAGACAGACAGACAGACAGACAGACAGACAGACAGACAGACAGACAGACAGACAGACAGACAGACAGACAGACAGACAGACAGACAGACAGACAGACAGACAGACAGACAGACAGACAGACAGACAGACAGACAGACAGACAGACAGACAGACAGACAGACAGACAGACAGACAGACAGACAGACAGACAGACAGACAGACAGACAGACAGACAGACAGACAGACAGACAGACAGACAGACAGACAGACAGACAGACAGACAGACAGACAGACAGACAGACAGACAGACAGACAGACAGACAGACAGACAGACAGACAGACAGACAGACAGACAGACAGACAGACAGACAGACAGACAGACAGACAGACAGACAGACAGACAGACAGACAGACAGACAGACAGACAGACAGACAGACAGACAGACAGACAGACAGACAGACAGACAGACAGACAGACAGACAGACAGACAGACAGACAGACAGACAGACAGACAGACAGACAGACAGACAGACAGACAGACAGACAGACAGACAGACAGACAGACAGACAGACAGACAGACAGACAGACAGACAGACAGACAGACAGACAGACAGACAGACAGACAGACAGACAGACAGACAGACAGACAGACAGACAGACAGACAGACAGACAGACAGACAGACAGACAGACAGACAGACAGACAGACAGACAGACAGACAGACAGACAGACAGACAGACAGACAGACAGACAGACAGACAGACAGACAGACAGACAGACAGACAGACAGACAGACAGACAGACAGACAGACAGACAGACAGACAGACAGACAGACAGACAGACAGACAGACAGACAGACAGACAGACAGACAGACAGACAGACAGACAGACAGACAGACAGACAGACAGACAGACAGACAGACAGACAGACAGACAGACAGACAGACAGACAGACAGACAGACAGACAGACAGACAGACAGACAGACAGACAGACAGACAGACAGACAGACAGACAGACAGACAGACAGACAGACAGACAGACAGACAGACAGACAGACAGACAGACAGACAGACAGACAGACAGACAGACAGACAGACAGACAGACAGACAGACAGACAGACAGACAGACAGACAGACAGACAGACAGACAGACAGACAGACAGACAGACAGACAGACAGACAGACAGACAGACAGACAGACAGACAGACAGACAGACAGACAGACAGACAGACAGACAGACAGACAGACAGACAGACAGACAGACAGACAGACAGACAGACAGACAGACAGACAGACAGACAGACAGACAGACAGACAGACAGACAGACAGACAGACAGACAGACAGACAGACAGACAGACAGACAGACAGACAGACAGACAGACAGACAGACAGACAGACAGACAGACAGACAGACAGACAGACAGACAGACAGACAGACAGACAGACAGACAGACAGACAGACAGACAGACAGACAGACAGACAGACAGACAGACAGACAGACAGACAGACAGACAGACAGACAGACAGACAGACAGACAGACAGACAGACAGACAGACAGACAGACAGACAGACAGACAGACAGACAGACAGACAGACAGACAGACAGACAGACAGACAGACAGACAGACAGACAGACAGACAGACAGACAGACAGACAGACAGACAGACAGACAGACAGACAGACAGACAGACAGACAGACAGACAGACAGACAGACAGACAGACAGACAGACAGACAGACAGACAGACAGACAGACAGACAGACAGACAGACAGACAGACAGACAGACAGACAGACAGACAGACAGACAGACAGACAGACAGACAGACAGACAGACAGACAGACAGACAGACAGACAGACAGACAGACAGACAGACAGACAGACAGACAGACAGACAGACAGACAGACAGACAGACAGACAGACAGACAGACAGACAGACAGACAGACAGACAGACAGACAGACAGACAGACAGACAGACAGACAGACAGACAGACAGACAGACAGACAGACAGACAGACAGACAGACAGACAGACAGACAGACAGACAGACAGACAGACAGACAGACAGACAGACAGACAGACAGACAGACAGACAGACAGACAGACAGACAGACAGACAGACAGACAGACAGACAGACAGACAGACAGACAGACAGACAGACAGACAGACAGACAGACAGACAGACAGACAGACAGACAGACAGACAGACAGACAGACAGACAGACAGACAGACAGACAGACAGACAGACAGACAGACAGACAGACAGACAGACAGACAGACAGACAGACAGACAGACAGACAGACAGACAGACAGACAGACAGACAGACAGACAGACAGACAGACAGACAGACAGACAGACAGACAGACAGACAGACAGACAGACAGACAGACAGACAGACAGACAGACAGACAGACAGACAGACAGACAGACAGACAGACAGACAGACAGACAGACAGACAGACAGACAGACAGACAGACAGACAGACAGACAGACAGACAGACAGACAGACAGACAGACAGACAGACAGACAGACAGACAGACAGACAGACAGACAGACAGACAGACAGACAGACAGACAGACAGACAGACAGACAGACAGACAGACAGACAGACAGACAGACAGACAGACAGACAGACAGACAGACAGACAGACAGACAGACAGACAGACAGACAGACAGACAGACAGACAGACAGACAGACAGACAGACAGACAGACAGACAGACAGACAGACAGACAGACAGACAGACAGACAGACAGACAGACAGACAGACAGACAGACAGACAGACAGACAGACAGACAGACAGACAGACAGACAGACAGACAGACAGACAGACAGACAGACAGACAGACAGACAGACAGACAGACAGACAGACAGACAGACAGACAGACAGACAGACAGACAGACAGACAGACAGACAGACAGACAGACAGACAGACAGACAGACAGACAGACAGACAGACAGACAGACAGACAGACAGACAGACAGACAGACAGACAGACAGACAGACAGACAGACAGACAGACAGACAGACAGACAGACAGACAGACAGACAGACAGACAGACAGACAGACAGACAGACAGACAGACAGACAGACAGACAGACAGACAGACAGACAGACAGACAGACAGACAGACAGACAGACAGACAGACAGACAGACAGACAGACAGACAGACAGACAGACAGACAGACAGACAGACAGACAGACAGACAGACAGACAGACAGACAGACAGACAGACAGACAGACAGACAGACAGACAGACAGACAGACAGACAGACAGACAGACAGACAGACAGACAGACAGACAGACAGACAGACAGACAGACAGACAGACAGACAGACAGACAGACAGACAGACAGACAGACAGACAGACAGACAGACAGACAGACAGACAGACAGACAGACAGACAGACAGACAGACAGACAGACAGACAGACAGACAGACAGACAGACAGACAGACAGACAGACAGACAGACAGACAGACAGACAGACAGACAGACAGACAGACAGACAGACAGACAGACAGACAGACAGACAGACAGACAGACAGACAGACAGACAGACAGACAGACAGACAGACAGACAGACAGACAGACAGACAGACAGACAGACAGACAGACAGACAGACAGACAGACAGACAGACAGACAGACAGACAGACAGACAGACAGACAGACAGACAGACAGACAGACAGACAGACAGACAGACAGACAGACAGACAGACAGACAGACAGACAGACAGACAGACAGACAGACAGACAGACAGACAGACAGACAGACAGACAGACAGACAGACAGACAGACAGACAGACAGACAGACAGACAGACAGACAGACAGACAGACAGACAGACAGACAGACAGACAGACAGACAGACAGACAGACAGACAGACAGACAGACAGACAGACAGACAGACAGACAGACAGACAGACAGACAGACAGACAGACAGACAGACAGACAGACAGACAGACAGACAGACAGACAGACAGACAGACAGACAGACAGACAGACAGACAGACAGACAGACAGACAGACAGACAGACAGACAGACAGACAGACAGACAGACAGACAGACAGACAGACAGACAGACAGACAGACAGACAGACAGACAGACAGACAGACAGACAGACAGACAGACAGACAGACAGACAGACAGACAGACAGACAGACAGACAGACAGACAGACAGACAGACAGACAGACAGACAGACAGACAGACAGACAGACAGACAGACAGACAGACAGACAGACAGACAGACAGACAGACAGACAGACAGACAGACAGACAGACAGACAGACAGACAGACAGACAGACAGACAGACAGACAGACAGACAGACAGACAGACAGACAGACAGACAGACAGACAGACAGACAGACAGACAGACAGACAGACAGACAGACAGACAGACAGACAGACAGACAGACAGACAGACAGACAGACAGACAGACAGACAGACAGACAGACAGACAGACAGACAGACAGACAGACAGACAGACAGACAGACAGACAGACAGACAGACAGACAGACAGACAGACAGACAGACAGACAGACAGACAGACAGACAGACAGACAGACAGACAGACAGACAGACAGACAGACAGACAGACAGACAGACAGACAGACAGACAGACAGACAGACAGACAGACAGACAGACAGACAGACAGACAGACAGACAGACAGACAGACAGACAGACAGACAGACAGACAGACAGACAGACAGACAGACAGACAGACAGACAGACAGACAGACAGACAGACAGACAGACAGACAGACAGACAGACAGACAGACAGACAGACAGACAGACAGACAGACAGACAGACAGACAGACAGACAGACAGACAGACAGACAGACAGACAGACAGACAGACAGACAGACAGACAGACAGACAGACAGACAGACAGACAGACAGACAGACAGACAGACAGACAGACAGACAGACAGACAGACAGACAGACAGACAGACAGACAGACAGACAGACAGACAGACAGACAGACAGACAGACAGACAGACAGACAGACAGACAGACAGACAGACAGACAGACAGACAGACAGACAGACAGACAGACAGACAGACAGACAGACAGACAGACAGACAGACAGACAGACAGACAGACAGACAGACAGACAGACAGACAGACAGACAGACAGACAGACAGACAGACAGACAGACAGACAGACAGACAGACAGACAGACAGACAGACAGACAGACAGACAGACAGACAGACAGACAGACAGACAGACAGACAGACAGACAGACAGACAGACAGACAGACAGACAGACAGACAGACAGACAGACAGACAGACAGACAGACAGACAGACAGACAGACAGACAGACAGACAGACAGACAGACAGACAGACAGACAGACAGACAGACAGACAGACAGACAGACAGACAGACAGACAGACAGACAGACAGACAGACAGACAGACAGACAGACAGACAGACAGACAGACAGACAGACAGACAGACAGACAGACAGACAGACAGACAGACAGACAGACAGACAGACAGACAGACAGACAGACAGACAGACAGACAGACAGACAGACAGACAGACAGACAGACAGACAGACAGACAGACAGACAGACAGACAGACAGACAGACAGACAGACAGACAGACAGACAGACAGACAGACAGACAGACAGACAGACAGACAGACAGACAGACAGACAGACAGACAGACAGACAGACAGACAGACAGACAGACAGACAGACAGACAGACAGACAGACAGACAGACAGACAGACAGACAGACAGACAGACAGACAGACAGACAGACAGACAGACAGACAGACAGACAGACAGACAGACAGACAGACAGACAGACAGACAGACAGACAGACAGACAGACAGACAGACAGACAGACAGACAGACAGACAGACAGACAGACAGACAGACAGACAGACAGACAGACAGACAGACAGACAGACAGACAGACAGACAGACAGACAGACAGACAGACAGACAGACAGACAGACAGACAGACAGACAGACAGACAGACAGACAGACAGACAGACAGACAGACAGACAGACAGACAGACAGACAGACAGACAGACAGACAGACAGACAGACAGACAGACAGACAGACAGACAGACAGACAGACAGACAGACAGACAGACAGACAGACAGACAGACAGACAGACAGACAGACAGACAGACAGACAGACAGACAGACAGACAGACAGACAGACAGACAGACAGACAGACAGACAGACAGACAGACAGACAGACAGACAGACAGACAGACAGACAGACAGACAGACAGACAGACAGACAGACAGACAGACAGACAGACAGACAGACAGACAGACAGACAGACAGACAGACAGACAGACAGACAGACAGACAGACAGACAGACAGACAGACAGACAGACAGACAGACAGACAGACAGACAGACAGACAGACAGACAGACAGACAGACAGACAGACAGACAGACAGACAGACAGACAGACAGACAGACAGACAGACAGACAGACAGACAGACAGACAGACAGACAGACAGACAGACAGACAGACAGACAGACAGACAGACAGACAGACAGACAGACAGACAGACAGACAGACAGACAGACAGACAGACAGACAGACAGACAGACAGACAGACAGACAGACAGACAGACAGACAGACAGACAGACAGACAGACAGACAGACAGACAGACAGACAGACAGACAGACAGACAGACAGACAGACAGACAGACAGACAGACAGACAGACAGACAGACAGACAGACAGACAGACAGACAGACAGACAGACAGACAGACAGACAGACAGACAGACAGACAGACAGACAGACAGACAGACAGACAGACAGACAGACAGACAGACAGACAGACAGACAGACAGACAGACAGACAGACAGACAGACAGACAGACAGACAGACAGACAGACAGACAGACAGACAGACAGACAGACAGACAGACAGACAGACAGACAGACAGACAGACAGACAGACAGACAGACAGACAGACAGACAGACAGACAGACAGACAGACAGACAGACAGACAGACAGACAGACAGACAGACAGACAGACAGACAGACAGACAGACAGACAGACAGACAGACAGACAGACAGACAGACAGACAGACAGACAGACAGACAGACAGACAGACAGACAGACAGACAGACAGACAGACAGACAGACAGACAGACAGACAGACAGACAGACAGACAGACAGACAGACAGACAGACAGACAGACAGACAGACAGACAGACAGACAGACAGACAGACAGACAGACAGACAGACAGACAGACAGACAGACAGACAGACAGACAGACAGACAGACAGACAGACAGACAGACAGACAGACAGACAGACAGACAGACAGACAGACAGACAGACAGACAGACAGACAGACAGACAGACAGACAGACAGACAGACAGACAGACAGACAGACAGACAGACAGACAGACAGACAGACAGACAGACAGACAGACAGACAGACAGACAGACAGACAGACAGACAGACAGACAGACAGACAGACAGACAGACAGACAGACAGACAGACAGACAGACAGACAGACAGACAGACAGACAGACAGACAGACAGACAGACAGACAGACAGACAGACAGACAGACAGACAGACAGACAGACAGACAGACAGACAGACAGACAGACAGACAGACAGACAGACAGACAGACAGACAGACAGACAGACAGACAGACAGACAGACAGACAGACAGACAGACAGACAGACAGACAGACAGACAGACAGACAGACAGACAGACAGACAGACAGACAGACAGACAGACAGACAGACAGACAGACAGACAGACAGACAGACAGACAGACAGACAGACAGACAGACAGACAGACAGACAGACAGACAGACAGACAGACAGACAGACAGACAGACAGACAGACAGACAGACAGACAGACAGACAGACAGACAGACAGACAGACAGACAGACAGACAGACAGACAGACAGACAGACAGACAGACAGACAGACAGACAGACAGACAGACAGACAGACAGACAGACAGACAGACAGACAGACAGACAGACAGACAGACAGACAGACAGACAGACAGACAGACAGACAGACAGACAGACAGACAGACAGACAGACAGACAGACAGACAGACAGACAGACAGACAGACAGACAGACAGACAGACAGACAGACAGACAGACAGACAGACAGACAGACAGACAGACAGACAGACAGACAGACAGACAGACAGACAGACAGACAGACAGACAGACAGACAGACAGACAGACAGACAGACAGACAGACAGACAGACAGACAGACAGACAGACAGACAGACAGACAGACAGACAGACAGACAGACAGACAGACAGACAGACAGACAGACAGACAGACAGACAGACAGACAGACAGACAGACAGACAGACAGACAGACAGACAGACAGACAGACAGACAGACAGACAGACAGACAGACAGACAGACAGACAGACAGACAGACAGACAGACAGACAGACAGACAGACAGACAGACAGACAGACAGACAGACAGACAGACAGACAGACAGACAGACAGACAGACAGACAGACAGACAGACAGACAGACAGACAGACAGACAGACAGACAGACAGACAGACAGACAGACAGACAGACAGACAGACAGACAGACGGACGGACGGACATAGCTAGATCGTCTTAAAATCGATCGAGGATCATGAATATATATACTTTATGGGTACCTAGACCAATATTTCGAGGTGTTTCAAATGGAATGACAAACTTATATATACCCTCTATCACTAGAGTGGATGGTATAAAAACCTTAAAAATTTAGTTTTTCAGAGGTTGGTTTAGTTTTTTAAGGGGAAATATTTATCCACCTGGGCTGATTTTGCCCATTTACGAACTTAGCCTACCTATGACCATAAGACAAATTCGTGCCAATCTTCAGAAGTCTAGATTTTTTTATTTTGGACTGCAGTATGTTTTATACAGACGGACGGACGAAGATTCAGAGAATGTCTTAGAATCGATCAAGGATCAATAATGATAATATTCTTTAAGAGCTCTCTTACCGATATATCGATATTTTAGTGTCGGCAACTGATATAACGTCGAAATTTTTAGAGCAATAATTGCTTGGCAATTTTTCTGATCAACTATTGCTGGTAAATAAACATCAAAATCAAACGCCATCTTTGTTTGGAATTCATCAAAATAGACGCAAAGCGGTTTTTATTCATTTTGCATACGTTATTGTTTATTGCCACCAATAAAAATCAGGGGTTACAGACGGAATGACAAAATAACAAATTTTGTGTAATTTGTGAGATTTTGGATAATTTTTTGTGTAATTATACCCTCCACTCTAGTGATAGAGGGTATATATAAGTTTGTCATTCCGTTTGTAACACCTCGAAATATTGGTCTAGGACCCCATAAAGTATATATATTCATGATCTTCGATCGATTTTAAGACGATCTAGCGATGTCCGTCCGTCCGTCCGTCCGTCCGTCCGTCCGTCCGTCCGTCTGTCCGTCTGTCTGTCTGTCTGTCTGTCTGTCTGTTGAAAACACGCTAACTTTTGAAAGACTTTACGGAGGCTCCTGAAGTTTGGCATATATGTTGGGCATTCACCTGGTCAAGTTGGTATTGCAATCCAGCGAAATCGGTCCAGTGGTTCAAAAGTTATAAGCAAATGAGTGAATTTCGGCAAGGGTTTTTCTGGAATTTACGAGATAAAACACACGGTAACTTTCGAACGACAATTCTGACGGTACTGAAGCTTGGCATATATATTTGTCGTTCCTTTTGGCTGTTTCGTATTGAATTTCAGTCAAATCGGTCCAGTGGTTCAAAAGTTATTAGAAAAACCGTAAATTTCAGATTCGCCTCACCTTAAATTACGTGTTGAAAACCCGTTAAACATGTTTTAAAAACATTGGTAAGTCACAAAAATATTTTGCAAAGCATTTTTGTCACTCAAAAATATTTTTACACTAAAAGAAAAAAAAAATACACTCGAAAAAAATTTTACACTCAAAAAAAATTTTACACTCAAAAAAAAAGTTTAGTAAATTATTTTTTTTTTTCAAAAATTTGTTAAAAAAAAAAGTTTTTTTACACAAAATAAAAAATTTTTAATCAAAAATTTTATTTTTTCACTCTAGAAAATTTACTATAACTTAAAAAGGGCATTGTGGAGGGTATTCATAGATTCGGCCAAGTCGAATTTAACTTTTCTACTTGTTTCCAATTCCATTGGTGGCAACACTGGCAGGAACTAATCACAATATAACACTCTGCAACACATTTTGGTTCATCATCTTGAGCCTCAAAGGTTCCAACGAAAAATGAAAGTAGACCATCAAATAAAGAAAATCACCAAAGGGTTTTGGAAATTTATGGTGTTTTCTTTTCTAAAAAAAAATGTTTGCCTTTTTAGGGCATACATTTTTAAAATTTTTAACACACCTTAAAAAAATCTATAAAAATTTGCATTTTATTTGACTGGAATAGAACACAACATACAGAAATACTCTGCCCTGTATTTTCTAACAGCTGTTTTGGGAAAACAACACAGAAAAAGTCAGCTGTTGTATAAGGCAATTTCAACCCCGTGATTTTTTACAGGGTAAAAAGTGCAACTTTTTTGCACTTTATAGGGCAGACATTTTTAGAAAAGAACACGATATTCTTTATAAGGGTTGACATTTTTTAGAAAAGAACACAAAAACACAATTTTCGGGGCGAAATGCAAAAAAAAGGCACATTTTTTGCCAGAAAAGAAAACACCATTAGTATGAATACCTTTTTATAGTCCACTTAAATTAAAATTTTTTACCAAGACCTACAAATATGTTTGGATGTCTTTAGTGAAATTTTATGGCGGTTCTTTTCTAAAACATATTAATCCTCTAACTGCCATTTTAAGTGTTCATTTTAGTCCTTTTTTTTTAAACTAACCTCAGAAGTCTAATAAAACATCCATTGAAAGGGTTAAAATGTTCTACAAAAATGTTCCTAATAAAAGTTCATTAGGGGTTCGTGCGACATTTAAATGCTTAAAAATGAAAAAATATTAAGAATTATCTTTTATTATTATTTTTTTGAGTGTTTTATTAATTTTAGTCTACTGATCATCACACCATAAGAAACCATACAAAAATCTTGTACAATTCATTGTTACTCAAACATTCACATTCAAATTCAAACACGTACACACACATGTATGTATTCTTAACATTTTCATTTTAGTTCATTCATTTTCTTCTTTTTTTCGATTAGATTTTGTTGTCAATGCAAATATTGATGTGGTAGTGAATTCATTTTTACTTATTTTACTGTGCAAATTCGAAAGAACTGCAATCATTAACAATGCCAGGCCATGATTTAAAAAAAAAAAGTTGAATAAAAATCTTGGAATGCAAAAAAAAAAATGTAGTCATATTGTATATTAAAGAAGACCTATGCATATGAAGATGATTTGTTTGGGAGTAAAAGCAACAGTTAAACATATTTTTTTAATGGAGAAAATTTAAATCACTATTAACAGTTACTTTCAAAACTGATCAAATAAAATTGTTTATATTATGAAGATTATACAAAATGTTTTCTTTTAAAAAATATTTTAGATTTTTTATTTTTTTAATTACACAGTAGGGTGGGGGTTGAAGTTTTGCCCCAAATATTTTTTTCCCTATACACTAAAAAAATTATGTCATTAACTGTTTGTAGTTTATTTAAAAAGTTTTACGTTTAGTCGTTTTTAAAAGAAAAAGCTTTTTTTTGATGTTCAGTTTTTATTAATGACTAAACACTAAAAAATAAAGACTTTCATTAACATTTAATTTTTAAAGTCCTTTATTTTTGTTTTGTAAGTAAAAACTACTGATTATTCTTTAAATTTTTAATGATTTGTGTAATTTTTTTTTTTAAATTGTTGGTATTTTTTAATGAGATATCATTATTTTTTACCTACACAGGTAGGTTATTTTTTGAAAAAAAAAAAATCAAAAAATTATTTATAGAAATATAAAAACATGTTTGTATCAAGTGACTTTGGCACGATGGGTAGAGTGTCTGGCCAGAATGTAGTTGATTGCGGGATCGATTCCCCAAAATTTTATTAAAAAT
Source organism: Pegoplata infirma (assembly GCA_963921195.1). NCBI lineage: Eukaryota > Metazoa > Arthropoda > Insecta > Diptera > Anthomyiidae > Pegoplata > Pegoplata infirma. The sequence goes on along the minus strand of OY992540.1, from coordinate 66,388,733 downwards.
TTTTAAAAAAATATTTAAATAGAAAATTGTAAAAAATAACCTACGAAATCATTAATTTTTAATGTTTTCGTAGGTTATTTTTTTGAATTTGTTGGTAAAAATGACAGAACTTTCATTATTTTTTAATGTTTTCGTAGGTTATTCTTTTCGAATTTGTTGGTAAAAAAGAATGAAAAACCGTAATTTTTTAATGTTATTTGTTTTAGAAAATTTTGTCAACAGTAAAAAATAAATGTTGATGAATAATTACTGGGATGGTTTTCAATTGTTTATTCACTGGTTTTAAATGTGTTTTTCATTTGTTTCTGCCTACAAAATATTTTGAGTGTACAAACCAAAAATTTTTTTTTCGATTTTTTTAATTTTGATAAACTTATTAACGACACAAAATTTCATTTGGCTTCAAAATTGACATCGAATAAAAATTAGGTCCGTTGGGATCCTAAAAAAAGCAGCATAAAATTTTCTGTTTTACCCATTTTTTCACATTTTATGTATTAACACAAAAAAATACTTTTGTCGAATTTCGTCGATTGCCGGACAAATTATGGTTCGTTTTGGTCCAAGAACTCTAAAATTTAGTTTTTAGACAAATCGGGCAATTTTAACCTGTGCCGCTGGGAGGTTAAAGTTTTGCCCTAAAAAATGTTTGTTTTTTGGTTTGAAGAAAAAACTTTAACCCCCCAGGGGCACGGGTAAAAATTATCCGATTTGGCTAACACCGTCCGACAGCCAATATTAAACATGAACCGGATTATACTTATACTTCTGAAAGTAGAGGTGAAGTGGAGAAAACTGCATTCACAGTTTTTCGTTTCGTGATCCTGTTTCCTTTTAAAATGATTTCAAAGTTTTAAAGAATACATTTTGTAAAATATTTTTGAAATATTTGTACTTGTCCCAGGATGATACTGGCGACGGAAAATGAAAGAGCAGGATCTCCTCTAATTTATTAATTTTTTTGCTTTGCCATATCAGGATAAAGGGGCGTGAATAAAGTCATTTGAAAACTTTATCAATATGTTTTGTTCAAAATTTTGAATGATATTAAAGGATACATTTTTGAAAGGACGTAACTTAACTTCCTTTTCCTGATACGTAAAAATAATAAAAAAGGAAAACTAGGGGAGATCCTCCTCTTTCTTTTCTGTCAACAGTGGCATCCTAGGACAAGTACAAATATTAAAAAAATTTTTTATTAAATTTAATCCTCTAAAAATTTGAAGGATCAAGAAAAGAAGATCTGTAAATGCTGTTTTACTGCATGTAGTCTCTAGTTTAAAACGTATATTATTAAGTTAGTGTTTAACGACAGTTTTGTATTTTTGTCGCACGGTGTAATACACAAAATTTCTAAAAATTGGGTGAATGGTGAAGTCGAATTCGAGAATCGAGCTCAATATTTTAAAAAGTATAAAAAACGCATTTTTTCTGTTTTTTGATACATTTCTGAACACGATAAAGATGTCACAGACAGGAATAATATTTTTTTTGGTGATATGTATCATTAAAATCAACATCTCAGCTTATAGTCAAAAATAAAAAAATAAAATTTAAAAAATTTTAGACTACGTCCCCAACGGCCCTAATTTTTTTTTTCAAAGTCAATTTTGAAGTGGTTGGTTTTATCCCACTAAAATGAAATTTTATTGTCGTTAAAAATCTTATCAAGTAAAATAGTAGTAATAAATAAAAAAATTATTAAAAATTTGAAAAAAAATGTTTGTGTGAGAAACAAATTTTTTGTGGCAAAACTTTAACCCCCCAAGGCACTGTTTAATTTTGTTCGATTTGGCCGATTTTAAACATAGAATTTGTGTACCATAGCGAACCATAACTTGCACGGCGATCGACAAAATTCGAAAAAGTCATAATTGTTGCCACTCTATTACACAGTGATCTAAAATCGAACTTTTCGAATCGGAATGGGAAGCAAAAGCAAATGAAAGTTGACATTTTAAAAAACAAAACCCGTCTCCCAATCTCCAACTCCTTATGTTGGCTATAACTTGTATAAATTTTACTGCAATCGGTCCAGTACTTACTGAATGGCCGAAATATTTCCAAAAAAAAAAATTGATTTCAAACCTCTATGCAATGTAATATTTAATAATTTTTAACACTGTTTTTACGAATAGAGCTATAAATAACGTTAACCGCTTTCCCGGTGACCTTCTTATGATTAAGAAAAATGTATTCATATGTTGTTTTTCGTAAAAGCAAAAGCTTATATCCTTCAAAAAATATGCACTTTTTTGTCAGGTGTTCAATTATGTTAATAACTGTTAGTGTGTACGTATCAAAATTGCAGGAGAATGTGTATGTGGCTTATTGAAAGACGTGAGTAAATCTGAAAATTAAAATTGTACTTTTTTGTGTATGATAAGAAAATATTGTGTGCAAGTATAATAAAGTGGACTGTAATAAAAGAAATTTAATTTTTTTTTAAAAAGTCAGATGTTCCAAAAAAAAATAATTAACAAAACAAATTTGAAAGTGAAAATTTCCAATTTTTTTTTTGTTGTTTCTTTTTTTCCTTTTAATTGTTTAGATTTTAAATATTTGATTTCAACTTCAAATGAAAACGTGAACAACAAAACAATAAACTCGATTTCATGTCATTCGGAAAATTTCATGCGAACTAAAAAGTTATGAAAGACAGAACAGAGGCCTTAGTTTTTTTTTCGTTTGGGTTAAAATGTTTTTTTCCATACTTTTTTGGCATCTTAATTGTGAATACTTTTGTTATTCATTTCATTTCATTTATTTCTTCATTTGCAATATGTGTAGCCTAATTGGCCAATTGATATATTACAATATATACAAACTAATGTATACTTAAAATATTAAACAATCTCTTTTCTGGAAAACTGTTTTAAATTATTAGAACTATTTTTTAATGTGTTTTAAAATAAACATTTTTCAAATATTCGCCTACTCCAACTATTGCATATCTTATATAAACTCTACTACTATATTGGTATATTAAATGGAAAACTTTCACATGTATGTGATTGTATGCCGAATGTCAGTGAGTTGGTTATCCTAAGGTGGGTATATTATTTACATAGGCTTCTCTACATATAATAATAGAAACATATGTACACGTTTCTTATTGCAAAATTTAATTTATAATGATCTATAATGAAAAAAAATAATATATGAAATCGTAATGTATAAGTAGGTATCTGAATGATAAGTCATAGATCGTTTGTGTATTATTACAAAACACATATGTGTGTGTTAACAAAAAAAAAAAATTGTTGAAAACAAAAATCAGGAAAAAAATTCATTTTATTAGCTACGTGAACTTATTTTTATGTAGGTATAATTTAAATTTGTAAGGAACGAATACTAAAAAAGATGTTACAAACTTTAAAATGTTGTCTAATTAAATTGTGGTTGGTAAATAAATTCAAAAAGTCGACACATCGTTCAACAAATGCTAACAATATCAAAAATATTAATATAAAATAAATTTAACCGCTTGCGTATGAGTGATGTACAAAATTAGTTGTTAATCATACGCACCATAGCACAGTGGGTTATTAACGATTTTGTTTTTTGGAAATAGTTCGGCCATTCAGTAAGTACAGAACCGATGAAATTTATACCGCTTATAGCTAGCGCAATTTCGAGCTTAAGTTTGGACGGTGGAACCCACGCGTCCATTAAGAACACTAGGGTGGCACGAATAATGACTTTTTTGGTCGATCGCTGTCCAAAATATGGTTTGTTTTAGTTTTAAAACTCTATGTTTAAATTTTTAGCCAAATTGGACAAAATTAACAAGTGCCTTTGGGGGATAAAGTTTTGCCCCAAAAAATGTCTTTCCCATACAAACCAAACATTTTTTTTTAGATTTTTTTTAATTATTATTGTACTTCATTAACTAATTACCGACTAAAAATTAAATTTTGGTGGTATAAACCCTTACGCTTCAAAATTGGCAAAACAAATTTAGGGCCGTTGCACAGTGCCACATTTGGCCAATCTAGCACGACAAAAATCAAAAAAAAAATTTCCCGATTTTTATTGTAAAACATTCCTAATAACACGGAAATACTTATATAAGAACTATAATTCTATTCGTTATTAAGATGTGGGTGCATAAAGTTGCATCTTGTAAAATCCTGAAAGTAGTGTTCATTATAATAATAATTTGATCCAATGATCAGTTTTATTTATTTTTCCAATTTTTATTTACAACTCATTTTAAATAATTTTAACCTAACCGAGAACTGGTAACAATGACCGTCGTCTCGTTGTAGCGAAATCGACCAAGGGTTTTGGTGGGAATCGAACCCACGACCCCCTGTTTCATAGGCTAGCACGCTACCAACTAGCCTACAGGGGCCCCCTAATTATTATTCATTATTTCGCATAAATTAAGTCGATTTTAAACTGTTGTAACTTTTTAACAAAAAAGATATTTATACACTCTCTTTTGGTAATTTTAAAGGATATTTAAAGGCTTTAAGTCAAGTCTTTTTTTTCTTTTTTTAAACAATTTTTTCTTTTTTGTATTAAATTTTTAACATAATAAAAATTTTTGAAAATAAAATTATATATTTATTTTTTTTGATGGAATAGAACTTTTTTGTTTGGTCTCTATTGGTCGCCGGACTTTTTCAGACATATTGATCAATATCCATAGTACTTATTTCAACTGCTAACTTTTGCGACCATCTGCGACGCCGACTACAGTGGGGCGATATGTAAACCTTGTTTTTACATATTTTTTAAACATATTTTTAAAAAGTGGGCGTGGCAGTTGTCTGACCGCCCCCTTTTTTTGATATTATTTCTAAAGTCCTTGAGAGTATATATACCAAGTTTAAAGAAATTACAACCAAAATTTAAAAATTTTTAAAAAGTGGGCGTGGCCGTTAACTGGCCTCCCATATTTTCATAATGTTGTTTTTGAAGTCAAAACGAACATTCATACCGAATTTCCAGTCAATATAAATAAAATTGGATTTTTGTCGTCCTAGATTGCACTATGGTTCCAAATGCATATTTTTTTGCAGAAATTAAAAAAAAAAAAAATTAACAAATTTCCAAAAGCTTATACAGTTTCTCAATGGCAACACTCTAAGCCATTAAGAAAGTATAATGAAAAAAATTTGATGGCAATACTATCAGTCTGCCAGGGTTTCAAAGTCGATAGTTTTAAGGCGTATATTTTAATCGGGATCAAAACTATATTACAATTATACTAACAGCAGATGAGAAAAAATAAAATTATAAAAAGGCTAAAAAGGAAAAATGAAGCCCAAGGAAAGTAGTTCTTATTAAAAATTCCAATTTTTAATTCCATGCATCTTTGGCGTTATTTTTGGGGGTTGCGGATTTAAGGATTTTGAAGCCAAAATAGCCTATATCTTTCGTGGACAAAAAGTTGTGTTTGGGCACGAACTTGCATGAGTCTTTAAATGTGAAAGTGTTTTCTAGATGGTCTATTTAATACTAAAATTAACATTTAGCCAGCATTTTTCGGCAAACTCCCACAATTGCCATTTTAGTTTAGCACAAATTTCGGCAAAATTTTCGGTTTTTTGCATGACAAACCTGTAAATTTTTTTTAACTATAATTTTTTTGCCTTCTGCCGAGCTAACTGACTACTAGAAATATATGATTGTTGATATTTTTTTTTTTTAAAAAAAAAAAAAATTGTTAAAAAAAATTTCCGAAAATTTTTTTTTTTTTGGAAAATCGTTCTTTGATTGCTTTAAGAGATAAAAAAGCATAACAGATTCAAAACTAGCGACTTTGTTTCATTTTTGGAATTTATGCGAAAAAAAATTGATTTGGAACCATAGTGGATTGGCCAAATGTGGCACTGTGCGTTGGGATCCTAATTTATTTAATTTTTACGATTCATTGTTAATCATACGCACCTTAAAATATGTCAGCCAGTTTTTGTTGAATCAAAAATAACTGAAATTTGGGATCACTGTTATGAAATTTCCGAAAATTCCAATTTGATATAACTTTTTTTTTGCATTTTATGCCTAATTTTCTGAAATAAGCGATCTTTCTATCAATTTCTAAAAACTCATTTTAATATGAGTTTTTTCTTTAAAACTTAAATTTTAATTTATTATTTAATAACTGAAATGGACGTTCATCCCTATATATTAAAAAAAAAAGCATTCGCCTATTGCTTTTCAAGAGGTGCTAAATAGAAAACTTAACAAATTGTTAATCATCGCTAATAATTTTTTTTCTTAAACATTTAATTTCAATATGTTGCTTCTATTCCAAAAAAAAAAAAAATGATACATTTTTTTAATTTATTTACAATTTATGGCTTAACTTGAGGTGAGGGAACGATTATAGCTGACATTTGAGATCATTCATATACATTCATATACATTTAAAAACAAAAATTATAAAATTTTTCTTAAGTTTGTTTTTTCAAACATTTTCATTGCAAATAGTTGTGAAAAACCCTAAAATTAGCGATAAATATAAATTTCCAAAAATCCGTTTTTATATAAATGTTTTAAAAACTTTACATGCATGTTTTGGCTTAAATAGAGGTGCTAAAGCAATTATAGCAAAAAATTTATTTCCAAGTTTTTTTTAGAGGTTTAACTACAGGTGCTAGAGTGGAAAACACAAAATTTGGTGATCATCGCTAAAAATTTCTAAAAATCTATTTTTATATTTTTTTTTGCATTTGCAATTAAATCCTGAACTGGAGGTGCTAGATTGATACTAGCAAAAATTAGGGATCATACGTATTAGATTTTTAGAATCCGTTTTAATATGAAATTTTTCAACAACATTTTAATTGCATTTTATTAGCATTTTATGACTTGACTAGAGACACTAGAACAGACATAGCTGAAATTAGGAATCTCTATAAAATTTCGAAAATCCATTTTTATGTGATTGATGATATTTTTCTAAAAAAAAAATTAGTGGCGTTTTATTGCGTCCCTAGAGGTGATAGAGCAAAAAAAACTAAAGCTATATCGAAAATGACCAGAATTGGGAATTATTGCTATTAATTTCCAAAAATACATTTTCTTATGAATTAAAAAAAATTTACTTGCATTTAATGCCATAAAGAGACATAGAGCGAAAATAGTTAAACTAAGGGGTTTAGAAAAAAACTCCAAATGTATTTAAATTCTTAAGTACGGGTGCTATATCTTAAGTTGCTGAAATTGAGATCATCCCCAAAAATTTCTAAAAATCCGTTTTTTAGATTTTTTTTCAAAAAAACCTTAACTTGCATTGTTTGGCTTAAATTGAGTTTTTACAGCGAAAGTTGCAACAATTGAGAATCGTTGGCCAAAATTTTAAAAATCTGTTTTTCTAATAACTTTAATTTAAATTAAAGTAAGGGATAGGCTCAACAGCGAAAATACCTGAAATTGGTAAACATTCCTATGAACTTCCAAAAATTTTACCGGTAGCGTATGAGCGATTTTTTTTTTATAATTCATTGTTAATCATACGCATCGTTAAACCGAAACTTATTTTGTTATAAAAAATATGTCTGCAAGTTTTTGTTTTTGTCGAATGAAAAATAATAAAAATTTGGGATCACTATTTTAAATTTTGGAAAATCCATTTTTATTTTTTTTTCCTAAAAATCCTTTACTTGCAATTTAATGCAATTTATTGCACTTAATACAATAATTAAAGGCGCTAGAACGACATTTGCTGAAATTGAACATCATGCCTATAAATTTCCAAAAATCCATTTATTATGAGGTTTTTCTCAAAAATTGTAATTGCAATTTATTGTTAAACTAAAGGTGCGAGAGAGGAAATAATTGAAATTGGCGATCATTCCTAAAAATCAAAAATTTAAAAAAAATTGTATAAGATTTTTTGTTAAAAAAAAATATTTTATGCCTATTGCTTTTCAAGATGTGCTAAAGGGAAAACAGAATAATTTTTTAATCATCGCGAATATTTAAGAATCATTCTTATATGATTTTTTCTAAAACCGTTAATTTCAATATATCGCTTTAACCCAAAAATAAGATACATTTTTTTTCTATAAATTGAAATAGGCACGGTGAGCCTCAGCGATGTTCAGGTTGAACTTTAGTGTCGACGAAAAGTGAAAGCGCAGTTCGATTTCTACTTGATTAAATGTCACAAAATTGTTTACAGCGAAATCGTAGCTGCTCGCATTCGCGAGATATCGCGAAATTAGTGTTTTTGTATTTTCTAAAATTTTGACAATGAAGTTTTTTAAATGTCTTCAAAAACTGTGTATGCAGTTTTAATTGTATTTATTTACAGGTCACAAAACAGTTAACGTCGAATTCATACCTTATCAATTTCGCGAGAAATCGCAAAAAAAAAATAAATAAAAAAATAAAAATAAATATTTTTCGCGTAAATTAGCAGTAAAGACATTGATTTGAGCAGTTTTTCCACCTTTAGCCACATAAAATTTAAACTGCATGCAATATATTTGTCATTTCTTGATTTTCTCCCATTTTTAGACACTAAAGAAAAAATAAATAAATTATTATAAAAGATTGAACAGTAATTTTGCAATTTCTCGGGAAATTGATCATCTATAATTTTTATGCTTGCAGTTTTGTCAACTTTAATAACCTCGAATTCAAACTGCATACCACATTTTTGTCATTAATTGAAGTAAATGTTTTTACAGACCAAAAATAACACAAAGTAATGAATAAATACTAGTTTAGCGAGTTTTTTCGCGATATCTCGAAGAATTGAGCAGCTAGAATTAAAATGTTAACAGCCTTATCACCTTTAATCAATAGCAAATCAAACTGCATTTCGTGTTTTTCAACAAAGTTAAAGAAACTTTTTTTATTAATCAAAACAAAAAATACCCCCAAAAAGCTGTTTTTCGCTATTTCTCGCGAAAGTGAGCAGCTATAATTTTTTTTGTGGACAGTTTTAATTTCTTCCAACATGCTCAAATCAAACTGCCTACCACTTTTTTATTATTTTTAAAGATCCGGGTTTAAAATATAAATAAATAATAAAAAAAAAAAAAAAAAAAATACATAATTACGCGATATCTCGCTAAATTTAACACATACAATTCCGATGTCAACAGCTGTGTGACCTTTGATTAAGCACAAGTAAAACTGCATACCATATTTTTACGAAATTTTAAAGAAAGCTATCTTAAGATAGAAAACGAAAACAAAAACAGCAAGAAATTAATTTCGCGATTTTTCGCGAACTAAAGAAGATAGGATTTTGATGTTTACTGTTTTGTGACCTTTAAATAATTACAATTAAAACTGTATACTCAGTTTTTGAAAATATTTAAAAAACTTCAATGTCAATATTTTAAAAAATACAAAAACACTAATTTCGCGTTATCTCGCGAATGTGAGCAGCTACGATTTCGCTGTTAACAGTTCTGTTACATTTAATCTTGTAGAAATCGAACTGCGCTTACACTTTTCGTCGACACTAAAGTTCAACCTGAACATCGCTGAGGCTCACAGTGTAGGGGATCTTGCAAAAAATTTTAAAAATCCATTTTATGTGACTTGTTTTTCAATTAACTTAATTTTTTTTTTTTGCTAAACAAGAGTTGTTAGAGCGAAATTAGCAAAAATTAAGGATCACCGCTATAAATTTCCAAAAAAAATTAATTTTGTATGACTTTTTTCTAATAACTTTAAATTGATTTGATCCTTTACTAAAGGCATTATTTATTTCCAAAAATCCAATTTTATAAATTCGTTCTTATTAGTATTTTTGGGAATTGTACTGGTAGCGTATGAGTGATTTTATTAAATAATCGATGTTAATCATACGCACCTTAATATCGTCAACTTATTTTGTTTAAAACTATTTCTGCAAGTTTGAAATCTTGTTCAAAACATTATATTATAAAAATGTTAAACCAAATGAAAAGTTTTTCAATGGTTTTCTAAATATATCAACGACATAAACAGTTTCTAAACAAATAAATCTTGGAGTGATAAAATTTGGAAATTCAACTTTTTTGTCTCTTACATTATTTCGCAAGGGTTAACAACATGATCTGGAATTGGAGACACAAATGAAGGAATTTGCATTTTCTGTTTTCTGTTGAAAGAAGTATGAGGAATTGTAGTGTTGGAAACTGTCAAAATTTATTCTGTAGAAACTATAAATATTCACATATATAAAAAACAGTTTTCATTAACAAGACAAACCGACGTTTAAAATCCTACTGATGATGACACTAACTGGGGTGTTTGAAACCGGTATAGGAAATACCAGAAATGTCTATAATTTTTAGAAATTCAATTTTTCTTCTGCATTTTTTCAACTTGAACCCTTATAACAAATATAATTAGAGCCCGTGCTCGATCTGTACTTACAGAAAAAATCAAATAGATTTTTTTTTTTAGTTTCGAAAATATTTTTAAATTTTGGAAATCCAAAATAAAAAACCTTATTTTCTACATTTCTCTTGATTTTTAGTCTGCAATTTGTTCAATATTTTATAAATAATTTAATTTTTAAATTTCAAATATTTTAACTCCCTCACAGAAAAAGGAAAACTTTATTTGTATCCCTCTGGTTGTTTATGATCATAAAAATGTACTATATATGCTATACACACACGCTAACTTACAACATTGGCTTAAGTCTTATGCATTTTTATATATATTTTTTGGTGAATAAAAGAAAATTTTTACTGTAATGACTCTATTTAAATTACGTGACCGAAAAACTGTACTTGACTTTTGTAAAAAAAAATTCACCAAAGAAAGAATGAATGAACAAAAAATAAAATAAAAAAACATTAACCTACAACCAGTTTTTTAGGCTTCATAAAGCAAAAAACATGTTTTTTTAAACATTTACTACGTCTGTGTGTATATATACGAAGAAAAGTGTGGACCTTATTTTTTGTTTTATCAAATGGAAGGGTATTTCGAATTGATATTTTTTATTAAAGTTGTTTTTATTCGACGTTTCTATTTATAAATGCTTTTATTTCGAGCTCGAGGCCAGTATTGAAAATAAATTTTATTCTTATTTACGGCCGATATTTCGATACTCTTTAAGTATCATCATCTGGGCTTGTAAAAAATAGTTTATATTTAACACCGACTTTAAAATTAATGCTATTTCCTTTACATCGTCTATTATTAAATCATTTTTTTTCTTTAATTTTTTTTCATACATTTTTTATTTCCATCTATTTTTTTTTTTTACATAAAAAAATTTTTCTCTTCATCAAATTTTTTTTTTCTCAAATTTTTTTTTTTTTAATAAGATTTTGTTTTCATAAATTTAATTTTTTTTATTTTATTTTTTCTTCATCAAAAACTTTTTTTCATCAAAATTTTTTTTTTCACCAAAAACTTTGTTTTCATTTACTTTGTTTTTTTACCATAATTTTGTTTTTCGTGAAAAAAAAATCCTTTTTTCCATTTTTTTATCAAAACTACTTTTTCACTAAGTCTAAACTTTTCACATAAAAATGTTCCATTAGTTTATCAAATGTACATAAAACAAATGAGAGTGTTAAATTCGTCGGTGCCGAATCTTTTACACTCTCCAAAATGTAAAAACACTTTTTGCACTTATTTTTGCACTCATTTACAAAATGTACAGCTTTTTTGGTTTGGACTGCATCTTGCTTTCCACCGACAGATGGACGGATGTATTTATAATTTTGAAATCGCGGATTTTAAGCTGATTTTTCTGCAGAGCAAAAATGGCAGAATATATCGCAAATCGGATTTCACCAATCGATTCTACAGCAAAAATTAATACAATGGTAGTTTTTTGAACTCTTAAAAAAAGTTCCAAAACCCCACCACAGAGTGCGAAAGTATAAGGATTTTCCATTTTTTAATTTATGATTTTTTTTTAAATATGCACTATTAAAAGGCATTTTCAGCTTAACAAAATGGTATCAAAATTTTCGTTCTACCACAACCCGTTAAGAAGTTATAAGCTCTAAAAAATGGACAAAAACACTTTTTTTTAGAACTTTGATTTTAATTTTCTCCAAAATATGACGTGCCCAGTTGGAAAATGTGTCCCTGAGGAAATTTCCTCAGTGATTCCTTGAGGAAATGTCTTCAGGTTCTGACAAATCATAGGTAATCCTTGATGACATGTCCTAACATTGTCAGCACGGAATGTTTTCTTTAAGAGTGTGGACAATTCCTCTAAGACGTCTAAAAGGAAATGTCTTCAGAATAGAAGTATATGAAATTAGAATTTTAAATCTGGGCAACTCTTCAATTTCCAAGAAAAAGATGGCAATATTATCGATTTAATTAAAATAAAATCAAAATCTAACAAGTAGAATAAAAGTAATAAATAGACAAACAATTTTAAAAATAAAGTTTGGAACAAGTGGTAAGGTGTGGGACTAATAAACTGGAGGTTTCAGGTTCAAATCCAGTTGGGACTAAAAAAGGCGAAAAGTTTTTTCTAAATATGAGAAAGATAATTTATAAAGGAAAATGTATAAAAGTAAAAACTAAAGGAAATACGAAAATTTTTTGTATTTTCGCATGACCTATGTCAGACATTTCCCCAAAGAAGTCTTAGGTGAAATGTCCTCAGAAGGTCAGCCCTGACCACTGCTGACTTTGAGTGAGGACATTTTGAAAATTTGTATGTAACTGTCCTCAACCCAGTACATAGAGATGTCTTGTGGATGTCAGGTGTGACTCTGACATGTCATCGCTCTGTCACTGAGGATGGCTCGAGGACGTTGCCAACTGGGTGATAGAAAAATTTGAAAACTACCCAGTCGGCAAAAAAAATCACACCTGACATACTGCTGACTCTCCCTTTATGAAATCGCTGACATCTTCATACAATTTTTCAAAATGTCATCAATGACATGTCAGCAGTTGGTCAGCGGTTGTTTAAACGAATTGTTAGTGGCCACCGATACTGGTGGACACTGCTGACCAACTGCTGACATGTCATTGATGACATTTTGAAAAATTATATGAAGATGTCAGCGATTTCATTAAGGGAAAGTCAGCAGTATGTCAGGTGTGATTTTATTTTGCCAACTGGGTAGATTCAGAATCAGTATCGAAATGTTAATCGAAAACGATTTGTACGATCCAAGAATATCATCCAAAAATATCACAAAAAATGCTCTCAATAATGCACAAAAATGCGTTTTTTATGAACTTTGACCCCAATTTCCTCAAAAACCTGACGTTATGAAAAACTTTGGAAACCAGATTTGGAATCAGCATTCAAAGGTTAATCGAAAACGAGTGTATAGAACGCTGATCCATCTAAAAAATTTTCAAATGTCGGTCAGTGTTTTATAATTTTGTCATTTGAAGCCTTATGACTTCTTAATGAATTGTGATAGAAATGTGCTTTTTGTACCAATTTTCTTAGCAAAAACTGCCTCTTCAGCGTGACTAAAAAAATAATTAAACCTTTTTTTAAAAAAATTTATATTTCCGCCCCCTGCTGTGGGTTTTTGGAACATTTTTTAACAGTTAAAAAAACTGCCATTGAATTAATTTTGGTGTAGAATCGACTGCGAAATCAGATTTGCAATATATTCAGCCGTTTTTTTTCTACAGAAAAACCAGCTCAAAATCCGCGTTTTCAGATGCATTGAACCACCCCAAGGAGTGAAAATTTTTCCAAAAAAAAATACCCGAATTCTTTGAAGCTCCCCTAAATCCTCAAAAAAAGTTATGATACCCGATAAACAGATGAAGTGACATAGTCATCAAACGAACTCTAATATATATAGCTAGATTGTCTTACACTCAAAATAATAACTCTGTAAAATACTCTGTGATATGACTGTAACCTCAATTCAACAGATATTTGACAGAGTTTTCTGTCAAATTACAAATTTAAAGAAAATAGCTTGTATTTTGTTGTGACAAAAAAACAAAGTTTCCTCTGTTATATTACTCTTTACTTTGTAATCTTAATTTTACAGATAATTTACAGAGTTTTCTGCCAAAATACAGATTTAAGCAAAATACTTCGTATTTTTTATAACCAAAAAAGTTTTCTGTTTTGAGTAGCTTTTGTTTTTGTTACCAACCATCAAAATTTTATCTGTATATTTTTTTTTTAAGAAAAAATTGAAAAGAAAGTTAAAAAAAAATCTTTTCAGAAATCTTATAAAAATTTTACAAAGTTACATGCATTTAACTAAACTCTGTAAATTTACAGAGTTTTTTCTGTAATTTTTTTTTTGCATCATGGTGCATTTACACTCAAATTAACTACTCTGTTAAATACTCTGTAAAATGACTGTTATCTCAATTCGACAGAAATTTGACAAAGTTATCTGTCGAAATACAGATTTTAAGAAAATACTTTGTACATATTTTCTTGTGACTAAAAAACAAAATTTTGTAAAATTGAAGTAACTCGTTAAAAACTCGTAATTTTCACAAAAATAAAAAAGTTAATTTACAATTTGGAAGCAATAAAGCGGGCAAATTTAACAAATTTTTAATTAATAAAATGGATTTAACTTTACAGAGTTTTTTTGAAAAATTTTGAACTCGTAAAATGCATTTAACTAAAACTGTAAATTTACCGATCTTTTTTTATCCAATTCTTTTCGGTTTTATCAATATCTTACAGATAATTCTGTAAATTTACTGTTTTTTTTTATCGAAATCATTGTACAGAGTTTTCTTCGTAAAATAACAAAAAATCGAAATCATTGTACAGAGTTTTCTTCGTAAAATAACAAAAAATCTTGCTGTTTGGAAATCTATGGTATTTTCTGCTGGCTCAGCAGAGTAGCTCTGTAATTTAACTGAGTGATTATTTTGAGTGTAGAAAGTACACCCAAATCTTCCGCAAAACATTATCATGATTTAATGTTTTGGGCAAGAGTACAAAATTCGCAGGCTTTTTTTTATCCAAATTGGTGTCAAAAGTTTTAAAATGCTAAGTGTATTATCTAAAAATATTAAAAAGATATAAAAACGCGATTTTGGTCCAAAAATGCTGATCTGCGCTTTTGGTCCACTGATATTATTTTTATATTATTTTTATATTTTTATACCCTCCACTCTGGTGATAGAGGGTATATATAAGTTTGTCATTCCGTATGTAACACATTGAAATATTGGTTAAGGACCCCATAAAGTATATATATTCATGATCCTTGACCGATTTTAAGTCAATCTAGCGATGTCCGTCTGTCTGTCTGTCTGTCTGTCTGTCTGTCTGTCTGTCTGTCTGTCTGTCTGTCTGTCTGTCTGTCTGTCTGTCTGTCTGTCTGTCTGTCTGTCTGTCTGTCTGTCTGTCTGTCTGTCTGTCTGTCCGTCCGTCTGTCTGTTGAAATCACGTTTTTGGCAATACTCCGAAACCGATTTAAACGCATGGGGTACCAAAAGTTGCGTAATTTTCCCAGGCAAAAACTCATGTATTTTTTTTTTAAATCGGTTAAGTATTTTAAAAGTTATGAGCTTACTAAAAAACACAATTTTTTTTTCAACATAACCCTAATTTAACTCATATTTTGTGTGATACATAAGAAAGAAAACGGAAATGAAAAAAAAAACTGAGAGAAAGGAAATAAATCTTTACAAAAAAGCTTTAAAATATGTAAAACAAAATCTAAATTTAATTAAAAAAAGTTCGTTAAGTAATAATAAAAAAATTAATAGTTATTTTTATATAGCATGTGTGTGTGTGTGTCCATTTTTTGCTTCGTCATATTAACGGGGTTGCCAGACTTTTTTTTGGCCTTGTCGCCAAACCGGATGTAAAATATCGCCAAAATTCAATTTTTTCAGATTTCTTAAAAAAAAAAATATTTTCATTTAAAAAAATAAATTTTGTTAAATAATAACATACAGAAATAAACTTTATGGCAAAAATCGCCCAAATCCGAAAAATTTATATATATAAAAGAGTAATATGACTGACTGACATACTCATTCATCATCGCCCAGCCCAAACCGCTGAAGTTAGAGACTTGAAATTTGGACTGTAGTTTGACCTCCCGGAATATAGATCCATTAAGGCTGTATTTTTGCCAGTGTTAATTCTAAGGGGGCCAAAAGGGTAAAAAACAGTACTTTTGGTGCTTTTTATATCTCCTGAAATAATGGTCATAGAAACTTGAAATTTTGACAGTATGTTCACATCCTAGAATATAGATCCAGTACGGCTGGATTATTGCCATTGTTGATTCTAAGAGGGTAAAAAGGGAAAAAATCTGTACTTTTGGCACCTTTTATATTTCCTTAAAAAATTGTCAAATAGACTTGAAATTTGGACTGTATGTTCACCTCCCGGAATATAGATACCCTAAGGCTGGGTTTTTGCCAATGATTTTTCTAATAGGGTAAAAAGGGTAAAAATATGTACTTTTGCTACATTTTATATTTCCTTAAATAATGGTACTAGAAAATGTTAATTTGCAATGTCGGTTCACCTTCCGGAAAAAAGATTCACTAAGGCTCGGGTTTTGCCAATGTTGATTCTACTGAGGTTAAATGGGTAAAAAAGTACTTTTGGTACTTTTTTTTATTTACTGAAATTTTATTCAAACTTGAAATTTAGAATGAAGGATCCTTTAGTGAAATAAAACATTCTGGAACAAGTACTTTCCGAAAATTCTGTACCGTTTTCAGAAAGTACCTTTTATAAAAAGTACCTTTTATAAAAGGTTCCTTTATAAAAAGTACCTTTTATAAAAAGTACCTTTTATAAAAAGTACCTTTTATAAAAAGTACCTTTTATAAAAAGTACCTTTTATAAAAAGTACCTTTTATAAAAAGTACCTTTTATAAAAAGTTCCTTTTATAAAAAGTACCTTTTATAAAAAGTACCTTTTATAAAAAGTACCTTTTATAAAAAGTACCTTTTTTAAAAAGTACCTTTTATAAAAAGTACCTTTTATAAAAAGTACCTTTTATAAAAAGTACCTTTTATAAAAAGTACCTTTTTTAAAAAGTACCTTTTATAAAAAGTACCTTTTATAAAAAGTACCTTTTATTAAGGTACTTTTAATAAATAAATTTAAAAAAAAGTACTTTTTATAAAAAGTACCTTTAATAAAAAGTATCTTTTATAAAAAGTACCTTTTATAAAAAGTACCTTTTATAAAAAGTACCTTTTATAAAAAGTACCTTTTATAAAAAGTACCTTTTATAAAAAAAAAAACTTTTATAAAAAGTACCTTTTATAAAAAGTACCTTTTATAAAAAGTACCTTTTATAAAAAGTACCTTTTATAAAAAGTACCTTTTATTAAAAGTACCTTTTATAAAAAGTACCTTTTATAAAAAGTACCTTTTATAAAAAGTACCTTTTATAAAAAGTACCTTTAATAAAAAGTACCTTTTATTAAAAGATCCTTTTTTAAAAAGTACCTTTTATAAAAAGTACCGTTTATAAAAGGTGCTTTTTATAAAAAAAGTACCTTTTATAAAATTACTTTTTATAAAAAGTACCATTTATAAATGTACCTTTTATAATAAGTACCTTTTATAAAAATACCCTTTATAAAAAGTACCTTTTATAAAAAGTACCTTTTGTAAAAAGTACCTTTTATAAAAAGCACCTTTTATAAAAAGTACCTCTAATAAAAAGTACCTTTTATAAAAAGTACCTTTTATAAAAGTACCTCTAATAAAAAGTACCTTTTATAAAAAGTACCTTTTATAAAAAGTACCTTTCATTAAAAGTACCTTTTATAAAAAGTACCTTTTTTTAAAAGTTCCGACAGTACACTTTTTGGTACTTTTTTATTTCCTGAGGTATAAATAAAACAAACTTTTTTTGTTTTTTAAATCATCACATTGGTGGAGGGTATTTAAAGATTCGGCACAGTCGAATATAGCTTTCTTACTTGTTTTTTTATAATTTTTAGATAACAAAAGTTGGAAAATGTTAAGTGTGTTATCTAAAAAATATTTAAAAAAAATAAAATCGCGATTTTGGTTCAAAAATGCTGATCTGCAATTTTGTTCACAGAAGCTGATTTTCCGTCCAAAATCATGGTTTTATATTTATTTAATATTTTTTAGATAACACACTTAAAATTTCTAACCTTTAAGACCAATTTGGATAAAAAATAGTTTTTATGTTTAAAAAGCAGCATCTGTGGACCAAAATCGCGGTTTAAGAATTTTTTAAATATTTTTCCAATAAAATGCACCAAATTTCCGAATTTTTAAGTCGGATGTGGTCAAAAAATTTGGACACTAATTTTGGTCGAAATACGTGATTTTTTTCAACTTTGACCGCTGAACAGAAGATGACTCTACAAACTTTTTTCATAAATTTTCCCATAATCAGCTCTAACGTGGCCATTGTTTAGCAGGTATTACGACATGAAATTCAAAAATTTAAATTTGGCGGGACGCCCTAATAATTATATTATTTGTAGTTGCGAAGTAAGTTTTTGATTTACATTCACTTACCTAGTGCTTTTCAACCTTTAATTAATGAATACATTCATGCATTTAATGAAAAACTTCATAAAACGTTTAAAAATTAAAAAAAAAAAACATTCAATAAATATTTTCATTATTTCACTGAATACTGAAGAGGCCATCTTTTTAATTCGATTGAAATGGATTTGGTGTTTGGGTTTTAGTTTCTATAAAACCTGTTACAAGGGACACTCTTTTAGACACACTACAAAAATTAAAGCCTGATGCCCTTTTATATGTTTCATTTATATTTTGAATTTTTTTCTTTTTTCTTTTTTTATGGTTAAATGTGGTTTAACTGTTGCCAAATTGTACAAAAATAAGCATAAATTGTACATTTACTACTACAACAGCAATTTAACTATAAACTACGACCAACAAAAAAATAAATAAAAGAAGGCAATTCACAAAGTGACGTTAAATCAAAAATCGTTAAGGCAAATAGTAAATGGGCTTTAATAAAAAAATACTTATGATAAAATAAAAACCAAAATATAGTAAAACCAAAATGTAAAGGTTTACCCCATATTACCCTCTTAGAATCAAAAATTTCATAAAAATCTAAAAAGTACCAAAGTACACTTTTTTACCCACTAAGCACCAAATTAAGTAAAAAAGTACTTTTGGCTGAATGTTTTTTTTCGCTGAATGATCGTGCCTTCCAAATTTTAAGTTTCTATAACCGCTATCTTGAGAATTTCATAAAAATCGAAAAATTTCATAAAAATTTAAAAAGTACAAAAGTACACTTTTTTACCCACTAAGCACAAAATTAAAAAAAGTACTTTTGTCTGAATGTTTTTTTTTTTGCTGAATAGGATCATTCATTTATCATTTCTAGTTTCTAGAACCACTATCTTGGGAGATCTAGAAAGTAACAAAGTACAATTTTTAAACTTTTTATGCCACTAACAATAAGATCTGAATTTTCAAAAGGTGCTTTTGCAGAATATATTTTTTTTTTTATTTCAAATTACATTTTTCTATGATGTTTATATCAGGTGATGTAAATTAATCCAATGGATACCCGTTTTGCCCGATTTTAGTCGAAATTTTCAAAAAGTACGTTTTGTAGATTTTTAAAAAATCCAAAACTTTAAGTGCCATGGCATGCCATTAAAAATTTCAAGTTAAGCCCTAGAAAACAAATTTTGTTTATTCCAAAAATGCCGGTCTACTGGCTAGTTTGAATTTTTGTATTGCTGCGACCCCTTGTGAATTCCCTTATTGAAGTTGTATAGCAACAACAAAACAACACAACTATAAAAACCCAAAAATGCATTTCTATATGGAAAATATGTACCACATCCATTTTTACAACTTTCAAAGCATAGACACAAAATATTTAAAAAAAAAGAAAGTATTTTTTTTTTTTTATTTTTTTTGGGTTTAACAATTTTAATACGTACAGGGCGTTTACTACATGAAAAGAGGATTTTCTGCAAATTTGTTTGATTTCCTTTCTGGAGGTCAAAATGCAATAAAGACAAGAGTAATATTTTCTGTTTTCTTTGGGTTTTTGGTAGGTGTTAGTTGTTATAAATAAGTAAAATGTTCAAAATCTCAACAAGTTTTTTATTTTAATTTTAAGTATTTTTTTTAGGTTAAAAAGTTATTAACTGGCTTAATAAAATAGGGCGTATACGATGATTTTATGGTGTTAAGTTTAAGTGTTAATTTATGTATGACTAGCATGCCCCTTCGCTACCGGTACAAGTACCAACGTACGCGGTTTTACCCCATTAGAATCCGAATCTTCAAAAAAGTAATTTTTTCAGAAGTTTTTTCCTATTGTGGAATACTACATTCCTTAATTTAAGTTTTAAAGTAACAGAGTACAATTTTTTACCGCTTTTTTATACCCTTAGAATCCGAAATTCCAAAAAGTACTTTTTTGGGGATTTTTCCCTTTTCCAAATTTCAAGTTAATATGATTTCAAGTTAATATGAATATATTATAACCCCCATTATTATTTCAGACAATCTTACATTCCAAGTTTCCACTGCCATTATTTCAGAAAAAATAGAGATAACAAAAGTTTAGTTTTACTGCTTTAGAATCGGATTTTCAAAAAAAGAACTTTTTCAGATTTTTTTCTGTTGTTGGATCCTACATTCCTAATTTGAAATTTTTATGACCTTTATTCAAGAAAATATAAAAAGTTTCAAAGTACAATTTTTTAACTCTTTTTACCCCCTTGGAATCCGAATTTCCAAAAAGTACTTTTTTGGGGATTTTATTCTCCGTTAAAGGATGCTACATTCCAAATTTTAAGTTAATAGGACCTTTATCTAAGGATATATTACACTGTGCAACAAATTTTGGGTCATCGCATTGAGCCTTAATGCCATCAACGCCATATGAAAGTAGACCATCAAATGGACAAAATCACCAAAGGGTTTTGCAAAGTCAGTTCGGATTTCCTTTTTATAGCCCACTGAAGTTTTTATTTTTTTTTATCAAAGGCGTTTGGAAAACGTCAAAAATACTATAATAAGAACACATCTGAGCTTCAAAATATGATTTGATGTCTTCAGTGAAATTTTATGGCGGTTCTTTTCTTAGAACATTTTAACCCTCTAACTGCCATTTTATGGGGTCATTTTAGTCCTTTTTTGAAAACTCAACTCAGAAGTCTAATTAAACGTCCATTTAGAGGGTTAAAATGTTCTACAAATATTTTCCTCATAAAATTTCACTAGGGGTTGTCGAATGTTCAAAGTTTGCGCGACATGCGCAAAGTGCTTAAAAAGGGTCAAGTATAAATAATCAATGTTTGTTATTTATTTCTACCAAAGCAGTGTTAAAAAATATCGACAAAAAACAGTGCAAATATACTTTTGAGCTAAAAATGATGTTCTGATGTGTTTTATAAAATTTTATGATGATTCTTTTCTTTGACCAAATTAACCCTCTAGCTCCCGTTTTAAAGGGTCATTTTTGTCCTTTTTTAAAAGAAATACAAAAAAGTCTATAAAAAAAGGCAGTTAGTTAAAGGGTTAAAATGTATTACAAATATTTTCTGCATCAAATTTTACTAGGGCACGTCTAAGACAGCAAGTTCGTCCAGCATATAGAAAATGCTTAAAAATTTTAAAGTATTAAAATTTTTTTTTTATATTTTTTTTTTGGGCCGAAATAAAAAAAAACAAGCAACAAATTTAAATAAGACTTTGTCGAATGTATTAATACCCTCCACAATGTAAAAAAGTTTATTTGCAAAAAAAATAACAAAAAAAAAAATAAAAAAAAAAATAAAAAAAAAAATCCGCGAAAAAAATTTTTTGGTAAAAAAAAAAATTTGACGAAAATGTTTTTTTTTTTTTTTTTAATATGTTTGGACTTGTTTAAATACCATTCGGTGATCGATTCTGTTCACATGTGTCAACCAGCCGCCGAATTGAAGCTTTTTGTGTTTTTAGGTTATGTTGAATGAGAATCGATCAGTGATCGATTTTAAGACATTCTAGCGATGCCTGTCAGTCTGTGGAAATGGTGATCACGGTTCAGCGGTTCAAAAGTTATGAACGAAAATGTAAGAACACCTCGAAAATTGTGGTACATTCAACATAACTTAAAAACACAAAATGCTTTGATTCGGCGGCTGGTTGACACATGTGAACAGAATCGATCACCGAATGGTATTCAAACAAGTACAAACATATTTTAAAAAAAAAAACATTTTCGTCGAATTTTTTTTTTACCAAAAATTTTTTTTAGCGTTTTTTTTTTTTTTTGCAAATAAACTTTTTTACATCGTGGAGGGTATTAATACATTCAACAAAGTCGAATTTAACTTTGTTACTTGTATTTTTTTTTTTTTATTTCGGCCCAAAAAAAATATAAAAAAAAAAAATTAATACTTTAAAATTTTTAAGCATTTTCTATATGCTGGACGAACTTTCTGTCTTAGACGTGCCCTAGTAAAATTTGATGCAGAAAATATTTGTAAAACATTTTAACCCTTTAACTGCCTTTTTTTTATAGACTTTTTTGTATTTCTTTAAAAAAAAGAACAGAAATTACCCTTTAAAACGGGAGCTAGAGGGTTAATTTGGTCAAAGAAAAGAATCATCATAAAATTTTATAAAACACATCAGAACATCATTCTTAGCTCAAAAGTATATTTGCACTGTTTTTTGTCGATATTTTTCAACACTGCTTTGGTTAAAAATAAATAACAAACATTGATTATTTATACTTGATCCTTTTTAAGCATTTTGCACATGTCGCACAAACTTTGAACATTCGACAACCCCTAGTGAAATTTTATGAGGAAAATATTTGTAGAACATTTTAATCCTCTAAATGGACGTTTTATTAGACTTCTGTGTTTAGTTTTTGAAAAAGGACTAAAATGACCCCATAAAATGGCAGTTAGAGGGTTAAAATGTTCTGAGAAAAGAACCGCCATAAAATTTCACTGAAGACATCAAATCATATTTTGAAGCTCAGATGTGTTCTTTTTATAGTATTTTTGATGTTTTCCAAACGCCTTTGATAAAAAAATAAAAACTTCAGTGGGCTATAAAAAAGAAATCCGAACTGACTTTGCAAAACCCTTTGGTGATTTTGTCCATTTGATGGTCTACTTTCATATGGCGTTGAAGCCATTGAGGCTCATTTTTCTTGTTGCACAGTGTTATAAGCCCTATTATTATTTCAGGAAAAACAAAACGCAACAATATAGAAAATACAAAAGTACTCGTTTTACCCCCCTTAGAATCAGAGTCTCAAAAAAATTTTTTTTTCTGATTTTTTTTCTGTTGTTGGATCCTAATTCTAATTTTCTAATTTTAAGTTTTTATGAGCTTTATTTAAGAATATACAAAAGTACCAAAGTACAAATTTTTACCTCTTTGAATCCAAATTGTCTTAAAGTACTTTTTAAGTGTTTTTTTTTATCGCTGAAGGATGCTACATTCAAAATTTTAAGTTAATTGGACAATACTTTAAAGATAAATAAATACCCCTTTTTCCTGAAATACAAAAGGTACCAAAGTGCAGATTTTTGCCCTTTTTACCCCCTTAGCAATCAGAATTTCAAAAAAAAAAAATATTCTTTTGGGAATGTTTTTTTCGCTACACACAAAACAAAATTTCCAATGAACGATTTTCAAAGTATTTATGAACAAATTCATACAATTTATTAACTTTTTCATAATACTTATAAACTTTTCCATGGTATTTATGAAATATGTTAAATAGTTCTTAAATTTCACATATTATGATTTCCCAAGTAGAAAAAATGATATGACGCAATATTTAATTTTATATGAGTTCGTGTCTATTTTGATACAATTTTATACGAATAATGGTTTCATAAGATTTGATCGAATATTATCTAATAATATCAGTTTATATAACTTCATATCAACTTTGATACGAGTTTTGGTCTAATCCAGTGATATAAAATTATATCCAATTATATTAAAATTTATACAATTTTATAAATCGGATGTTTTTTTGGTTTTTAATAAAAAGTTGAAAGATTAAAATTTCAACTTTTCAAAATTTTCAAAAAAACTTAGAAAAATTTCAAAACATGGAGTCATGTTAAATTTTATAAAAAATACATAGAAACTATTTTCATAAAAAATTTGTCCTTGAAAACCCTTAGAAAAATTTTTAAAAATGGAGTCATAAAATTTTATATAAAACACTTTTTTATTATTTGCGAAAAAAAAAAAAATCCTTGAAAAAACTTAGAAAAAATTTAAAAGACGAAGTCATATAAAATTATATATATAAAACACTTAGAAATTATTCGTGATAAAAAAGTTGTGATTGGAAAAAACTTGGAAAAATATAAAATATGGAGTCATATGAAATTTTATATAAAACACTTTGAAAATAATCGCGATAAAAATATGTTCTTGAAAAAAACTTCGAAAAATTAAAAAATAATGGAGGCATATAAAATTTTATATAAAACACTTAAGCCATTTGGAATGATACATGGGAGCAGATGTTACAACATATACAGGGTGGTCCATTAACTATTATCTTTTTAAAACATGCAATGAAATGAACAATACTCAATAG
Organism: Pegoplata infirma; assembly: GCA_963921195.1. Classification (NCBI taxonomy): domain Eukaryota; kingdom Metazoa; phylum Arthropoda; class Insecta; order Diptera; family Anthomyiidae; genus Pegoplata; species Pegoplata infirma. The sequence continues at coordinate 66,364,298 of OY992540.1, read as the reverse complement.
TTTTGGAACCTTATGGCTTTATTTGAAAGAGCAAATATTCCCATTATTTATGGCGAACGACTTTATTCATGCGGCTGCCTGGGTTAGCTCCGCAGTAGCTCATCCTCGGCACCCATTTTTCTAATGTTTCTGGTTCTATCTCACGAAGGGCTTGAACGATATTCGTCGAAAGGGCCTAGAATATTTCTGGATTTTCCATGTTGCATGAATCTTTCACGAGACCCCTCAAAAAAATGTCTAAAGGTTTTAATCGGCAGCTCTGAAGTTATCAATTGTCACCGCGAATACGGCTAAAAACCCGATTTCCGAACTAAGTGCGCAAAATATCGATTGTTTGATGGACTGTGGGACATATTGCGATATCCTTCTGAAAAGAAATGCCAACAAAAAGTCGGTAATCATGGCTCTGTAGCGCTCATCTTTGACGAAAATGGGGTTTTCAGCTGTATTTTTGAAAATATTGTGTAATGATGCTGATACTCAAATCTGTTGCTTCCTATAGATGAATTGGATTCTTTACAATACCGTGCGAGTTTTACGATCCCAAGATGTAGCAATTTGTTTGTTAACATAACCTCATTTGAGTGCCTAATTTCGGCTAAAAACTTTTTTTCGAAAAACGTGCAGTTTGGCAGCGCAGTACTGCGCTACAACGCGATACAGCGGAGCAAGCCGAGGATGCATCAATGAAGTCGTTTGCCATAAAAAACGGGAATGTTTGCTCTTTCAAATAAAGCCATAACATTCCAAAAAAGTTGAGTATTGATCATTTTATTTATTATATAAATTTATCTCGCAATACATAGTGTCACACATGATCATATATGAAATAATATGACTATATAAAAGCATACAAGATCATATTAAATTATTTTTACTCGGGTTATTCATAAATTATATTAAAAAGAATATTCTAGCTCAAGGTCATATTTCTTTTACTAATTATTACGATGATATTGTCAAAGTAACAATTTTCAAGAAACTTTTTATAAAGTTGTTTGTTTTAAATTGTTTGTTTGGTTTGGTCATTTTGCAAGACTTACTCGACACGTGTTTCGAAATTCGTCAAATTCCATTGTCAAGAGTATGACCAAACCAATCAATTTAAAACAAACAACTTTATAAAAAGTTTCTTGAAAATTGTTACTTTGACAATATCATCGTAATGATTAGTAAAAGAAATATGACATTAAATGCATAGAATCTATGAAACAATTCATTTGCTGAATTAGTATTCATTAGTATTCTGAAATATTTCATAGAATTTTATTCATAGATTTTATTAAATTCATAGAAAAAATTCATAGAATTAATGAATGTCATTCAAAGAAGAAAATGCCATCAATATACCATTTAATTTTTTAAATAATTAAAATAATGTTACAATAATTAAAGCAGTTGAATAAATTTATTTAAAAAAATAAAAAAACAATTAAAAAAAAAATTTTATTGCTGCCCTGACCGGGACTCGAACCCAAGACCTACCGGCTGAAGTGGTAATTGTCGACGCGTTAGCTATCAGCGCCACCAAAGAAGAAAAGTCTCGCCAACTAACGCTTGGTTTTATAACGCTTCATTTTTGTAAATACACAAAATATTTGTTTTCTACAAACACACACACAGCTTTTGGCAGAGCATTGTGACAGAGCAAAGACACTAACTCAATATGTTAGCAGAATATTATTCAAAATTAATTTTAAGTGTTGTTACTTGTGTTTATATAATTTAGCTAAGTGGCTAGAGACTAAGCTTCACGAACAAGAGGTTCTATGTTCGAATCTCTGTGGGGATAAGTTAAAAAAAAAAAATATAAATTTTTAAAAATAGAAAATTGTAAATAATAAAAATAAATAAAAAAATAAAATTGAAATAATAAAATAACCCAGCAAAACTTGCATGACTTTCAGAACTAGTGCTGGAGTACTTCTTTTTTGCTCGACTAGTTCTCTATCTCGTTCTCAGAGTCATGATTTTTGTTTGAAATTGTCACCCTCAGACAGTGTTGCCAGAACTTGGTTATCAAAAACGGCTAAATCCTTTTGAAAAAACGGCTAAAAAACGGCTAAAAAATGGCTAAAAAAAGGCTAAAATATATATTTTACTTTTTAAGAAAACTAATGTAAATTCATATTTGTACCGTTTTTGATACATATATTAAAATAAGGAGATCTTTTGTTACTGTTTTAGCATATTTTAGGTAAAATGAAGAGTGTTCAAAACACTTTTTGAATGATTTAAATATTTTATATTAAAATTTTTTATAAAAATATATATAAAAATTTTGACTACAAAAAATTTATTTAATTAAAAAATCTTTTTTAGTTATTTTGGCTTAAAAAAACTTTTCAACACGTGAATTCGAGGGGAAACTTTTTACCCTTGGGACTGTTTTCGCTGTAACCTGACCAAAAGAATTGCTAAAATATATATGCCACGATTCAGCAATCAGCCTTCAAGTTAAGTTTTGGACGTTAGCGTATTTTTAAAAGACAGAGAAACGGGCATTGCTAGATCGTCTAAAATTTAGTATAATGTTCATGGTATGAATATGACAAAAATTTACGTGATTTCATTCCAGACTAGTGTTAATAAAAACTCAAATATATGAAAAACAATTACCTACTAACAAAACAATCCAACATTTTAAATCCTTCTGATGAAAACACAAAACAAAAGTGTTTGAAACCGGTTTGGGAATACCAGAAATGTCTATAATTTTTAAAAATTAAAATTTCTCTTACATTTTTCAACTTAAACCTTTATAACAAATAGTATTAGAGTCTGTGCTCGATCTGTATAAACTTAAAACCCAATTAATTCTCTATTTTAGTATAAAAAACACACTAAAAATTAGGGATGTGCGATTAATCGATTAATTAACCACTTCGATTAATCGAAATCCTGATTAATCAATTAATCGATTAATCATACTTTCTGATTAATCAGAACTATGATTAATCAACTAATTTGAATTTTGATTAATCAAATTTGAATAATTTTATTCAAAAAGCAAAATATAAAAAAATAAACAAACAAAAAAAAAAATAATTTGAAAACTTTTATGTACATAAAAAAATTAAACAAAATTGAAGCAAATGGATCTCGGTAATGAAGGCAGGAGATAACGTAATTAAGCTGAAACCCAATGAAGGCAATGGCACACATTTGCATATATCTGTTTTAACTGTTCATCAAAAAGTCAATGTTTTACTAAGTTCAGGAATCAGGAGATCTCAAGACCATTTAATGAAATGTGTTACTTATATGTACTATCAGTTTCAAATGTTAATAAAATTGCAATAAATTTTTTCTCATTTTTTCTGTTATAAATAAAATCATTAAAACAGCAAACGGTCCATTTAACAAATATATTAGTTTGATTTCAACCTAAAGGCTAAATTAAAACGCCACTCGCAGTGAGTTATACATGCTTCACTTTGGAACTCTAAAAAACACCCTAAGTTGTTCAGATGCTTCCAAACCCAATTTTCGGAATGCTCATGTCCTTTCCCACAAACGCTTGAAGGTTGATATATACATATGTATATTGGCTCAAAAGCGGTTCTAAAGGGTGGGATTTGTTTTTTTAGTAAAGAATGAAGGTCGAATGTTAAGGCAAATAAAGACGGCATATTGTCTTTTACAATATTGCATTTTTTGTGTATTAATAAAATTAAACAAACAAAAAAAAAATAATAAACAAAAAAGAAAAAAGAAATTGTTCAATTATTCAAATTTTTGAGTATTCAATTTCCTGATTAATCAATTAATCATGAATTTTGATTATTCAAAATTTAAATTAATCGATTAATCATGATTTTGATTAATAAATTAATCGATTAATCAAAATTTTGATTAATCAGAGTGATTGATTAATCGATTAATCGCACATCCCTACTAAAAATTACTTTTTAACCGAAAACTCAAAAATGGCTAAAAAACTGCTAAAATATTTTCGAAAATGGCTAAAAAAACGGCTAAGAGCTAAATGCCTTTTTCTCCGGCTGAACGAGTTCAAAAGGAGCTAAATCTAGCCGGAAAATGGCTAAATTGGCAACACTGCCCTCAGAACTAGTTCTATGGAAGTAGTCTAGGAACAATCACCCCTCCTATGGAACGGTTTCATCACTACTTCTAGAACCAGTTCTTTATCCCATTCTTTAACCCATGATTTTTCTTTGAAATTGTCACGACAGGAACTACTTCCAAGAAGCTATTGTGGAACTAGTTCTCTATCTCGTTCTCAGAGTCATGATTTTTGTTTCAAATTGTCACCATCAGAACTAGTTCTAGGAAAGCAGTCTAGGAACCCCTCTGTACATATTTCAAAAGGTTGACTTTTTCCAAATAGAAGATGCAACAGAGAAATACGTAATCAAATATATATTTTTTTATTTTTTGAAAAATATTATAAGTTTTTGAAACAGCTTCTAAGATGTTATTTGAGAACTAGTATTTGTTTCATGGAAGTGGTGCAGAAGTCATGTACGACTAGTTCCAAATCACTAGTTCCCAAACTACTCCAAAAAAGCTCTTTGGAATCAAAATATTACCCTTTTGGATAACTTCTAGAACTAGTTGTGACATCACTAGTTCCAGGATGCTCTTTGAGAACCTATCGTGACAAGCTTTGAAGTACTTCTAGAACTAGTTATTTTTGAATGACTCCGAAAAGTTTTGCTGGGAAATAAAAATAGAATTGAATAATAATTTTTTTTCCATAGCCTATGAACTTTTCATAGGTTTCTGGTTTCTATGAATTTGTTTCATAGATTCTATGAAGGGCATCATTGGCTCACTTCTAATGATTTTTTTCATAGAATCAATGTACGTTTTCATAGCCGTAATGAACAAAATTCTTTCAGTGTATATGAAGGTATGTTTGAATTAAATAGTGATGGTTTGGTTATGGCTTTTCGTTTGAAATTTAGAGCTGTATTATGTTGTGTATTTAGTACATTTCTCATTATGCCTATTTACATACGAATATAAGACTTTATGTTTTGCCACAAACGATTGTCAATTTGCTAAATACTCTTGACAATTGAATTTGACGAATTCCGAAACACGTGTCGAGTAAGTCTTGCAAAATGACCAAACCAATCAATTTAAAACAAACAACTTTATAAAAAGTTTCTTGAAAATTGTTACTTTTACAATATCATCGTAATGATTAGTAAAAGAAATATGACCTTGAGCTAGAATAATCTTTCTCAAAAATAGAATTTTAAAGGTTGAATAATAAATAATTTTTATTAATTTAAAAATTAAAACAGAATTTATATTAAAAAGTTTATAAGTATTATGAAAAAAATTAATAAATTGTATGAATTCGTTCATAAATACTACTAAAGTCGTTCATTGGAATTTTTTTTTGTGTGTAGACGATTCCACTTCAATTTTCCAGGACCATCATTTCAGAAAACGTAAAAAGCACTAAAGTACTCGCACCCGAATTGGAATTTCCAAAAAAAAAAAAATCAGAGTTTTTTTTCTCTAGTTGGATCCTACATTCCTACTAAGTGGTCCTTTATATTTAAGAAATTATAAAAAGTACCAAATTACAATTTTTACCTCTTTTTACTCCCTTGGAGTCCGAATTTAAAAAAGTACTTTTTTGTTTTTTTTTTTTGTTAGAGGATGTTACATTCCAAACTTCAAGTTAATAGAACCATTATTTAAGGATATAGGAAAATTCCAGAAATTATGGTTACAAAAAAATACTTTTGCGACCTTACCTATTTTAATTTTTACCAAACTCGAAATACACGTAGTCCTCGCCCTAACTAAGATTTTTCAATTTGTAGTTCATCAAAATTGACTTTTCATATTTATTATTTCTAAACATTAAATCATGGATGACTTTTATTTGGTGACATTATGTATTATTTCAAAGTTTGAAATAATGCATTACTTATAATTGGATGCATAATGCATTACAAAAACATAAAAAATAAATGTTTTATAAAAAAAATGCATAAGTTTAAACTAGAGATGGGCTCATGACAGGAATTTTTGAGTGACACATACTCACGAGCATATTTTTTCTACTTACTTACAATCACGTGAGCAAGTTTTAATACGTTACTTTTTCGCTACTCGTAACACCTTATATATTATGTTCTGGTATGCTTTATTTTATTTTTGCTACCTTGGTAGCATATTCGACAGGAGCGGTGGCTCTGGCGCAGATATGTCCAGCCGAATAAATAAAGCTCGTCAATCATTTGGGCAACTAAATCCTTTGTGGAACTCGTCATATATGTCACGTCGTATAAAGCTAAGCCTGTTTAATTCAAATGTAAAATCCACCTTGTTATATGGATGCGAGACGTAGAATGCAGCAACTCGAGACATACAAGCCATACAAGTTTTCATAAACACACACAGAAAACGGATTCGTTGTGCCAACCAAATTTAGAACCAACCAAATTATTGTAGTCCAGCCAACTATCACTTTTATCAGTTGTGATTACTAATAATTTCGATTTAGTCAATTGGTATTTATATCGAATTTCAGTAAGAGCAACTGAATATATCTGTTGAAACAACGAAAAATTATAGGAACAAAATGGTTGTTGTGACTGATATAATACCACCACAACTAAAGTATTTTATTATTGGGGCCATTCAACCGTTAAATAAAAAGACAAAAATAATGTTTTTTTTTTTTTAAATATATTTATTAAATAAGTTAAGTTGATATTTAATACAATTTTAAAAATAGTTTTTTTTACGAAAAATTCTCAGAATCTAAGAAAAATGTCACAGCAAAAGAGACTTTTTCTATAGAATATATTTGTGACATTTTCTATAGAAAAACGTTCCAGAATCTGAGACTTTTCCAATAGAATATAGATAGAAATAGATACGTCTCAGAATCTGGCACTATTTCTATAGAAAAAACGTCTCAGAATTTGAGAATTTTCTATAGAAAAAACGTCTCAGAATCAGAGATTTTTTTTGGAGAAAAAATGTTTCAGAATATCAATGTCTAGGAATCTGAGACTTTTTTTATAAAAATAATGTCTCAGAATCTATGGCTTATTCTGTAGAAAAAATGTCAAAATATCTGAGACGTTTTCTATACAAAAACTCTTAGAATTTAAGTAATTTTTTTTATAGGATGGTTTCAGATTTTGAGAAATTTTTTCTATTCAAAAAGTCTCAGATTCCGAGACATTTTTTCTATTGAAAAAGTCTTAAATTCTTAGACATTTTTTCTATAGAAATAGACCCAGATTCTGAAACATTTTTTCTATAAAAAAAAAAACTCAGATTCTGAGACATTTTTTCTATAGAAAAAGTCTCAGATTCTGAGACATTTTTTCTATAGAAAAAGTCTCAGATTCTGAGACATTTTCTATAGAGAGACTTTTTCTATAGAAAAAATGTCTCAGAATCTGAGACTTTTTTCATTTTTTCTATAGAAATAGACCCAGATTCTGAAACATTTTTTCTATAAAAAAAAAAAAACTCAGATTCTGAGACATTTTTCTATAGAAAAAGTCTCAGATTCTGAGACATTTTCCTATAGAAAAAGTCTAAGAGTCTGAGACATTTTTCTATAGAAAAAGTCTCAGAATCTGAGTCTCAGAATCTCAAAATGTCTCAGATTCTGAGACATTTTTCTATAGAAAAAGTCTCAGATTCTGAGACTTTTTCTATAGAAAAATGTCTCAGACTCTGAGACTTTTTCTATAGGAAAATGTCTCAGAATCTGAGACTTTTTCTATAGAAAAATGTCTCAGAATCTGAGACTTTTTCTATAGAAAAATGTCTCAGAATCTGAAATATTTTTCTATAGAAAAATGTCTCAGAATCTGAGACTTTTCCTATAAAAAAATATTTCAGATTCTGAGACATTTTTCTATAGAAAAAGTCTCAGATTCTGAGACATTTTTCTATAGAAAAAGTCTCAGATTCTGAGACATTTTTTTCATAGATTCCATAGAAAAAGTCTCAGATTCTGAGACATCTTTTTAATACAAAAAGTCTCAGATTCTGAGACATTTTTTCGATAGTAAAAGTCTCAGATTTTGTGACATTTTTTCTATACAAAAAGTCTCAGATTCTGAGACATTTTTTTATAGAAAAAGTCTCAGATTCTGAGACAATTTGTCTATAGAAAAAGTCTCAGACTCTGAGACATTTTTTCTATAGAATCCTGAGACATTTTTTTTTATAGAAAAAGTCTCAGATTCTGAGACATATTTTCTATAGCAAAAGTCTCAGACATTTTTTCTATAGAAAATATCTCAGATTCGAGACATTTTTTCTATAGAAAAAGTCTCAGATTCTGAGACCTTTTTTCTATAGAAAAAGTCTCATATTCTGAGACATTTTTTCTGTAGAAAAAGTCTCATAATTTGAGACATTTTTTCTATCGAAAAAGTCTCAGAATCTGAGACATATTTCTATCGAAAAAGTCTCAGATTCTGAGACATTTTTTCTATCGAAAAAGTCTCAGATTCTGAGACATATTTTCTATAGAAAAAGTCTAAGATTCTGAGACATTTTTTCTATAGGAAGTCTCAGATTCTGAGACATTTTATCAACAGAAAATGTCTCAGATTCTGAGACATTTTTCTGTAGAAAAAGTCTCAGATTCTGAGAAATTTTTTCTATAGAAAAAGTCTCAAATTCTGAGACATTTTTTTATAGAAAAAGTCTTAGATTCTGATACATTTTTTCTATAGAAAAAGTCTCAGATTCAGAGATATTTTTTCTATAGAAAAAGTCTAAAATTCTATAGAAAAAGTCTCAGATTCTAAAACACTTTTTCTATAGAAAAAATTTTAGATTCTTAGAAATGTTTTCTATAGAAAAAGTCTCAGATTCTGAAACATTTTTTCTAAAGAAAATATCTCAGATTCTAAATCATTTTTTCTATATGAAAAGTCTCAGATTCTGAGACATTTTTACTATAGAAAAACTCTCAGATTCTGAAACATTTTTTCTATAGAAAAAATCTCAGATTCTGAAAATTTTTTCTATAGAAAAAGTCTCAGATTCTGAAATATTTTTTTATAGGAAAAGTGTCAGATTCTGATAGATTTTTCTATAGAAAAAGTCTCAGATTCTGAGACATTTGTCCTATAGAAAAAGTTTCAGGTTCTTAGACATTTTTCTTTAAGAAAAAGTCTCAGATTCTTAGACATTTTTCCTTTGGAAAAAGTCTCAGATTTTGTGATATTTTTCCTTAAGAAAAAGTCTCTGATTCTGAGATATTTCCTATAGAAAAAGTCTCAGATTCTGAAATATTTTTCTATAGAAAAAGTCTCAGATTCTGAGATATTTCTCCTAAAAAAAATGTCTCTGATTCTAAGATATTTTTCCTAAAGAAAAAGTCTCTGATTCTGAGAGATTTTTCCAATAATAAAAGTCCCAGATTCCGAGACATTTTTCCTAAAGAAAATGTGTCAGGTTCTGAGACATTTTTCCTTTACAAAATTCACAGATTTTAAGACATTTTTCTTATAGAAAAATTCTCAGATTCTGAGACATTTTTCCTATAGAATAATTCTCTGATTCTGATGCATTTTTCCTATAGAAAGTCTGAGATTCTGAGAAATTTTATCTATAGAAAAAGTCTCAAACTTTGCTATAGGAAAAATGTCTCATAATCTGCGATTTTATCCTATAGAAACAGTCCCAGCCTCTCAAACATTTTGCAATAGAAAAAAAATCTGATACTCAGTTATATTTTTTATGTGATATTTTTTATGCAAACAGATTACCTCTTATATATCGTAAACTTATGTTTTCCTTTAAAGTTCGAGTGTTGATATTCATCGTATGTTTAGATACTGAATTGGTAAATCCGCACGAAATATGGATCCAAATTTCTTGTTTGATCTTTTAGTGGTAATTTTTTTTCTGCAAATAAAACCATTCTTTATTAAAATAGTACACATGTTTTTTGCACTGTTTTAAACATACTTACGTTTTGTGGTTTTTTATCCTTTTTGTTAACAGCATATTTAATTTATGTTTTGGTTTATCTTTGCAGAAAATATTTTTAAAAAAATATTAACTGGAAAATTATTTTGTTTTTTGATGACGTTTTAGTAATTTAACTAAGTTTTTGTATAAGCAACATACAATTATGTAGTTGCAGTAACGTTTTTACAAAATTAAAATATGATTGTGTTTACCAATACTTAATTGTTCTTAGATAGTATTGTATTAAAATTTTTAATTTCAAATGTATTTGGAATTTTTCAAAATTAACAACAAGTTATACCAAGTATCAGTTGCTGTAACTGATTTTTAATATAACTGAACTAATATCCTGTGCTTGTTATCAAAAATGTATTGCATTAAATAACAAAATATAAATGAATGGTTCGGACTATTATGAAAGTTTTCGAACAAATATTATTTTCAAATTGATAAATGCAACCAATATTTTTTCAAAATGTGATTGTTTATTGGTAATTTGTGCAGATATTTGGTTTAAAATTTATTTTTTAAATCATGATAATTGAATTTAAGTAGTTATAACTAAAACTTATAATCCCAAACCAAATTTGAGGAGCTTCGACTGAGTTCCAAATAATTTTTTCCCTGTGTGCAAATGTCTACACAGAAAAAACAGTTTAATTGTGCCAGCCGAATTAAGAGCCAACTGCATGGTTTAATTACAACAACTGAAATTTTCGGTTGCGATTACCGAAATTTATTTGGACCAACAGAAGTTAAATTTTCAAAACAAATTTTGGTTATGGCAACCGAAAATTTCGGTTGTTGTTATTAAACTATGCAGTTGGCTCTAAATTCGGCTGGCACAACTAAACGGTTCCTTCTGTGTACGTAAGATTCTGCGGGTATACTGGCCATCAACAATTTCCAACACTCGTCTGTGGTCAGAAACCAACCAACAACCGATTCAAAATGAAATCCGCAAGCGAAAATGGTCCTGGATAGGTCACACTTTGCGAAAACCACCAGATGATATAGCGAAACAAGCTTTAGAGTGGAACCCACAAGGCAGTCGCCGCACATTGGGTTCAAATGGTACCAAAGTGGGGATTAATTGAAATTTATAAATGAAGTTTTTGTTATAAGTTTTGGTATGGGGTAAAAGTAGATTAAATTCTGCAACGCTAGTTATCAAAATCAATAAACTACGTTGTTTACTTTATTTTTCGGTGAGCTGTCAAAGTTAGCAAATTATTGCAGTCTTTGAAAAAAGTAAAACAATTCAAATTTTTCACAATTCAAGCGATTATTAGTAGTATTAAATCTTTTAAAAGAAAATCTTTTATAATGGAACCTTAAACAACAGGTATTAAACTAAATTGCAAATTTTTTTTTGTTTATAAAAATTGGGTCTTAACATTTTTAATGATTTTTTTAAAAAGGACCCGAAATTCTGATATTTTTCCCATTTAATGGGCCACACATATTAAGTTAGTAATAGTTGGATTTAGTTTTGTGGATTTTAAAGAGTATAGTATATCAGCTTTTATTTAAAAGAAAAAAAAGTACAGACAATGCCCGGCCCTTTTTTATATTCCCGTTTTTGTGTAAAAAGTCTGGGTATCGTTTATTAAACAAGACCATTATATGTGTGTTTATACCCTTCAACTACGGTATGGGCTTACACTCACTTTGTCATTCCGTATGTAACGCATCGAAATATGGGTCTAGGACCCCATAAAGTGTATATTATTGATCACTGATCGATTCTAAGATATTCTGTGACTAACAGTGTGTCCGTCCGTCCGTCTGTTGTTGATCACACCATAAAGTACATAAAACAAGAGCTAGAACCCTGAAGTTTGTCACAAATATGTATAATGGTCATAGGCTGGTTAAGTTCTTGAACGAGCAAAATCGGACCAGGGTGGGAAAAAGTTCCCCCTTGAAGAACTAAAACTACCCCAGAAAAATATTTTTTTTACAAGTTTTATTTGTATATTTGTTCAATAAATGAAACATTTTAATGCCATATGAAGTTCATCGACCTAAATTTGAACCAAGGGGGATCAGGAAAGCGATTTTTTTCGGTCTGCCCCTTTTTGGGGGCGTGTATAGAAAAAATAATTTAAATAATGATAATTTTTTATTAATTAGGTGCAAAAAATGACATCTATTTTTTGGCAACGTTTATCGCGAGGGGAAGATGTCCCCCAGAGTCTCCCGGTAAACCCCCCCTACGCCAAAAAAACGTCCCCTCCATTTGTTTTTTGTAGCTTTATTACATGTTCAAGGGTTTCGTGTTTTTTTCCAAAAACAAAAAAAACGACTAAAAGATTGAAAAAAAAAACATTTTGTTAATTTTTTTTTCTCAAATGCTGTGTTTTTATGTATTTTTGATAATTCGTTAATAAAAAACTACAATATTCCCTTAAATCACTTTTTTCAGATAAATTTGTACATTTATGAGATTTTGTGAAAAACAAAAATTGGATTTTAAATAAAATTTAAAATAAAATAAATATATATTATGCGTTCTTTCTTTGATTACTTTGATAGCACATTATGTACTCTTTAATTTCTATTTTTTTTTTATTAATTTATCGCTTTTCATTCCAAAGTTACAGCAAAAATTGTGAACTATAACCCTTTTTTCCGAAAAACAAAAAAACGCCTAACAGGTTAAAAAATTTTTTTTTTCCAATTTTTTTTTTTCCAAAATGTGTATTTTTACGTGTTTATATTAGTTCATTAATAAAAAAATATAATATTCTAAAACTACTGCTTATCTGAATTAATCGCCATTTTGGGTACCATCGAACCCACTGTGCGCCGTTCAGGACGTCCACCTATACCTGGAAACGCCAGGTAACAATTGAAATGTCCAAACTAAATCTAAATTGGAATGAACTTAAAAATCGAGCATCGGATCGAGAATATTGGAAGCAACTTGTTTTGGCCCTATGCTCCCTGTAGGAGATTAAAGGAACTGATATATGCTTTATTTTATACCTTACTCGTATGCTTTGTTATATTTTTGTATCAATTATTTTGTATCTTACTGGTATTCTTTATCATAATGTGGATGCATTACTTTGAGTCTCATTCCATGTTAAAATCATCAATGATTATATTATTTTATATTTTTTTTATTATTATTTATTATTATTTTATATATATATTATTATTTTATACCTTATTTGGTAATCTAAGTTTTGATGGGAAGGTTATACATTAATTAAAGTCAATATTTTTTTCGTAATTTTTTACGAAAGGTTTTATTGAACAGATTCACTAAAACAGTTTTTGTAAAGGTTAGGTAAACGTGAATTGTATGAGAAGCGTTTATTTGGATTTTCCTGTTCAAATTTGACACAAAGATCCACACAATTGAACTTTACTCAAATAAATTACTTAGAAAAATTTATATTAACTGCTTACAAGGGAAGTTTCCCTGGTGTCACCCTCCGATCTTCATGAAAATTGGATATGGATTTTTTTTAGCGTCCCAAACTCATTTTTAGGGGGTGGTCGATTTGTATGGGGGGAAATTGACCTTTTTCAGTTTTTTACGATTTACGCCTATTTAAACAAAATTAATATAGATTAAAGATATTAAAAATACCTATCTCGTGGTGCTAACAGACTTCCCTTGTTAGCAATTTTTTTTTCGAAAATTTTAGTTAATTTCGTCGAACCAATTTTTTTTTTGCAATTCTCGAACGAGTTTGCCCGGAGAATTTGACTAACCAACATAATTAAGTTTACTTGCTATTTTTTAGTTCAAGTTATAATTATGTAGACCCGGGAAACACCGGGCACTTCAGCTAGTATAACAAATAAAACTTTGTTGTTTTTTTGTCACAACATAAATACAAAGTATTTTCTTTAAATCTGTATTTTGACAGAAAACTCTGTCAAATGTCTGTTGAATTGATATTACAGTAATTTTATAGAGTTATTATTTTAAGTATAGATTCGACTAACAATAAGTCGAATTTAATGTGTCTACTTGTTTTTACTTAAAACTTAACTTTTTAAGTGAAAATTTTCATAATTTCTTTTAATACTAAAAACACAAAAACAACTTTGAAGACTTTTTTGACTCAAACAACTAACAAAGGGTTATTTTAAAATGTTTTCAGTCGTGTTAAGGGTATTTATGGATTCAGCCAAATCGAATTTATCAATTTTATTTTGTTTTTTCTTTTTATAAGTGCTTTATGATTTAAAATTGCTATCATATTTTCCTAGGAATTTAACTCAGATTTTTTTCGTCAGATTTTTATTTAATCCCAATACTTAATCTGTTATCCATTTCATTATCCGTTTATTCTTAATAGTTTAATTCTAAAAATATTTTGGTATTTATTTTGCTTTTTTTGTTTCTTAAAAAAACACAAAAGTTTTTAAAATATGATAAAAATTCTATTGTTATTTGATTTTTAATGTTAAATAAAAACTTTACATATTCGTAAATACAAATATCTGTATATGAGCAATTGTCATTAACTTTTAATATTTAAGAAAAAAAAAATTGCGATTTTTTTTTCGTGGCACATTGATAAGACTTTGTACGTTAATAACATTATAAATAAGTAATTCAAATCCGTCCGCGTGCATTAATTTGAGCGATCGCACCCAAAACTATGGCGGTTTAAAGTTAAAATTTTTAAAAAAATTGTCAAAATTACATTTTTTATCCGAAATTTACCAAACATACCATTTTGTGTTATGCTTACCTAGAGCTAAAATACACATTCAAACATGCATAAAAGCTTGGCTAAATATCGAGATATTTGCATAAAACCAATTTTTTTTCAGCACAATTTCCAATATTTTGGAAATAAAAATGTTCCCAACGGTTTAATTTTTTTTAGAAAAATATTACCAAATGTATTAAAAAAATCTCAACAAATTCTTAGTTAATACTATTACTCTATCTCTTATAGGTAAGAAACAGCAGTGGTTTAAAGAGAACATTTTTGAAAAAAAAGAATTTAATCATTTTTGATTTATTTTTTTTTTTATTATTTAAAGTCTGATTTTACAGTGTTGTCCTTCACTGAATATTAAAACTATTCAAAGTATGATTAATAATGAGAATATTAAGGTTATTACGAAATATTTAAACGTTTTTACTAATTTTATTAAGGTTATAAAAAATTTTTGCGATTTTTCGCGATTTTCGCGACTGCAAAAATCAATGGACTAATTTTGAAATATTATTCGAATAAGACATGTCAAAATCTATCAAAATAGTTTTCTTTTCTACTTTATTTTAAGTAATGTAAGATTTTATATAACCATTAAATTTAAAAGTATCAAAAATTTAAAGCCACCAAAAAACTACTAAAACGCCAATTGTTTTTGGGTGCGAATGGATTGAAGAAAAAGCATTAAAAATACTACCAAACGCGCTTTTCACTGACCAATTTCGATAAGCGGCCTGGATGTGCCTTACAAAAAACGGAAAACAGAAAAACTCCGCGGAATTCGCCAATATTAACTTTTGATCAATGTTGCTTTCCATGATTTATTATATTTGCACATACCATTGTTTCTACATGTTCAACTTTTAGCCATGCACATTTGGCTGTCAAATAATGCAAAACTAAAATATCGAAATTTTGCTAAAAATTTAAAAAGCTCATAAAATTTTTGCAATTGAATATTTTTTGGGTGCGTTTGTAAATCAAGTGGGAAATGGTAAATTATAAAGTTCACAAAGCATTCGGAACCATTCGGAATAAAACTGGAAGTGTGCCTCGCAAAAAACAGACTTTTTAAAAAATTCACGTTTTTTCTTCCCATTTTTGGAGAGCTGCAGCTTCGTAACCATTGCGAGCACATCACTCGAATCAGTCTCAGATTGTGCATATTTACAAGGGATTTTACCGTGTGTATTTGAATTTTAAAATTACAGTTTGCACCAAAAGCTACAATCAAAAAACCTCGAAAAATTGAAAATTGAAAAAAATTGGTATCAAAGATTTAGGTCCATGTAACTTTTTTCTTATTGATGGCACATCCACTGAACCTACACCAAATAATTGCCCAAGTCTACTGATTAAACGGTATTAAATTTGGAGCAATATCTTTAACGCACCCAACAATATGGAACTTTGAACGAAAAATTTCATGAGAGTATCAAGCGATTTTTTTACATTTTTCAACTTTGCACGTTCCTTACCATGAGATAATGAGACTATTTGCGCTGTGCCTTTGCAGAATTACTCATTATGGTTCCCTTAACATATCAACATTCACAGGTACCACCTAGTTTACAAATAAAAATGTTATTGCGAAATTAGTAAAATATCACAAGCGTTAAAAGTTAATGACAAAAGTCCATATATTTATATCTAAATATTAGTTTGTACAGTGTCTATGTATTAAACACACACACACTTATACATTTATTATTATAAAAATGAATATTTCATTTAATATTTATTTAAATATTTATTTTGAACACAATTGTATTTTATGTTTATTTATTTGTTGAATTTACTAAACAAAAAACTAAGCTTAGAATTAAAATTTTATAAAAAAACACTAAAAGTAAATTTATAGTCGATCAACGGCGACCAAAGATGTCCATTGGCATTTGGCATTTTTTTTAAATCCTAATGATATTTTAAATCAGCGGCTTACCCCCTTTTTGATTTTATGTTATTCGAAAATTTTGTAGAAAACTTATCCTAAAATTGTGTTTGTTTTGAGTTATAAAGTTCATGAACAGACTTATCAGTGATTCGCTAAAAATTTTTTGTCTAGCCCTTGCATTTTTTTGCTTGTTGTAAACATAAACTCACTATATCGTGTATCCAAAAGTGGTTTGCGGTGCATACTATGCATATACATAATACACATAAAAAAATTATATAGCCACACTAATACACACAAACAGTTAGTATGAACAACCACATAAAAAAAAAAATTTCATATATTGAATAAACAAACACATAAATAGTATATTTGTATTAGTCAGACAACTATTTTTCGGGTTATTAACAATTGAAACAAGATGTTTTGGAATTAAATGAATTTCGGCAAGGGTTTTTTAGCGAATTTACAAGATAAAAAACACGCTACCGTTCGAAAGTCAACGCTAAGGCTACTGAAACCTTGTAAAATTACAAGAAAAACTTGTAATTTTTATACACTCAAAAAAAACTGTAAAGTTAGCAAAAAATGCTTGTAAACCTACAAGAAAATTTGCTGATTTTGAACCCACAATTTTTTTGGTAAAGTTAGCAAAAACGTTTTGAATTTTTTTTTATTTCAACTTATTGTTAGTTCATACACATTTGAGGACCCCCATTGGTTTCGGACCCGATAGGTCCAGATCCCGATGGGCCGAGACCTAGTTGGGTTCCTTAAAAATCGTCATAGTTTTTGATCCAAAATTTGTGTCCGTTTCGCTCTACCTTGCTTAGTTTTTGAGATACGTGATTTTAGGGGACCACCGGGGTTTTGAGAATTTCAAAACTCGATAACTTCAAAAATACTACTCGGAGAGCTTTTGATTATTTTGCGGTCTTGTTCTACGTGTTGAGAGCTACAAAAATGCTTTTGGAATTTTTGTTGTGTCGGCAATATTTACCGAGATATGACCATTTTAAAATTTTCGGGAACGCTAACTTTTTTGGATCCAAAGTTAGGGCCCATTAGGGTCCACACATGTGAAGAGGACCGGCGATACTATACTACTAACGTATTTTTTTGAGTGTACTACACCACTCTGTGGTACAGGGTATAATGAGTTTGTGCTGATGTTTGTAACTACCCGAAATATTGGTCCCAGACCTACCTTCAAGCATACCGATCGACTCAGAATTACTTTTCGAGTCGATTTAGCGATATCCGTCCGTCCGCCCGTCTGTCCGTCCGTCTGTCCGTCCGTTTGCCGCCTGCCCGTCCGTCCAACTATCGGTTTAAGAACGATACAGGTCGCAATTTTCAATCAATTGACTTGAAATTTGAAACTTAAGCATCTTTTGGCCCAAGGACGAAGCGCATTGAAATTACAGAATATCGGTCTATGTTAAGACCTAGCCCCCATACAAACGCCCCCTTTGGATTCGGCTTAAATGACTCTAATAACCGTATTATAATAGATATCGATTTGAAATTCAGCAGGAAATCAAATTTTGTATGCACAAATCACCATTTTAAACTTCAAAGGAATCGGGTCAGTCCTTCTGGTAGTCCCCATACAAACCACTTTCCCGATATTCACATAATTCCCTCAAAATTCATAAAAATGGAAATATTTGATACAAATTTTAATTTTAGGTGTTAAACGTGTACTTTAGTAACCTAATCAAATCGTAATATTATTGGACCATTTTTGGACTTAGTACCCCATATAAAAATTTCGACCGATATTTACACTCAAAATATTTTGTTGGCAAAAACAAATAAAAAACACACTTAAAACCAGTGAATAAACAATTGAAAACCATCCCAGTAATTATTCATTTGTTTTAACAAACAGCAACATTTATTTTTGACTGTCAACAAATGTTTCTAAAATAAATAACATTAAACATTAAAAAATTACGTTTTTTTCATTCTTTTTTACCAACAAATTCGAAAAAAATAACCTACGAAGACATTAAAAATTAATGAGAGTTCTGTTATTTTTACCAAAAAATTCGAAAAAAAATAACCTACGAAAACATTAAAAATTAATGATTTCGTAGGTTATTTTTTACAATTTCCTATTGAAATATTTTTTTAAAAATTTTTAATAAAATTTTGGGGAATCGATCCCGCAATCAACTACATTCCAGACACTCTGCACATCGTGCCAAAGTCACTTGATACAAACATGTTTTAATATTTCTATAAATAATTTTTTGAACTTTTTTTTATTCAAAAAATTACCTACTTGTGTAGGTAAAAACTAATGATAACTCATTAAAAAATCCCAACAATTTGAAAAAAAAAATACTTACAAAAATCATTAAAAATTTAAAGAATAATCAGTAGTTTTTAATTACAGAACAAAAATAAATGACTTTTAAGATTAAATGTAAATGAAAGTCTTTATTTTTTAGTGTGTTATTTTTAAAACAAAGGACAGAAGTAGTCATTAATAAAAACTGAACATCAAACAAATGTTTTTTCTTTTAAAAACGACTAAACGGAAAACTTTTTAAATAAACTACAAACAGTTAATGACATAATTTTTTGAGTGTTGTTAAATTGGTCTATTGACAAAAAAATAAACCAATTCCACTAAAATTTAATCTGTGTGTGTTTTCTACACTAAATAAAGATCTAACAAAAGACAGATGTAATCGGTCCATGTTTGGACTTGGGCACATTTTCCGGAAAACACTGGTATCAATTGGTCGGTCTTGACCGACTATAACTTTCTTACTTGACAATTTGACAAAAATTCCTTGTAATTTTACAAGCTTTTTACCAATAATTTTGTAATTTTACAAGGTTTTTAAAAATAAAATTGTAAATTTACAAATTTTTTGACACAATAAAATTTACAAAAAGGTTTCGTTATTTTACTAAATTTTTCTACCTCCTATTCAATGATAATTCATAGTAATTTTACAAGCTTTTTACCAATAAATTTGTAATTTAACAAGCTTTTTACCAATATAATTTTTAAATTACAGTTTTTTGGCGCAATAAAAATAACAAGGTACTCTCGTGAATTTACCAGATATTTTTTGTAAAAAACCTTGGAAATTTGTAAAATTACCAAAAAAAATTGTAAAATTACAAAAAAAAATAAAATTTCGATCCAAATTTGTTTGTTAAAAATCAAGGAAAACTGTCAAATATTGGTGAAATGGGATAACAAAACTTTTCCTAGTAATTTATATACCCTCCAAAATGTCTTAAACATTTGAAAATTTACAAAGATTTATACGCCCTCCACCTCAAGATTTGGAAGTATAAAAGACTCTGCAAATTTAAATACCTCCCTATTATTTTCACACACACACAGACACACATATGAATACTTTACTAGTTACATTGTATGTAAATACGGTTGATGATCATAAAGTTTATAAAATTTATTTAGCTGTTATTTTTACACATGATGGTGTTGAAAATTCATTAAAATGTATTTAAATTTTAGCGCATTGTCTACATGTTCATCGCATGGAGTTTTGAACAACAACAAACAAATAAAAACAACAAAAAAATAAATAAAACATATTCCATGTTTTTGTTTACATTTTAAATTAAAAGGCATAGAAATGCTAATGTAAATAAATGATTTTTGTATATAAACAAGAGAGTAGTTTGTGTTGAGTGACATGACCAGCTGATAGTTTATAAAAGTAAAAATTTATTTAAAATAAATTTTACAAGATTTTTACCAATAATTTTGTAATTTTACAACGTTTTTACCAATAAAATTGTAAATTTACAAATTTTTTGACACCATAAAATTTACAGACAGGTTTCGTTATTTACTAGTTTTTTTTTTTGGTACCTATTATTTTACGAAAATTCCTAGTAATTTTACAAGCTTTTTACCAATAAAATTGAAAATTTACAGTTTTTTTGGCGCAATTAAAACTACAAGGAATTCTCGTGAATTTAATTTTTTTTTTTTTGTAAAATTTTCTTTAAAATTTGTAAAATTACAAAAAAAAATTGTACAATTACAAAAAAAACTGTAATTTTCGATTTCTTAAAAAACAAGGAAAACTGTCAAATATTGGTAAAATGGGATTACGAGACTTTTCCTAGTAATTTGACAAAGTTTTTTTTTTGTGAGTAGAAATTTTTTTTGTTCAGGACTTGATAAAAATTGTAAAATTTGGTTTTGTCCTATTGTCTTCAGTCACGGGATACGTTTTTTTTTTTAAATAGTTTAGTGATAAGTTCAATTATCATCTGTCACGTTATAGGTATTTTAGTGATATGTCCCGTTATCACCAGTCACGGGATCGATGATTTCGGATCGAGAGACAAAATTTGCTGCAGTGTAATTTCGTTCAAACTTTTTATTAAAATTAATTTGTTCACTGTAATATTTATTTACTCAAAATATTTTGCTCTCACTTTTATAGGAAAATACCGTTATAAGGGCTCGACATTTTTTACCGGTATGACCATTATAACGTGCCAGCGAAGTTATTAAAATTTTATTGTATAAATTATTCTTTGAAAAATTATTTTATGAATGACTTGAACGTCCACAATTAAATAAAACCATGCCTTTTTAGGGAATATGTTTTGAAATCGGTACTCTTATCCTGATCCTTCTGTTATCCGGTATTTAATATAACCGGTAACGAAGTTCCGGCGGGTGTGCTAGTTAGCTTTTATTGTCAAACTAAGTTGATGTTCTTTCTAGTTTTTATAAACAGTCGATTTATTATGAGATACTTAAATTAGTCTCGATTTTAAACTGCTGGTCATCTATTACATATCAATGTTTTTAACTGTAATGTTTTAACAATTGAAATTTATTCAATGGGAAAATTGATTGGTTAACTAAAAATTTTACAGCTTAAGTGCAATTTGTACAGTATGCGCTACAGAGAGTACATATTTTTTGTTACATACGCATACACTTACTAAACTTTCGCTCAGCGTATACAGTAAATATGTACGTTAGGGCGTCCCGGCAAATCTGAACTTTCGAATTTCGTTTCGTCATACCTGCCGACGATGGCCAAGTAAGTAATAGCTGATTACGGGAAAATTAAATTTGGATAATGTTAAGTATGTTATGGAAAAATTAAAAAAAAAATTTAAAACACGATTTTGTTCCAAAAATGATTATCAGCATCTGTAGACCAAAATTAATCAGCATTTTTGAACTAAAATCGCTTTTTTTGTATTTTTTTAAATATATTTTTGGTAATATAATTAACATTTTCTAACTTTTGGCACCAAATTGGATAAAAAATAATTTTTATGTTTAAAAATCAGCATTTGTGGACCAAAAACGCTATTTTAGAAATTTTAAAATATTTTTCCCATAACCCAGCAGAAATAAATCGAGATTTTGGCGACACAGCATCTATTTATAGCATACCGAAGCGCATCCAAAGAGCGCTCTTAAGGATGCAGTAAAAGTAAGGGGAAAAAGTTTAATGTTTTGTTAAGATTTTCTATATAAAACTTACAATTTAAAATTATTTTTTGATAAAATTTCACACTTGCTTTCCTTTTTAATATTTTTAACACTTTTTGAATAAAAAAGTTTGAGTTTTGGACGAAGACAGATGATTTCACTGCATCATTATTGCGCATTTATCAGCGCTGCAAAGAGTGCTTCAATCATAACATCTTTAACACATTTTGAATGATGATAAATAGGCTAACCAAAAAACAGCAAATGCTTTTTTGTTTTTTCAAAGAATAAACCGATTTGGAATAAACACAGTCTGATAACGAAAAAACACAAAAATTAAAATACATTTGTTTTAACTTTTTTGCATATTTTTTCATTTATTGGTATGTTTTTATCTAATTTTTACATTTTTTCTCTTTTTTACAACTTTTTTCTTGTAATTTATCTAGATTATTATTTTTTTTTAAATCAAAAAAATGTTGCTAAAATTTTTACAAATACATACATATGTATTTCAAAAAAATGTTTGCAGATTTTAAAACATTTTTCAGTATTTTTAAAAACAATTTTTGACTACACAATTTCCACTTTAATTTCAAATAATACAAATTATATTACGAAAAACTTACAATCATATTTTAGAAACTTAAATTATATTTATAAAATTTCCAATTATATTTCAAAAATTTCAAATTATTTTTCAGAAATTTTCATTTATAACTCAAAAATTTACAATTATATTTCAAAAGTTTTCCAATTATATTTCCTAAATTTCTATTTCAGAAACTTCCACTTATATTTCAGAAATTTCCATTTATATTACAAAATTTCCAATTGTATTTAAGAAATTTACATTTGTATTTCCAAAATTTTCT
This sequence comes from Pegoplata infirma, assembly GCA_963921195.1. Lineage (NCBI taxonomy): Eukaryota > Metazoa > Arthropoda > Insecta > Diptera > Anthomyiidae > Pegoplata > Pegoplata infirma. The sequence goes on along the minus strand of OY992540.1, from coordinate 66,341,426 downwards.
AAATACTTTTCAGAAAATTCCATTTGTATTTTAAAAATTTCCATTTTGATTTCAAAATTTTCAAAATTTTTTTTTATTCTGCTTAAATCAGCTCTGAAAAGATACATGAATTCACTGCATCTTTATAGCGCTTAATCAGCGCTATAAAAGTATGCTTTAATCAGCGCTCTAAAGACACGTGATTTCAGTGCATCTTAAGAGCGCTTTTTCTGTGTATCCAACTACCGCTCTAAAGTGGGACATCGCCTTAGAGAATCATGCATGAATTCAGCACGTTTGGAAGCGCTACTTGACTCGGGATTCCTTTCCAAAAGCTGCTGCTAGTTCAGCAAAATTTCTGCTGGGAAAGTACGCAAAAATCCCTAATTGTTGAGCCAGAAAAAATTCGAATATGAGTTTTAGTCAAAAAACGTATTTTTTTCAACTTTGACTGCCGACTAAAGATTTTCAGGCAAAAATTTTTCATAAATTTTCCCACAATGAGCTAATCCGCTGCCATCCACGAAATTCAAAAGTTTAGATTTGATGGAACTCCCTAATGTACGTAAATCGGCAAATATTTTGTCTGTTGTGGTTTTAAAACGTTTAGTAGTAATTAGTTATTTTAGCCACACTGGTCTTGTATAAAGGTTTAAAATTTAATTACTATACATTTGAGGTTTTTATATCTAAAAATCATTAACAAAAGATTACCAACTAAATTTAAATAAACATATACGCACGAGTATGGAAATTATAAAATTGAAAAAGAAAATAAAATTGTTTGTAAAATTTAAAAAAAAATAAATCGATATTCTATTAGCTGTAAATAAACAAAAATAGTTTAGTATTTATTATTTTAAACTAAACAATAAATACAATTGTAATTTATTTAATGCTTAATTAAATTTAAATTAGTTGTATTTTAAATAAGCCACATAATATTTACATAGAACAAATATTCAAAACTTTTTGCATGGGTTTGGGGTTTTATTTTCGAAAAATTTTATTTTGTTTTAATCGTTTTATATTTATTTTGAAAAGCGGAAATTAAAATCGCATATTTGAATAAACGCTCACTCATACACAGATAACAAAATGTAATGTTTGAATATCCTTCTTTTAACGGAAATGAAAATAATTAGTATTTAAGAGTATAAATTAGTTTTAATGTTTTAAAACCACATTGAAAATGGAGTTAAAAAAAAAATAATTTTATTACACCGGGCGACTAAATTTAACTTTTGTCATGAACCTTGTCAAAAAATTATGAAATTAGGGCCTAAAATAAAAGAACCAAGTATCCAAGTTTTTCTAGCTCAATATGAGTTTTCGCAAAAAATAACTGAAAAAAAGCGAGGCTAAAAAAATATTCAAGTGTATCTCAGGTTTTCTAGATCAATTCACGATTATTGCAAAAAATTAAAGATATACATATATATTTTTTTAAATTGTGTTTCACCTAAGTATTGCGAAAGAAAGTTAATCAATAAATATTTTGAGTAAGTTTATTCTAGCTCGAGGTCATTATTTTCTTTACTAATTAAAACTATGATATTCTCATAGAATAATTTTCAAGAAAAATTTTTTTCGGTTTTAAATTTATTTATGTTAGTAATTTTTTGCAAGTCTTTATCGACACGTGTTTCGGAATTTGTCAGATCCCATTGTCAAGGTTATTTAGCAAAAATATAATCCTCACGCTACAAATAGCAAAGAGTTTTTATTGACAAATCGTTAATGATCAAACTAAAATATATCTACATATTTTTAATCAGAAGTTAATCAATAAAGTTAATATCTGTGAATTTAGTTGGCGGTTATATTCTTAGAACATTGTATAAAAGCATTTGTTTACTTACCTTACACCGAAAAAAATTCCAGCCTTATATGTACGAAGACGTTCGTACATTGTACGAAAAATTTCGTTGTTTCGCACCACGAAATTCTTGCGTACAATGTACGAAATGCACGAAATTTTTTCGTAAAATAAACGAAATTATTTTTGTATTTTACAAAAAAATTTCGTAAAATAAACGCAATAAAAAATACGTAAACAAATTATTAGAGTTATTATTATTGAAATTAATTCTTTATACCCACGACCACAAGACATTTTCTAATCCCCTGGGTCGAAGCACAGTATTTACATTTTTTTGACATAAAATTGTTTCATTTGTTTAACCAAAATGCAAAAAAACACTTTAAAAAAAATTAGGTTTTTCCGAGGTTGGTTTATTTCTTAAAGGGGAATTTTTTTTTGCATGGACCGATTTTGACCACATACGAACTTAACCTGCTGATGACCAAAAGACTTGTTCGTGCTAAACTTCAGGAGTCTATCTTTTTTATTTTGGATGGTATCCGTGTTTTATGCAGACGGACATTAATAGAGTGCCTTAGAATCTATCATTTATGGGGTCCCCGACCGATATTTCGAAGCGTTACACACGAAATGACAAAGTGATTATGCCCCAATACTGTAGTGGAGTGCATAAAAACACCCTTTAAGCATTCATTTAAAGATTTCTTCTTTTTTCGTTAGTTTCGTAAAATTACAAAATTCTTGATTATTTTTTTTTTTCGTAATATAAAGTCCACTTTCGTATATTTTACGAAAGAAGTTTTTACGAATTATTTTCGTAAAAATACGAAAGTCTGTACACTTTTTTTTGTAATATGTAGTCAACATTCGTATATTTTACGAAAGAAGAACTTACATTCTTTTTTTCGTTACTTTCGTAAAATTACAAAAGTTTTTACAAATTTTTTTCGTAATATGTAGTCAACATTTGTAAATATTACGAAAAAAATATTTACTAATCATTTTCGTTACTTTCGTAAAAATACGAAATTCAGTACTAAAGTTTTTCGTACTATGTAGTTAACTTTCGTGTATTTTACGAAAAAACAAAGTACGAAACTTTTTTTCGTAAAATGTTGCATGGATTTTTTTCGGTGTATAAAACCATTTATATGTCAACATTGATAACAGCGTCTGACACACTTTTATACACATACACCAGACCAATAAATTCTGAAAATAGGGCCAAAAATAAAATATTGCTACTGATCAACTTTTGAGTTGAATGTTTCAACCTTATATATGGCGCATTCCAGGCCAAATCATTCACTTTTAGACCCGACCCCGTTCGATTATTATTTTTTTTTGATATGTTTTAGAACTAATTAAATGCAACTTGCTGTAAAATTTTAATATATATTTTATATTTTTTATACCATACTAGCCCGGTCCGCGTTGCTGGCCCAAATATAAGATCAGTGTTATATTTCGTCTCGCTTCAAATACATAGCCCTGCATAAAATGTAATAAATTTCTTGGCTTAGAAAAAATTGTGGGCGTGGTTTTAAAGACCAGATTAGAAATATATTTTTACGAACTATTACGAACATTTAAAACAAACAAAAAATTAGCCAAATCGGTCCAGGCGTTCTTAAGTGTTGAAAATTTTAAGTATATTGAAAAATGTGGGAGGACAATAATTATTTCCGTAAAATCCTTACTTGGAATATAATGATTATTAAAGAAAAAATTTACCAAATAAGGCCAGTCGTTCTCCGGTTTTAGATGTGAAAAATGTGGGGTGGAAAATTTTTCTTTCCGTAAAAACCTTGGCTGTACTATTACGAACATCAGCAAATACTACTAATAGCCAAATCGGCACTGTCGTTCTTCTGTTTTAGATATATTGAAACAAAATTGTGCGTGAAAAATTTGTATTTCCATTTAAACCTAAGTTGGACTATGACGAACATTTAAAAAATAAATTTTAGTCAATTCGATCCAGCCGTTCCCCGATTTACGATATATCGAAAGAAGGAGTCGTAAAAGTGGGCGTGATTAATTTGTTTGCCGAAAAAACTTAAGACGAACATTTATAAAAAAGAAAAATAAGACGAACATTTAAAAAAATCGGTCAGTTCTCAAGTGCTGCGATTACCAACGAACTACATTTGATTTTTATTTATATTTTATTATTCCTTATTTTATTTTATTTTCTATGAATTAAATTTTACACATATCGAAAAAAAGTGGGTAGACAACTGTTCTGACCGTAAAAACATTTTTTGAATTTAACCAACCCGTTCCGTCCATTCAAAAGAAATAAAAAATTGTTCTTGCCGAAAAATCTTAGTTGGACTAAGACGAACACTAAAAAAAAATTAGGCAAAATGATTCAGCCATTCCATGATTAAAAATATATGGGGAAAAAGTAGGTGTGGACAATTTTTCTTCCCTTAAAAATCTTTTGGGGACTATAGCCAAACCGGTCTAGCAGTTATAGTTCTTTCGATACATAGAAAAAAGTGGTCGTCCGAAATTTTAGTATCCGTAAAAACCTAAGTTGAATTATGACGCACGTTTTTAACAAAAAGTAGCAAAAGTGGGCGTGTTCAATTTATTTTTTCGTAAAAATCAAAGTTGGAATATGATGAAAATTCATTTTAAAATCGGTCTCTCAGATTTTAGATAAATTTAGAAAAGGGCTTAAAAGTGGGCCTGGTCGATTTTTCTTTCACTAAAAACTTAAATTGGATTACTACAGACACTTAAGTAAAAAATTACCCAAATCGGTACAGCCGTTTTCCGATTTTAGAAAAATCGAAAAAAGTGGGCGTAAAAGTGGGCCTGGTCAATTTTTCTTTACGTTAAAACCTAAGTTGGACTCTGAAAAACATTTCAAGAAAAGAATTGTCCAAATCGGTCCAGACGTTCTCAACTGATGCGGTTACCAAAGAATGGCATTTAATTTTTATTTATATAGATTGTTGTTGAGTAATCAATTTTTCAAAATGGCAATTTTTTTCTAAGAACTTAGTTTTTTGGAGCACCATATAAAATAAACCAGAGCAAAAAAGGGCAATTTTCAAAATTTGAAAAAATAGGGCGAATTTTGATCACATCTCGAATTATGGCTTAAAAGTTGCGTAATTAGGATAGAATTTTTAGACTTAAAAAAAAAAAATCGAAGGTTTCGGACTTTTCAAAAAGTCGATTTTTATTTTTAAACGTTAAAAAATAATTGATAATTACTTCGAATATTTTTTTTAATATTTTTTTCTAAAACTACATTTAAATACCAACAAAACGTTGTCCAACTTTTTTTAAGATATCTATATTTTTAACTGGTCAAAATTAATTAAAAATTTTAATTTTTTAATTTTTTTGAAAAACTTGCCATTTTGAAAAATTGATTACTCAACACCATCTTGGAATAAAAGGCTGAAAATTGGTGTCCAAGTTGCATTTAATAAGTACTAAAACATATCCAAAACTAACATAAATCGAACGGGGCGGGTCTAAAAGTGAGTGATTTGGCCTGGAATGCCCCATATGTAAAACTATTATAATTTTTTTTTTTTCTAAAGGATAGAAAAAAGGTCTCAAAAATTATTTATTGGAAAATGGTGGTAGAAGAGTTTTTCTATGGGAAAAAAGTCTCAGAATTTCTGAATTTAAGACTTATTTTAAGGAAAAAGGTCTCAGAATCTGAGTCTTTTTTAAAAAGAAAAAGATCTCAAAGTCTGAGACTTTTTATTGTTGAAAAATAGTCTGAGAAGTTGAAACTTACTGAATAGATAGAAGGTCACAGAATCTGAGACTTTTTCAACGGGATAAGGTTTCAGAATCTCAGAAAATGTCTCAGAATCTCTGACTTCAGGTCTCAGAATCTATGACCTTTCTATAGGAAAAAGGTCTTAAAGTCTGAGACGTTGTCTATAGGAAAAACATTTCCGAATCTGTGACTTTTTCTTTAGGAAAGGGTCAAAGAATCTCCCACTTTTTCTACAGGAAAAGTGTCTTAGAATCGGAAAAGATTTCAGAATCAGAAAAAGGTCTCAGATTCTGTCAATTCTTCTTTAGAAAAAAAGTGTCAGAATTTTAAACTTTTTCTATATAGACTGGTTCCATTTTAAATAGCATAGGCAATCAGCCGATGGTGGTTCAATTTATCCAAAACTTAACATATCCCTTCTTCTGATTTTTATTGAATTTCGGTTTTTATTATGTATTTTTCATAAAATTGTTGCAAAATACCAACTTTGAACAGCGATAAAACGCGAACCATTCACAATTTTGACTAAATAACAAAAACCGAAATTCAATAAAAATCAGAAGAATATATTTATCAATTTTTAAGGCAATTGAAATAGGTAAGGCCGAAAAAGTGTTTTTTTTTTTGTAGTCAAAAATTTTGGAATTCTTCTATAAGAAAAAGATCTCAGAATCCTAGACATTTTCTTTAGGAAAAAGGTATGAGAATCTGAGCATTTTTCTTAAGAAATAAGATCTCAGAATTTAAAACTTTTTCTTTAGGAAAAATGTCTTAGAATCTATTGGAAAAAGGTCGAAGAATCTAAGACTTTTTCTATAGAAAAAATGTCTCAAAATCTAAAATTTTTTCAGTACGAAACAAATCTAATAATCACAGACCTCTCTATAGAAAAAATGTCTCAATAATGCTTTAAAATACGAGACTTTTTCTATAGTAAAATGTCTCAGAATCTGAGACTTTTTCTGTGGAAAAAAATTCTTAGAATCTGAAAATTTTTCTATACGAAAAAAGTATCAGGTTCTGAGAAACTTTTGGTAAAGAAGAAGTCTTTTATTCTGAGTCATTTTCCCTATAAAAAAAATCACGAAAAATGTCTCAAAATCTGATAGTTTCTATGTAGGAAGAATTTCTTCTAGTAAAATATTCTCAGATTTAAACTCTTCTTATGTATACAAAAAAAATATACAATTTTCTTTTTAATTTCCTTTAAAAACCTGAAAATTTTTCTATGTAAAGAGAATTTCGTCTATTAAAAATTCCCTTCTTATATATACGAAAAATATACAATTTTTTTTAAAACAAATTAAAAAAAAATTGATCTAAACGAAATATGATCATGAAAACCAAACCTCCTTCGGCAAAAACTAATAAATTTGATGATTCTAAAGCTTTCCATCACTTTTTTTGTAAAAAAAACGTATCCCTTTTTTTTTGCTCGTTAACAAAGGTGAATTTATGATTTTTTTTTCGCAGTAAAAAAAATTACCCTCCCCCCCCCCACCAAACCAAAAAGCTGTACCCGCCACTGTATCAACCAAACATTTAGTTAAAACGATCGCCTGTTATAGTACGTTCAGATTGGCCTCGAAACCCCGTTTATCGAGGTTTCGTTCCAAACCTCATGTGAAAATACGTATTTTCCCTAACAAATTGAAACCTTTTTGTTGTGAGGTTTCAACGAAAGTACGATCGAAACCTCATAAATTTCATAATTTTACATATCTACCACTGTGCGACAATGAAAAATAGAGAAAATGGGAAAATGACAAAAATAAAAAAATAAATAAATTTATTTATTTATAAAATTTCTTCGAATTATTTGTTTATTTACAATAAAAAAAATATAAAACCGAGTAAAAAATAGTTTGGATCATTCAAATAATTTTGAAAGACATTAATTTTTTGTTCTAGTTTCCGAAAACTAGATAAGTGTCAAATTGTCGTGTGTGAACAGTCCTGTTTTAAAATTGAAAACTCGAGGTCTCAACGGGGTTTCAAGGTAAATGTGAATGTACTATTAGTCTATAATACAAAACTTTGATTTTGTTTTTAACAAACTCAGTAAAGAAATTTTATTTCAAAATTATTTTATCATGTCAACAAATAGTTTTTGTGTTTGTTGAATTTCTTTGTTGAAAAAAAATAAAATTTTTTAATTTTGTCAGATCAACAAATTGTGTTTGTGGTTATTGAATTTCTAATACACTATAATTAAAATGATTTCAGTTTCTACTATAAATTGGGTAAATTTACACAAATTGCGTAATTTTACATAAACATATTGGAAATTTACCCAATTTATAGTAGTACTAGTCGAATAGCCTGTCCCTGCCAGGCGGAACACCAAATCACTTTTACCAATAATTCAAATTTTTTACCATACTTTATAAAAAATTATGTTTGTGCTTAAAAAATTTAATACTGAAAAAAATTTAATGAGTATAAAAGGTTTTACTGATAAAATTTTAAAACTAAATTTAGCACGCCCTTTTCGTCTCTCCGTCCTTAAACCGGATATCAAAAATCCATCGTGTGGATCTGTCCCATGGTCACTCCTATATACATGGAAATTTTTAACTTTTTTAGGGCGGATTATTCAATGTCCAGCTAGCTGCTAACTGCCGATTTAACGGAGCCTTATGTCAAAACTTGTATGGAAAAGTTAAATTTAACGGTGAGTGATTTTATAACGGAGCATTAAGTAATCCAGCCTTATTCATGAAGGGTTGTAAAATTAGCTAAAATGTTAAAAAATACAATTTTTTCACTTAAATTTTTCCTTATAATTCTCCGTACACAGTTTAAATATTAAATCTGACTTCATAAGGAAATGATCCATTGTCAATACTTTATGCCCTACACTCAAAAAAAAAAAACTGTAATGTTAGCAAAAAAAGCTTGTAAACCTACAAGAAAATTTGATGATTTTGAACCCACAATTTTTTTGCTAAAGTTAGCAAAAATGTTTTGCCAAAAATTAGTTAACTAAATTTTTTTTTTTTTGAACTTAGTTCATACACATCTGAGGACCCCATTGGGTTCGGACCCGATAGGTCCAGACCCCGATGGGCCTAGACCCTGTTGGGTTCCTTAAAAATCGTCATAGTTTTTGATCCAAAATTTGTGTCCATTTCGCTCTACCTTAGTTTTTGAGATACGTGATTATAGGGGACCACTGGGGTCTTGAGAATTAAAAAACTCGATAACTTCAAAAATATTACTCGGAGAGCTTTTGAATTTTTGTAGTGTCGGCAATATTTACCGAGATATGAGCATTTTAAAATTTTCGGGAATGCTAACTTTTTTGGATCCAAAGTTAGGGCCCATTAGGGTCCACACTTGTGAAGAGGACCGACGATACTATGGAGAGCCCGAGAATCAAAAATGGCCTCCATTTTGCTCTATCTGGCTTAGTTTCCGAGATAGCGCCATTTTAAGTTTTCTGAAAATAAAAAAAAAAATTACCATTTATTTTGCTAATATTAGCAAAAAAGCTTGTAAGAATTTGGTCAACTCAATTTTAAATCTAGCAAAAAAAATTAGTTAAAATTTTGTTTAAAATTGCTAATGCGCTAAATGAAGTTTACAAGATATTTTTGCTGATATGCTAATCTCAACTAAAAATTTGCTAAAAGTTAGCTAACCAGTGGGGGTGTTCTGTAATTTATGCGAAAAGTTTTCGCATCGAGAAGTATGAAACAAAAAATTCCATCGTTTCTCGATTCTGGAAAAAAAGCTGTTTCTGTATATCAATGCGAAAACGGCAGCATTTTTATTGGAATATTCCAAATCAGCTGTCAAAAAGGTAAACAAGGCGAGAAAATAATAAAAATCACAACAAAAAAACGTAATTTCACATTTTTTTAAACAACACTCGTAACATTGGCAAACAAAAATTAAATAATAAATTAAGTTAATAAAAATAATGTGTAGTATATCATTAATAATATTAGTTGATAGTATTTTCTTAAAAAAAATAATGTTTTTTATTTATTATAAAGGTACCTACATACGACGCAATATTATGTACAATATTCAATTATATTGAAGGTGTGTGGGTAATATTGACGATTGTACAATGGTCAATCTTACCCACACACCATCAATATAATTGAATATAATATTGCGTCGTCTGTATGCACCTTAACTCAAAAGTTGTTTAATTTACGAAATATCGCACCATTTTTAAATGTGAGTGATTTTGACACTTCAACTTCAAAAGTTTTCGATCAATTGGTTTACAGAAACAGTTTTTCTCGCATCTTTCCAATAATTTTGAAAAAAAATCATATTTGACAGAAAGTTTCCGCATAACAAAATTACAGAAACAGTCGAATGCGAAAAGTCAGGTTTTGTGTCGATTCACGATGTTTCTGTTTCGTTTTTCATATTTTATGTGAGAAATCTTTCGATTCGAGAGTTATAGAACACCGCTACAGCATTAGCAAAAAAAAATTAGTAAATCTACTAATGTATTGTTTTGAGTGTACAATTTTCAGCTTCCTTAGTCATTAGGGGTTTCAGAAATAGTTTAAGGCTGTTATTCATAATACTTACAGTAAACTTATTGCAGGTTTTTTTGACAAATATGCCTGCAATTTCTGTCAAATAAACCTACCCAGCAAAACTTTGGTAATGGGTGGTGATTATATAACACATTACCAGGTAATGTATATATCTTATTTGTAGCATTATTTTATGATGTCTTACCAAACATTTGTTCCACAACGTATTATTTTAAAGTGAAAAATAATACATTACTAATAATTAGCTACGTAATGCATGATTATTGGAAAAAATGTATTTCATATTTATTATTTCTAAACATTAAATCATGGATGACTTATATTTGGTTACATTATGTATTATTTCAAAGTTTGAAATAATGCATTATTTATAATTGAATACATAATGCATTACAATAACATAAAAAATAAATATTTTATAAAAAAATGCATAAGTTTAAACTAGAGATGGATTCACGACAGAAATTTGTTAATGACACACACTCACCCAGGAGTATATTTTATCTCGCTTACAATCACGTGAGTAAATTTAATACAAAATTACTTTTTCACTACTCGTAACACCTTATATATTACGTTCTGGTATGCTATATTATATACCTTACTCGTAACCAAACCTGTAAAGTACTTAAGTATTTATTTACTTATATTAATTTTTTTCAAGTATTCTTGTACTTATACTTGAAAAATTCAAGTACAAATATTTTTTACTTACTTGAAAAAAATTTCAAGTAAGTATAAATATTTTTTATTTACTTGACGAAAAGTTCAAGTAAGTAAGTATATTTTTACTTGCAACAATTTGTGTTCAAATAAAATACTTGAACACAAATTTGTTCAAGTAAAATACTTGTAAACATTTTCTTCAAGTAAAAAATAACTAAAAAGTGTTTTTAAATAAATTTCTTAAACAAAAATGTTTCCAAATAAAATATTTGAGCAACACAAGTTCAAACCACTACTAACAATAAACCCCAGTTTCTGTAATACGAACGCCATTCGTCTGCGACGAATTTGCATGAATTTTGTTTTTGTTACAATAACAAAATACACACAAATTCGCCACGAACGAATGACGTTCGTGTTACAGAAACTGGGGTTAAGACAATGCGCGTACTGCAATTAATATTAGGAGGAACTTTCATACGTGTTGTATAAAATTACTGTACACGCGCATGACTTACACTGGAGTAAAATGACACTACAACCTTAAGATGTTTTATTGAATTATCTCCAAAAGCCATATAATCGACACAACTACTTCTACGTTGGGTATTGCCTCATATGACTCCCAAGATCTACTCGTCACTACCCCAAATCCAAAAATTGGGCCTAAAGATACACTGAATCGGTCACACCCTTATCATTTTACTCCCTATAGTCTTTAGACTTTCTCTCGGTGCCAACAAATCCGGACAGACCATAAAGCACCAACCCCCAACACCAAATTAGACGAAATTAAATGCACAGCATTCCAACACACATACACATTTTTGCATGTTTATCTTCCACTCCTCCAAACCTCCATTCAGCAGTCCTTCCATAACTCGCCACCGTTCCAGGTCCACAACATCCTCTCAAATCCTACTCATCTAAGTGTCCACTTATCCTCTCTATTTTTATTCTCAAGCCCATCAAGCCAATAACAAAATAAAACCAAAATTATGTCCATAACAAAAATTTATTTGAATTTATTTATTTTTTGACAAGCACATAAACAAATTTTCCAAAAATTGTTGCTTAAGTTTTTTATTTGAACAAAATGTTTATCAAGTATTTTTACTTGATGAAAATTTGTTCAAATAAAAAATACTTGAAAATACTTGTACTTGAACATTTCAAGTACAAGTTTTTTTTACTTACTTGAAAAATTATTCAAGTAAGTAAAAAATATTTATACTTGAAAAACTCAAGTACAAGTATTTGTATACTTACTTGCAAATACTTGAATTCAAGTTTTTTTACAGGTTTGCTCGTAACCTATAAAATATCATATATTTTACACCTTACTCGTATTCTTTGTTATAAATTTATGACTTATTTTATACCTTACTGGTATTCTTTGTGATAATGTATATGCATTACTTTTAGTCTCATCGCCTGTTAAAATCATCAATGCTGCAATGTATAAAATAAGAGATCTTATACCTTATTTTATACCTTATATGGTAAGGTAAGTTTTGCTGGGTACTTTAGTTATATTTCAGTTTTTATAAATAACCACCGAAATGTTTAAAAACTAAAATTCGCTTGAAGGCCAAAAATCCGGCTACGTTACAGATTATGTATATAAACTGAACAAAATTCACAATGGATTTTTTGCATCTCCGCCCTTTAACTGGATATCCAGGTCAGTGTTGATCTTTGCCATAGGCCGTACCATATGCATCCCAATTTTCATCTTTCAAGGTCATAAGGTGTCTTCAAAATTAGGTAAGATGAAAAAACATAATTTTTCCACGCCCATTTCTTCACCTAATTCTTCGTCCATATTCTAAATTTTTTAAAGGATTTTAAGGATAAGCTTAATCGTTAGTATTTTACTCGTATCCACGCCCATTTTTTCTCCGTCCACAGTCCAAAAATTTTAAGTCTGACTACTTTAGGATATGGTCCAGTGTCAGGACAATATGCTGCCCAAATTTCGGCTGCGTAGGTCATTACGGCTTTAAAGTTAGTTAAATTAAAAAAAGTAAAAGAAAATATTGCCTTGCCCCTTTTTCCAGTCAACACCCGTCTACACTCAAAAAAAACGAGGGTATTCAATACTAAAAATTTTACTAATTAACTAATTTTTTAGTTCAAAATGATCTAGTGCAGGCGTTGGTAATCAATACTAAAATTTTTTACTAATATTATTCAAAACCAGTAAAAATTACTAATTTTAGTACTTTGAAGATACTAAAAACTACCGTACTACTGGTAATTAGTAACTTATTAGTAGATTTTGGTACCAAATCACTTACTAATATTTTTACTGCAGAATTATTTTGAGTGTACATTGCAAAAATGTTAAATCGGACTACTTTAGAATATGCTTCATAGTAAGGACTACATGTTAGTGATTTTCAGCTTCCTAATTCATTGGGGCGGAGCTTAAAAATACTCTTAAATGTCAAAAAAAAAAAATCCAAGTCCCCTTTTTCTCGTAATTTGCCGCCCACAGGCAAAAAATCCGGCTTCGTAAGAATCTGTCCCTGGTGTTTAATAGGGTGGCTCGTTTTTGGGCTTTTCTCTCTGATCAAATTCTAATACCCGCCAAAAGTGTCGGTCCCCTAAGGGTAACTCACATGCAAAATATCACTCCGATCGGAGTTTATCTTCTGTCTCCACTTTGAGCCTCAAAATTGGGGTTTTTGGAAAAAAGGACTTTTAAAAAAAAAAAAAAAAAAAATTTAAGTTTTTTTATTAAAATAATGAAAAAAATTTTTTTGTATAATATTTGATCATAAATACTTAAATATGAAATTTAAAGATTTTATGGTATCATTAACCCGTTCAAACTTGATGACAAAAAAATGGCATGATTTTGGGGGCGTTCTCAAAACACCTTTTTTCAAAATTTGAAAATTTTATTAAAAAAAAATTTTAAACATACCATTTTTTCTTTCTGAATTCATTAAGAACACCTTGGAGAAGAAAAATGTGAAATATGGCGGATATCCGTCGAGCCGCTTTTTGGGAATCGCGGGGGAAAGTTAGCGGATTTCAAGGAAATGTTGGTTTTATCAATAATTTGGATTAATAAAATCTTATAAATTTAATTTTTGGGCAAATTAACTGTTTTTTGGTGTCGTGGCATTCTATTAGATAACTTTAAGTCTGTCATGAAATCTTACCGATCTAGGACGTCTTTAACCCACATTGGCGGGGGGTCAAAAATGACCCCCGCAGGAAATTTGAAGTTTAGAGCTTAAATTTTGTGCAATTAACAAGTATAAAACGGCTTTTGTGTTTTCTACCCTAACTAATATTTTGTATTAATATATTATCTTTAAAAAAATCGTTAACCCTTCTTGGTAGGGGGTCAAAAATGGCCCATTCAATAAAATTTATATATTTTTTATAGAAAATTAATTTGTAGCAGTCTATTAGATAACTTTAAATCAGCCCTCAAATTTCACCTGTTTAAGATATCTTTAACCCACATTGGCCAGGGGTCAAAAATGACCCCGGCAAAAACTTTTCGGCATAGTGCTTGAATTTTTTGATATCAACAAAATTTATATTTTTTATTGAATGGGTCATTTTTGACCCCCTACCAAAAAGGGTTAACGATTTTTTTAAAGATAATATATTAATATGAAATAATAGTTGAGGTAAAACACACAAAAGCCGTTTTATACTTGTTTATAGTACAAAATTTAAGCTCTAAACTCCAAATTTCCTGCGGGGGTCATTTTTGACCCCCCGCCAATGTGGGTTAAAGACGTCCTAGATCGGTAAGATTTCATGACAGACTTAAAGTTATCTAATAGAATGCCACGACACCAAAAAACAGTTAATTTGCCCAAAAATTAAATTTATAAGATTTTATTAATCCAAATTATTGATAAAACCAACATTTCCTTGAAATCCGCTAACTTCCCCCCGCGATTCCCAAAAAGCGGCTCGACGGATATCCGCCATATTTCACATTTTTCTTCTCCAAGGTGTTCTTAATGAATTCAGAAAGAAAAAATGGTATGTTTAAAATTTTTTTTTAATAAAATTTTCAAATTTTGAAAAAAGGTGTTTTGAGAACGCCTCCAAAATCATGCCATTTTTTTGTCATCAAGTTTGAACGGGTTAATGATACCATAAAATCTTTAAATTTCATATTTAAGTATTTATGATCAAATATTATACAAAAAAATTTTTTTCATTATTTTAATAAAAAAACTTAAATTTTTTTTTTTTTTTTTTTTTAAAAGTCCTTTTTTCCAAAAACCCCAATTTTGAGGCTCAAAGTGGAGACAGAAGATAAACTTCGATCGGAGTGATATTTTGCATGTGAGTTACCCTTAGGGGACCGACACTTTTGGCGGGTATTAGAATTTGATCAGAGAGAAAAGCCCAAAAACGAGCCACCCTAGTGTTTAACTATATACATGCCAATATTAAGCTTTTAAGTCAATTAATGAAATTCAAAAGGGGCTGGACCCAGCAAAACTTTGGTAATGGATAGTGATTATATAACACATTACCAGGTAATGTATATACCTTATTTGTAGCATTATTTTAGGATGTCTTACCAAACATTTGTTCCATAACGTATTATTTTAAAGTGGAAAATAATGCATTACTAATAATTTGCTACGTAATGCATGATTATTGGAAAAATGTATTTCATATTTATTATTTCTAAACATTATATCATGGATGATTTATATTTGGTTACATTATGTATTATTTGAAAGTTTGAAATAACGCATTATTTATAATTAAATGCATAATGCATTACAATAACATAAAAAATAATTATTTTATAAAAAAATGCATAAGTTTAAACTAGAGATGGGCACACGACAAGAAATTTCTAACGACACACACTCACTAGCATATTATATCTACTTACACTCACTTACAATCACGTGAGTAAATTTAATACAAAATTACTTTTTCACTACTCGTAACACCTTATATATTACGTTCTGGTATGCTATATTATATACCTTACTCGTAACCTATAAAATATCATATATTTTACACCTTACTGGTATTCTTCGTTATAAATTTATGACTTATTTTATACCTTACTGGTATTCTATGTGATAATGTGGATGCATTACTTTGAGTCTCATCGCCTGTTAAAATCATCAATGCTGCAATGTATAAAATAAGAGATCATATACCTTATTTTATACCTTATTTGGTAATCTAAGTTTTGCTGGGGATACACCAAAAATAAGAGAAACCAAAAAAAAAAAAAATATTTATACAGAAAATAAATGGAAATAAATTTACCACGCCCCTTTGCCTTTCTTATTCTCCACCCATACACTGGATATCAAAAATCCAGGTTCGTATTGATCTTCCCCATGAAACCTACTATATACATGACAATTTTCATCTTCCTAAGTCATGCGGGGTCTTCAAATTAGTTAAAATATCTTTTAATTCTCCGTCCACAGTCGAGAAATTTTAAATACGATTACTTCAGGTTATACTACATCGTTAGGACTATACGCTGTCCATTTTCCGCTTCCTTTAAGGGGCTTCAAAATAAGTTAAAATGTTAAAAATCCCAATTTTGTCACTCCCTATTTTCCTTTCAATTCTAAGCCCACAGTCCAAAAATTTAAAAATCGACTACTTCAGGATATGCTTCATCGATAGGACTATATGCTAGGAAATTTTCAGTTTCCCAAGTCATTAGAAGACTTTAAAATAAGCAAAAATGTAAATTTTCATCTTCATAGGTCATTGGGGGTCTTCAAATTAGTTAAAATATTAAAAAACACAATTTTTCCACGCCTCATTTTTCTCTTAATTCTCCTTTCACAGTCTAAAAAATATAAATCCGATTATTTCAGGGTATGCTTCATTGTTAGAACTAAATGCTATGCAATTTTCCGCTTCCTAAGTTATTTGGAGTAAAAATGTTTAAAAAATCCCAATTTTGCCAAGCCACTTTTCTCCTCAATTCTCCGCCCACATTGCGATAATTTTAAATTCGAGTACTTGAGGGTATGCGCCATCGTTAGGACTATATTCTAAGAAATTTTCAGCTTCCTAAGTCATTAGGGGGCTTTAAATTAAGCAAAAATGTCAAAAAAATGAATTTTGCCACGCCCACTTTTCCGATAATTTCTCCGCTCACAGGCAAAAAATCAAAAATCCGGCTACCTTAGGATCTTCCCCAGGTGTTTTACTATAAGCATGCCAATTTTCAGCTTTGTAGCTCATCAGTGGGCTTCAAAAAGCTCTGGAAAAAGAGGAACACACAAATAGGGAAATTATATTTACCCAATTTATAGTAGTATATTTTTTGAATTTGTTGAAATTTACCCAATTTATAGTAGGAAACTGGACTCATTTTTTTAGGGTGTAATTAAAATGAAGTATTACAATCTCATTTATCAATTCTTTTGTCAACAATCAAAACTTACAAACGTTTGTTGATATTACAAATTTCCGTATAGGAGCACTTTCAGTGAAAAAACTTAATTGTATTCACAAATACGAGGGTCAATATAGCAATTCGTTTTTTCTGTGTACTATGGGTAAGTGGCTAGAGGCTAAGTCCAACAAACAAGAGGTCGGTGGTTTAAACCTTTGTAGGGACGAAAGAAAAAGATGTAAATTTTTAAAAATAGAAAATAGCAATTGTTAGTAAAAAAAATAAATAAATAAATAAAAATAAAATTGAATTAAACAAAATCAAATTCTAACAAAAAAAAAATGATTTTTTTTTTTCTTTATTTTGAAATGAACAAAAAAAATGTTATTGATGACACCCTTCATCATATTGATGACACCGCTTCATCATATTGATGACACGCGACATTTAACGAAAAATAATGTAACATTTCATCATATTGATGTAACTTTTCATCAATATGAAGATGCTTTTTTTCTGAGTATGCACCAAAATCCCTTTTTTTATGTTTTTGCAAAAATTCCTAATTTTTGATTTAAAATTTTAGTCGAAAAGTGTAGTTTAGTAGATTTTGACCGCAGGTTGCCGACTGAAGATGCTATTGCAACATTTTTTGATAAATTTTTCCGCTTCAGCTATTCCGTTTGCCATATTTCGGCAGGTATTTCCACACGAAATTTGAAAGTTGTTTTGAAGGGATGCCTTAATAACCATTAAAGGGAACAAGCCATTATCATAAAAATTATTTTAAATAAAACTTCAAATAAAACACACATTTATTTATTTTTTTGTATATATTTCATGTTTTTATTTTTATATAATTTTTTATGCATTGTTTATTAGCGTTTTTTTGTTTTTATTTTATTTCAGTATTTTTAACAGTTTTTTTGTTTGCTTTTCTATACAACATATAATTTTTTTTCATATGATTTAATTTATTTGTTTAATACTTCCAGTTATTAGTTTTCTATGTATAGTTTTCATTTATAAATAAATAGTAACTTATTTTAATAACTAATTATGTTTTAACTTCTAAATTGCATTTTATACAAGTGTCTACATATGCTAATATTTATTTTTTTTTAGTTTTTTCCCCCCTTAAGCAATTTAAGTTTAATATGTAACATAATTTTGTTTATTACTGCACCTAATTAGAGTATTTTTTTTTTTTTGTTTTTTTAATATATAAAATTATAATTGCACAAATAACTAGTTTAACTAACAATTTTATTTTTCCGTTACTGTTTTTTATTGTATTATACTATTTATTTATATTTTTATGCTACTTAGTACTTACTTATATTTATAATAACTTAAAGTAGGTATAATTATATATCGTTAGCTGAAATGCAAACGGCCTTAACTAACAAAAGATTTCAAAATCGGGGTTATTATTGATTTGAAAGCATTTCATTAACCTACACGTAACTTAATTAGTAAAAGAAAAATTACCTCGAGCTGGAATAAACCTACTTAAAATATAACATTTTAAAGGTCTAATAAAGCAAAATTAATCACATTATGGGTTCAATGTTAAAAAGTTACTAATTACACAGCTCAATGAAAATGCGTATTGGATTCTGGTAAGGGATTTAGGTAGTGTTTGTTGCGCTGATTCCAAATCTGCAACCCAAATATGTCTATCACGTCAGGATTTTGAGTTATTCGCGGTTAAAGTGCCGAAAAAGGCCATTTTGGACCCTTTTTGAAAGCTTATAATATAAGATCCTGACATGCTATTGATTTGGTATCAAGCTCATTCAAAAGCATGTGATTTTCTCTATAAGACAAGTAAAATATTCTTCAAATTTAATTTTCTAAAATGGTAAAAAATCATTAACAAAAACCCTTCCATTTTTTTAAATATTTAGTTTATTTACACAGTGTTTTTTAACAAATTTCCATACAAATACACACGTAAATATTAGATTTAAAGCACTTGTGGCTAATGATTTTTTCACCATTAAAAAAAAATAATTCCAAGAAAATTTGGTTTGGTGTTAAAGAGAAAATTACGCACTTTCGAATGAGCTTGATATTAAGTCATTCGCATGTCAGGATCTTATTTTATAGGCGCCCAAAAATGGCCAAAATAGGCCTTTTTTGACACTTTAACCGCGATTTTCTCAAAATTGTGAAGTGATAGAAAAATTTGAGTGACCGTTTTGGAATCGGGAAACCAAAACCTATAAACCACTTTTGGTTTCATTCAAAACGCAGCGACAAACCTCAGATTTGTAGAGCGGTGTTATCTAGCGAAAATAAAAAAAAGTGATTTTCAAAATCGCCCTTAGTTGATAATTTTAATAATTTTTTAATTTAAAATTTTGTACGAAATTTATTTAAAAATTCAAGTTATTAGCAAATTCAATATATTCATCAATACTGTTTTTGGTTGCTTCTCTCCTTAAATTAATAAAATGTTATTAAGGGCATTTTGCATTTTAATTAACGATATAAATGTAATTTGTTAAGTTTTTGGAAAATAATTTTTTTAATACAATAGTAGTTTTGTTGTTAAGAAATTACAGAAGAAGTGGTAATAAGTAATTTATTTGATATTCATATCAACAACTAGCAATTTACAATAAAATTAGTAGATATTTTAATGACGGTTTAATTTAATATTATAATGAGGATTTAATAAAGATATTAAGGAAATTGTATATATTTGAAAGGAATGAGAAATCCGTATTTTTCTTAATAAGAAATTGTAATTTATTTCTAAAGAAATAAACTTACTTATGTGATTTGACAGATTTTTATATTGTCAACATACGAGAACAATACACAGTCAGTTATGGAACTTTGATGAAAACAACTATACGTATGATTAATATTTAATTTGTATGCAACATAAATTATACGCCCCTGTTTAGGCTTTACATTCTCTAAAGCTGCCATCACACTACAAGAACTTGCCATGATAAGTTGAGATTATTTAATGATTTTTCTTTATCCTATTACAATTTGAGATGATTTTGTTCAATGCAAAATGACATAGTGATTTTATAATCACACAAGTTCGAATACAGTTTAATATGAAAAGTATAGATATTTTTTATGATTTTCCCCAGTCTCTTGAATTTTTATTTTGAGAGAACTCAAACGTAACAGGTAAAGTCTTGCAATTTAGAATGTAGCTTTTCCTCCCCGAAATTACCAGTAAGGCGGTTTTTTAAGAAATTCAGATCCTAAAGGAGAAGACATCGGCAAAAAGTTGACTTTAGTACTTTATTAAGTTTCCAGAAACTTAAAATTTTAAATGTAGTATCCAGCGGCGAAAAGTAAATTCACTTCAAAGGCGTTTTTTTCGTGTGATTTTTTTTTGTATCTGATTACATTTGTTATAGTTTTAAAGCACTCTAAAGAGAAGTACTCCGCACTTTTTTTGCTGGGTACTAACAAGGAGAGTCTTCCTTTTGTCACCCTCAGATCTTCTTGAAATTTGGATATGTTGTTCAAAAAAAAAATTAACTATGCACGTATTTATTTAGCGTACCAAAATCATTTTTGAGGGAGTTCAATTTGTATGGGGGAAGTTGACGTTTTACCCCTATTTAATCAAAATAAACGTATGCAGCTTTGGTATCAAATTTAAGGTATTTAAAATACCTATCTAGTGATTCTAACAACGTGCCAAAAACGAAATTATTTTTCGACTTATTAACAAAAATGTTCTAAAATTTTGTCATTTTACTCGATACGACGAAAAGTTGTGCACAGTTAGAAATGTTTTTCAAAGACCTTTAATTTAATATGCAACATGACTAGGTTGCATTGCAAAATTTTGAAGATAAACGAAATAAACTAAATAATGGTCGATCCTTCCTCCCTCATTTTGAAATAACGAAATGAAAGTGGAACTAGGAATGAAATATAATATAGCGGGGAATGAAACGAAATTTTATCAAAAGTGATACATATTACATGGAAAGATATCAAGCTACATGAATTGGAACTGGATATGAATTGAAATTGAACGGAGATCGAAATGGAATAGAACCAGGAATGATTTTTCTTTACTCTAAATTTTTTTTCATTCAATTTTTTCACTTATATTCCAACCTTTATTAGCCGATTTTTCTGAAACTTAAAATATATATGGGGTATTACATGCCAAATCGCAAACTTCTGGACCCCCTTCGAATTAAATGCAACTTTCCTATAAATTTTCAGCCTTTTATTCCAAGATGGTGTTGAATAATCAATTTTTCAAAATGACGAATTTTTTTTAATTGAAAGATTAAAGATTTAAACGAAAAGTTGGACGCATTTTATTGGTCTTCAAATGCAATTTTAGCAAAAAATATGAAAAAATTATTCGAAGTAACTATCACTTATTTTTTACTGTTCAAAAAATAAAATCGACTTTTTGAAAAAGTCCGAAACCTTCGATTCGTTTTTAAAAACTCTAAAAACTTTACTCTAAATTACGCACAGTCATAATTGTTTTTTTTTTTTTTTTTGAAAGAAGCAACACTTTTCTTTTGTAAGGGGGATAGACGAGAGACGAAAGGTTAGAAACATAGAAGAGTTCAGAGCTTTGAACGAATTAATTCTATTGAGAATTAATTCCCAAAAAGTTCAATCCTGTTTTAAAAAGTTTTGAATTATCATTCCTTTCTAGCATTCAACACGAATTAATTCAAAGGCTTAATTCTTAAAGCTTAAATCAAATTGAATTAATTCCCAAGAGAATTAATTCCTTGCAAGCTAATCATTCAATTGAATGATCAAAATTGTTCATCATTCAAATCTATTACAAATTGAATGATGATTTTTTTTATTTAATTTCCTTTATATTTTCACAAATGTGTTGCTTATGTGCATTTTAAGCATCTTCGTCTCGTCTGCTGCTTCCCACACAACCATAAATGTGTGTGTGATAAGAAAATTTCATCATTCAATTTGTAGTAGATTGATTTGGA
Organism: Pegoplata infirma; assembly: GCA_963921195.1. NCBI lineage: Eukaryota > Metazoa > Arthropoda > Insecta > Diptera > Anthomyiidae > Pegoplata > Pegoplata infirma. The sequence goes on along the minus strand of OY992540.1, from coordinate 66,319,330 downwards.
TAAAAAAATAATGATTTAAGTTGAATGATCATTCTTAAGGAATGAATTCTTGAAAGAATTAATTCAGTGATTTTGAAAGTTGAATGATTTTAGGGAATGCCAAATTCAATGTTTTTAATTCGAATTAGAAAATTGAATTAAAGAATTAATTCTTTCGAACCTTTGGAAGAGCTTCAGTATAGAAACATTGTAATTGCTCGTGTTGTTATTTTTGAGAACAGTTGTTGCATCGCCATCTGTTTTTGATCTGGTGAATTATTTTGAAACTGTGTTAAAGAGCCATTATTTTATTATTTAACTTTGTTGACGTTTTTTAGTGCTATTTATCAACGAAGGAGGGCGCTGCGATCGATATTAGTTATAAATAGAAAAAAAAATTAATATATGAAAAAACAAAGTTGTTCTGACTGATCAGAAAATCGAGCCCAGGCTTACTGGCTAGTAGTCCAACGCTCTAACCACTGAGCCACAGCACCTTAAAAAAAAAAATGATATTTATTGACCCCAAATTACCCTAGTTATATTCATTTGGGTGTACACAGAGAAACAAGTTTAATTTTGCCAGTCGAACTGTAATTAAACCAACTGCATGGTTTAATTACAGCAACCGAAATTTTCGGTTGCGATTACCGAAAATTATTTGAACCAACAGAAGTTAAATTTTCAAAACAAATTTTGGTTGTCGCAACCAAAATTTCGGTTGTTGTTATTAAACTATGCAGTTGGCTCTAAATTCGGCTGGCACAATTAAACTGTTATTTTTGTGTAAAAATACGTATTATGGTGTTTTCTTTTCTGGCAAAAAATTCGAATTTTTTGCATTTTGTCCCAAAAATTATGTTTTCTTTGTTCTTTTCTATATAAAATGTCAACCCTTATAGATATCGATCTTTTTTATAAAAATGTCTGTCCTACACCCAGAAAAGTTTTACAGTAACTTTTTTACGGTTATTCAAAAAGTTTTTAGTTAAAGTTGTTTTAAACGTTTTATCGTTTGTTTTTCAAATAAAATAAAATATTGAATGATTTATACAGTTGTTAAAACAATAAACTACAAAAGTTACGGAAAAATATTTTTATCAGTTAAATTATTTGTGACTGATTATACCGTATAATTTTACAGAAGTACGGTTTTTGTAGTTTGTTATTCAAAAAATTTAATTTTTACTCCACAAAATGAAAAATTGTAAACAGTTAAAATAACTGAAATATCGTTTGTTTTTACGGAATGTCTAGTCATTTATTATCGTTTAAAAATAACTGAAAAAGTCTGTTGTTTCAAATGAAATATAAGTAGTCAGTTATTTAAAAGGAAAAACGATTGTTTTAAACGTTTTTTCAGTTGAATTTACTTACAAAATATTTTTAGTGTATAAAGTGCATAAAAGTTGCACTTTCTGCCCTGTAAAAAATAACGGGGTTTAAATTTCATTATACAACAGGTGACATTTTTTGTGTTGCTTTCACAAAACAGCTGTTAAAAAGATACAGAACAGAATATTGCTGTATCTTGTGTTCTACTCCAGTAGAATGAAATGCAAGTTTTTGAAGGTGTGTGATTAACATTTAAAAAATGTATACACTAAAAAGGCAAAAAAAAAAATTTCAAAAAACAAAACACCATTACAAAAATTTAGAATGATCGGACATGGATAAGCCGTGCCGCATCGGCATTGAAATTCAAAAAACGGATTACAGGGCAAAATTTTATTTTTTTCTGTTTACTTCAAGTTAAGTTTGAATTAAGTGGTTACGGAATTAAAATTTGGAGTAAAATGCCTCTCTAATAAGCTGCTAAAAACTTAAATCGGTTGAAAATCAGGCAAGTTATTACAACTTCCCCAGGCATCTAACCTGTGGCAGACCACGTGATTAAGGAATACGAGTCCGATTTTTTAAATTTTATACTATAATAACATTTTTGTATTCTTCAAGTTTAAATGTATTTAGATGACAAGCATTTTTCATATTGTTTTTTTTTTTTTGGTAACATGTTTTAAAATAATGCTAAATATGCTTGAATTTTTCAACACTGTTTTGAAATCTCCAATTTAAAATTTTAATTTAATTTTTTTTTTTTTTTTTTTGAAAAAACAAAAAAATATTACACTGGAACATGAAAGATAAAAAAATTTATAACAGTAGATAATTCCAATAAATTTCAAAATTGGGACTCGCATTCCTTAATAAAGTGGTATGACACTCGTTAGATGCCTGGGGCAGTTGTAATAACTTGGCTGATTTTCAACAGATTTAAGTTTTTAGTACGTTATTAGAAAGTCATTTTACTTCAAATCATAATTCTGTAACCATTTGAATTCAAAATAAACTTAACTTAAAATATCGAAAAAATTGAGAAAATTAATAAAAAGGACATAGATGAATTCCAAAATTTTTGACTACAAAAAAAAAAAAAACACTTTTTCGGCCTTACCTATTTTAATTGTCTTAAAAATTGGTATATATATTCTTCTGATTTTGATTGAATTTCGGTTTTTGTTATTTAGTCGAAATTGTGAATGGTTCGCGTATATATGTTTCCACGTATAATTCGTTTTAAAACTTCATGGCCGATGCGGTACACCTTACCCAATGTCCGACTATCCTGAACTTTTATGAAGATATTTCTACATCCAAATAAATATATCTAAGTGTAGTTGCGGTCAAAATCTAACAACTTGATTTTTTTGGAAGAACATATTAAATCAATCATAGTCAAAAAAGGTACAATTTTCAAAATTAAAAAAAAAAAAAAAAAAATAGAACGAGTTGTGATCACATCTCGAATTATGACTTGAAAATTGCGTAATTTAGAGAATAATTTTAAGAGTTAAAAAAAATCGAAGGTTTCGGACATTTTCAAAAAGGCGATTTTAATGTCAAAACGTTAAAAAACAATGACAGATAATTCAAAAAAAAAAAATGTTCATATTTTTTTCTAAAACTACGTTTAAATACCAACGAAATGTTGTCCAACTTTTTTAAGATATCGATATTTTTTACTGGCCAAAGATAATTGAAAATTTCAATTTCTTCATTATTTTTTTTAAAAATCGCCATTTGAGTTTTTTTTTGAAAAGGGCTGAAAACTAGTATTGCATTTAAAACGTACTTCAACATATCCAAAAACAATATAAATCGAAAGGGGTCTGGTCCGAAAGTGTGCGATTTGGCATGGAATGCCCCATATTAAAGAGACGATTTTAATGTTGGTGTGTCTCGGCTTACCGACCTTATAAGTGTTTTAAAATTTTTTTTGCCACCTTATAAAATAATGTCGACCTTTTAGAAAATTCCGATATATTCCGACAGCAAAAATATTTGTCGACCTAAATTATCCATACACACAGAAAATAGAGAGTTTTGTAAAATAATTATTTCTTGCCGTAAAAGTTATTCAATATAACCGGACTTCGGCCGGGGTCAGGGATTAGAAACACCATGCATTCCATCCATCAGCTTTGCTAAATTAAATTTTCTTGAGACGAATTTCTTTCCGAGATTTATTATTTTGTCGCCTTAAAATTTTTTTTTAAGTAAATGGCATTCGGCCGGTCTGAGGAATAACAAAATTCATATATTTCACTTAGCAGTCATTTATGCGATTCAATTATACCGCATTTAGATATAGCTACACCATGTTAGCGAAATATTTGTTTAAAAAATTTGGCCAGAAATTGTTCACTTTTTAGATACGACTAGGTTTCAATCAAAAAAGAATCCAAAAATCTTTAGGAAGTTGGTAAATTTTGATGTGTATAATGGAAAAGTGTGATAGTGGAAAGTACCCTTAAGTAAAATGTTATCGGCAAGATGCTGTTATTTGGGTAATATCAGCTGGCTTGTGTATCTGTAGAAACAATGAGACATAGTGCCGTATACTTAATATTTAAAATAAAAATAGCAAATATTAATTATACGACACGGGGTCCACTAATGTGTTAAAAAATAGCCGGCAAACGAATTGAAAAATAAATCCTTTCAAATATATAACAACACCATATAAAAAACATTAAATATTTTTTTAAAGCTCAAAACCAGTATAAAATTTATAAAAAAAAAAACAAAAAAATCGTATTAAATAAATTAACAATTTTGTTAATTTTTTGCTTGGAAAAATAAATGCATTAAATATCAAGTTTAAACTTAAATACAGTTACAGCAGTATTATTCAATTTAGTTTAAGTTGTTTTTAAATTAGGAATCAAATAAATCAATTAAAAAATAAACTATTATTTATTTAATCCATTTTTAATCTTTTGATTAAGTACATGTTGTTTGTTTTGTTGTTCTGTTTAAAAATATTATCCCTAGTGTATGGATTATTAAATACATACAAACATAAATATATATATTTATAAATTTTGTTATTTATTTTTTTTATTATAATAACACTATATCATATTTGTTTTATTTTTATAAATATGTATTTAATCATAATTCAATTTTTTGTTTTATTTTTTTTTTTTTTTGTTTATAAATTTATTTATAGCAATTTGTTTTCTCTTCTTTTTCATATAAATCATTATGTATGCGTATTTTTAAATAGTTATTTTTAAAGTTATTGTCCACCCATCCAGTTTTGTGTTTTATTATTTTTATTTATTTATTTTTTGTATGTATTTCTTTTTATATTTGTTTAAAATATTATTTAAAAAAAATCAGATTTGGAAATTAAAAAAAAAACAAAAAAATTTTAATTTATTTAAATTTTATAAGCCAAAATTCGTTTCTTTGACTACGGTTTTTTGATACAAAATTATTTAAAGAAATTTTTATTTTTTCTTCTCTTAATCGATGTTTTCCGGTGAGTTTCTTTACTGGTTCTATGTCTTTTAAAACTAAAAATTTTTATTTCTATTGAACAAAATTTATTTAAAAACAAAAAAAATGTATTAGGTTAAATCTAAATTAAATAAAAAACAAACAGTAAACAAATTTTTTTTGTAAAAAATACGATGGTCGCTTGTTCATCACATGTTCTCAACCAAAAGTTGTAAAAATAATGCAGATTCTCACAATCACTGAAAAGAAAAGTAATTCGACCTTTATGACCTGATTTGCCTAAATCTTAAAATATATACACGCAAAAAAATTCTAATGAACAACTTTAATAGTATTTTTGAACAAATTCATACAATTTATTAAATTTTTCATAATACTTATAAACTATTTCATAGTATTTATGAAAAATGTTAAATAGTTCTTAATTTTACATATTATGATTTGCTAATATATACTATGAAAAAGTTTATAAGTATTGTGAAAAAGTTAATAAATTGTATGAATTTGTTCATAAATACTATGAAAGTCGTTCAATGGCATTTTTTTTAAATAATTTAATTTAAAGTAATTTAAAATTTTGTTGCCACCTTATAAAACAATGTGGACCTTCGAGAAAATTCCGATAACTCCCAAACTAACTAAATATCGTATGGAGCAAAATTTTAATAAAGGATTATTTCATATTCGTATGGATATCGTAGGTCTCTTCAGAAAGGTAGGTCTTCACACAAATACACCCCAAAATTTTCATCATTTCGTAAAAAAAAAAAAATTTAACGATGCCGAATTTTTGCAAGGCTATGGTAATTACAAAACTTTTCTTCTCCTTTGAAATCATCACATAGTTTTTATACCCTCCAACTCACTTTGTCATTCCGTTTGTAACGGATCGAAATATCAGTCAGGGACCACATAAATTACACTGTACGACAAAATTCAACTTTTGGTTGCACCCATGATCGGGACCAAAAAATTCTGAAAGTAGAGCTAAAATAAAGATACCCGTGATTCCCAGTTTTTCTAGATCAATTCGTTTTCGCGTTTTATAAGCAAATTATTATTTTGCATATATTCGAATTTCAATCACTTGGGGAAGTGAGGATTACACCCGCAACAGGTAATCGTGATAGCATAAATTTTGCTGAAATACCTGTAAATAGTGTCAGATAAAATGTGCAAAACATGAGGAAGATCGGTAAACGGGTTTAAAAGTTATAAAGAAATTTCTCAAATTTTGATGTTTTTTACATGTTTTTATACCTTCTATTTAGTAATATAGGTTTTAAAATACTCTAACTTTTGAAAGACAATTTGGATGCTCCTAAAGTTTAGCATCTATATTTGCTATTTACCTGGCCAGGTTGGTATGGAATTTCGAGGAAATCGATTCAGGGTTTCAGAAGTTATGATCAAAACAGCGAAATTCGGATTAATTTCACCTTGAATTCCCTTGTTCAAAAAACCCTAAAAACCACGCTCTTTTTTTTTTTTTGTTGGTTTGCCACAAATATACTTTAGAAAGTAATTTTATCGCTAAAAGAAATATTTACAATCGAAAAAAAAATACACTTAAAAAAAGTGTACACTCAAAAAAAATTTACACTAAAAAAATATTACACTCAAAATTTTTTTTACAAAAATTATAAAAAAGAGTTTTTTAATCCAAATAAAAAAATGTCGAATCAAAATTTTTAACAATTATGTTTTCACATTAGAAAAATTACTATCACTTAAAAGGCGCTAATGGAGAGTATGCATGGTTTCGGCCAAATCGTTTTTATATTTTCTGGTTGTTTGTTAGTGGCAATTCTAAAGAAAATTGTGGCAACTCTGGGAAAGTTTTAAACATCTTTTTGCAATGCACACATCTTATTTTTGTTGCCATCATAGACAATTTGGATGGCCAAAAATTTTTGAGCGTAAAATTTTTTTGAGTGTACTTTTTTTTGAGTGTATAATTTTTTTTTTGAGTGTAATTTTTTTTCGAGCGATAAAATTACTTTGTAAAATATTTTTGTGGCATACCAATATTTTTTAACGAGCATTTAGAGTTTTTTTGAAAAAGGGGATTTCAAGATGAAACCTATTCGAAATTCACGGTTTTGATCATAACTTTTGAAACACTGGATCGATTTTCTCGAAACTCAATACCAACCTTACCAGGGAAATAACAAATATATATGCCAAACCTTAGGAGCATCCAAATTGTTTTTCAAAAGTTAGCGTATTTTAAACCCTCTATCATTTAAAAGAAAGTATAGAAACATGTGGAAAAACAGACAAATTTGAGAATTTTTTTCTTAACTTTTAAATTTGTGGACCGATTTTCCACATGTTATGCATATTTTATCTGATACTATTTGCAAGTATTTCAGCTTAATTTAAGCCATCACGATTAACTGTTGCTCGCGTAAACCTTACTTCCCAAAGCATTTTAAACTCATATATATATTAGGGTGGTTTATTATTTTATTTTTTTTTTGAATTTCGAGGAGCGCGCAGCGGATTTTTGTGACATTTGATGTTAAAATAATTGTGTAAAAATTTGAGCTAAATCGGATAAAATTAACCCGAGGCGCAAGAAGGTCAAAGTTTCGAGAAAAAGCCAAAATGGCCAAATTTTGAAAAAACTTTAAAAAATGTAAATTTTGTTGAAATAAAAAAAACAAAATATTTTTTATTTAACTTTCTTGCATTAATACTCAGAAAAAATTATCTTTACTTTTTATGACGGCAGTAACACTTTCAAACATGAAATACAAAAATTACCATGCATTTTGGGGGGTACCTGAAATGAGTGTTTTCGATTTTTTGAAAATTTTATTAAACAAAAAAATTAAATCTTACTATTTTATAGCAATGGATTATTAAATACATCCTAAGGCTTAAATATTTAAAAAATTGGGGATATCCATCGACTCAATTTTTTTTTGGAGTCATTTGACTCCTTGAAATCCGCAAAACTCAAATGACTCCAAAAAAAAATTGAGTCGATGGATATCCCCAATTTTTTAAAAATTTAAGCCTTTGGATGTATTTAATAATCCATTGCTATAAAATAGTAAGATTTAATTTTTTTGTTTAATAAAATTTTAAAAAAATCGAAAACACTCATTTCAGGTACCCCCCAAAATGCATGGTAATTTTTGTATTTCATGTTTGAAAGTGTTACTGCCGTCATAAAAAGTAAATATAATTTTTTCTGAGTATTATTGCTAGAAAGTTAAATAAAAAATATTTTATTTTTTTTATTTCTACAAAATTTACATTTTATAAAGTTTTTTCAAAATATGGCCATTTTGGCTTTTTCTCGAAACTTTGACCTCCTTGCGCCTCGGGTTAATTTTATCCGATTTAGCTCAAATTTTTACACAATTATTTTAACATCAAATGGCACAAAAATCCGCTGCGCGCTCCTCGAAATTCCAAAAAAAAATAAAATAAAAAACCACCCTAATATATATACAAAATATTGATTTGCTAATAAAACGCGAAAACGAATTGACCTCGAAAAACTGGGAGACACGTGTATCTTATTTTTACCTCTATTTTTAATAATTTTTTGGTCCCGATCATGGGTGCAAAATCGTGTCGTACACTGTTATATATATTATCGAGCTCTAAAATTTTTATTTATTTATATTTAAGAAAAAATAAATTGAATGTGTGAATTGTTTCATAGTATTTATAAAACATTTCATAATATTTATGAAGAATTTTATAAAAGTTTATGAATGTTTTTTAATTATATTTATGAAACATTGAGCTCGAAGATTTTTTTATTTAAATTGCAAAGGTCGAATAAAAACAACTTTAATTAATTTTCTTAAATATTTAATAATTTTTATGATATGAAACACTGAATTGGTACTATGAAATAGTTCCATAAATATAAAGAAATATTTAAAAAATATAATTTTTATGAAATTCTGTTTTAATTTTTAAATAACTATTGTCATTAATAAACGAAATATGACCTTGAGCTAGAATAACAACGTCCGACAAAAATGAAAAAAAGGTCGTAGAACACGAACTGGATAATATACGTTTGGAACTAGAGACTAAATGGAGTAAAGCGGCATTTACAGATTTTCTTTTCGTGATCCTGTTTCCTTTTTAAATGACTTCAAAGTTTTAGAGGATTCAATTTTATAAAATTATTTTTAATATTTGTACTTGTCCTGACATGCGACTAGTGATATCAAAACAAAAAGGAGGATCTAATTTTTCTATTTTAATATTTTTACATATCAGTAAAAAGCAGATTTCTTGCGTGTGGAGATTATAATGCCAAGCATACTGCTTGGGGCTCCAGACTTATTACTTCTAAGGGAAGTCAAATAAATAGTGCTATTCAAAATCTCTGTTTGAAAATAATATCCCCCGGATCTCCTACATACTGGCCCACAGACCTAAACAAGCTCCCTGACTTGATTGATTTCTGTGTATCTAAGGCATTGTCACAAATCTCATATAAATGCTACTCCTATCCAGATCTGTCATCAGATCACTCCCCTGTTATGTTAGTTCTAACGTCAACAGTAGAAAACCATGACAAATCCTGTAAGCTTCATAATAAAAAAACCAATTGGACATATTTCCGATATATGGTAAAGACACATCTTAACTTGAAAATCTCGTTAGAGACTGAAGAGGAAATCACAAACGCCATTGAGCACTTCAATGAGACTTTACAACATGCATCCTGGTGTTCTACTCCAGCAGTAAAGGAAAAATGCGTTTTAACCCCCTCCAGTACAGTTAAAAATAAGTTGTCAGAAAAAAGACATGCCAGAAAGAAATGGCAAACAACTAGATCCCCTCTAGATAAGGCAATACTGAACAGGCTAACTCGTGAGCTGAAAAATATCTTGCAAAATGAGAGAAACGAAAGCATAGAAAAAGAGCTAAGAAATTTGGGCCCTACCAAATCTACAGACTACTCTCTTTGGAAAATGACGAATAAGGTCAAGCAACAGGTTAAGATAAGTTACCCAATTAGGAAAGATGACAACTCATGGACAAAAACTAACCATGAGAAGGCAATTAGGTTTAGTGAACATTTGAAAATGGTTTTCACCCCGAACAGCTCAGAAATTAGCCCTGAATTTATTGAACGCTCCTTACAGGAAATTTATCAACTTGATCTCCCGATTAAGAAATTCAAGAAGCGTGAAGTAGCAAATGTTATTAAAAAATTTGTCCTAAATAAAGCTCCAGGTTATGACCTCATTACAGGTAAAGTTTTACAGGAATTGCCCAACGAAGGATTAGTATACATCACTAGTATATATAATGCCTGCCTTACCCGAAACTTTATTCCACCTCAATGGAAAGTTGCCCAAATTACTATGATTCAAAAACCCGGAAAAAGCCCTCATGATGTCACATCTTATCGCCCAATTAGTTTACTCCCAATTCCATCTAAAGTACTAGAAATCCTTTTTATAAATAGGTTAATGCCTATTATAGAAACAAAATCACTGATTCCAATGCATCAGTTTGGGTTCAGAAAAAAACATGGTACAATTGAGCAGGTTCATAGGCTCGTTGAGACGATACAGGATGCTCTGGAGAATAAAAAATATTGCACTGCTGCTTTTCTTGATATTTCTCAAGCATTTGATAAAGTATGGCATGATGGTCTTCTATACAAAATCAAAAAGCACCTCCCAGTGAACTATTATATATTTATTCGATCTTACCTCTCAGATCGCTTCTTTTTTGTGAAAGAAGAAGACGAAATGAGCAGTTTACATGTTTTCAATGCCGGAGTCCCACAAGGCAGTGTTATGGGGCCAACTCTGTATCTCTTGTATACCGCAGATTTACCAAACACTGATGGAGTTCTTATAGGCACCTTTACCGATGACACTGCAGCTCTTGCTGTTCATGCAGATCCTGCAGTTGCAAGTAATATTTTGCAAAAATGTGTAAATAACATTTCTCTATGGCTTAAAGATTGGCGCATAAAATCAAATGAAGATAAATCAGTTCAGGTCACTTTTACTTTAAGAAATGGGACTTGCCCCCCTGTTAATCTTAATGGAAAGGAAATTTCCCAAAAAGATGATGTCAAGTACCTTGGCATTCACCTGGACAAAAAGCTCTTATGGAAAAAACACATTCTGACCAAAAAGAAAGCCCTTGACTTACAAGTCAGAAAAATGTCTTATTTGATTGGCACTCAATCGAAACTTTCGCTCGAAAATAAGCTCTTGATATACAAATGCATACTAAAACCAATTTGGACTTACGGTATCCAATTGTGGGGTACTGCAGCAATTTCCAATCTGGAAATTCTACAGTGATTTCAATCGAAAATCCTTAGACAACTAACAACAGCTCCTTGGTACATATCAAATAACCAGCTTCACAGAGAACTTAAAACTCCGACAGTAATCGAAGAAATAAAAAACCAATTGATGTCCTATCAATCAAGAGTTCAAAACCACCCAAATCCTTTAGCGTCAACTTTAATGGCAAACGCAACTACCCGGGTAAAAATGAAATATATATGATCATATATGAAGATATATGGATCATATATGGATTTATATAACCATATATTATCATATATGCCTCCATATATGTTCATATATGATCTGATCCGAAAATTATATGAGGTCATATCGGGCCAATTTTCGGATCAGATCATATATGAACATATATGGAGGCATATATGATAATATATGGTTATATAAATCCATATATGATCCATATATCTTCATATATGATCATATATATTTCATTTTTACCCGGGTACTTTTGTCCGACTCAGAAGAAGAGCTCCCCAGGACCTACTTAGATGAACCCCTTAAAATGGCCCAGAGTATACTAAGGAATTATTTTTATATATATTTTAGTTTTTTAGTTTTAAGTTATCTGTGGGATGATCACTGGATCATCTCCACTTCATAGTCAATTTTAAGTCACGTCTAATGATTAATATCAATTTATGATAGATTGCATTAATAAATGAATTTAAAAAAAAAAAAAAAAATATCAGTAAAAAGGAGGTAAGTTACGTCCGTTCAAAACTGTATCCTTCAATATCATTCAAAATTTTCAACAAGTATTTTGGTAGCGTTTTCAAATGACTTTATTCACATCCTGATATGGAAAAATAAAAAAAAACTTAGGGGATATCCACCTCTTCAACTTGCCATCACCAGTGTGATCCTAGGACAAGTTCAAATATTTCAAAAATATTCTACAAAATGTATCCTTAAAAACTTTGAAGTCCTTTTAAAAGGAATCAGGATCACGAAATGGAAAATGCAGTTTTACTCCATTTGATCTCTACTTTCAGACATATATCATCCGGTTCATGTTTAATATCGGCTCAGCCGATTCGGCTGTCGGACGGTGTAATCTTCCTCAAAATATTTTTATGAAATGTTTCATATTATTTATGAAACAGTTACATTGGACGAACTTTAATTACAAGTTTCACTATGTTTATGAAAAGGTTTCATAGTATTTATGAAACATTTAATATAAGAAAATGCATTAATTGTTTTTACAAATATATCTATGATAATTACATTGGAAGAAAAAAATTTGGAATTAAAAACATTTTTCCCTCCAGTCATCTGGCGCCGTCTACAGGAGCTGAAATTATTTTGCACCAATTTTTTAATCATATTTTAAAAAAAGTCATATGACACATTTATGAATTTTTTTATGAAATAATGAAATTTTATGAAGTTCATTTCATAGATTTTTTTCATAAAACCTTATTATATTTATCAAGGTTTCATTAATATAGTGAAATTTAATGACAAAAATATTTATGAAACCATGTCATAAATATTATAAAGCATTTTTCGCTGAGTGTAGACTCCTTAAGTTTAGTATAAATATATCTCTTGGTCATAGGCAGGTTAAGTTCGTAAATTGACAAAATCGGACCTGGGGTAAAAAGTCCCCCTTGAAGAATTAAACAAACTCGGAAAAATACACATTTTTACATGTTTTTTTGTATGTCATTTAAATAATTGTAATATTTTTGTGCAAGAAAAGTTAAAAGATGCACCCAGGGCATAAAAAAATTTCTGTTTTTTTATCCCGGCCCTTTTGTGGCGTGCATCAGAACCTGAGAATTTGTCTATTCGAATACATCACAATAGAAAAGTGTTCAAATTATGGTACCGTACAACTTAAATTACTTGTCAAACGACCCTCGTATCCTTTTAAATTTAAAAATAATATTTAATTCTGTAGCTGCAATTTAATATTTAAATAAAAGACCTGTGTCTATGGTAGTATAATATTTATAATTGTTATTAAATTTAATATCGTTATCATTAATAACATCATGGTCATCATTAACACCAACATCTTCATTAAACTTACTTGTACAACATACAACATTATCGTCATTATCATCATTATCATCATCGATGACATCGTCCTCACCGTCATCATCATCATTAACATAATTATTTTTGTTTTCAACCGGAAAATATAATGGTAAATTAAATTTAAATTTAACATCAGCCGTTGTTGTAGTTTTCGTCGTTGTTACAGTTGCTGGTTGATGTTGTTGCTGTTGCATGGTTGTTAATGCTGTCATAAGACTACCGTTTCCCGATCCAATATCTTCATTTTCATTTTGTTGCTGCATCTGCTGCTGCTTTTTCATAGTTGTAGCCAATTTTATGTTTTTTGTTGCTGCTGCTGGTGTTGTTGATGTTTTCGTTGTTGTTGTCACATCATAATTGTTTTTGTCATTTATTGATAGACTTTTGTTGATAATGGGTCAACGAATCAATAGTCCTGTATCAGGTGACCAACGATTCGCTCTATAATACATATCCTTATACATGGAAGGACATGCATTTTGATTCTGAAAAGAAAAAAATAATAATAATGAAAAGGAGAAAAATTATACATAAATATGTAGGTAATAATTTTAATGAAAATTTAATTTATATGCAGGTGTAAGTGTTGTAATTATTACAATGTGCTTAAATCTGAGACTTTTTTCAAACCTCATTTAATAATAGTAAATCTTGACATAAACTCAAGGAAAAATGCTTCATCATATTGATGATACGGTTTAATCACTAGCTGTCATGAATTTTGATGGCAATTTTCATCATATTGATGAAGCTTTTCTTCAATTTGATGCAACATGTCATCAAAATTAAAGAAAAACGTAATGACACATTTTATATTGTCATCAAAAAGTGTCATCGATATGCCTTCTGTATTTTTTTTAAATAATTAAAATAATTTTAAATTAAATAAAAATATTGCCCTAGCTGGTACTTGAACCCAGTTGTAGCGTTTATTGGCGACGCTTTATCTAGTTCAGTCACTTTTAGATGTTTTAAAACGTTTGCTAATGGTGATTTTAAACTTTCAAAAATTTTATAAATATTCAACATCCCTCTCTTTTTCTCTCACAGGCTTTTTTTATATCACACAATAAACAAAACGAATTTTTAATGTAATTGTTTGTTGATATGCTTTAGGTAAGTGGCTAGAGGCTAAGCTCAACAAACAAGAGGTTCGTTGGTTCAAATCTTGGTAGGTAGTTTGAAAAGCTATAATTTCTTAAGTAAATAACGGATTTTTAAAATCAAAATGGAAATTAAAAGCTAAATTCATCTACTTTAAACAAAAGAGTTAAAAAAATTGTAACATTAAAAAAGTGCATTCTAAATGCAAATGCATTTTTGTGGTACATTTTCGTCCACTTTTATCCCTTTTGATTTTTTTAGTTAACATATTATTAAAGTACAACATTTTTACAAACAAAGTCAGTCATCATTTTCATGGGACACAAAGGTTTTCTATTTTTATTATATTTTTTTTAAATTTTGCTCATTTTTTTTATGGAGTCCTAGACCAATATTTCGAGGTTACAAACGGAATGACAAACTTTTTGGTATATTTTCAGATTTTTTTGATGACCCGTTCAAAAGATATCAAATTTTAAAAAATTGGTAGTTTGTTCCTTTACTCAAATTTCTTTTACTCATAACTTCTTCAATAATGGTCCAAATTTTAATATTTTTTTTATCACAATTTTTTTTTTTACTTACTTTTAAAAAAAATATCCCAAAAAATTCTTAAAAGCGCTCTAGTATTCGATTTTAAAGTTTTAAAATTTAAATCTCATTTTTGAAAATGTTTGTACTCTTCGATTTTTTTGAAATTTTTTTGTGAAAAACTTCTATCGATTCTACAAATTTTTTGCCCAGGAGGATCGTGAAATAACGATTATTACTATTTTTTAACATTTTTTGAAAAAATGTTATTATAATTTTCCAATCTTAAAATCATTTCAACTGCTCCAATGGTGCGTCATAGAGGGGTCATTTATAAGAACGACCCCCATTAATTTTTACGTCTTAACATTTCTTTGGAAAAAACTTATACCATATCTCAAATTTCTAAGGGGGCTCCCACACAAAACGACATTTTTTAAAATTTGCTCCAACCTCTCTAACTGCCCTAATAGTGCCCTACTTAGGGAGTGGAGATAGGGCGTAGGTATGTTTTAAAAAAATATTGTAGGGTAAAAATTAATGGGGGTCGGCCTCATTAATGACCCCTCCCGGACGCACCATTCTACCGGTAGAAGCTGATTAAATAAAACAAATTAACAAATAATAAAAAAATTGTATGGGGACCGCTTTAACATTTAGAGATAGAGGGTACACTGATAGAAAAACGCTTCATATCACTAATGAATGGAATTCATTAACGTTGTTTCATTGCAACAATGAAATTTTTCATATGCTGAATGAAATTTCATACATATTGTGCAAGATATTCATTAATTTTGATTCATTAAATTTCGTAGTTTCATTAAAAAATTTCATTAAGTTTTGTTTACAAAATTTTCTGTTTTTTGACACTTGTGTCGCGTCCAGGCAACCAAGCCGACAAGAAATTTTCGGCGGCGCGACCAATTTTGCTTTTTTTTTTGTATTTTTGTGAATTTGTGTTGTGATTTTTGTAATGATGAGTCAATCGGAGTCGACTTAAAATGTGAAAAAAATGGCGGCGTAGAATGTGAAAAACGGTCGGCGGCGGCGCGCCGCCGGTTTTGAGACGATCGGCTTGTTTCTCTGGTCGCGTCTGTTAGTTTACGCGCGAAAAAAACAGCTGATCAGAGCGTGATTTTTTCTAAGAATTTTTTTACGAAATCTTAAAATGAAATATTGTTGATTAATTATAAGTATTTATTAAACTCAAGTTGTTTTAAATTATTTCGGAGTTTTTCTTATGTATTAAAAGTGAACGTTATAGTAAAATTTTGTGTGAGAAAACTGAGTGAAATCTATAGATAAAATAAATATGTGAAAGTGTTTTTTTTTAACTTGGTGAATTTGTGATTTTTTCAGATTTTTTACGAAATTTTAAATATAAACTAAATAATTAATTAACTAATTTTGTGATATTTTATATTAGTTCGTGGTTTTAATTATTACAATTTAAGGTTGGAGTAAAATTTTGTGCGAGAAAACTAAGTGAAAACAATTTTTTATTATTTTTAATTCTATAAAAAGATCTTTACAATTTCATACATATATTTCATTTTAAAAATAAAAGTAACATTTATTCAATAAAAGTATTTCATTTCAAAAATAAAAAGTAGGGTTTATTTAATGAAAGTATTTCATAAGAATTAAATACTTTTTTCATTAAAGTAATGAAACATTTTCATAAAATACAATTTATATTTTGTATGAACAATTTTCATTAATTTAATGAAACTTTTTCTTTCAATTACATTTTATGATACCCAATTCATTAATTCAATGAAACCCTACATAGGTTCCTTTTTAACGTCATTTTTCATAACATTAATGTAGATTTTCATTATTGTCATGTACAAATTTCTATCAGTGTAGGTGTGTTCAGAGAAAATGTTTGGACTAAAAAAATATTGTGGGTCGGTCATACATTTTGTTGCTCTAAGGGCACTATTAGGGCAGTTAGAGCGGTTGGAGCAAATTTTTAAAAAAATATCGTTTTGTGTGGGAGCCCCCTTAGAAATTGGAGATAGGGTATTAGTTTGTTCCAAAGAAATGTTGAGACGTAAAAATTATTGGAGGTCGGTCTTATAAATGATCCCTCTATGACTCACCATTGGAGCAGTAGAAATGATTTTAAGATTGGAAAATTACAATAAATTTTTTTCAAAAAATTTAAAAAAATAGTAATAACCGTTATCCCACGATCCTGCTGGGCAGAAAATTTGTAGAATCGAAAGAAGTTTTACAGAAAAAAAATTTCAAAAAAATCGAAGAGTACAAACATTTTCAAAAATGAGATTTAAATTTTAAAATCTAAAAATCGCACACTAGAGCGTTTTTAAGAATTTTTCGGATTTTTTTTTTTAAATTACGTAAAAAAACAAAAATTTTGAAGAAAAAAAAAAAAATTGAAATTTGGACCATTATTGAAGAAGTTATGAGTAAAAGAAGTTTGAGTACACGAACAAACTACCAATTTTTAAAAATTCGATATCTTTTGAACGGGTCATCAAAAAAATCTGAAAATTAACCACATAGTAGTTTTCGAATGGTACTAAAAACTGTAAACAAATTGGGAAAATTTAAAAGATATGATTTTAAAAGTGTCTGATTTGGCACGGAATGCCCCATATACACCCTCTATAACTAGAGTGGAAATTGTTTAAAAAAAAATTTATCCGTTAAAAATTTGTTCGATAAATTTTTAAACTCCATATTTCATACAAAAAAAATAATCGCGTATAGTAAGAATTTTCGTTGTTAACTAGTGTAATTATAAAAAAAAAATATTATTTTAAAATTTAAAACTTACCTTCGTTTTCTTAAAATCTATATTAGTTCTAACAGTTCTATGATGTAAATTTTGCACTGGTCGTGCATTATTGCCTAAAGGAGCTTTCGGTTGATTTTCTGGACCTTGCATCAGCCGTCGCAGTTGATATAACTATAAAATAAATTAAGCAAAAATTTAACAAATATTGATTAATAAAAACAATTTTAAAGATTTAATAAAATATGTATCATTTTCATAAATATGCAACACTTTAATAAAAAACATAATTTTTGTATACATTAATAAAAATTCCATCATAAATCATAAACCCATGATTGTTTTTCCATGTCTGTTTTTTTTTTTTTTATATTTGATAAAACAATAAAAATAACAAATTATCCATACTTAACACGTAATAATATTTAATAACGTAAAATAACAGTTTAATAATACACCGTTCAGCACATTTTTGTTTAATTGAACCAGACCGATAAATTTTGAAGGTAGGGCCAAAAATAAAATACCGTTATCTTCCAGTTTATTAAGATCAATTCTAGTTTTTTGCAAGAAAGGACAAACAAAAGTGCATTTTTTTTAGTTTTTAAATGTTTCGGAAATCGCTAAAGCAAACGCAAAATCTGTTGACTGGTTTTTCAGTCAATAAACTAAAAAAACTAAACTAAAAAGTCAATTTTTGAATTTTTACTCAAATGCATGTAACTTTTACAATTTTCAATGGATTTTTTAAAAAAAAAAACGTGTTGTTTTTTCGTAATAGATCAGACTTGGACCATAAATAGAGAAAATTTAAAAAATTATTTTCATTTTAAAATTTTTAATAGAATTTAATTTTGTTTCAAAATTTCGATAAAAATAAAATAAAACAAGATTGAAGCAAATCTGACGATATATCGATCGATCGACAATAATCAGATTAAAAAAGAATTTAATTAACTTTAGTTAAAAACCAAAAACGGATATTTGATTTGGTACGGAAACATTTAACCTAAAGCAAAACAACTTTTTTTAAAAGTTTACAATTTTAAAAGTTAAAAAAATAAGTTAAAATAAGTGCAAAATATCGTGGACTATACTCTCCGTAAACTAGTGTAATCATTTTATGTACATTAGAGTGTCCCTTATTTTGGAAATGTTGGAAATGTTGAGACGGTACCCGCTCATTTTTTTCCTTTTGACTTAAAAATAACTGAGGAAAAATTTTACGCCCCTACAACCACGCCTTCCCTAAGCGACGGGGCCTTAACGAGGGCCTAAAAAATCATTTTTCCATACAAACCAAAAAAATTTTTTTTTTATTTTTTTTGTTGTTAATTATTATATTACATGGTTAGCTTATTAACGACAAAAAAATTTTGGTGGGATAAGGCTTTCTGCTGTAAAAAATTTTTCGAAAACAAATTAGAGCCGTACGGTAAAAAATTTAAAAAAATGTGTTTTTTTAAGTTTTGAAAAGCAACGGTTTTAGTTGCTATGTTGCTTTAAATGATATGGGTGAAATCAAAAAATGTCAGTGTTTTTGAGCCAAAATTGTACAAACAAAAAATTTTAATTTTTGGTAAATTTTTTTATTAAAATTGATATGTTACATCACTACTAATATAACTACAAAAAATCTCTTCTACAAATTGTTTCAAACAAATTTTATCAACAATTTTATGATTTTTTTGGTGACGGAGTTTACATTCACCGTAGAAAAATACATTAAATTTTTTGAATTTTTTTTGAAAACATTTTATTGTAATTTACAAAATTTATTTATGTAATTACTAACAATTTTTGTAATTAGGATTTTTTTTCTTGTTTTTGTTATTAAAGATTTTACAATTATTTTTTTTTTTTCAACAGGATTTTTCTAAGGAAATGTAAAATAAATTTATTATTATATCTGTTAAAATGAGTTTTTTTTATTTTTTGAATGACTAGTGTTAATATTTGCATCGGTTTTAACAACTACATAAAGTTTTTTATTGTTATCTGCAAAAAAAAAAAAAAGTTGACGGAGTTTAAAGAGACGGAGTTTACATTTCGTCACTTTTTGCCCTTTTTTTCAAAAACTATTTGTCGGAAATTGGTTTCCGAAAAAAATCATTAGATGTCAACTAGATACGTCAAAATATGACGATATTTCAAATACACGCTAAGTAGTTTTGTTGTAAACGTGGAGACGGGGTTTACAGCATTTTTCGATTTTTCATTTATGATTTAGCTTTTCATTCCGGGAAATTAATATGCAATGAAAAAACTTGAAACCAATGATGCAGAAGAGATATTACACGATTACGTGGTTTGGTTGACATTTTTTGATTTCACCCATATATATTCATAAAAAAATATTATTTGTATCTGTGACATCTTTATCGTGTTCTAAAAAAGGGTAAAAAATGTATTTATGATGTTTTTCGATACACGATAAAGATGTCACAGATATGAATAATGATTTTTTTCGAATATGGGGCATTCCATGTCAAATCGGACACTTTGAATTTTTTCTTTTAGATTTTCCCAATTTGTTTACAGTTTTTAGTACCCTTCGAAAACTCCTCCGTGGTAAATTTTCAGATTTTTTTGATGACCCCTTCAAAAGATATCGAATTTTTAAAAATTGGTAGTTTGTTCCTTTACTCAAAATTTATTTACTCATAACTTCTTCAATAGTGGTCCAAATATCATTTTTTTTCAAAATTTTTGGTTTTTTACTTACTTTAAAAAAAAAATCCCAAAAAATACTTAAAAGCGCTCTATTATGCGATTTTTAAGTATTACAACTTAAATCTCATTTTTGAAAATGTTTGTACTCTTTGATTTATTTGAAATTTTTTTGTGTAAAACATCTATCGATTCTACAAATGTTTGCCCAGGAGGATCGTGGGATAACGATTATTACTATTTTTTAAAATTTTTTGAAAAAATTTTATTGTAATTTTCCAATCTTAAAATCATTTCTACTGCTCCAATGGTGCGTCATAGAGGGGTTCCTTATAAGACCGACCCCCATTAATTTTTAGATATTAACATTTCTTTGGAACAAACTAATACCCTATCTACAAGTTCTAAGGGGGCTCCCACACAAAACGACATTTTTTAAAATTTGCTCCAACCGCTCTAACTGCCCTAATAGTGCCCTTAGAGCAACAAAATGTATGACCGACCCACAATATCTTTTTATATCTACAAGTTCTAAGGGGGCTCCCACACAAAACGACATTTTTTAAAATTTGCTCCAACCGATCTAACTGCCCTAATAGTTCCCTTAGAGCAACAAAATGTATGACCGACCCACAATATCTTTTTAGTCCAAACATTTGCTCTGAACACACCTACCCTCTATCTCTAATTGTTAAGGCGGTTCCAATACAATTTTTTTTAATTTTTTGTTTTATTTTAATTTTTGTTTTAATTTAGTTTTTCATTTATTTAATCAGCTTCTACCGGTCCAATGGTGCGTCCAAGAGGGGTCATTAGTAAGACCGACCCCCATTTATTTTTACCCTACAACATTTTTTTTAAATATTCCTATGCCCTATCTCCACTTCCTAAGAAGGCTCCCATACAAAATTAAATTTTTATAAAATTTGCTCCAACTGTTATTTGTATGGGAGCCTACTTAGGGAGTGGAGATACGGCGTATGTATGTTTCAAAAAAATGTTGTAGGGTAAAAATAAATGGGGGTCGGTCTCAACAAATTTACAAAAAATAGAAAAAAATGTATGGGGAGTCCCCATTGGGGACCGCCTTAATAGTTAAAGATAGAGGGTAGGTATGTTCAGAGAAAATGTTTATATATGGGGCATTCCATGTGAAATCGGACACTTTGAAAAACTTTTTTTTTAAATTTTCCCAATTTGTTTACAGTTTTTAGTACCCTTCGAAAACTCCTTCGTGGTAAATTTTCAGATTTTTTTGATGACCCGTTCAAAAGATATCGAATTTATAAAAATTGGTAGTTTGTTTCTTTACTCAAACTTCTTTTAATCATAACTTCTTCAATAATGGTCCAAATTTCAAATTTTTTTTTTTCAAAATTTTTGTTTTCTTACGTACTTTCTAAAAAAAAAATCCCAGAAAATTCTTAAAAGCGCTCTAGTATGCGATTTTTAAGTTTTAAAATTTAAATCTCATTTTTGAAAATGTTTGTACTCTTCGATTTTTTTGAAATTTTTTTGTGTAAAACTTCTATCAATTCTACAAATTTTTTGCCCAGGAAGATCGTGGGATAACGATTATTACTATTTTTTAAAATTTTTTGAAAAAATTTTATTGTAATTTTCCAATCTTAAAATCATTTCTACTGCTCCAATGCACAGTGGATTATATAAGGTGAATGCATCTCATAATTGATTTTTGCAAATGGTTGAAATTAATCATAAAACAAGATCTATCGTAAAGCTAAGATGTCAAGCAATAATTATTTTTAGAAATTATAGTTATTTTGTCAACAGAAGTATTAAAAAATGGCGACCGAAAACACTACTTTCGACTTTAAAGATTTGGGGAGATAAAATTATACGATATTCAAGTGCGTGTTTTTAATATTTCTAATTATTTTTTTTGGGATTGTAATACCATGTTGGAAAGGGTAACTTGTCCAGATTCTATTTTTGTTATGAGCTTTGTATATATTGTTAGCAGAATTGAAATTTATTCATTTGAAGTATATAATATTTTTTTGCTAACCTACGCAACTTTGACTAGGATTTTAACTGTAGCGCCGTTTTCCTCCAATCTAGTTATAACATAGAATTAAAGCTAAACTTATTATCTAAAAAATATATCAAAACTAGCTGCCTTTAAGTGCCTTTAAACGAATGGCATGCAAAAATGTTGACGAGCTCACAAATTAAAAATAAATAAAAATTTAATTATGAATTATTTTCGCTCATTATGCACTACTCAATTTGCCATTCCGTGTGTAACGCAACGAAATATCGGTCTAGGACCACATAAAATATATATAACATTGATTCATGGTCAATTTTAAGATATTTTAGCGATGTCCGTCCGTCTGTCTGTGGAAGCACGATGTAGTCCAAACCAAAAGATCTAGACCCCGGAAGTTTGACAAAAAAATTACTTATAACTGGCTAAGTTTGTATATGGATAAAATCGGACCACGGGGGAAAAAAGTTCCCCTTAAAAAAAAAGCAACCCCAAAAAACATTTTTTGCATGTTTTTTAGCATATTTGTTCAACAATTGAACAATATGTTGATTAATATAAAAATTAAGAAACCTGCGCTTGTCAAAGAGACTGAGAAACGTAATTTTTTTGGTCCGCCCCCATTTGGAGGCGTGGCTATAACAATAAATGCTAAAATTGTGTTATTTATGAGTATTATAATAAATGAGTTGTAGACATTTATGGCAAAAAGGTAGAGGTAGTCCCTCGCCGACCCCCACCCCCCCCTGACTCCCTTTCCCAAAACAATTCACTTTATTTATTTTTTGTTTCACTTTTTGGAGGGTTCTGGAAAGATTTGGCAACAGCCGAATTTAACACTCACTATATTTTTTTATTTTGGCAACTAACATAGGATTTTTTTGTTATAACTTCCTTTTTTTGTCGTAATACAATAAAATATCAGTTCGATTTTATATTTGACACCAATGAAAATCTATATGAATTCGGTAATTAAAAAAAAAAAAACATTTGGGCCTTAAAAGGCTACGGGGCCAAAGGTTGACCTTTTCTGAAAAATTTATTTACAAAATTATTTATTATAAATATCTGCTGCAAAATTCAATTGAAAATAATTAGAAAATATAAAAATACCTTTTTTACTTGTCCTAACATTTTACTTTTATACTAAAATTCAATATAAATATCGAAAATGTATATTTAACCCTTCATAACTTTAGTTCTCGTCAATCGATTTTTATGATTAAAAGCACAAATTAAAGCCTAAAGTCTCACCTATTCAACAAAAAAGACGGCATAGAAAAATATTGATCCAGTCAAAAGTTACAGATTTTTGATCCGGAAATGACCAAAATTTTCCACTGTGCAATGGTGCGTCATAGAGGGGTCCTTTATAAGACCGACCCCCATTAATTTTTACGTCTTAGCATTTCTTTGGAAAAAACTAATACCCTATCTCCAATTTCTAAGGGGGCTCCCACACAAAACGACATTTTTTAAAATTCGTTCCAACCGCTCTAACTGCCCTAATAGTGCCCTTAGAGCAACAAAATGTATGACCGATCCACAATATTTTTTTAGTCCAAACATTTTCTCTGAACACACCTATTCTCTATCTTTAACTGTTAAGGCGGTCCCCACACAATTTTTTTTATTTTTTGTAAATTTGTTTTTTTTTAATCAGCTTCTACCGGTCCAATGGGGCGTCCGAGAGGGGACATTAGTGAGACCGACCCCCATTTATTTTAACCCTACAACATTTTTTTAATATATACCTACGCCCTATCTCAACTCCCTAAGTAGGATCCCATACAAAATTACATTTTTATAAAATTTGCTCCAACTGTTATTTGTATGGGAGCCTTCTTAGGGAGTGGATAGGGCGTAGGTATATTTTAAAAAAATGTTGTAGGGTAAAAATAAATGGGTGTCGGTCTCACTAATGACCCCTCTCGGACGCACCATTGGACCGGTATTAGCTGATTAAATAAAACAAATTTACAAAAAATAAAACAAAATTGTATGGGGACCGCCTTAACAATTAGAGATAGAGTGTAGGTGTGTTCAGATAAAATGATTGGACTAAAAAATATTGTGGGTTGGTCATACATTTTGTTGCTCTAACAATAAGAGCACTATTAGGGCAGTTAGAGCGGTTGGAGCAAATTTTAAAAAATGTCGTTTTGTGTGGGAGCCCCCTTAGAAATTGGAGATAGTGTATTAGTTTGTTCCTAAGAAATGTTAAGACATAAAAATTAATGGGAGTCGGCCTTATAAATGACCCCTCTATGACGCACCATTGGAGCAGTAGAAATGATTTTAAGATTTGAAAATTACAATACATTTTTTTAAAAAAATTTAAAAAAATAGTAATAATCATTATCCCACGATCCTCCTGGGCAAAAAATTTGTAGAATCAGTAGAAGTTTTACACAAAAAAATTTCAAAAAAATCGAAGAGTACAAACATTTTCAAAAGTGAGATTTAAATTTTAAAACTTAAAAATCGCATACTAGAGCGCTTTTAAGAATTTTTTGGGATTTTTTTTTTTTAAAGTACGTCAAAAAACCAAAATTTTGAAAAAAATTGGAAATTTGGACCATTCCTAGTCGGAAAAAAAAATCACACCTGACATACTGCTGACTCGCCCTTTATAAAATTGCTGACATCTTCATACAATTTTTCAAAATGTCATCAATGACATGTCAGCAGTTGGTCAGCGGATGTTTAAACGAATTGTTAGTGGCCACTGATACTGGTGGACACTGCTGACCAACTGCTGACATGTCATTGATGACATTTTGAAAAATTGTATGAAGATGTCAGCGATTTCATAAAGGGAGTGTCAGCAGTATGTCAGGTGTGACTTTATTTTGCCAACTGGGTTATTGAAGAAGTTATGAGTAAATGAAGTTTGAGTAAAGGAACAAACTACCAATTTTAAAAAATTCGATATCTTTTGAACGGGTCATCAAAAAAATCTGAAAATTTACCACGAAGGAATTTTCAAAGGGTACTAAAAACTGTAAACAAATTGGGAAAATCTAAAAAAAAAAAAATTTCAAAGTGTCAAATTTGACATGGAATGCCCCATATATATCATTAAAAGCAACATAACAACTAAAACCGTTGCTTGTCAAAACTAAAAAAAAAATATTTTTTAAAAAATTTTTATCGTAGGGCCCAACTGCTCTAAATTTCTTTTACGAAAATTTTTAGAGCTGAAAGCCTTCCTTATCCCACAAATGGTTTGTATGGAAAAATGGTTTTTAAGGCTTGCTTAGGGAATGCGTGGTCGTAGGGTCGTAAAATTTTTCCTGAGTTATTTTTAAGTCAAATGGAAAAAAATTAGCGTAAGTACCGTCTCAACATTTCCAACATTTCCAAAATAAGGGACACTCTAATGTACATAAAAAATAAAAATAAAAATATTAATGAAAGAAATTTCGTATGTACACTTTGGTTAACAACATTTTAATTTTAATTGCAACCACATTTTCACGCCAATTGTTTTTTTTTTCAATTTTTAATAGAAATTTATTTTTTTTTTATTGGTAAAAGGTAGAATTTATTTAAAAATATATTAGACATTCAAAAAAAATAATTAATTCTTTCAAGAATTAAATTGCTTTTTTTTTAATATAATCAAATTTTTTCTCACAAGGGAACCCTGCCAGACCGTTTTACTTCATAAATAAGACTATAATAAAAAATGTTAAAAATTGTAGTAGTATTAGGTGAATTCGATTGACACAATTCGGTGGGATCAAAAAAGTTATCGATTTATTTTGCTGAAAAAGTTGTTAGTTTTAAAATGACGAAAAAAATATTTCAGCTCTAATATGTAAATTAGCAATTTTGGAACATGGTGTAGTTCAATGGAGACTTTAAATTTAAGAAATCATTATAAAACCAGTCAAATTCAATTTTGAATGCAAAAGACTTGAGATTTTTTTCAGCCACTCTAATGTGCATAAATAAAAATTTAAATATGTTTAATATTTTTAAATATCGTGGAACTATATTCAATTTGAGCTATCTGCTCGGTTGACGAAAATGAGTTTTTGATGGCAAAATGTTCGTTGGCGTAAGTGTCATCTATGGTATTAATTTCAGACCAAAAAAATATTTTAAAACTATTTTATTGCAAAAATAGCATGAGCTATGTGAAACCATGTTTTTTTATAAATAAAAATTTGAGCTATCTACAGTATAGTTTACTAGAGTAAACTTTTAAATTTAAATTTTTTGATATTATCACTTTTTATACGGGTTTTCCATCAATAAAAATAACGGCATAGATTTTTTTTTGGAAAATTTCAACTCCTTTCCGTGGTTAAAAACGCGGTTTTTTACCCTAATTTCGATGCGGAGCAAAAACGGTTAAACTTTTTGCATATTTTATTTGCCCATTCGATTGTACAGCAAACACAAGTGATATGACATTTTTCGCAAGCTTCATAAAGGTTCCAAATAATGGCGATAAAGCGCGAAAAAATCGATGATTTAGAAAAAAAAACTTAAAAGTATTTTTTAACACCTGTACTGGGAGGGCTTAAAAAACTGAGAAATATGGTAACAAAGTCATATTTTTATCATAATCCGTTAAAAAGTTATAAAGCTTTAAAGTCTATATTTAATGAGCTATCTGCTTAGGTTGATTAATTTTTAATAAAAAAGGTTGAGCTATCTGCTGTTACTCAGCGAATAATACGAATTTTTACAAACAAGGCACATGTAAAATTTAGTAGTAATTATTAATTAATATTGTAAAAGATCGAATGACAAAACATTTAAAAATACGCGAATGCGACGGTTTTTTTGCTCTCCTGAAAAGTTTTGTTTTTTTAGTTAGCTCAAATTGAATATAGTTTAACGATATAAAAATATTGCATTAACATTTTGCTATTTAAACATATTAACATTTTAATAAATTGTTTTCCATCTCTCATTGCATCGCTATTGGGAATTAAATGCATTTGTTATTTTATTTCAGTGTTTATTTTTTTAAATTATAATATTTAAATGCAATAAATATGAATTATAATTCATTTGAAATTGTTGCTATTTGTGTGTAATATATTTTTTTTTTAATTTATAACAAGTACAATATTTTAGTTGAAGATAATCGACTACACCGAATTCATTTAACCCTCATAATATGATCACCACAACTACATTGCGGTAAAATTATCAATCATAGTATAACAGCTACAATAAGTTTTCTTCTTTGCGTATAATAGTACATCATTTAAGCTAGTAACTTCCCGAAATAGCAAAAAAAAAAAAAAAATGGAAGTCAGTGAGCGTGTTCAGCAGAGAAACCTGCTACTCAACAGTTGAGATGTAGCACGTTTTGATTAGTTGACTCTGCTGAACGCATTTTTTTATGAATGTTTTAAAATATTGGAATAAATTATAATTTTTTTTTATTTTCATTTATTTTTTCTGTGGAAAATACTTTTTTATTATTTTTTTGTTTATTTCCTTGAATAACGTAAAAAAAAAAATAATTTCAATAAAACAGCTTATTTATCAGTTTGTGATCAAATGTATCATATTTTTTGTACGCTACCAATGATGAGAAGCGCTCACTCAACATGTTGACTGAAATGTCAAAAATTAAACCGTTCAGCAGAATGTTGGGGAGCGGCTGAGTAGCAGCTTTCTCTGCTGAACGTACCCAGTGACATCTTGCATCGGGCACAATTTTAAGGTTTGATATTTTATAACTATTATTTAAACACTTGTGGATAAAAAGGGTAGTAAATTATTTTAATTAATTTAATTTAAAGATAAATTAAATTAAAAACAATACAAATTTACTGTTAATCAGTCAAGTTATGATGATTATTTTTTTTAATTGATAAAATTAAAAAATTATTTAACTTTGATTTAATCTTATTATATTTTCTTAAACCAAAATTTTTTTGCAATCATCAGAACTAAAATCTAACACTGTCATATAGGGTGTTACAAATATTCATTTAAAATCCATCAGATTTTGCTATAAATTTGCAAAGGTTTTATAAAGTATTTACCATTAAACCGCAGTTACCGCATGTACCACATTCATACACATAGACACGTATGAACTATGAGCCAGTGGTAGAGAGTATTATTATTTTCATACTAATTGATTTTGTACAATTTAATTAATTAGCCATCAACATTTTCTTTTTTATTTCATATTATTTTTTAATTTCAAATATGAGGCAATCCACACCAAATGTCCAGCGAAAAAAAAGCATGTGTCCCATGTATGTCTGAATAGGTGGTATGGATAGCCCTATATGGAACTAAGAGTATAACGTTTTTTTATTTTGAAGCTGGGCTAAGGGTGTGATTAATAATTGGAAAATTGGTAAAAATCTGTGTCGAGTTCCCTTGATTAAGTATTTATCAAATTAAAAAGAAGTGCGCAATAATCTCAAAAACTTACAGTATCGTATATTTTCTTATGGGATATCGCTTAAAATTTTTTATTTTGGAAAATTTTCTAAACCCGTTCTGAAATTTTTAATTTTTTTTAAATGTCAATTTATTAAAAATCCGGCCACGTTTTGTATTTTCGTTTTTAAGTTTAGATTTTTGTCTATCCACGCATAAAAATTATAAGTGCGATTTTAGTATTTTTACGAAAATCGCATTTGAATATTGGATTTCACCGCGTATGAGTAATAAAAAATCGTTGGTTCCCAGCAAAACTTTGGTAATGGGTAGTGATTATATAACACATTACCAGGTAATGTATATACCTTATTTGTAGCATTATTTTAGGATGTCTTACCAAACATTTGTTCCACAAAGTATTATTTTCAAGTGAAAAATAATGCATTACTAATAATTTGCTACGTAATGCTTGATTATTGGATAAAATGTATTTCATATTTATTATTTCTAAGCATTATATCATGGATGACTTATATTTGGTTACATTATGTATTATTTGAAAGTTTGAAAGAATGCATTATTTATAATTGAATGCATAATGCATTACAATAACATTAAAAATAATTATTTTATAAAAAAATGCATAAGTTAAAACTAGAGATGGGCTCACGACAGGAAATTTCTAACGACACAAACTCATGAGCATATTTTATCTACTTACACTCACTTACAATCACGTGAGTAAATTTAATACAAAATTACTTTTTCACTACTCGTAACACCTTATATATTACGTTCTGGTATGCTATATTATATACCTTACTCGTAACCTATAAAATATCATATATTTTACACCTTACTGGTATTCTTTGTTATAAATTTATGACTTATTTTATACCTTACTGGTATTCTATGTGATAATGTGGATGCATTACTTTGAGTCTCATCGCCTGTTAAAATCATCAATGCTGCAATGTATAAAATAACAGATCCTATACCATATTTTATACCTTATTTGGTAATCTAAGTTTTGCTGGGACACTCACTAGCATATTATATCTACTTACAATCACGTGAGTAAATTTAATACAAAATTACTTTTTCACTACTCGTAACACCTTATATATTACGTTCTGGTATGCTATATTATATACCTTACTCGTAACCTATAAAATATCATATATTTTACACCTTACTGGTATTCTTTGTTATAAATTTATGACTTATTTTATACCTTACTGGTATTCTATGTGATAATGTGGATGCATTACTTTGAGTCTCATCGCCTGTTAAAATCATCAATGCTGCAATGTATAAAATAAGAGATCATATACCTTATTTTATACCTTATTTGGTAATCTAAGTTTTGCTGGGTTAAGCAAATATTCGTTCATCATACGCGGTGTTGACACAATAAAATATAACAGAATTACATAATTTTTATGAAATACAAATTTTCAAGTACGATTTTCTCAGAACGGATTCTGAAAATTTTCCAAAATAAAAAAATTTAATCGATAGCCCATAAAGAAATACACTCTAAAAAAATGAGTCAAGTTTCTTACTATAAATTGGGTAAATTTCAACAAATTCAAATAATATACACCTATAAGTTGTGTAAACTTCTAATAATTTTAAGAAGAAATAAGCAATATGTGTAAATTTACTCAATTTATGTTAGGAAACTGGAATCATTTTAGGGTCATTCTAAGTGAAATCAATCATGAATATTTTTGACCCCCTCCGATATTGATGAAATTTGGTTTAGTTCTTACAGTACATAAAAAACTAACAAATGCAAATTTTCAGCCCTCTAAGTCAACAGGTGCCGAAAATACGGAGGGTCAAAATTTCCCCCAAAATCTCCCAGTCGCGACACTTTACACCGTAAAAACTTAATATCGTTGGTTATATTATAGCTAGAAAGCCCATTTTTGGTTTGTTTTGAAGCTCATAATATGCTCTACAAGACCTACCATAACCAAAAAATTTTCGGAAAAAATAAGGGTTACCTCCCTTATTTTAAGGTAGCGATGAAGGGAGGAGAAAATGGGGAGGATGGTATCCCCCGATTTTTTTTTACTGGATACTCTTATAGAGAAAGTCCTAAAGAATATATTCTAAAATTTTTAAGTTGGGACAACAATGGGTTCGCTCAAAATCAAAATTTTTCACAATTTCCCCTAAAATCTCCAAATCGCAACACTCTTGAACCTTAAAAATTTAATATCATAAGTGCTATTGTAGCTACAGAGCCCATTTTTTTTTTTGTTTTCAAGCTCATATTATGCCCTACAAGACCTACCATAACAAAAAAATTTCCGAAAAAAAGGAAGGGTGCCTCCTTATTTAAAGGTCGTTGCAAAGGGTGGAGGAAATGGGGGGAAAGTATAAACCGATATTTTTTTTACTTGGTATTCTCAAAGTGCAAGTCCTAATGAACATTAGGGGTGGGATAGTGCACGAGTTTTCGATTTCGACACGCTAGAACCTCTTATTTTGTGAGGTTCGTAAAAAAAATGCATGGGCCAAAAAATGGGGCAGATCGGATAGGATCTAGGGGTCGCTCATCGGGGTCAAAGTTGGGCGTAGAAGGGAAAAAATCCACAAAAAGGCCCAAAACTCCCATGGTTTTGCTCCTAGAGGGGTCAAATGTGAGACCGGCCCCCATTATTTTTTCCCCCTGAACACTTCTGCCAAACATACCTAAGCCCTATCTCCAATCGCTAAGGGGGGTCCCATACAAAGGTTCAATTTTTAAAAAATCTTGCTCCTACCGCTCTAGCTGTCCTAGAAGTCACCCTAGAGGAATCAAATGTATGACCGACCCCCAATATTTTTTCAACCCCAACATTTTCTTAGAACATACCTACCCCCTATCTTCAATCCTTAGGGTGGTCCCCATACATTTTTTTTTATTTTTTCTTAAATTGTCATATTAAATCAGCTCCTACCGGTCCAATGGTGCCTCCTAGAGGGGTCATTATCAAGACCAACCCCCATTAATTTTTAGCCCCCAACACTTCTTCTGAACATATCAATTCCATATCTCCAATTCCTAAGGGGTCTCCCACACAAAATGACATTTTTGTAAAACTTGCTCTCACCGCTCTA
Source organism: Pegoplata infirma (assembly GCA_963921195.1). Taxonomy (NCBI): domain Eukaryota; kingdom Metazoa; phylum Arthropoda; class Insecta; order Diptera; family Anthomyiidae; genus Pegoplata; species Pegoplata infirma. The sequence goes on along the minus strand of OY992540.1, from coordinate 66,287,610 downwards.
ACTATCGCAGGGGTGACCCTAGAGAAGTTAAATGTGTGACCGACCCCCAATATTTTTTCAGCCCCAACATTTTCCCCAAACAAACCTACCCTCTATTTTAAATCCTTAAGGGTGTCCCCACACATTTTTTAATTTTTTTTTATAAAATCTGCGCCTACCGCTCCCATTCTGCCTTTTATGAACGGTAAATGCAGACTGACCGCCATTAATTTTTGCCCCCTACATTTTTTCTGAACATACCTACGCCGTATTTCCACTTTGTAGGGGTGCTCCCCTGGGGAAAACTAAATTAGTAATGTATGTAGAGAAGTCAAACGTATGACCTGCCCATATATTTTTTTAGCCAAAACATTTTCTTCAAACATACCTACCCTCTATCTTCAAGGTGTTACCCCACAATTTTTTTATTTATTTTATCGAGAAATCCGAGGTCTTTAATTTGTAATTTAATAGTAACTTTTGTTAAGCGTAAAAAAATATTTTTTTTAACTTGAAAATAATAAAAAATGATAAATAATATAACTATAAATCAAATTAATTTATTTTTATCGTGTGATGGATATTGTTTCCGATTTTCGGCCACGACCTGAAGCAAAACTATTTTTTCCTCCTCGTTACGGCACAACATGTTGTTATAGTCTTCTATTAATTTTACGCCTCTTTCGGCAGCGTCGTTGACAACATGTAATTTACGTAATATTTGCAGCGCTCGCTGGTAGTCCTGACGATTTTCCCAAGTATTTGGATCGGAAGCAATGAAATTTGTTGTTATTCCGAAGCGTGCAAAAAACTTTGGAGCCTCAGGCGTGACGTAGTGGCTTAAATCAGTTTTTATGAGTTCTTGATTCACTTGTTTCGATGCCATGTTAATTCTTTTCACACCTTCGAATCCAACAACATGTACTGGAGGATTACAATAATTTTTGCCACTGTCGCCGCTATCCTCTGAGGCATCTTTTTCCCCGATATCATTGTCTTCTTCTTCCTCGCTGTCTTCGTTAGACGATTCGTCTATCTCATTGTCAGATAACTCTTCCTCCAATTCCTCTTTCTCTTCTTCAAATATGCGAATTGCATTCGACATTTTTCGTTTTATTTCACAAGAGATATTCGGATCAAATAGTGCGAGAGCAACAGCTTCGCCACTGAGATACCAGAGATGTCCACAGAATCTCTTGACCAATCGTTGCGACAGAATCTTATCAATTGAATCATAATTGGCAATCGCTTTAAAAAAATTCAAATCATTATTTGGAGCTTATATTGCTTTGGTAGCGCTAAACCAAGCTTTTACGTAAATTGTTATGATGAAAACGGTTACATCAAGAAGTGCATTTAATTGTTTTTTGGCCAAACCGATATATTTTCGGAACAAAAACATTTTTAGGCAATATATGCCTTTTGCCATCCATCGAGCATGATGGGTCCTGGTGGGCTAAAATGCTTATTAGGAATATTTTCGCCAAGGTATAATAAAACAATTTCAAGAAACTCCTTGTTGTCGTCTCTGGGTTGCTTTTCTTTTATTTGAGCCCAACAAAACAACTTGATGTCAGTTTGGACTTGAGCTGGTATGTTGTCTGCCACTTCCTCATCTTTTATGCCAAGACTGTACGGTTTGTCTTTTATATTTTCCCACTGCTCTTTAAAACGCGCAAACATTAGCACTCCTGGTCCAGACATTTTGCCGAATTTGGTTTCAAACACTTAGTTTTCCCCAGGGGAGCACCCCCACAAAGTGGAAATACGGCTTAGGTATGTTCAGAAAAAATGTAGGGGACAAAAATTAATGGGGGTCAGTCTGCATTTCCCATCCCTAAAAGGCACAGTGGGAGCGGTAGGCGCAAATTTTATAAAAAAAAAAATTAAAAATAAAAAAAATGTGTGGGGACACCCTAAAGGCTTAAAAATAGAGGGTAGGTTTGTTTGGGAAAAATGTTGGGGCTGAAAAAATATTGGGGGTCGGTCACACATTTAACTTCTCTAGGGTCACCCCTACGATAGTTAGAGCGGTGGGAGCAAGATTTACAAAAATGTCGTTTTGTGTGGGAGACCCCTTAGGAATTGGAGATTTGGAATTGGTATGTTCAGAAGAAGTGTTGGGGGCTAAAAATTAATGGGGGTTGGTCTTGATATTGACCCCTCTAGGAGGCACCATTGGACCGGTAGGAGCTGATTTAATATGACAATTTAAGAAAAAATAAAAAAAAATGTATGGGGACCACCCTAAGGATTGTAGGTATGTTCTAAGAAAATGTTGGGGTTGAAAAAATATTGGGGTCGGTCATACATTTGATTCCTCTAGGGTGACTTTTAGGACAGCTAGAGCGGTAGAAGAAAGATTTTTTAAAAATTGAACCTTTGTATGGGACCCCCCTTAGGGATTGGAGATAGGGCTTAGGTATATTTGGAAAAAGTGTTCAGGGGAAAAAAATAATGGGGGCCGGTCTCACATTTGACCCCTCTAGGAGCAAAACCAGGGGAGTTTTGGGGCTTTTTGTGGATTTTTTCCCCTCTACGCCCAACTTTGACCCCGATGAGCGACCCCTAGATCCTATCCGACCTCCCCCATTTTTTGGCTCATACACTTTTTTTACCAACCTCACAAAATGAGCGGTTCTAGCGCTTCCAAATATTGCTGCTTAAAATCTCACACAACACTATCCCACCCTTAATGAACATATCCTAAAATTTTTATGTTGGGACAACAATCAGATCGACCAAAATCAAAATTTTTACAATTTAACCCAAAATCTCCAAATCGAGACACTCTTGCACATTACAAATTTATATTGTGGACTGTATTGTAGCTACAGAGTCCATTTTTGGCATGTTTTAAAGCTCTTAATATGCCCTACAATATTACTATCACAAAAAAACGAGGGGTGCCTCTTGTATTAAAAGATCGTGGCAAGGGGTGGGGGAAATCGGGGGATAGTATCCCCCAATTTTTTTTTGCCTTTTTTTAAAGTAAGTTCTAGAGAGCATATCATGAATTTTTTATCTTGGGACAACAATGGGAGGCGCAAGAATATCGCGATTTGTTTGATTTTGTTCAATGCACTTTGAGAATACCAAGTAAAAAAAAAATCGGGGGATACTTTCCCCCATTTCCTCCACCCTTTGCCAGGACCTTCAAATAAGGGGGGCACCAATTCCTTTTTTGGAAAATTTTTTGGTTATGCTAGGTCTTGTAGAGCGTATTATAAGCTTTAAAAAAAAAAACAAAAATGGGCTCTGTAGCTACAAAAGCACTTATGATATTAAATTTTTAAGGTTCAAGAGTGTTGCGATTTGGAGATTTTGGGGGAAATTGTGATAAATTTTGATTTTGAGTGATCCCATTGTTGTCCCAACATAAAAATTTTAGAATATATTCTTTGCGACTTTTTCTATAAGATTGTCAAGTAAAAAAAAAAATCGTGGGATACCATCCTCCCCATTTTCTCCTCCCTATATCACACCCTTAAAATAAGGGAGGTAACCTTTATTTTTTTCGAAAAATTTTTGGTTATAGTAGGTATTGTAGAGCATATTATAAGTTTCAAAACAAACCAAAAATGGGCTTTCTAGCTATAATAGAACCAACGATATTAAGTTTTTAAGGTGCAAAGTGTCGCGACTGGGAGATTTTGTGGGAAATCTTGACCCTCCGTATTTTCGCCCACTGTTTACTTAGAGGGCTGAAAATAAGTGTGCATCAGTTTATTACTTAATGTTACAACTAAACCAAATTTCATCAAAATCGGAGGGGGTCACGAAAATTTTTAGCTATTTTTGATTGATTTCACTAAGAATGACCCTTTAATTAAAGTGTATACAAGAATGAAAATTTTATACATATTTAATCAAGGGAACTCGACTATTCTATATTTGAACTATATTTAACTATTTTTCCAATATGTAAATATATTTAACCACGCCTACTATCAGACATTCATGGCACACATGTTTTTCTGTAGCGGGGAATTTTATGTAGAATGCCTCATATGGGGTAGGTTTGCATTTTTGTTGTTGCAAATATTTCGATTTGCGAGTGTAATACCATATAAGGGCATTCACCATGGCGTGCTTATCATTTTGATCAAATTCTGATTAGTTTTTATTTACAAAAAAAATTGTATTATTCGACCTTTAAAATATTATATTTTGAGTGGGTTTATTCTAGCTCGAGGTCCTTATTTCCAATACTAATATCAAGAAAATTCTTTTTCTGTTTTTAATTTATTTATGTTGGTCATTTATGCAAAACATAATTGACACATATTTCGGAATTTGTCAGATTCCATTGTCAATATTATTTATTTTGATAAAGTTTTGAAAGTACATTATTCACATCGTTTTTCTTGATATGGCAAAATAAAAAATGGAAAAATTGGCGAAGATTTTCCTCTATCCGTTGCCATTAATAGTGACAATATAGGACAAGCACAAATATTAAAAAAATATTTTACAAAATGTAGTCTTTTAAAACTTTGAAGTCGAATTAAAAGGAAACAGGATCACGAAATAAATAACTGTAAATGCAGTTTCACTCCATTTAATTTAGACGTATATCATCCGGTTTATGATTAATATTGGATTTCGGGCGGTGTAATATGTTTTCATAGTTCCTTTGGAAGAAATATGAAAAAATCCAAAATGAATGCAAGAGTTTTAGACATAAAACAAAGACACATAATCTCAAACACATGAAAAAGAACGCAGTAAATATGTAAAGTAGCAAATTTAATAAAAAGTTTAATTGAATCAATTAAATTTATAATTGATTATAAACTTAAAAACAGTTAAAATTTAAATTGAAATAAAACAAAAGACAATATTTTCTGTATAAATTTGGCGTTTGTTGTTATCAATGTTTGAACACAAGCAACGCAAAAATTCCTCACATAATAAAATTCACGTTGCTGTAACATATTTTTTTTATATTTTTTTGCAGTGGAATAGTTGCATAAGAATGCCCCATATTAATATGTGCAAATTGATTTTTCAAAAATAAATACGCATGTATGCAATGAAATATTTTAATTACTAACCTCTTGTTTTGTTATATAAATTGGTTTATTAACTATTATCCAAACAGTACTTTCCCAGCAACCGGGATGTGTGGTGGATCCTTCGTAAGTAATATAATGATCTGTATTTGGCAGCAGAGCTCGTACAGACAAATGTCTGATTGCAGTAGAAAAACCTATAAGAAAATGTAGACAATAAATGGAAAAAAATTATAAAAATTAAAAAAAATAAATGTTACTAATTGTAAGATGACATAAATAATTTATATTTTGGCAAAAGAACTTTATTTTATGAACGCTGGTAATCGTCCTTTCGAAATTTAGAGCCATTTTCATTTTAATATTGAATGAAAGGCAATTTTAACTTTTTAGTCAGTTTTTTTTATTATTAAATTCATATCGGTAACACAGCACTACTGAAACACCACTTTCATAGCACCGGCCGACAGCCAATATTAAACATGAACCGGATAATATACGTCTGAAAGTAGATATCAAATGAAGTAAAACTATACCCAGCAAAAATAAATCGAGATTTTGGCGACACAGCATCTTTTTATAGCATACCGAAGCGCATCCAAAGAGCGCTCTTGAGGATGCAGTAAAAGTAAGGGGCAAAAATTATTTTTTTTTTTTTTAAGATTTTTTATATAAAACTCAAAATATAAAATTATATTTTGATAAAATTTCATACGTGCTTTCCTTTTGAATATATTTAACACTTTTTTTAATAAAAAAACCATGAGTTTTGGACAAAGACACATGATTTCACTGCATCATTATTGCGCATTAATCAGCGATGCAAAGAGTGCTTCAATCATAACACCTCACATTTTGAATGAAAAAAAAAAAATTGAGTACACCATTTCCACTTTAGCTTCAGATACAAATTATATTACAAAAAATTTCCAATCAATTTTAGATTCTCCAATTATATTCAAAAACTAGCTGGCCCGGTCCGCGTTGCTGGCGCTAATAAAAGATCAGAATTCTATAAAAATTTGTGGGCGTGGTTTTAAAGACCCGATTAGGCAGATAATCATCTATAAATTATATTTTAGGAACTAAAAAAAAAATTATCATGTTTTCGACTTTGCGAGCTACACAAATTAAAAACTTCTTTAGTGTCATTACGAACAACAGAAAAAAAAATTATGCATATCCATCGTTCTTATCGTGAGTAATTGTCTTAAGTTTAAGCAAACCTTTATAGTTTTCCCGAATTTTCCATTTTTCCGGGACACTTTTCTCATTTATACCTTAAAAACTTAATTAGAACTATAACACAGGGCAACACTTTTTTTGCCCGGGTTCTGATAGCTAATTTTGGGTATTAGGGGAACGCTGATTTTAAATCTAGCTACAGTTTTTTTTGGGTCAGCTCTAGTTTTCGAGATATAGCCTAAGGAAATTTTGAAAACAGGCTATTTTTGTCATGTTTGGGAGTCTATATTTACCAACACTTGTCTTACATCCAAAAAGTGAGTGACGATTTAAGGTATGTTCGATATGCTGATTCCAAAATTGCTCTTACTTTTGCTGAGTCGTCTTTAGTTTTTGAGATAACGCTAAAATAAAATTTTTAAATTTATGGCCTCTTTAATTTTGTCTGAATATTTATGCCCTTTTTAATAACTCGAAAACTAAAGCTGTCAGAAAAAACCTAATGCCAGTTTTGGAATTCTTTTTTGCATCCAATATAGTTAAGATCGTGGTTAAAACTAAGGCACTAAATTTTTTTTTGGAAATTATAGCCAAGCAAAATTGGTTAAAAACGCACTTTATCGACTCTTTAACAGCGATTTGCTTGCGAACGCGAGCTGATAGAAACAATTATATAACAGAATCGGAATCAGCAGACTAAAAAAAATCCATTTCAGTTGTCAAAGGTCAGGCAAATTGAAAAAGTTCAAATTTTGTCAACACAAAAGTGGTCGTTAAAATTTGTGTGGTAAGGTAAAATTGTACATATGTTAACAATACCCAAGGATTTGAAATCATTTGTACCAAGTTTAAGCGGTATCTTTTAAGAAATATTTTTTTTTAATAGATCAAATTAGAGGAAAAAAAAATTATTTTAGATATATCGAAAAAAGTGGGCGAGGACAATTATTCTTTCCGAACAATTATATGGACTATTACGAACATTTAAAACAAAAAAATTAGCCAAATCGATCCAGGCGTTCTGAAGTGTTGCGATTAACAACGAACTACATTTGAGTTTTATTTATATTTTATTATTCTATATTTTTTTCTATAGAGAAAAATATATATCGAAGAAAACAGTGGGTGGACAACTTTCCTTACCGTTAAAATCGTATTTGCATCTCACCAACTCGGTCCAGTAAAAGTAGGCGTGGACAATTTTTCTGTCCTTAAAAATCTTTTGCGGACTAACCAAATCGGTCTAGCCGTTATAGTTTTTTCGATACATAGAAAAAAGTGGGCGTGGGAAATTTTACTATCCTTAGTTGAATTATGACTAACATTTTCAACAAAAATTAGCCAAAGTGAGCGAAGTCACTTTCTTTTTTCGTATAAAACATTGGAATATGATGAAAATTCATTTAAAAAAAAAATTGTCAAATCGGTCCAGCCATTCTCAGATTTTAGATAAATTAAAAAGGTGGGCGTAGAAGTGGGCGTGGTCGATTTTTCTTTCAGTAGAAACATAAATTGGGTTACTACGAACATGTAAATAAAAAATTACCCAAACCGGTGTTGTTTTCGGTGCCGTTTTCCGATTTTAGATAAATCGAAAAAAGTGGGCGTGGTCAATTTTTCTTAACGTAAAAACCTAAGTAGGACTATGACGAACATTTCAAAAAAAAAATTGCCCAAATCGGTCCAGCCGTTCTCATCTGATGCTGTTACCAACGAACGACAATTGATTTTTATTTATATAGATGTCTAATTATATTTCAAAAATTTCCAATATAATTGAAAATTTTTGAAATGTAATTAATTTTTTTTTGATTTTAAATGGTAAAATCTGAAATATAAATGGAAGTTTCTGAAATATAATTTAAAACTTTCGAAATATGATGTCTTAGGCGATATTTCTCCCAAATGCTTGCAGGGAGTCAACTGATTTTCAGAATTAGTCAACTGTATTTAAGATTTTCCAATTGTATTCAGAAATAGTCAATTGTATTTCAGATTTTTTAAATTGTATTTCAGAAATACTCAAATGATCTGCATCTTTATATTTCTTAAATCAGCTCTAAAAAGATACATGAATTTACTGCATCTTTATAGCGATTTTTTCAGCGCTCTAACGAGATGTGAATTTAGAGCATCTTAAGAGCGCTTTTTCGGTGTATCCAACTAGCGCTCTAAAGTGGGACATCGCCTTAGAGAATCATGCATGAATTCAGCAGGTTTGGATGCGCTCCTTGGCTCGAGTTTCCTTTCCAAAAGCTGCTGCCAGTTCAGCAAAATTTCTGCTGGGTATTTACAGATTTTTTATTTCGTGATCCTGTTTCCTTTTAAAAGGACTTCAAAGTTTTAATGGATACGTTTTGTAAAAAAATTTTAAAATATTTGTACTTGTCCTAGGACGCCACTGGTGTTGGCAAATGAAACAGGAGGTTCTCCCCTAATCTTTCGATTTATTTTTTTTTGCTATATCAGGATAAAATGATGTGAATGTAGTCGTTTGAAAACTTTATCAAAATATTTTGTTTAAAATTTTGGTTGATATTGAATGAATAAGTTTTGAAATGTTGCAACTTTTTTCTTTTTTTCTGATATATAAAAATAATAAAATAGTAAAATTAGGGGAGATCCTCCTCTTTTCTAGCACAAGTGGCATCCTAGGACAGGTATAAATATTAAAAAATATTTTATAAAACTTAATCCACTAAAATATTGATGACATTTTAAAAGGAAATAGGATTACGAAATGAAAAACTGTAAATCAATGGTTCCCAACCTTTTATTCTCGCCCCACTGGGGTGCAATATGAAGGTTCCAGGGGAGCAACGAGCGAATTTTCAATATTTTTTTTAGTCAAATAACTACTAAAACAATTTTTTTTAGCAAAATTAACTACAACAATTTTGTTAATTGCTTGAAATTTTTACTAAAAACTAAGTTTAACCGCTTATTTTACAAAAACTTTGCTAAACCAGTAGTAATTTTTCATTAGAAATAAAAATTAGAAAAATTAACAAATTTTTCTTGAATGTAGGGGGGACAAGAAAATTTTTTAAACCTAAAAGTGGGGCGTGGCGAAAAAAAGGTTGAGAACCATTGCTGTAAATGCTGTTTTACTACATTTAGTCTGTAGTTTCAAAGGTATATTATCCAGTTCGTGTTTAACGTATTTTTTTAATTTTTATCGGACGGTGTAGTCTGACAATATGTTTTTCAGAACATTTCAGACGCCAAAAATACCAACAAGACACAACTGGTTTCATAAGAACTCATAAAATTCCTTTAAAACCGATTTTTATACATTTTTATTATTTTATTTTACTTCCATTCCACAGTCTTTAACATTTCCGTAAAAAAAAACCTAAACAAATGCAGCAAATAAAAATAAAATAAACCATAAAAACTTTAAGTGTTGGTTTAAATTTTCTCGTTATTTCCGTTGCCGACTGACGAAAAGTTTTCTTTAGAATACTCTATGTAGTTACAAACATCAACAAACTACATGAGGTATGTAATAGTGAAAGGACTACGAGGCTGTTGCATGAAAATAAATTTTTAAAAATATTTTTTATTATGAACCACAACAATTTGAAAAGGACAAATAAATACTGCTAGTAAAGCAGCTTGGTAATAGCACTATTCGACAACCAAAACCTTTTACTGCCGACTACAGATATTTCAACAATCACTGAAAAATATGAATATAAAATTTTTATTTTTGTTTGACCAAAAACGATAATTGGAGAGATGTTCCCAGAACAATATATTGACACACTAGGTTGCTTTCTTCTAATATTTGCTAAAAACATTAACAATTTTGAAATAAATGTTCAAAAGCTCTCAAAAATCAAACAAAATAATGTATAAAGTTCCTGAAAGCGCTTTGTTTTGGATATTTCTATACAAAAAATAAAAAATTGAACTTTGAAAAAACCTTTATACGTTATGGAAATATAACATGTGAAAGCTTTTCGATTTTAACTTTTTAGATCTCCGCTAGAGGGCGCAGTAAAGCAAAGAAATATATTTTTTTTTATAATGGATCGAAAAAATTTTAATAAAAATCCATAGTCAAAAAAAGTCGGTTGTGAAAGGGTTAATGTTTATGTTTGTATGGATGCTGATCTCATCATATTTTTTGTACAATATTTTTGTTTTTATTTTTGCGAAAAGACCCATTTTTTATCTTATATCTGAAATTTTTTAAATATTTCCATAATGACTTCTAAAAGTTTCCTAATTTAACTGACACAACTAATATACTCTTTTATGTAGCGCTAAATGATATGAAAATAAAGAAAAGTTATTTAACAATATAATGGGGGAAACCCGACATTACGTGTTAGTTATGCATATTATGAAATATTTTTTATTGGCTTTAATGGTGGAAAAGAAGAAAGTATGCATAATTTTCTGTCACTTTTTTTTTTGTTGCTTTTGTATTTCTTAGTTGGCGGGCTTGATAGTCGTTGTCGGTGTAGTTTTATGTTGCAAACGTGCAAATGCATATACAATAGGGCGGAGCAAATATAGAAATGTTTTTAAAAAATCTAAGAAAAAATCAAAATGTTTTTTACTTAAAAACCTAATAAATGGCTCACTTACATTTAAAATTCGTGCAACAGAGTTTTTTTTACAAAATCTTAAAAAACAATAAAATAATTAAACATTTTCAAAATTTCAAAATGTTGTGCTGGACAAAAATTGCTCCATGAGAACTAGGGTGGCCCAAAATTCCTTTTGCTTCGCTACAGGTCAACGTACTTTAAAAAATGAAAGATGGTATCGTAACAAATATTTTGAGCCAAATTGCAACACCCTACGACGATTAGAAGGGGATGCTAACTGATCACATGTGTTTGCAACCTCCGAAGAAATCTAAAAAAAAAAATTTTTGCAATCCTAAAAATTACTACATGGAATGGTATTGCTACAAGAGCAAATAAGTCACATATGGTCATTTTGCCCAAAGGTTGCCTACAAAGGACAATAAGGACATTTTTGTTTCGATTAAAAAAAAAACAAAAAAAAGTGTTTTAATATTATACTCAAATTAAAGATATTTGTATTACCTTTCAAATGAACTTTATCGCAAATTAATGGTTCGCATAGTTTTTGAGTTACAGCGGTTTTAGTGAAATGCAGGGTTCCGCTTTTTAATATGTATTTTTTTTTTTTGTTTAAGGATAAACTTAGGACAAAATGGCCACATGTGAATTATGTGCTTTTGGTACGCTAGCATTCCATATGGTTGTTTTTAAGATTCCAATAAAAAAAAATTTAAGATTTCTTTGAAGGTTGCAAACACTTATGATAGGTTAGCATCCCCTTCCAATCGTTGTAGGGTGCTGAAATTTGGCGCAAATTGTTCGTTACGATGCCATCTATCATATTTTGAGGTACGTTCAGTTGTGAATTATACTTGGTATTTTTCCATATGTTGATGGGCCACACTAATGAGAACCTTAAAAATATTTTTTCCTTAATAAAATCTAAAAAAATATTTTTATTTTTCACAAAATGCACTGCGAATTGCATACTTTAAGAGCTGGTTCCGCCCTGAAGATGACCTCCAAAATTTTAAATTTTTTTTCCGTAACCAGATCTTCAATAAGCATCGCTAAGAGATATGCCCTAAATTATTCATATTCGGGACACGCTAGTGTATATGCTCATTAGCGTGTCCCAAAATCTGGCAATTTTGGAATTCCCTTAGGATATACCCCTGAATGATGCTTATTGAAGAGCTGATTACGGAAAAAAAATAAAAAAAAAAATGGAGGTCATCTCCAGAGCGCACCATCGCACATTGGATTCAAATGGTACCATTTTGTATTTCAGAAACTTCCATTTATATTTCAGAATTTTCCATTTATATTTCAGAAATTTCCCATCGTATTTCAGTAACTTCCATTTGTATTTCAAAATTTTCTAAATGCTTTTCAGAAAATTCCATTTGTATTTCAAAAACTTCCGTTTACATTTCGAATAAAACAATTTTTTAACAAAAATTCAGAATTTAAACAAAATGGTTATCGCGCCATGGTTAATACCCCTAAAATTGTATTATAACGTAGATCAGTAGAAATATTTGCAACAACAACAAAATGCATATAGGATTACCGATTGTAATAAGTATGTATGTCTGTTTTAATATTTGTTTTGTTGATTAGTTGATAATCGTGATCTTACTACGATCAATTTTCGTGTTCTAATTCCCAATGGGAGTAGAGTTGAATATCGAGGGCCTATATTCAAAACCCTCTATCTTCCATTTCCACGAAAATTACTTTTTGATGGTAAAATATTAAGTAAAACGGCCCTCATCTATGGTGTAAAATTAAATTTTTTACATACTCAACAGTTTGTCAACTTTTAAGATGAATTCGGTAAAAAAAATATTTTTGTCTTAAAAATCAGCACCTGTGGAACAAAACCACGATTTCGGAATTTTTTATAAGCCGTTATCATTAACAAATCACGTTAAAAATTTAGCGATGTCGTAAATAAAATCATAATAGTTCATTTTTATTAAAATGCAAAATCCTCCATCTGATCATTTTCATTCATATACTAAATATTTTTGGTAAACAAAACCCTCTATCTATCATAAAATCCCCAATAGTGCAAAATTTTAAAAACAAATTATATGTCAGAATCAGTAGTTGATTTAAAAAAACATTGTAGAATATCCAATTTTAATTACTCTAACAATACGCGAAATAAACAATTTTTTGGCTCTCCTGAAAAGTTGTGCTTTTTAAGATAGAGGGTTTTGCATATGTACATATTAATATTTTTGTTTGATCATTAACGATTTGTCATTAAAAACCCATTGCTACTTGTAGAGTACGGTTTTTATTTTTGCTAAATAATCTTGACAATGGGATCTGACAAGTCCCGAAACACGTGTCGATTAAGTCTTGTAAAAAATGACCAACATAAATAAATTTACAACAGAAAAAAATTTTCCTAAAAATTATTCTATGAGAATATCATAGTTTTAATTAGTAAAGGAAATAATGACCTCGAGCTAGAATAAACCTACTAAAAATATAATATTTTAAAGGTCGAATAAAACAATTTTTATTTTTTAATATGTTTCATGGACAGATTTCGTATCCAATGCTGAAATACTAAGACGACTAAATACTGAACGTCATCTTCTCCATACCATCAAAATCCGTAAAACCACATATTTTGGCCACATCATCAGAGGGGAAAAATATCAACTACTTGTTCTTATACTACAGGAAAAAATCTAAGGCAGGTATTGGCAGAAAACAGATGTCATGGTTACGCAACATCAGATCATGGACTGGTATCCGATCAATTGGAGAACTGGTCAGACTGGCATCAGACAGAGAACAGTTTGCTAATTTAATATATAATATTATTTAATTAAATTTAATTGTGATTCGCTTTCATCCTATGAAGGATATGCAATAAAGAGAGAATAAAAATTAAGCAGAACTTGCCATTTATATTTAAGAAAATACAAATTTTATTTCAAAAAATTCCATTTGTATTTCAGAAATTTGAAATTGAAATTAAAAAAAATCTCCATTTGTATTCCAAAATTTTTTAAATACCATTTGTATTTAAAAATTTCCATTTGTATATCAAAATTTTCCATTTGTATTTCAGAAAATTCTATTTGTATTTCAAAAATTTTCATTTGTATTTAAAAATTTTTTAAATGCTTTTATAGAAAATTCCATTTGTAGATAAAAAATTTCCATTTATGTTTTAAAATTTTCCATTTATATTTTAAAAAATACAAATTTCATTTGTATTACAGAAATTTTCAATTGTATTTCAAAAATTTCGATTTGTATTTCAAAAATTTTTTATTGCTTTTCAGAAAGTGAAATACAAATTCAATAATTTCCATTTGTATTTCAAAATTTTCCATTTATATTAAGAATTCTTTTGTTAATATAATGGAGTTTTTTTTAAATACAATTTGTATTTTCTTAAATATAAATGGGATTCTTCGTCAACCGGGCCACCGCTCTATCCAAAATTGCTATGGGTTTAAAATTTGTTTAAATAAGTTCGAAATTACTTAAAAATATTTATTTTTCATTGCCGAGTGGCGGTTTTTGAACAAACCTGTGCGTAGAGTTTTAAGTGAATCTGTTATTAAAAAAAAAAAAAAAATCGGCATGTTGGATCCGCCATTTTGAATTTTGAAAGTCTAAAAGATCTGCCATATTAAAATTCAAAAACCGCCACTCGGCATGAAAAGTAAATATTTTTAAGTAATTTCGAATTTTTTTAAAAAAATTTTAAACCCATACCAATTTTGGAGACAGCGGTGGAAGGTTGACGAAGAACCCCTCAAATGGAAAAATTTTAAATATAAATGGAAATTTTTTAAATAAAAATGGAAGTTTTTTAAATAAAAATGGAAATATTTGAAATACAATTTGTATTTTATTAAAATTTTTGAAATACAAATGGAATTTTCTGAAAAGCACTTTAAAAACTTTGAAATACAAATGGAAATTTCTGAAATACATTTGAGAATTTCTGATAATAATATAAATGGAATTTCTGAAATATAAATGGAAAGTTTTGAAATATAAAAGGAAATTTCTAAAATACAAATGGAAACTTTTAAAATATAATTGGAATTTTTGAGAAAGATTATTCAAGCTCAATGTCATATTTCTTTTACTAATCATTACGATGATATTGTCAAAGTAACAATTTTCAAGAAACTTTTTATAAAGTTGCTTGTTTTAAATTGATTGGTTTGGTCATTTTGCAAGACTTACTCGACACATTGTTTCGAAATTCGTCAAATTCCATTGTCAAGAGTATTTACACTCAAAATAATAACTCTGTTAAATACTCTGTTAAATGACTGTAATCTCAATTCGACAGATATTCGACAAAGTTATCTGCTGAAATACAGATTTTAAGAAAATTCTTTGCATTTTCTTGTGAGCGAAAAACAAATTTTTGTCTGTAATTCAAGTTTTTACAGATAATAAACAGAGTTTTTTTTTTAAATACAGATTTTAGAAAAATACTTTGTTTTTTTCTCGTAACTAAAATACTTGATTTTCATCTGTAATTTTACTTATTGCTCTGTAATGCAGTTGTCAAATAAAAATCTCTTCAAAAAACTTCCAAAAATTTCAACCCCTCTTTAAAAAGCGTCTTAAATAACAATAAAAGCTGGTAAATTTGCCGAGGATGTCGTGTAAAATTGAAGGTGCTCGTAAAAAACTCGTAGTTTTTACAAAAATAAAATAAATTTACAATTCGGAAGCGGGCAAATTTACACGATGCACATTTTACAGATAATTCTGTAAATTTACAGTTATTTTTAGCGAAATCATTTTACAGAGTTTTCTTCGTAAAATAACAAAAAATCTTGCTGGTTGGAAATCTATGGTATTTTCTGCTGTCTCAGCAGAGTATCTCTGTAATTTAACAGAGTGATTATTTTGCGTGTAGCAAGTTGACAATCGTTTGTGGCAAAACATAAAGTCTTATATTCGTATGTAAATAGGCATAATGAGAATTTATGTACTAAATACACAACATAATACAGCTCTAAATTTCAAACGAAAAGTCATAACCAAACCATCACTATTTAATTCAAACATACCTTCATATATACAGCTTGTATTACAGGCTAGTATATACATACAGACAGTAGATTTCTTACGCGAGTAAGATGTTCACTGCTTTTGTTGTATTCCTGTTGCTGTATGTATATATTATTTCAGTTGAAACATCACATAGAAATTTCATTTTATGAGAGGGAGTTAGAGGGTTAATATATTCCACAAAAATATTTGCCATATACACACTCTACAAATCAGATGTAAAGAAAACATAGTTTTATAAACCGGTATGCTGCAAGAACAGACCAAAGATGGGAAACTTTAACAGTCTCTGAAATAAAATTCTGATGTGATCTTTCGAAACTTCCGAACCCTGAAATTATGGAAAAAGTTTGAAATTGTTGTACTGTGTTATTATTTGACTTCTGCTGACAATACACCTATTTTAAAGCATCTGAGAAATCTTCTGATTTTAGCAGACGCGGTTTGCTAAATTTGCTAAATATCTGTCTTGATTATCTGGGCGAATTCAGCGGAGAAATCTGTCGAGACAGCAGCTAAATCTGCATAATAAACTTCAAAAAATTTTTCTTTAAGTTATACTGCTTTCCAAGAATAAAATTTTTGATTTTTTTTAAGTTCAAATTTGGAAAATACTTAACTTAATACTTTTGTAAAATTAACAAATCAATCTGCCTTTTTTTTTTTTAGTTTGGATCATTTTTAGTTTGAGAGTTTTAAATTTCCCAAAATCTAAAAAAAATACATCTTAAATAAACTGTGTTTTTTTTAATGCTTACAGACTATTTCTGTAAAATTGCAAAATAATCTGCAAAAAATCTGCAGAAAAAAAATTTGAAATTCAGCATACATAATCACTAAAATTTCAGAAAAATGTTTATTTTTGTCTAAAACTGAATGACATAGAAATTACTTGAAATATCCATTTCAGCAAAAAAATCTGCTAAAAGTTTGCTAATTCAAATTAAAAGTAATTTTACAGAATTTTTAACAGTTTTTAACAGTTTTTCTTTTAAGTGTAGGGTTTATTAATGATGCAAGTCCGTCCGCCCTCAATTTTATTTTAAGAAAATTTTGTTAAATTTAGAAATAAAATATTTGAGCTCGAGGCCATCGAGCTCAAATATTATATATTCTAAATTTAAAAATAAAAAGGTCAAATAAAATAATAAATTAAAATTGAAAATTTTGTTAAGTAAAAGATGCTTTAAGAAAAATTACTCCTTCCTAATATACAACGACTCGATGAAAAAAAGGATATCCATGTAAAATAACAATTTTGTAGGTAAAGACGTCAACAACAGAGTCATTTTCCACTTGTTTTCCTCATCAATTTCAGTAGGTGGGGTGAAAAATATGCTTATAAACATTATAAATTTTACCTAATTTAGGAAAATGTGTTTTTTTTTCTATTTCACTCGGTGGCCTGAAAAATAAGGTCATATTTTGAAATCCAATGATTTTAAATGACCGGAAATATAAAGACTTGTAAATGCCACACAATATTTGACACCTACTGGCATGAATGAATGTCAGTCATGCAGTCACTAGCATAAACAGCACAACATCATGCATTAATATTCAAACTAACAATATGTTGACCTAAATAAACAACATTTTGAAGAGTGACCTTCTTCCTACTTACCTCTAAAAAGCACCTTATTAAATGTACTTGTTATGATGCGCAATTCAGGATTTGGTGTTTCACCAATTTGTACCATTAGCGAAAGACCAACAATGCCCTGGGATTTATGTTGAGCTTCGGACATATTATGATACAGTTCTTTATTGAAGCCATATATTTGAATCTGGAAATTTAGCAGAAATTTCTAATTAAATTCACAGGCTTTAAAATCAATTTATAAATCTTACCTCTCCTGGAAAACTATAACCTTGTATATAATGTTCTGAACCTCTAGTATTTTCTGTACCATAGTGTATGTATATCTCTTCAAATTGATATTTATATGCTAGAGGGCCACCAGATATGTTAACATGTTGCTTTGTATCTTTGTCAACGCGAAATACAAGCGATTGACCTGTATTGTGTAGTGTACCGGAAACCTAGTGATAACAGTAACAGAAAACATAGACAAAAAAAGTTAAATGAAGGAGGAAAAAATATTAACAAATATTTTGAGGTTATTTTTTTTGCTGTTGCTGTTTTGTTTATTCTTTTACCTTGTGTTTGTCTATGTGAAGTGGCCGTAGAAATGGATCAAATAACAGTTTATCTGGCACAATATCGATGGGTGACTGTCGTCTACCTTTGTTACACATATTCCATTGTGGATTTATAAGGCCCCAAAAACTTGGTCCTAAAATATAGAAAAAAAGTTAAATTAATTAAAAAAAAATAAACACACAATCATGTTTGGGTATCTCAAATTTTCTAAATGAAATTCAACGTTCCGAATGGAACGCTAACTGATCTCTAGTACACAGAAAAAACCTAACCTATATTGACCCCCATATTTGTGAATACAATTAATTTTTTCACTGAAAGTGCTCCTATACGGAAATTTATAATATCAACAAACGTTTGTAAATTTTGATTGTTGAAAAAATAATTTTGTTTTTTTTTTTTTCAACAAAGAAATTCAACAAACACAATTTGTTGATCTGACAAAAGTAAAAAATCTTAATTTTTTTTCAACAAAGAAATTCAACAAACACAATTTGTTGATCTGACAAATGAAATTTTTTTTCAACAAAGAAATTTAACAAACACAAACACTATTTATTGACATGATAAGAGAATTTTGAAATAAAATTACTTGACTGATTTTATTGAAAACAAAATCGAAGTTGGACTAACAGGCGGCCGTTTTTACTAAATGTTGGGTCGATGTAATGTTTGGTTGATTTACAATTGATGTTTGTTGATTTAAATTTGACGATTTTACTTTCTGTGCAGAACAAGTTCTCCGAAAACCATAGATACAATAAAATGTAATCCGATTTAATCATGTATAATTGTATATTAGTAGATTGAATAAGATCTGATCAATTGTTACAAGGGCTAATATAAAATTTTGATTTAAATATCTTCTACATTTCAATCCATAAATTTAAATTTATTGCATTTTAATTGATACATGAACAGTATTTTTTTATTTAAAAACTTTTTGTAAAACAAAATTGTTTTCAGGAAATTGATTTTTACCTCTTTTTGTTACAAAACAAAAAAATATTTTTATATGTAAGGAAATATGTATACTAGAGTGGGCTGAAAAATTGAGAATCTTTTCTTTTATAAAATCTGCTATCAACCAATAACTATTTATTTCGTAAAACATAAGAAGGTTTCGAATGCATTCAACCGAATTACAGACACCGCTGGATCGACTTATTGTACAATTCAACAAATTTGAGGTGACTTAAAGTATTTGGCTTGAGAAAAAAAAAAAGTAGTAGTACACTAATATTAGACTAAAGCCCTAAAGGATTTTGGTCATGTCCTAACAGTTTTTTTTTTATTTTTAACCCTCCACTCTAGTGATAGAGGGTATATATAAGTTTGTCATTCCGTTTGTATCACATCGAAATATTGGACTAGGACCCCATAAAGTATATATATTCATGATCCTCGATCGATTTTAAGTCGATCTAGCGATGTCCGTCCGTCCGTCCGTCTGTCTGTCTGACCGGCCGTAGAAAACACGCTAACTTTTGAAAGACTTAACAGAGGCTACTGAAGTTTGGCACATATGTTGGTCATTTACCTGGTCAGGTTGGTTTTGCAATCCAGCCAAATCGGTCCAGTGGTTCAAAAGTTATGAGCAAAAGATTAAATTTCGGCAAGGGTTTTTCGCGAATTTACGAGATAAAAAACACGATAACTTTCGATAGACAACTATGAGGTTACTGGAGCTTGGCATGTATCTTGGCCGTTCCCCAGTTTTGTGTGGTATTGCATTTCAGCTCAAGCGGTTCAGTAGTTCAGTTATAAGCAAAATCCTGAATTTCAGATTTGTTTCATCTTAAATGCCACGTGTTTATCAAGTTTTAAAAGCATTGGTGGTAACTTAACAATGCTTTTCAAACTTGTTTAATTTTAAAGCAATGCTTTTTAAACTTGATAGTTTTAAAAGCATTGGTAACTTAAAACTTACACTCGAAAAAATTTTACACTAAAAAAAAATTTACACTCAAAAAAAATTTTACACTCAAAAAAAAAAAAAAAGTTATTTTTTACAAAAATTACAATATTTTGTGTACAATCGTACGTGCATTCACTCAGAAATATTTTTACAGTAAATAAACCATTAAACACGAAAAAAGTTTTACAATCAAAAAAAAAAATTAGTAATTTTTCTTTTTTTTTAAATGACAAAAAGAGTTTTTTACTCAAAATAAAATATTTCTAATCAAAATTGTTAATTTTTTTCACGTTAACAAGTGAGAGTGTTAAATTCGGCTGTGCCGAAACTATTATACCCTCCAACATGTAAAAAAATAAAAAAAAATAAATTTTGACAGGGGCGTTGTTTTAAGAGGGCAAGGTAGGTGGAGGGGTCGGTGAGCTGGGGTGACTCCTTGGCCCTCATGGTATATGTTTACAAGTTCATTTTTGTCTGCTTTGTGCACTTAAGTATTATAGATTTATAATTATTTAAGGTATTTTTTTATCCACGCCCTTAAAAGAGGGGCGGGGCAAAAAAAGAGACATTTTTTAATCCCCTGGGTCCAAGCTCAGGACTATAAACTTTTACGAACATAAAAATGACTCATTTGGTTCACAAAAATACAAAAACACGTCAAAAATATTAGCATTTTTAAGAGGTTCTTTTAGTTCTTCAAGGGGGAACTTTTTTCCCCCTGGTCCGATTTGGCTCATTTCCGAACTTAACCTGCCTAGGACCATAAGACATATTTATGCCAAACTTGACGGGTCTAGCTCTTTTATTTTGGACTGCATCGTGTTAACTACAGACAGACGGACGGCCGGACGGACATCGCTAGAATGTCTTAGAAACGATCACTGATCAATAATATATATACTTTATGGGGTCCCCGACCGATATTTCGATGCGTTACACACGGAATGACAAAGTGAGTATACCCCCATACTGTAGTTGGAGGGTATAAAATATGTACTATCTTTAAAAAAAGGCATTGTGGAGGGTATTCATAGATTCGGCAAAGTCGAATTTAACTTTTCTACTTGTTTTTTTGTCTCTAGCCAAATACATTAAACACCAGTTTCTGTAGTACGAATGTCGTTCGTTTGCGACGAGTTTCCATGTATTTTGTTTGTTACAACAACAAAATACATTATAATTAGTAGCAGACAAATGCCGTTTGTATAACAGAAAGTTGTAGTTAATGTATTTGTTAAACAGTGTTATCAATTTTAAATTTAATATGACTAGCATTTTAATTTAAAAATGTGAATTTTTGATCTAAACATAAAAACATTTTCAAATAAATGTTCTTTAATTTGGTTTATAAAATGCCCTTGCACGAAAAGCGATACGTCCATGATAGGTCGCGTGACCTATCATCCTTGTCTCCCTTATGTTTGAAGTTTCTGAAAAATCGGTTCATAAACATTGTGGTACTTCCCTTGTTAGTGTATTTACAAAAATAAATGTCTTGATTCCAGATTCCAGAAAATATTTTTTTGTCAGTCCACTCTCTTACTTTCATAACCAAAGGATATTAATACATGTTACCAATTTACAATGTGGTTTTCATGTTTTTCATATCATTTTTTTTTCTCTTTGGTTTAATTTCAATGTTATTGTTACTTTTCAATTCAAATATTATTTTGTTTTCATATTCATAACAAAAAAAAAAAAAAAATTGTTTTAAAATAATAAAAAGTTTTGTTGTTGAATGTCGGTCGGTCTTTTTTAAATGTCCATCCATATTTCTATCTGGTTGTCTGTCCAACCGTCTGTCTGTGATTGTAAGTGTATTTTCATTAAATATTTAACTTTTTTTTGTTATTTTGTTATTAATTTACCTTAACACTTTTTTATTTAAAATTTTTTGTTTTCATTTTTGTATTGTGCTTAATATAATAATATTTGTATGTACGAGTATGTATCACAATGATGATTTTAAAAAATTTGTATCTGTTAAGTTACAATGTTCGTGTCAAACTAAATGATGACTGAGTGACATTATGGATGATAGTGGTGGCCAGGTTAAAATTTTATATTTTACTACTGTTTTTATTTTTATATTTTCATTTTTGTGTTTGTCGAGACTTTATTGCATTTTCATAAACATGAATCGTACCATACTGTTGATAAAACCATTACGGTTTTTTATTGTACCTCAATATAATTTCTTTGTTGTGTTTGTTGTCGAATTGTTTTTGCCTCAGGGGTAGCAGTGTGGCAGTAGTTTTTGTTTTAAATTGAAAATATAAATGAAAGTTATTTGTTGTGATTTTTTTTTGTTTTAAGTTATGTTTCATGGATATATGGGGTATTTAAAATTCAAAGAAATTTTTTAAAAGATTCATCTATTCAGATATAATCTTAACCAGGCGCGAGTATATTTTTGGAATTGGGGTGTTTTTTTTTAAACAAAAATTTTTTTCAAAAAATTTTCATAACAGCACATGTTTTGGAATTTTTCAAGATCTTTTCTTTAAATTAAATATAACTCAATCAGATTCTTCATTTTTGTGTTAGTTTAAAACTTTTGGAAAGAAACAAAAAAAAAAATATATATTTTAAAATTTTTGAGAGACTTAACCCCCAGTTTCTGTAATACGAACGCTATTTGTTCGTGACGAATTTGTGTGTATTTTGTTATTGTAACAAAAACAAAATACATGCAAATTCGTCGCAGACGAATGGCGTTCGTATTACAGAAACCAAAAGAGGGTAGCAAAAGAGTGTTGGTACTTTTTGGGCAAAAAATCCCAAGTTTTCAAGAGATTTTTTTTAAGTTTTTTATGTATTCTTGTAAAGTTAGTGGAACAATCTTATGCCGGATGAAAATGAAAGTGCTTCACTTAGACCCAAGGTATTAGAAAATAATAGATTTTTCTGACTGCCCCCTTTTGAGGACTTGGATATCAAAAAAAATATAAAATTATGTTTCTTTATTTTTATACCCTCCAACCACAGTATGGGGGTATGTATACTCACTTTGTCATTCCGTGTGTAACGCATCGAAATACCAATCTGGGACCCCATAAAGTATAAATATTATTGATCAGTGATCCATTCTAAGACATTCCAGCGATGTCCGTCTGTCCGTCCGTCCGTCCGTCTGTCCGTCTGTGGAAGACATGTACAGTTCAAATTTGGTGCGAATATGTCTTATGGTATTGGGCTGGTTAAGTTCGAACATGGGCAAAATCGGATCAGGGGAAAAAAGTTCCCCTCTTAAGAACTAAACCAACCTCTGAAAAAATTTCATTTTTATAGGTTTTTTGTACTTTTGCTTAGCAAACAAAACATTTTTATGTCAAAATATGTTCAAATTCCTCCAGTTGGATCCAGGAAGGTTGTCTCCCATCACCGGAACCCCCCCCCCCCCCCAAAAAAAAAACGCCAGTGTTTTTTTACCGTGTTGGAGGTATAAAATATTCGGCACAGCCGAATTTAACACTCTCACTTGTTTTTTTATAAAAATCCACAAAGAACCGATTTTTTGATCTTTATGGTGGTGATTTCCAATTTTTACTATTTTTGCTCTAGTAAGGCAATAAATTGCAATTATTTTTTTTTAGAAAAATTTAAAAAAAGGGATTTTTAGAAATTAATTGTAATTATCTTCAACTTTAAATTCGAATAAATTTAGTTAAAGTTTTTATAGAAAATTCATAAAATACCTCTAAGAGGATAAAAAACGAGTTATTGAAGTGAAATCACCCACATTTAGTGTGTTTGCAAGTTTGTATATTTAATTGATTTAATTGTATAAATGTTATTCATTTCATTCGTTTTTGTTTCATTTTCAAGAGTAGCAACGAAGTTTTAAAAAAATTTGAATAGAGTATATCGAAGGCTTATATTCAAAATACTCTAACTACTTTGATGCAATTTCATTTAATAATATCTGTGTCATCTATTTATCAAATAATTAAGAATTAGTACAAATGGACTGAATAGTATATTCATGTGTGCTGCCTCAGAAACTTCGCTTCTAGTCACAGTAGATTATTATAAAATGTCCACTTTACAATTCCGAAATTTTTTCTTTTTATAAATAGGGGGGAGGGTATAAGTACAAGCCCTCGATATAAAATTCATGTTAATATTTTTTTAATTGAAAATAATGTTAATTTTTTTTTAATGAAAACTTACCGGATATACCATCATATGTCCACCACTCTTCCCAACTGGCTTTTATTCCTGAAAATATTCATAATAAAAACAAAATGTTATTACATATGTTTTTCTTTTTTTTTTTGTATTTTGCTAGACATAAATACATATAACCGTGTACATAAGAGTGAAAAGAAACTTATAATATGGGTTTAATTGGAACAAAGATTGAGTATTCAATTTAAAAGTAAGTAAAATTATAAAATCTATGAATAGTTGTTGGGAGAAAATGCATTAAGGTGGAGTTAACAGAAGTACCAGAGACCATAACTGTTATGGGATTTATAAAAAAAAAAACAAATTTAACTGTCAAAAAATAATTTTTCAAATAAAAATTAAAAATAACAGTTTCAAATGATTTATACTAATACATATCTGTCCAAAATAACAGAAATAAAAAACTTTTATTTTTTATAACTGTTATCAAAAACCCATTGAGCCTTAAAAAACTTGAGTTTTTAAAATAAAACTAAAATAAACGCATGCTAAAGAAACCTATTGATAGCTAATACTTCAATAACTGATTTAATGATACAAACATTGATTGATTTTTTTTTTTTAAATAAGTGTTATAACAGTTATTTACTCCAATAAATATAAAATAAAAGTTATTTTAAATTGTTTGAACAATAAGTTTTTAATAACTGTTATTTTATACTTTAATGAAAAAAATTAAAACTGTTATATTTGGTCTCTGAGAAGTACTTATTATGTAAATGGGAAAATTAAATGAACTCGGATACGAAAAAAAACTCTTTTTCATTGCACATTTTAAAGGTCTTCTAATTAATTTCTATTTTTTTAATAAAAACTAAACATAACATATCAATTTTCTTTTTAAATGATTAAGTTCGCAACATTTTTACATTTCCTATTTTCCAGCTTACTCTATATCATAGATGGGAATTTTTCATTACCATTGAAATTTAATTACCATTGGTTCATATCAATGGTAATGAAAATATTTTCATTACCATTTAATGGTAATTAAATTTTTTTAATTGAAAAAATAATTACTAATGGTAATGAATTGCACCAATTGTTGAAAAACACCAATTATAATTGGTTTCAAAACCATTGGTTTGCACATTTTTGTTTTTTTGAAAAGTTAAAAATTTAAACATCAAAGTATGTTTTTCAAAAAAATATGAAAATGTCAAAGACAAAAAACAAAACGCAAATAAAAATTTCAAATATTGTGTTATACAAAAGGCAATCAACGTGTGTTTGTATATAAAATGTGGAAAACTAATACACAATATAACAAAAAACAGCAGATATTTCCAAATATTAACGATTTTGACAATATTGTAACGACTTTTACTAATGGCAATTATTTTTTTTAAGTGAAGCCATACCAATGGTAATTATTTGTTTTTTAATTTTCATTAGTAATTAAATTGATTAGTAATTTAATTGGTACAATTGATACAACCAATGGTAATGACAAAATTTCATTACCATTGACATCAATTAAATGGTAATTAAACCATCAATTAATTGGTCCCTTTAATTAATTAGTCCCATCTATGGTCTATATTTAATTATACTCATATTTAAAAGAAATCAATATTATGGCTCCATCAAGTCTGCTTAACTTAAACCAAAACTGTGTTTGACTTTGTGGCGCCAAAAGTTTATACATAAATAAAGTACACATTAGAGCGTCCAGAATTCGTTTTTTTTTTTTCAAATTTGAAAACACTTTAAGGAAAAAATACAAAAAAAAAAAAAAAAATTTAGACAAAACTCCAGTTGGCTAACAGCTTTTAAAGATTGAAAACTTAGTGCAATTAAAACAAGTGAGAGTGTTAAATTCGGCTGCTGTGCCGAATCTTTGATACCCTCCAACATGTTGAAATACATTTAAACAAATTTCAGAGGGGTTTTTGGGGAGAGTGCTCTGGGGATGTGCTGGGGGATACCTTCCCCAACGCGATTAATGTTTACTAAATTATTTATTATGCTTTTTGAACTTTAGTTATACCATTTTCTCATAATTTTTATGTTTTTTTTTTTAATCCACGCCCACAAAAGGGGGCGGGGCAAAAAAAACAATATTTTGTAGCCCCCCCCCCCCGGGGTCTAAGTGTATGACTTTTAACTCTTTCTGACATAAAAAGGTTTCATTTGTTTAATAAAAATGCAAAAAAAGCTGTAAAAAATGGCGCTTTTATAGAGGTTTTTTTAGTTCTTTAAGGGGGAACTTTTTTGCCCCTTATCCAATTTTACCCATTTCCGAACTTAACCGGCCTATGACTATTGGACACATTCGTGCCAATTTTCAGGAGTCTAGCTCTAATATTTTGGACTGAATCGTGCTTTATACAGACGGACGGATGCGTTACAAACGGAATGACAAAGTGAGTATACCCCCATACTGTGGTTGGAGGGTATAAAAATGCTAAAATGAAATGAAGCAGTAATTGGAATAACAGGAAAACTCTAAAAATAGTTTACATTATAGTTGATGTCAATGCTAGCCGTGGTTAAACGGTCTAAGACACCAGTCAATGATGAGTTGTTACGAGGGTAGTGTGGTGTTTAATATTCCTCGGTACAAAAAATGTCAGTGATTTGAGTCAAAATTGTAAAAAAATATATTTTTATTTATCGTAATATTCTTTATTAGAATCGATATAATATGGTTACATCACTTCTTATAACTATAAGAAATCTCTTCTACAAAATGTTTCTAAAAAATGTTAAAGACAATTTTATACTGTCAATAATAATGCTCTAACAAGGGAAGTATCTCAACCCTTATAAGGGTTTATTCCTTTTTTTTTAATTCTCAGAATCATGAAAAAGGTGTCAATGTTTTCTCCAAATAATGTTGTGCTTATATCGAGCAAATTTTTGAAATTCATACATTTACTTAATTGTGAATAAATGACAAACGCGTGCATCGATTTTCATGATCTATGCCTTATTTTGCTCATAGGTCATGTGACTTTACGCGAAAGTTATAAGATTAGACACTTTTTTCCATTTTGGATTTTTTATGTATTTTTAAAAAAAAAATTAAATTTTTAGGCAAAAAATACTTTTTTCCCTTCATACATTCATTTTTAACTTCGAAAGTGTTACTTGTATAGGAAAACAATATATGAACAGATTAAGGGAATTGTAATTCTTAATTTTTTAAAATTTATTTCAACTAAATCGGGCTAGTGGTTGTCGAGCTATGTCAAACAACAGGGCCTAAAACGTGATAAATTCCCCTATACGATAGTACTAACTTCAAATCGATATTAAAAATATTTTCGCAGGTAAGAAGACAATTCTTCTTTTTGGGTCTAATTTCACATACAGTTCACAGAATTGAGTTGGCAAATCATTAATTAAAATCGTCTCTTTTGTATATATTTTAAGTTTCAGGCAAATCGGTTCATAAGGGTTGAGATACTTCCCTTGTAAGTTCATTGGTTTTTAAGATGTAGAGTTGAAAACCCGAACTGGTTTCTGGTGACGGAGCTAACATCCCAGCAAAAAATAATCGAGATTGTGGAAGCAGTTCATAATTTTTCTGGCATACACAAGCACTTCGTCTTCTGCACATATATATTTCTTCCATACAGTAGTGCATACTAGATATAAATTTTTCGATAAATTACGAATATAAACAGACATTTTTAAATACATTCGCTTACAGTAGTGTAGTATGCACTACCGTAAGGCAGAGAGAAAAAAATTCAAATTATACGGCGAGTTACAAGCACCAAACAAAAAAACGAAAATTTGGATGACGCACAGTGGATCGAAAATCGAAAGTCCCGGTCAAAGGGTAAAACTAATCATCCAAACTCATTGAAATTTGTGTCCCATATGAAATTTGTGTCCCTTATAATTTGACTGACACTATTTTCAAATTCGGCAATTAATACACTGAAAAAAAATACTCTGAAATTTTAACCGTCCAATATTTCGGTGGGGTTTAAGAAAATGGGTATAAAACCGATATGGAAATTAAAAGGGACGTAAACACCTTTAGTTTTCTGTTCATACTTTTTTTAAAAGAACTTGGGAAATTTTTTTTTTTCTAACCTAAAATTTTTGTTTTTTTCAGTGCAGATTTTTTTGTACATATTTGGATCGATTTTATTTTTTTTGTAGTTTAACTTTTGAATTTGAAGCTAAACTAGAGAAAAATTATAATGGTATGCCTTTAATGAACGCGTATATTGCAAAATTGCAAAAATAAAAAATCGCCAATTTTGTTTTTTAATTTTTTTTTTTTGTTTTTGTCAAATTCGGAGTCAGAGCCCCCTTAAACATATAAAAATACTTTTTTCATTAATAAAAAGTAAAAAAGTTAAATTGGGCCTTGCCGAATTTAGTGATACCCTCCACAATTTCAAAAAGATTATTCCAAAAAACTTTTTTTAAAAGGAAAATACTTAAAAAAAAAAAAATTGAAAAAAAAATTTCCCCAAAAAAAAAAATTTTTGGTAAAAAAAAATCCGCGATTTATTTCTTTTTTTTGTCAAAAATATGTTCGTACTTGTTTAAATACCATTTGGTGTTTATTTATGTTCACATATGTCAACCAGCAGCCGAATTAAAGCATTTTGTATTTTAAGGTTATGTTGAATGCAATACAATTTTTGAGGTGTCCTTACATTTTTATTCATAACTTTTGAACCGCTGAACCGGTATTGCTCAAATGCAATACCAAACTTCTCAGGAGAACTTCCAATAAATATGTTAAGTTTCAGTCATATCCGTGAAGTATTTGGGTCATGATCACCATTTCCACAGACAGACGGACAGACAGACGGACATCACTAGAATGTCTTAAAATCGATCGGGGATCATGAATATATATACTTTATGGGGTCCCAGACCGATATTTAGATGAGTTACAAACGGAATGACAAACTTATATATACCCTCTATCACTAAGTGGAGGGTATAAAAACAGTGAAAAAATAATGACCGGGTGTTTCTTCTACACGATCCACTGTATGACGCAGTAAACAAAATATATTTTTAATTCAGTTAATATTGTTTTTTTTTGTGAACGGACGTGTTCGCATGTGCAAAAGTGAAAACAAAAGCTTCGAATACATACTATTCAGACCAGGGTTCGAAATAAAAACACTAACAAACGGTACGTTAGTGTTCTGTACTGAACTATGCCGATGGAAATACGCAAACACATTCCCAACAAGAAATACAGAAACACTAAAAATTATTTTAAGTGTTGTGTTCGTGTACGCAAACAGAATTCCGAACGTTCTGTTTGCGTACTCGACGAACACAATCTTTACGACTTGCACTGTTGCCAAGTTGGAGGTTTTCCCGCTAAATCTAGCGCTTTTTGTTTGGATTTAGCGGGTGAAAATTGGTTTTAGCGGGAACGGTGCTTTAGCGGGAAAATCTAGCGCTTTTTGTTTGGACTTAGTTGGAAAAATTTAGAGGTTTTTTTCCAATTTTTCTTTTTTTTCAATCGAAAACGCCAAGTTTGTCGAATTTTAGCGCTTTTTTTTGTAACTTAGCGGGAGAATTTTATATTTTCCCGCTAAAATTTTTTTTGCGGTTTCTTGCGCGTTTTTAGGGAAAAGTAAATTTTCGTAGAAAAAATAATTTGGAGGTTTTTTTTTTAATTTTTTCTTTTTTGTCAATCAAAAATGCCAAGTTTTTCGGTTTTTAGCGCTTTTTTTCGTAATTTAGCAGGAGAATTTTAAATTTTCCCCGCTAAATTTATTTTTGGCGGTTTCTAGCGCTTTTTTAGTGAAATTTAGAGGTTTTTGGTTAAAAATAGTTGGCAACAGTGACGACTTGACGAACACAATCTTTACGATTATGTACTGTGATATGTACACAAACAAAATAAAAAACTTTTAGTGTACTGTTTGCGTACTTAGCAGATTTTTTTCAAAAACTTAAAATGGCGATTTCTCGAAAAATAAGCAATATAGAGCAAGTCGAAGCATATTTTTGGTTCTTAGAATCCCCATAGTATCGACGGGCCTCTTCACATGTCTGGACTTCGTTTTGCTCTATCTTGCATAGTTTTCGAGATGTCGCCATTTTAAGTTTAAAACAAAAAATCTGCTAAGTACGGAAACAGTACACTAAAAGTGCTTTATTTTGTTTGTGATCGTTTCTGTTTATAGTGCAGTACATTATTGTAAAGTTTGAGTTCGTCAATTCGCACGCATAACGTTCGGTATTCTGTTTGCGTACACGAACACAATCACAAAAAAAAAATTTAGTGAATGTGTTCTTTAGAAAACCCTTACGTTATATAACGTACCATTTTTTTTCGAACACTGATACAGACATTAAAACTGTGCTTACAAGGAGCAGTTTCTTTAAACAAACTTTTCAGGCATGCAGACTTTAGTGATGGTGATGGTAATCACGGATGACGCTAAAATCCATAAACTATGCATTGTCTCATTCAGAAATTGTTACTACATTTACAATATTTGGAATTTAAAGTTATTAAATTCTCAACTTCACACATTTTCTGGCTTAATTGTCTACAATTGTATTATCAATTTCTTTGTCAATTCCTTTTAAATAGAAAAATCAAGATTTATTTTTGTGATAAGAATAGAAAACAATCATCCCTTCAATAAAAATAAAATAATGGCATGACAGATGTTTATCAGCGATTAAAGATGAAAGCAAAAAACAATAATTCATTTTAGTTTTCTGAAACATAAAACTATGCAAACTTTACGGGGCAGACGACAGCACACATAAAACTTAAAGATTCCTTTTACAAACACAAATACAAGAAGGCATATAAATACACATATGGCTAGATTATCTAGGAAATTAAATTGATACAAAAAAACTCTGAACTGGATCTTAACGATATCAAGAAGAACTACACTCCCGGTAAAGTTTGTATGGCATTTTAGCGAAATAAATCTAAGGGTTTCGAAGTTAAGAGCAAACCCGTTATATTAGCGTTGTGTTTCTCGCGAATTCACATGCTGAAAAACACACTTAACACACCTTAAATGATGTTAGCACACCACAAAAATATTTAACAAAATGTTTTTGTTACTCAAAAAAAAACAAAATTACAGAAAAAAATTTAAAAAAAGCTTTTTTGGAATAAAACAACAAAAAAAGTTTTTTACTTAATATATTTTGAGTAGGTTTATTCTTGCTCGAGGTCATTATTTCCTTTACTAATTAAAACTATTATATTCTCATAGAATAATTTTCAAGAAAATTGTTTTTCTGTTTTAAATTTATTTATGTTGGTAATTTTTTGCAAGACTTAATCGATTGATGATCGTGATCTTACTACGATGGTACAATTTTCGTCTTCTAATTCCCAATGAGAGTTTGATCATTAACGATTGTCATTCAAGACCCTTTGCTACTTGTAGTATAGGGTTCTTGTTTTTGCTAAATAATCTTGACAATGGGATCTGACAAATCCCGAAACACGTATCGATTAAGTCTTGCAAAAAATGACCAACATAAATAAATTTAAAACAGAAAAATAATTTTCTTGAAAATTATTCTATGAGAATATCTTAATTTTAATTAGTAAAGGAAATAATGACCTCGAGCTAGAATAAACCTACTCAAAATATAATATTTTAAAAGTCGAATAAAACAATTTTTATTTTTTAATAAAAATTAATCAGAAGTTTTTTACTTAAAATAAAAATTTTCTGGTAATTTTTCAGAATTTTAGAACAATTTTATTTTTTATACGTTAAAAAAAATTAAAATTACAAAAAAAAAACTACTTCGGGCTTTGTGAAGAGTATTCATTCGAATTTAATATTTTACTTACAATTAGTAATTTTTTCGTTTAACCTTTCGATTTCAAAGCATTGAAAAATCTCGACTTATCTCCAAGTAAATCGAGGAACTAGTTTATTCTGTATATAGCATACATTCACATATAAAATTTAGTATAGATTTTTAATTAAAATCGATGACATAATACTAATGATGACAATAAATTTGGTTAGGCGTTGAAAGTAGATGCCTATTAATTTCTTACAAAATTATATTTGTTTGAATATGGTATGACAATAATACATGCCACATACTATGATAGATAGGTATAAATAAGTTAAATATATAAAGATAATACATGAAATAGTTTATACACAGCAAACTAAACAAGTAAAAATATTAAATACGGCCTTGCCGAATGTATTGATAACCTGCACAATTTAAAAAAGATTTTTGTAAACAAATTTAAAAAAAATTTATTACAGTAGAAAATTTCAATGAATTTCATAAATCGGATTGTATTCCTTAATCAAGTGGTCTGCCACACGTTAGATGCCTGGGGAAGTTTTTTAAAAACTTGGCTGATTTTCAACCGATTTTAGTTTTTAGTACCTTTTTAGAAAGGTATTTTACTCCAAATCAAAATTTTGTAACCATTTGAATTCAAATTTAACTTAAAATAAAAAAAAAAATTGAGAAAACGAAAAAATTCATATTGTTCCTTGTAATCCGTTTTTTAAAATTCAAGACCGATGCGGCACGCCTTACCCAAGTCCGATCAACCTAAATTTTTATGAGACATATTTTTGACCACAAGTTAATATATCTAGGGTTAGTTAGGGTCAATATCTACCAATTTATTTTTTTTGGAGCACCATATAAAATATACCAGAGTCAAAAAAAAGAGCAATTTTCAAAATTTGAAAAAAATAGAACGAATTGTGACCACATTTCGAATTATGGCTTAAAAATTGTGTAATTTAGAGTAGAATTTTAAGACTTAAAAAAAAAATCTAAGGTTTAGGACTTTTTCAAAAATTCGATATTAATTTTTAAACATTAAAAAATAAGTGATAATTACTTCGAATAATTTTTTCATATTTTTTTCTAAAACTACATTTAAATACCAACAAAACGTCGTCCAACTTATTTTAAGATATAAATTTTTTTTACTAGTCAAAATTAATTAAAAATTTCCATTATTTAATTTTTTTGAAAAAAATTGATTACTTAACACCAACTTGGTATAAAAGTCTGAAAATTTGAGTGCAAGTTGCATTTCATACGTAATAAAACATATAAAAAAAACAAGTAAGAAAGTTATAGTCAGTCAAGACCGACCATTTGATACCCTACACCAGTGTTTTCTAGAAAATGGTTCCCAAGTCCAAACATGGACCGACTGGATCTGTCTTTTGTAAGACCTTTATTTAGTGTAGAAAACACACACAGATAAAATTTTAGTGGAATTGGTTTATTTTTTTGATTTAACTGAATATCGGTCGAAATTTTTATATGGGGGACTAAGTCCAAAAATGGTCCAATTATATTCCGATTTGACTAAGTTACTAAAGTACACGTTTAACACCTAAAATTAAATTGTTGTCAAATATTTCCATTTTTATGAATTTTGAGGGAATTATGCGAATATCGGGAGGGTGGTTTGTATGGGCACTACCAGAAGGACTGACCCGATTCCTTTAAAATTTGGAATGATGATTTGTGAATACCAAATTTTATTACCTGCTAAATTTAAAAGCGATATCTAATATATTAGGATTATTAGAGTCGTTTTAGCCGAATCCAAAGGGGGTGTTTGTATGGGGGCTAGGTCTTAACGTGGATCGATTTTCTTCAATTTCAATAGGCTGCGTCCTTGGGCCAAAATATGCTTAAGTTAATTGATTGATAATTGCGACCTGTATCGTGCTTAAACCGATAGATGGACAGATGGACGGACGGACAGACAGACGGACATCGCTAAATCGACTCAAAAAGTAATTCTGAGTCGATCGGTATACTTGAAGGTAGGTCTAGGACCAATATTTCGGATAATTACAAACATCAGCACAAACTCATTCTACCCTGTACCACAGAGTGGTATAGGGTATACTAATCGAAAGGGGTCGGGTCTAAAAGTGAGTGCTTTGGCCTGAAATTCCCCAAATATTTTCCAAAAAGTACACATCTAACTCTTCAAAATCATAGAAACCGATTGTCTCCATTCAAATTTTAACGAGGGTTTTTTAAAATAAAGTATTTTCACAAATTCGAATACAGCATTTGGAAAATGGAAGCTTCAAAGTCAGCTTTAGGCTGTTCTGTAATGATTGTAAATCGTTTTAAATGAAGTCTTCACATAAATTTTTATTTTAACCGCCAAAAACAACACGATGTCTTAGACTTACGCTAAAAATTTGTATGAAAGAAATATTTGCTTTCTTATTCTGCAAAAAAAAACTAATGTAGCATTTTTTGAAAAAACGAAAATTTTAAGAGCTATGGCACTTAAATGCTTTGTAGTGTTTTTAGGTCACTTTTTGGGTCAAAAGTTCAAATCGACTGGCCTTTATGCAACCGAGAGATCCAGTTCTTGCACAGATATTATTTTTTATGGTCAATCTATCAGAAACTGCTGGGGGAGCGAAAAAAAATACTTTTGCAAATTTGGGTGGTCTAATGTACACTTAATGGCTCAATAAAATTAACTTTAACTTTAACTTAATGGGGTCCCAGAACGATATTTCGATGAGTTACAAACGGAATGACAAACTTATATATAAGTGGAGTGTATAAAAAATAATGGCGAGTTTAAATTCAATTGTATTTAAAATCCTTCGGTCATTGTGTTAATGGAACCGACCCACAGTGGCCGAAACATCCAATCTAGCGGCGCTTAATTCGGAAATGTAAAATAATAAAGCCCAATGCATATTTGTGATTATAAAACTTATAAAGAATTTAATTTTTAACCATATTTATTTATTTCAGGAGGGTGGTCTGTGTGAGGACTAGAAGTTATAGTGTTCCGATTCCGTTAAAATTTAGAGTGATTATTTATGGCTACAAAAAACATTAACCAGTTGAATTTCAAGAGGATATTTGTAAAAATACTATTGTTAGGGCTTTTTAGTTAAACCGGAAGGGAAAATTAACATGGGGCTATGGGATAACATGGACCGATTTTGTCAAAAATTCAATAAGTTTTGTTCTTTCGATAAAAAATCTTAAATTTCAAATTTTAGCCAAATCGATTGAAAACTGTTTATTTGGACAGGCAGATGGACCCTAAAAAACCGAACAACTTGCGCGAACTAGCACGCCATACTGAAACGTCGCAACAAAAATAACCCAAAATAATAAACAAAACAGGTATTGGACCGAATACGATCGAATTTCATAGTTGCAGTCCATGAAACTATAGTTTATATCACAAATGTCAATTTCTATAATGCACTAATAATAAACTAGATACACACAGGTCAAAGACATTTATTTTTGAGTTAAAACATACCTTTTACTTTCATGTAAAACTTTTTGGCTCAAAATGTATAAACAATTGACTTAAAAGTGTCAAGAAAAACTCACTGAGTAATGAGGCCCCAAATTCCTTTAATACACTTGCTGCAGAAAATGTATATTTGACAGCTTACAGCTGTGCGAATATTGAAAGCAAGACAAAAGTAAAAAACTAAATTTTTTCTGTAAAGTATAGGTAAACGATGCAGTGCAAAAACATTTCTTATCTTAATATTTTAATTTTGACTTAAGCGCCGCTAGATCAGTGATTTCGGCCACAGTGCGACCAAGTCGAATTGAAGTTTTGTTCACTTGCTTTTTTCAAAAACCCTCTTCATTATATCTATAAAAACTATTTTGTTGTACACTCTTCTGCAGTTAAATTTAATATGTAGATATTGATGAATGTTTATTTGAAGTATGTATTTGATGAAATGATTATGGTTTTCTATTTATAGTTGATATATATAATATTTTTGTTATATAGATAGAGTCAATAATATCTTAACTTTAACTTCTACATAAATTCATATAAGGGTGGAGCAAATTTTGATTTTAATTTTAATTTTATGGTTAATATTAACGCAAACAAAATTGAACCTGTAGGGCAATGTCTTTGGGTTCCTTTTTAACATGATAATGTTTTAAGGCTTGTGTCCTATTTTAAAAGTGATGCCGTACGCCACCTCAGAAATGTCATCAAAAAAATTTTTTTTATCAAAATTTTTCTTTATATATGTAAATTTTTTTCAAGTCAAAAAGGACCCAAAGACATATTGTCCCTAAAAGGCGATTTTCCCGACCACTACGAATACAAAATCTGAAAAAATGTAAATTTTCTGCATGATTGTGAAAAACTATACAATTATATACAAGTTAGTGTTAATTTATGTGTTTGTGTTTTATGTATGGATTTATTTAAATAAAGGTGTGTTTGTATGGGAGTAAGTTTGTGTGCAATATACACAGGTGTGATATATATTTTGTTGTTTGCTTTTTACATATGTGTGTCTATAATGTTATCATCTTACCATCAATACATACACGTGTATGAATGACTAAAAGTCATTATTAGATATTGTTTCCTTAAATCTTTTGTTTATTTAATTTGTAGGTATAAGAGTGTACAGTGAAACTTAGATATAATGAATTTACAACGATATGAATAAAAAACTCATGTTGAAAGACAAATCAAGATAATTTCAAATGAGTTCAATGGATTTATCGGTAATTAGGACAATGATTGATTTTATCATATACCCAGTAAATTAAACGATACCGTTATGATATCGAGGCA
Organism: Pegoplata infirma; assembly: GCA_963921195.1. Lineage (NCBI taxonomy): Eukaryota > Metazoa > Arthropoda > Insecta > Diptera > Anthomyiidae > Pegoplata > Pegoplata infirma. Next base: position 66,250,997 of record OY992540.1, on the reverse strand, counting down.
ATATCACATATTATACGAAAACGATAGTGTTTTCGTTTTGAATGTACCTTTCCTTATGATATCGTTTTTTTCATAAAAATATGATATCGTTTTCGCTATCGATAATTCCACTCATAACGATAGTTAAATCGCAATTTTCCAGAGTTTATCGAAAAACTATCTTTATTCCAGGCGATAACGATAATGTTTAATTATGAAAATGTGATATCGTTTTCGCTACCGAAATTTCCAGGCGTAACGATAGCAAAATCGCCTAAAAATCGAAAATGGTATCTTTATTTTAATTAAAGGTAATACCGTAATCGGTATCATAGAGGTGATACTATTTTCACTATTACTTATCGTTATTTGGTTTATTGGGTAACCACAAGAACATGATATGTTAAATTTACATCTTTATGTGCTGCCCTCGAGATATGTATTTTTCCATTCAATATTTTTAGTGCGAGTTAAATTTATTTTTTCTTAAAATACTGAACATTTTTTAATCATGTGCATGACCTAATCTTAATCTTAACTTAAAACTAGTTCGTTTTAATCGATACTAACTGTTTTTTTGCTGTAGTAATAGTTATATGCTTATTTTATGTCTAATAAACTATAAAATCGATTTGTATGTATTCAATTGTAAGCATTTGTTTATATACATGTCATTATATGAAGATTTTGATCTTTAACACGGCTAGCCGCAGGATTTTTTTCCGTGGGCCCCAACTTTATTTTTTATTTTTTTTTTCATTGATATTTAATTTTTAGCTACACTCACTTCAAGGCGATGGAAGCCTTTATGATTTTTGCTTATCCATTTCTGAACTTAATTTTTAATTAATTTTGATCTTAAACACGGCTAACCGCAGGTTTTTTTTTTCGGTGGGCCCCAACTTTGTTTGTTTTTTTTTTTTAATTGATTTTTAATTTTTAGCTACATTCACTTCAAGGCGATGGAAGACTTTATGATTTTTGAAATTTTAATTTGCTTATTTATTTCTGAACTTAATTTTTAAGGTCTCTTAATTTTTTTTTTCTTAAAATCGGATAACACAACTCTATAAAAATCATTTTTTCGCATTTGCTCTTTAACGAAAATTTAGTATAACCCGTTCAGATCGGGGCTGCGGTTAGATGATAAATTTTGATAATTTATTTAAAAGGTAAGAACTTGGTTATGGTGAATTCTTTTTTTATAAAAAAAATATTTTTTGGGCCACTTGCATACAGCCCTGATCTCTTTAACACCTGTTTGGGTTTCAATTTTTAGTAAATTAATTGGAATTGGTTTATTTTAATTTAAGTCTATTTAAAGGGAAAATATATGTAAAATTATTATATGAGGCATTCCACACCAAATTTGTAGCTACAGAAAAACACGTGTCCCGTAAATTTCTGAATAGGTTGTTTGGATAGCCCTATATGGAACTTAGAAAATTGCGTTTTTGGTTTTTAAATTTTTCAATAACTGGGCTTAGGAGGCGTGGTCAAATGTTGGAAAAATGATAAAATTTGTGGCGAGTTGCCATGATTAAATATTTATCACATTAAAACGGAATGCACCACCATCTCAAAAATTTACATTCTTATATAGTTTTGGATGGGCTATCGATAAAATTTTTTTTTTGTGGAAAATTTTCAGAACCCGTTCTGAAATTTTCTTTTTTTTAAAAAAGTAAATTTATCAAAAATCCAGCCACTTTTTTTTTTAATTTTTTTTTTTTAAAGTTTAGATGTTTGTCCATCCACACAAAAAATTCAGAAACACGTTCTTCCTTTTTTTCGAGAAAATCGCATTTGAATTTTAAATTTCATCACAATTTTGTAATTTGCTTGTAAACGTTAAAACAAGAAAATACAAGCAAATTACAAAATAAAAATGAAATTTTTTAGGCGCCCCAGTAGGCTAGTTGGTAGCGTGCTAGCCTATGAGTCTGGGGGTCGTGGTTCGATTCCCACCAGAGGCCTTGGTCTGATTCGTTACAACGAGACGAAGGTCATTGTTACCAGTTCTCGGTTAGGTAAAATTAGTATATAATTTGTAATTATATGGTAATTCTTAATAAAATAAAAAATAAAATAAAAAAAAAAAATGAAATTTAAAATTCAAATGCGATTTTCTCAAAAAAAGGAAGAACGTGTTTCTGAATTTCTTTGTGTGGATGGACAACATCTAAACTTCAAAATAAAAAAAGTGGCCGGATTTTTGATAAATTGACTTTTTTAAAAAATGGAAAATTTCAGAACGGCTTCTGAAAATTTACAAAAAAAAAATCGATAGCCCATACAAAAGTATATAAGAATGCAAACTTTTGAGATTGTGGTGCATTCCGATTTAATGTGATAAATAACACAGGTTGACAAAATTTTACCTTTTTCAATTTGCCTGACCTTTGACATCTGATTTATATGGATTTTAGTGTGCTGATTCCAAATCTGTTATCCAATTGTTACCATCAGCTCGCGTTCGCGAGCAATTCGCTGTTAAAGACTTGAAAAAGTGAGTTTTTTACCAATTTTGCTTGGCTATAAATTCCAAAAAAAAAATTTAGTGTCTCAATTTTAAACACGAACTTAACTATATTGGATGCCAGGATTCCAAAACTGGTATTAGCTTTTTTCTGACAGCTTTAGTTTTCGAGTTATTAAAAAGGGCATAAATATTCAGACAAAATTAACGAGGGAATAAATTTAAAAATTTTATTTTAGCGATATCTCCAAAACTAAAAATGACTCAACAAAAGTAAGAGTATTTTTGGAATCAGCATATCCAACATACCTAAAATCGTCTTTCACTTTTTGGATGTAAGACAAGTGTTGGTAAATATTGACTCACAAACATGCCAAAAACAGCCTATTTTCAAAGTTTCCTTAGGCTATATCTCGAAAACTAGAGCTGACCGAAAAAAAGGGTGGCCAGATTTGAAATACGTGTATCCCTAATACCCAAAATTAGCTATCAGAACCCGGGCAAAAAAAGTGTTGCCCTGTGTAATTAATCAAGGCAACTCGCCACAAAATTGACCATTTTTCCAATATTTGACCACGCCTCCGAGGCCCAGTTATTGAGAAATTGAAATACCAAAAACGCAATTTTCTTTCCAAACAACCTATTCAGAAGTTTACAGTACACATGTTTTTTTCGCTGGACATTTGGTGTGGAATGTCTCATATAATAATTTTACATATATTTTACCTATAAATAGACATGAATTAGTTTCTTAAAAAAAATTAACATAGTAAAAGGGCGCGTCCCAGAGGTTTGAGGACGCCAATTTAAAGTAAAAATTATAGATTTTCCAAAAATGCAACAAAAAATAAATCGGATGATACTCAAATCAGCGAAAAATGCATTTGAAAAATGCAACTGTGGAAAAATGCAGTTTATTTTACCAAAAATATTTTTGTCTTAAAGTAGACAACAGTCTTATTCAAATAATTAAAAAAATTCAGATCCATTAAGAATTACTAAAGATATGGCTTTTTTAATTGAGACACTTTTGACTGATTTTTTCGTTTTAAAAAATTAAAAAATCTAATAAAATCGCGAGTTTGTTGAATTTTGGCGAACTCAAAAGTGAAATCTTTAAATGACCCATAGAGTATTTCTCTGCAAAATATTAGGAAAATCTAAAGACCGTCGGTCAAAAAGTCGACATTTTTGGGCGGATTGATTAAAAGTTTTTCAATAAGTACTGAAATAGTAAATTTTTATAAAAGTATCCAAAAAAATTGTAATTTTTATAAATACTAAAAAAACAGTACTTTTTAAATACTTTTTGATGCTTCATTTAATATTTTGTTACTTTTTTTTAAGATTTTGATATAAAATTATTATTTCCCGAGTAAAAATAAACATATATAACAATATATAACTTGATACAAACATAATAAATTATATATGATTATACATCCTGTGAGGTATTTTCTAATTTTTTTTAAATGCAGTCATATGTTGTAATATATAATTTAATCATTATTTGGATTAAAAGGTATACGGTTGATATAAATATATGAAATAATATTAGGGCCAATACAAAATTTGTTTTTCTGTATAATTTAATATAAAATTATTTATAGCTTATTCTGTTCCATATATAAATGTTTCCAATTAAATGTTTCCAATTAAATGTTTCCAATTAACCAAAAATGTTCTAAGTTTTTTAAGCAAAGTATAAGAAACTTTTAAAATGTTCCTAAACATTTCCTTGTTAGGGTTATGTATATCACCTATCTGGTTCGAAGCGTACCCAAACATTTTTTTTTTTTTTGTTTTAGAAAATTATATGTTTGGTGAATGTATCGTTGACCTGTGGTGTATCTCACCCAAACCAAAACACACCAAGATTTTTTATGTTTTTATGCAATTAGATCTAATTGGATCCAATGAAATATGGCAATGTCTGGTCAAAACTCGGATGAAATCGAATAATATTTTATACAAGTTGATCTTTTTTAATGCAAAAACATCCACCATTATTCGGATTAAATTGCGTGTAAATATATATTGTGCTATATATCATTATGTATTGCATCATATAAAAATTTTTACTCGGGTTGTTACTTTTTATAAAAAAATAAATATTTTGCTGCTTTTTTTTTAAAAAAGTACTATTTAGTTACTTTTTGTAAAAAATTACTACTTCGTACTTTTTATAAAATCAAATCTACTTTGTATTATTTCAGTTGTTTTTATAAAAGAGTACTGGGCAAATCCACCTCAAACCACACAGCATTCGGATTTGTCACCTTCGATTTAAATAAAATTTGACAAATATATTGCAAAGTGATAGTGTTCCTAAAATCATTACCTTTCTGGTTCCAAAACCTTTCGGTTTTCGAAATATGGCGTCTTGAAAATTGGCAAAAACGTCAAATTTTCGATAAGGTGCACATACAAAGTCACCCATAACTTTAAAACTATAAAACCCACAATTACCAAATAGATATCATTTGAAAGCTGAAAGGATTACCATATAAGTGGCATGCACAATTTTTTCTTGTAACGAAAGGTCAAAGGTCATATTTCAAGGTCTAATGTTTAAAGACCTATATCTCAAAATCCGATATTTTTAAAATTCTCAAAAAAATATATGATAACAACCAAGTCTTTCCCTACATTTGTATCAAAATTTCAGGGTGGACACTCATATGGTTCCAAAGTTACAGAGGAAAACGTGCTTGAAGTCAAGATTTTTTCTACGAGTTCATATGCAAAAGCTTACACACACGAAGCAGCATAACATGCTAGCATGCTGCTAGCAGTAAACAAACAATGGGACGGACCTAAAAACTGAACCCATTATTTATTAATATTTCGACCTCCTGAATTTGATTTCACTATCAAAACTGAATTTTATCGTAGGGTTTTCTTGTTTTCTTACAAGGAAAATCTTCAAAGTGAACATACGTAATTTCTTTGAAATTTATGCCCATGAAAGGCATAAATTGGTCTTAATTTAGTTTTAAAGGGTTAAACGGGAGTCAAAAATGACCGATTTTTAGTAATTTTAACTTTTAGGTACATTGATGCCACTTATATCATTTCCGTTTAATTTGAAAAAAAATGTTGGCGTCTGTTTGAGACATTTTATTTGTTGCATAATTGTTTTTGTTAAAAATGTATAGTTTTTTTTTATAGTTTTTGTAAAACAAATTCATTATTGGTACTATTTTCTATTTAAATTAAGCAATCACATGAATTTTTTATTGACAGTTTCTCTTACAGGTCGGGTTTCATCCGAATTTAAAAAAAAAATCTTTATAAGTGTGTCCAAAATAAAATAAGGCAAAAATTCAAAGAAGTTCGAAACATTAGTGTTTCCATTTCTAAACCATTTTTATGCTTGATTATATTCTTTTTTATGAGCTTTATTCCGCTTTGAACATACGGTTCCCCCACCCCCTTCCTATTTCCCTACTATGGAAGAATATAGGTTTCGAATGAAACCGATCTGTTATATATGGCATCAATATAAAGTACCTAAACTTTAAAATAACTGAAAATTGGTAATTTTTAACCCCGTTTAACCTGAATTTAGGCCGACAAGCTCAGACTGGTTGATTTTAGATTTATTTTTTCTAGCTTGTGTATAAATTTTAAAGAAATCAGGTATGTTCACTTTCGAGGACTTTCCTTGTAAAAGAACAAGAAAACCCCTATAATATAACTCAAAATACATAAAAAGTTTTAAGCCTTGTTCTAGGCCCGCACCTTTGTTTACGACTATGTATATTGTTTTGTTTGTGCAATATTTTTTATATGAACTCGTAGAAAAAACCTTGCCTTCGAGCACGTTTTCTTCTGTAACTTTGGAACCATATGAGTGTCCACCCTGAAATTTTGATACAAATGTAGGGAAAGACTTGATTGTTATCATATATTTTTTTGAGAATTTAAAAAATATCGGATTTTGAGATATAGGTCTTTGAACATTAGACATTGAAATATGACCTTTGACCTTTCAGTAGAAGAAAAAATTGTGCATGTCACTTTTAATGTAATCCTTTCAGCTTTCAAATGGTACCTATTTGGTAATTGTGGGTTTTATAGTTTTAAAGTTATGGGTGACTTTTTATGTGCACCTTATTGAAAATTTTACGTTTTTGCCAATTTTCAAGACGCCATATTTCGAAAACTAAAAATTTTTGGAGCCTGTAAGGTAATCATTTTATGAAAACAACGCATGTGAAATATTTTTTGCGAATTTCATTAAAATCGGAGGTGACAAATCCGAAAATCACAGTTTTCTGTGCGGTTTGACATGGAATCACCCTACTACATATTTTCTTACTTACAATTAGTATTAAAAAGTACTAATTGGTTATTTTTTTAACAAATCGAAATTTTTTCAGTTTTTATAAAAAAGTACTTATTATAAAAAAGTACTTATTATAGAAAAGTACTTAATTATAAAAAGAACAAAAGAAAAATATCACAGAAATATTTTTTAACCCTGCTGTTAGGTTAACCCCATTTGATCCAATTTTTGGATTGTTTCCTTTGTATTTTTTGAACGGTGATATATACTGGCTTATGTTTTTAGCTCATGGGGTCTTTTTATAAAACAACGTTTTTTACAAAAGGTCTCGGTTCAGACTTAAACCAGGACTTAGAAAAATAAAAAATTACGTTTCTTAGGTTAAGGGACCATTTGGTCCATAGTATATTTTCTTTGGTTTTCTTTGAAAAAACAAGTATTTATTAGTTTGTTTTGTAATAATTGTCATTGCATAAGAAGTAAACTGTTTTTCGGTTAGTTTTGCAAATAAAATTGCAGCAACTGGTGCGTTTTAGGTTAGACTTAGACTTGCAGCAACTACAAACTCCACGATTTCGAGCCTCTGAATTGGAAGTAGTATTATTTGAAAAAGACGCTGGAACTATGCATGGTGATCGTATTTCAGCCAAGAGCTGTGCTGAGCACTCTTGTTGAGGTTATCTAGGCCGTTAAATTATTACGCCTTAGCCAGAAAAAATGCTAGTCGCCGCAAAAACTCTGGTCTCTTGAGATTTCGATCAGCTGGAGCCCATTATGTCGATTTCAGAAAGCGGATATTCCGCTTTCAAAGCGGATATATCCAGTTTGTTTGCAAATACAATGTTTGGCCAGTGATTTGTTTTTCGTTTTGTGCTGTAGCAACCAATCATTTGATCAGAAGTATCTACGCCACCTTAAAGCGAAGAAGCATTAGAAATTATAGGAGAACATAAAACAAACACACTTTTCGTTGAATTGTAATACGGAACAATCTCCGGTTTGTTCTTCAATCCACTCTCATCAACAGCAGCTGTCTTGTGTATTGAACTTATCAATATTGAGGCTGGTGTATGATACTAATGTCGCAATGCCATCGCATGCAAATGTAGAATGGTACAAAGGGAGATTTTTACCAGTCATCAATTTCGGAGGAACAAATGTTTTATTTTTTTTTTTAGTACTATTCGCACATATGTTAGTTTCCTTTTCTAAAGTTTTTTATCAACTCAAAAGTGGAAAAAAATTGTCGCCAGTTATATTTTGCCCTTTCAAGCCTTATGTCAGGTTCAATACAACGCGTTGCCCTTGCTTGTTTTCAGGCTGTGCATTTCTAGGCTTACCAAGGAACGGTTGGTTTTTTCATACGTGGCATGACGTAGAGTCCACCGATAACGAAAATTAGCTGTGCATATTGATTAAAAGACAAAAAAATTAAAATCCCATAATTGTGTTTTACATTAGCTATGCTGAGTAAAAAAATGCAGAGGGGAACAAATTTATACATTAGCTGTGTTGAGTAGATATGGGCGCTAGTCACGTGATTTGCGTGGTTCACTTGAATCACGCGTGACTCACGCGTGAGCAAAAGTCTAGTTTATCACGGGATTCATGAGTGAGAATGATTCCAATACTTTTATGCGTAAGTGATTTGTGAGTAAGTCCAATTTTTGCGTGAGAGGCATTTTCCTTGCGTGAATCAACTTTTTTTGTATTGTTTACAATTTTATTTAGAGTTTTTAGTATTATTTTTCGCTTCGCAATCAGTTAAGTTTCAAATTAACGGTATGCTAAATAATTAAAAAACTTTTTTTTTAATTTTCGTAAAAACGGTGTATTTGCAAGTGAAAATTGCGTGAGCGTAATTTTGAATCACGTGAGTCACGCGTGACTTTATTTAATTTTACTGACGTGAGTAGTAGGTGAGCGTGAGTAAAGAAAATAATCGAGTTAGTGATTCATTAGTGATTATAGTATTTCTTGTGTGAGTGAGCGTGAACCAAAACCGAGTCACGTGCCCATTTCTAGAGTTGAGAAAAGCTTAAATAATTAATATTTAGGGAGAAGTGATCCAAAATTTATACAAATATAAGATTAAATTGTTATTTTGTGTGAATATTTAAGTATGGACCAAATGGTCCATTAACCTAACATACACTCAAAGAATTATGTAGGTAAATTCCAGTGAATATTCACTTAAAACAAATGAAATTTTCTTTAAAAACCATTTCACTGTTTTTTCATTTAAAATAAAAACACATTACAGTCAATTTTAAATGTTAATTTAATGACCAACCAAAACATTAAAAAACTAGTGAATATTCAGTTATTTTGTATTGAAAAACAGTAAAACTAAAGAAGAAATTTTTTACTGCCAAAATTAAATGTAACAGAAAATTCGTTTTTAATACAGTAAATTATTTTTTTTAAACTACAGAAACAGTAAAAAAATTAAATCCTTTATAAAATAAGTGATTTTTCTTTTAAAATGACTTTACTGATTACTTTTTTAAATAACCTACAAACAGTTAATGACGAAATTTTCTTAGTGTACGTTAGTTTTTTCTAACCTAACAGCATGGTTAAAAAGAGAGTGTATAGGTAAGAATTTTTAATTACCAAAATAGTACTCATTGACTAACCATGGACCTTTTTGATAAAAAGTACTAATTTACTACTTTTTAATAAAAGTACTAAAATGTAATTTTTAATAAGAAGTACTGAAATAGTACTATTATTTAAAAAAGTTTCTATAATTTTGAGTAATTGTTTGTCATTTCAAAAACATTTTGCATATTACAATGTTTTTTGAATTAACCAAAAACTTCAACTGAATTTTTTACACCTGAATTCGCAACACAGCAAATTACTCACAAGACCATCTCTTATTTTACAATGTACATCATAGCGTATGATAAATAAACAAATACCGGAATTGTTTATTACTCATACGTTTTGGTAGTCGTATAATTAATTCTTTCAAAATTGCAATATATTAAATTTTTTGGAAAAAAAAAAAATAAAGCAATAAGTACCATCATGAAATTTAAATATTTCAAAAATGTTGCAACATGTCAAAAAGTATAAAAATTGTTACAATTTAGTTTAAATTAAAAAAATATATATCTACCATGGTCGTCAATGTGCCACTTTAATTTATTTAATTTGTTAACCTTCTGTTAAAATAATTTCAACACATAAAAATAAATCAATTGCAGAAAAAAAATAAAAATAAAATTAAAGTTATTTGTTATCGTATACACATCTATATGACTGTCTTGTTTGTTGGTGATGCCAGTATGTCTGGCGCCACAAAAATTAAAAAGAAAAAAACCGTAGTCTTTTCAAACTTGACTGGGACATTCATTTGCACAAAAAAAAAAAACTTACATCCATAAATGGCCCAAAATTTATGCGTTTTTATAAGACCAACAAATAGTGTAAGAAGAACAAATATATAAAATTATTTAAACGGAAACGGAAGCATAATAAACCAGAAATATATTGTTTAGCAGTGTTGATGCCACCATTTCAAAAGCTGCCAAAAAAGAAAAAAAAAAATTTTAAACATAACAATTTTTTCAAACAAAGAAAATGAAAAAAAACCTGACAGGGAAAGTCTCCTAAAAAAATTGGTTGTTTAAAAAACATCTGGAAAAAACAATATCCCTCGAAGTCAAAAAAAGAAAAATTTTAAATTTTTACCCCTTTTTTGACACCCAATATGTACGAAATACCACAACCTTAATATCACCTCTTTTATATAGAATTTTGTTTTCTGGAAAAACTGTAAAAAACGGTGAAAACTCTTCCGCGACCTTCCTTGTGAGTTCATGTTTCATGTGACTCTTTTTCTATTTTTCAATTTTTTTCAGATTTTTTTTATAGTGATAGAGGGTATATATAAGTTTGTCATTCCGTTTGTAACACCTCGAAATATTGGTCTAGGACCCCATAAAGTATATATATTTATGATCCTCGATCGATTTTAAGTCGATCTAGCGATGTCCGTCCGTCCGTCCGTCCGTCTGTCTGTCTGTCCGTAGAAAACACGCTAACTTTTGAAAGACTTTATAAAGGCTACTGAAGTTTGGCACATATGTTTGTCATTTACCTGGTCAGGTTGGTATTGAAATTCAGCCAAATCGGTCCAGTGGTTCAAAAGTTATAAGCAAAAGAGTAAAATTCGGCAAGGGTGTTTTGCGAATTTACGAGATAAAAAACACGATAACTTTCGAAAGACAATATTGAGACTACTGAAGCTGCCGTTCCCCGGGTCTGTTTCGTATTAAATTTCAGCTCAATCGGTCCAGTGGTTCAAAAGTTATAAGCAAAACCCTGAATTTCAGATTAGTTTCATCTAAAATGCCACGTGTTTTAACAAGTTTTAAAATCATTGGTGGTAACTAAGCAATGCTTTTCAAACTTGTTCAATTTTAAAGCAATGCTTTTTAAACTTCTTTAGTTTTAAAAGCATTGGTAACTTAAAAATTACACTCAAAAAAAAATTTACACTCAAAAAAAATTTTACACTCAAAAAAAAATTTACACTCAAAAAAAAATTACACACAAAAATTTTTTTTTTTACAAAAATGACAATATTTTGTGAACATACGTACGTGCATTCACTCAGAAATATTTTTACAGTAAAAAAAACATTACACTCGAAAAAAATTTTACACTCAAAAAAAAAAATTAGTAATTTTTCTTAAAAAAAAAAAAAATTACAAAAAAAAGTTTTTTACTCAAAATAAAATATTTCTAATCAAAATGGTTAATTTATTCACGTTAAAAAATGTACTACCCTTTAAAAAATGCATTGTGGAGGGTATTCATAGATTCGGCAAAGTCGAATTTAACTTTTCTACTTGTTAAGTTTTCCATTTGCTATTTTCGTATTGTCTACTTAAAGTCATAACAATGACTAGATACACTATTAACTTGGCGACTAACTGACTGTAAAGACAACACAAACAATATCATAAAACTTCTTCTGTCTGCTGGCGGTTAAGGGTAGAATATTTCAAAGAAAACTACTATACCTCGTTTAAGGCGGAGAAAGTAAATGTGAACAGAAACAAAAAGGCATATTAAGAAACTGTGGATAAAATGTGTATTGCCGCGTCATACGAGGTTTAAATGTAGTCAGTTACTCGCTGCTTTAAAGCATTAAAAATGTTAGAAGAAGAAAAATTGATTGTTGAAATAATACATTATCTTACAAGCTGATTTTGTTTCTTTTTTGAGTGCATTTATAATACCAAGTGTATGGAAAATTATGTTGTTTTTATTTTGCCAACAAGGGTGATTTTTTTCTTTCATCTGCTTATTTTCTCATGCTGTGTAGATATCAAATGTAAGGTGACAGATTTTTTTTATTAAATTCACAATCACAAAATTTTTATTGTGTGATTTCTAGATTTGTATGACCAAAAAGTAATAAAATCGAAAAGAGAAATCGAAATCTTCAAAAAATTCTAAGAAATTTTCCCAAGAAACCATTGGTGAAGAATCAAAACCTATTGACATGAAGATCCGTCCGTCTGTCTGTTCTGAACAACATATCCAAAGATCGTATCATGAAGATCGTTTAATGTGAACATTACCGTTTCCCGATTTTACTTATTTTGCAATTTTTTAAGAACACAGAAAAAAAAAAAAAAATTAGGTAAATGTTTAATACTATTGAGTAAAAAATTGCTCAATTTTGCACCAGTAAACGATTAAATAGTATTGAGTAAACTTTTAATAAAAATTTATTAAATGTATGCCAAAAAATTTTAGTAAATTTTTAATTGACACAATTAAAACTTTACTCAAAATTTTTCGTTTTTATACCCTCCACTCTAGTGATAGAGGGTATATATAAGTTTGTCATTCCGTTTGTAACACATCGAAATATTGGTCTAGGACCCCATAAAGTATATATATTCATGATCCTTGATCGATTTTAAGTCGATCTAGCGATGTCCGCCCGTCCGTCCGTCTGTCTGTCTGTCCGTTGAAAACACGCTAACTTTTGAAAGACTTTACGTAGGCTGAAGTTTGACATATATGTTGGCCAATTACCGGGTCAGGTTGGTATTGCAATCCAGCGAAATCGGTCAAGTGGTTCAAAAGTTATGAGCAAAAGAGTAAATTTCGGCAAGGGTATTTTTCCAATTTACAATAATAAAACCACTATAACTTTCGAAAGACAATTCTGAGGGGAATGAAGCTTAGCATATATATTTGTCGTTCCCCAAGGCTGTTTGGTTTTGAATTTCAGCAAAATCGGTTCAGTGGTTCAAAAGTTATAAGCAAAGCACTGAATTTCAGATTTGTTTCATCTAAAATGCCACGTGTTTTTACAAGTTTTAAAAGCATTGGTGGTAACTAAACAATGCTTTCCAAACTTGTTTAATTTTAAAGCAATGCTTTTTAAACTTGTTTAGTTTTAAAAACATTGGTAACTTAAAAATTACACTCGAAAAAAATTTTACACTCAAAAAAAATTTTACACTCAAAAAAAATTTACACAAAAAAAATTTATTTTTTTTTTTTACAAAAATGAGAATATTTTGTGTACATACGTACGTGCATTCACTCAGAAATATTTAAACAGTAAAAAAAATATTACACTCGAAAAAAATTTTACACTCAAAAAAAAAATTAGTAATTTTTCTTTTTTAAAAAAAAAAAAAATACAAAAAAAAGAGTTTTTTACTCAAAATAAAATATTTCTAATCAAAATTGTTAATTTTTTCACGTTAAAAAATGTTCTACCCTTTAAAAAAATGCATTGTGGAGGGTATTCATAGATTCGGCAAAGTCGAATTTAACTTTTCTACTTGTTTTTTATACCCTCCACTCTAGTGATAGAGGGTATATATAAGTTTGTCATTCCGTTTGTAACACCTCGAAATATTGGTCTAGGACCCCATAAAGTATATATATTTATGATCCTCGATCGATTTTAAGTCGATTTAGCGATGTCCGTCCGTCCGTCCGTCCGTCCGTCTGTCTGTCTGTCTGTCCGTCCGTAGAAAACACGCTAACTTTTGAAAGACTTTACAGAGGCTACTGAAGTTTGGCATATATGTTTGTCATTTACCTGGTCAGGTTGGTATTGCAATCCAGCCAAATCGGTCCAGTGGTTTAAAAGTTATGAGCAAAAGAGTAAATTTCGGCAAGAGTGTTTTGCGAATTTACGAGATAAAAAACACGATAACTTTCGAAAGACAATAATGAGACTACTGAAGCTTGGCAAGTATCTTTGCCGTTCCACGAGTCTGTTTGGTATAAAATTTCAGCTCAATCGGTCCAGTGGTTATAAGCAAAACCCTGAATTTCAGAATAGTTTCATCTAAAATGCCACGTGTTTTAACAAGTTTTAAAAGCATTGGTGGTAACTAAACAATGCTTTTCAAACTAGTTTAATTTTAAAGCAATGCTTTTTAAACTGGTTTAGTTTTAAAAGCATTTGTAACTTAAAAATTATACTCGAAAAAATTTTACACTCAAAAAAAATTTTACACTCAAAAAAATTTTACACTAAAAAAAAAATTTAGTTTTTTTTGTACAAAAATGACAATATTTTGTGTACATACGTACGTGCATTCACTAAGAAATATTTTGACAGTAAAAAAACATTACACTCGAAAAAAATTTTACACTCAAAAAAAAAAAATTAGTAATTTTTCTTTTTAAAAAAAAAAAAATTACAAAAAAAGAGTTTTTTACTCAAAATAAAATATTTTTAATCAAAATTGTTAATTTTTTCACGTTAAAAAATGTACTACGCATTAACAAAAATGCATTGTGGAGGGTATTCATACACTCATAGAAATATCTTAGTAGAAAAATTAGTAAACCCATTGTAGATCAAGTTTTACAGAATTTAACAAAAATCAATGTTGATATTACAAAATTCAATAGTTGAAAAATACATAGTTGGAAAAAATTGTATAAAATATAAGTACATGAAATGTGCAACACTGTTGTTGCTGAGCGCCATTTGTAAATTTTTGTTGTCTTGTACAGAAGGGATGTTTCTCAAAAAAAAATCTTTTTTATTAGAAAATATTTGGTGAGTAATAAAATATATTTGTTATTTAATTCATTAATAAAGCATTTTTTTTTATTTTTTTTAGCAATTTGTGATTTGGAATCTTTCTAAAAACTCTAGAAGCTAATCACGTAAAATGATTGCCGACAGCAAAACAACAGCGAAATACATCACAGTCCAAGGAAGCAAAAAAAATATCATCTAAAAACAAAATAATTTTATGTGAAAATAATGAGTTAATGAAAACCACGAAAAATATTGTGAAAATATTCAATTAAATAAAATAACATTTACAACACAAATAAGAATTTCATTTTAATAAATAAAATTGCATGAATATACGAAACAAAACGAGTATGATTAACAAAAATACGAATAGAACCAACAAAAATACGAGTTAATCAGCTTTTACAAAAACTGACAACAATTAATGTTGAAATCAACATAAATATTTGTAGGGTCAAAATCAACAATGATTTCTGTTGAATTTACTACGATTTTCTTTGGGAATACAATGATTTTTGGTTGAGTGTAGATTCGGCAAAGTCGAATTTAACTTTTCTACTTGTTTTGTGTTACATTTAGGTATTAAACAACAAAAATATATTACAAAGTAATTTTGTTACTCAAAGAAATTGTACACTAAAAAAATATTTACACTCAAAAAAATGTTACACTCAAAAAAAATGTACACATTATTTTTTTAATAAAATGTCACACTCAAAAAAATGTTGACAGTCAAAAAATTTTACACTCAAAAAAATTTGATTGATTAAAAAAAGTTTTACTCAAAATAATATATTTCTAAAAAATAATTTGTAATGCAATTTTTTTTAGAAAATTACTATCAGATAACATTGTGGAGGGTATTCATAGATTCGAATTTAATTTTTCTACTTGTTTTAATTAAGTTTTTACCAAATATATTTATGTCTTAACCCATTTCGATCCTCTGTTCGATTTTTCGAACAGTAGACAACACATTTTTAAAAAAAATATTTATGTATGGAAAATTCGGAATTTCGGGTCAATATGGTTACGAAAATTAAGTCTAATCTTTCAGCAATTAAAAAAAAATATCCACACCTGACCACCGCAATTTATACGTCCATGAAATTCAATGCAAATCAGTACAGAAATTGTTTCAAGCAAAAACGAAAATTTAGCATTTTTTGATTTTCGGCTTTTAATTTTTTTGATTGATTTTAAATTTTTTTAGACTTAATTCATTATCAAATTCCTCTAATTTGAATCATTTTGAAACTATTTATTTGAAAAATAATGCAATAAATTAATAAACTAGCAAAAAAAATCCAAATATTAAAATTGCATAAAATGTTGAAATGCAGGCTTTCCTGGGATAACGGCACAATGAAATTTTTTTTGACAATATTTTTGAGATTAGCAGGTGTTAATAACCCTAAAAAAGTACCTTTTTCCAAAAATGGGTTAAAGACATAGAAAAATTTCATATGGATAATTTCAAACTATTTTATAAATATACAAAAAACTATAAACTAATTGAGAATTCTAAAAACTGAGAAAATAAAAAAAAGTTATGTAAATTTTTATTTGTATGTAATTTTTAATTGTGTCAATTAAAAAAATTACTCAATTTTTTTTTAAATTTAAACAAGTGATTACTTAAAATTTTTTCCCCCATATTTTTTTCTGTGAAGCAATTCATATTGAGAAATTTTTCAGTCGTTAGCCAATAAAAAAAAAAATTGAAACCATCTTTATAATTGGGATTTTAAAAATTTTGAATAAGTAGTGAGTATTTAGTCCCTAATTTCTTGTAGGCAAAAAAAGTATTTGGGAATTCTCCTTTAGAAGTTTGGTTTATGGTTTAAACCGATCAAAACCAATTTCAGTCACAACACCGATACTTGTAATAGTGGGATTTCCACAAACCGATTATTGAAATTCATAAATTTCATAAATTAAAAATTAAATTCCTAAGTTCTTAATTTTTTTTTAGTGTTGTCTTATTCATATTTAAAAATGCTGGGTTAAAAACATTTTCATTATATTTATTTAGTAAAATCATTTTTTGTGTGAGTAATTTAGTAGCCATTAGCTACTAAAAAGTATGTAAGTACATTTTTTTTTAAGTTTTGCATAAAAATATAATTTTTTATCGTTTTGTATTTTTTTTTTGATAAACACAAACAAAATTGTTTAACTTCAAAAAAAAAAAATACACTCCCGAGTAAAAAAAAAAACTTTTTAGATCTAATTTGATCTCAAAATTGGCTGTATCAAGTTGTATCAAATAATTATCTAATTGTATTATTTTAGATACACAAATATAAAAAATGATACAATTAGATCCGAATTTTGGTCACATCCAAATAAATCCAGTTGATCTTATTTTATATAAATAAATGTAGATTTATATAATTATATTAAGTCATATATATTTATGTATAACCCTAGATAAGAAAATGGAGCCATATAAAATCTTTCATATAATTAGATCTGAAAATATAAAAACTCATATATATTTTAATATGATTGTATCAAATTATATATTATTATATCAAAACTTTTTTACTAGGGCTTTTAAAAAGATTATGCTTGTAATGTTTTTCATATGTACATTAGGGTGGCATGAATAATGATATTTTTCGAATTTCGTCGATTTCAGGCCAAATAATGATTTCTTTATCAAAAAATTCCATTGTTAAACTTTTAACCAGATCGGTCAATTTTAACCCGTACCGCTGACACTAAAAAATGGTACAAAAAATCTTAATGTTTGGCTCGGAAAAAAATTTATACAAACTATTTTTTCTTTTGTAAATTTTATTTGACTTGATTAGTTTTTTAACAAGTAAACATTTAATTTTTGTAAAATAAGGCTTTCAGCATTATAATTGACTTTTCTAAAAAATTTAGGAGGATAGGGTATTACTTTAAAAATGTTAAAATTTTTTATTTTTTTATTTTTGACCATAGAATTTTTAAAAGAAAAGGAACCATACATTTTCTTGCAAGCGACGAAATTAGATAAAAGTCATTATCCTTGCCACCCTAAAGTACAAAAAAACTTTATCTTCTACTTTATATTTATTCCAAAAATGTTTTTCAACACTTTGCTTGCTTATATGTACTTGATTTTATTAACTTTTATGTAAAATTTTCGCTTACTACACCATTTATATTAAAAAAAATGTTTAAATATTTACTCATATAAAAACAGTAAATAAATATTTTTAGCAAAACTTTTTTAAAACTAAAAACTTATTTTTAAGAATTTAATTCAATCCTTCGAGTATTTAAATTTATTTATTTTTTTTTGAATTCCCGAGTAAAAATGTTTATATATATTCGTATATATAACATCTAATTCGAGATTTGAATGATCAGTACTGATCCGAGTAAGATCAGTACTTATCCGAGATTTAAAAGATCAGTACTGATCCAAAAAATGGATCGCTAAGATTAGATCAGTTTTATTCGGACGGATACAATTTCATCCGGCAAATGGTTTATATAATTAAATAGACCCAATTTTTGGATGAAATTATATATGTCCGATTAAAACTGATCTAATCTTAGCGATCCATTTTTCGGATCAGTACTAATCCTACACATTTTTAATCGGGTTAACATATAAATGCAAATCAGGTACAAATTTTACCTAACCGAGACGGATTACAATGACCATTGTCTCTTCGTAGCGACAACACACCAAGACCTCTGGTGGGAAACGACCCCACGACCGTCACACTTACACTCAAAATATTTTGTAGGCAAAAACAAATGAAAAACACACTTAAAACCAGTGAATAAACAATTGAAAACCATCCCAGTAATTATTCATTTGTTTTAACAAACATCAACATTTATTTTTTACTGTTGACAAAATTTTCTAAAATAAATAACATTAAACATTAAAAAATTACGTTTTTTTCACTCTTTTTTACCAACAAATTCGAAAAAAATAACCAACGAAAACATTAAAAATTAATGATAGTTCTGTTATTTTTACCAACAAATTTCAAAAAAATAACCTACGAAAACAATAAAAATTAATGATTTCGTAGGTAATTTTTTACAATTTTTTATTGAAATATTTTTTTAAAAATTTTTGATAAAATTTTTGGGGAATCGATCCCGCAATCAACTACATTCTGGCCAGACACTCTACCCATCGTGCCAAAGTCACTTGATACAAATATGTTCATTTTTACCAACAAATTCGAAAAAAAAATAACCTATGAAAACAACAAATTCCAAATAAATAACCTACGAAAACATTAAAAATTAATGATTTCGTAGGTTATTTTTTACAATTTTCTATTGAAATATTTTTTTTAAAAATTTGTAATAAAATTTTGGGGAATCGATCCCGCAATCAACTACATTCCGGCCAGACACTCTACCCATCGTGCCAAAGTCACTTGATACAAATATGTTTTTATATTTCTATAAATAATTTTTTGATTTCTACAAAAAAAATAACTGACTTGTGTAGGTAAAAACTAATGATATTTCATTAAAAAATACCAACAATTTAAAAAAAAATTACTTACACAAATCATTAAAAATCAAAAGAATAATCAGTAGTTTTGACTAACAGAACAAAAATAAATGACTTTAAAAATTAAATGTTAATGAAAGTCTTTATTTTTTAATGTGTTATTTTTGAAACAAAGGACTGAAGTAGTCATTAATAAAAACTGAACATCAAACAAATGTTTTTTCTTTTAAAAACGACTAAAACGGAAAACTTTTTAAATAAACTACAAACAGTTAATGACATAATTTTTTGAGTGTATAGACTAGCACTCTACAAATTAGCCAACTAAGGCGTCTAAAAATTAGTTTTCTCTTTCTAACTCCTGTCATAATTGTCGAATCTGTATTAGTCTGTGAAATTACCATAGCTGTGGTGTTGCTTTACATTTTAAGAAATTTGATAATAAATATGAGTTTTTATTACAAATATTAAGCTAAAAATGTTTCAAATAGAATTTTAAATTTATGAAATAAATTTGAAAATGGTGTAAAAGTTTTATTTATTTATGTTAAATTGCAGGCAGTAGTCGCCGTAGTCCACTATCGGACTCTGTTATATGTATGGGCTATGTAGTCGTGGTATGTATCTTGTCTGCATTTAAGCTATGGTCACTTAGCGGTCATTGGTTTAGCTTTTCATGTAGCAACTTAACTCTCAAGTGCATGGGGTAGTGTAGTTGTGTGGTTGATATAATATATGGGGCATTCCATGCCAAATCGGACATGTTAAACATTTTTGTTTAGATATTCCTAATTACAGTTTAAAGTTTTAAGTACCCTGCAAAACTCCATCATGGTAAATTTACAGATTTTTTTTGTTGACCCGTTTAAAAGACAACGACTGATAAAAAATGCAGAAGTTGTTCCTTTACTCAAACTTTTTTTACCGATAACTTCTTTAAAAATGTTAAAATACTAGCATATATTTTTTTAAATTTTTTTTATAAAAAAAAAAAAAATACTGAAAAATTAGGATTAATTTTTATTAAAAATATTTTTAAAACAGAAAAATAATTTTCTTGAAAATTATTCTATGAGAATATCATGGTTTTAATTAGTAAAGGAAATAATGACCTCGAGCTAAAATAAATCTACTCAAAATACTGAGAAATTTTAAAAAGTTTTCCATTTTGCGTTTTTTAAGTTTTAAAACTTAAATTCCATTTTTGAATATGTTTGAACTCTTTGAGTTTTTTGAATTATTTTTTTTGAAAACTTCCATTGATTCTACAATTTTTTTTTTTGTGAAGTAAGATCGTGTGATTGTGATTATTACTATATTTTTTTTATTTTTTTAAAAAATTTTATTGAAGTTTTTCCATTCATTAAATTCAAATTTTTTATAAAATTTTAATTTATATGGGAGCTCTCTTAGAAAGTGGGTATAAGGGGTAGGTATGCTCCAGAATAATTTTAAAGAATAAAAAGTATTGGAAATCGGCCTCATCGCGAATTTAGTAAAACAAATTTATAAAAAATAAAATAATTTCGTATGGGGACTGCCTTAAGGGTTGAAGATAGAGGGTAGATATCCTAGTTGCCAACATCCTTTAGCCATCGTAAGTGATGGCAGATTCATACCTAACATCTCCATGTACCGAGGCATCTCCGTATACCGTGTGTACATACGTACGTGCATTCACTCAGAAATATTTTTACAGTAAAAAAAACATTACACTCGAGAAAAAATATTTACACTAAAAAAAATTAGTTATTTTTCTTCTTTTTTTTTAATGACAAAAAAAGAGTTTTTTACTCAAAATAAAATATTTCTAATCAAAATTGTTATTTTTTTTTAACGTTAAAAAATTTACTATCCTTTAAAAATGCATTGTGGAGGGTATTCATAGATTCGGCAAAGTCGAATTTAACTTTCCTACTTGTTTCTTTATGAATTTAAGAAAAAATAGTTACATGATTTTTAAATAATTTTACAAACAAAACTAAATATTTCTGAAAAACTGATTAAATAGTGTAATTTAAATATTTTATGGTATAGTATTTTTTCGTTTTTTGAGAACCGGTACCAGAATCAGAAACGGGAATACCGGTATTCCCGGGAATATATCTAGAACCGGGAAACCGGTACCAGAACCGGGAATACTTTTGGTGATATTGCTGTTATTAAGCCTTTTATACGAATTATCCTGACAGATAAATTGGTAGAAATTCTGTGACCTTCTGAATCCCTAAAAGTCGAGAACTCAAATCTAGAATCGTCTTAAAAGAATTTGGCGAATATTGCATGGGAACTAGGGTGTTCAATTAATCGGGTTTTTTTATTGTTCGATTAAACGATTAATCGACATTTGCCATTTTAAAATTATTCGATTAAACGAATAACATTTTTAAATTGTTCGATTAATCGAATAATTACAAATTCAGAAATTTTCGAAATTAAAGATTTTTTCGATAGTTTTAGAAAAAAAATGGTACTTGAGTATATAAACAACATTAATTGCAATAGTGGTATTCAGAGTCTTGCTTGCCAGCCCTGGCAATGTTGTAAAAGAGCACTTTTCAAAATTACTTTTTCAAATACATGTATTTTTTGAAAGGAGTACTCTTTTGCTACATTGCCAGGGCTGGCAACAAGACTCTGAATACCTCTAATTTTAAAACAAAGCAAAATTTAAGTTTTCTGCTAATTTGTTTGAGAAAATTAAAAAAAAAATTATTTTGAAAATTTGAAAAATGTGTAGAATTCAAAAACAATTTTTTTGCCAAATTTATATGGATTACCGATATCACAAAATTTTTTTATTTATCTGCCTATATTTGGGAAAATCTTAAACAAAAAATATTTTGTGTTGAACGTATTCATAAAATTTTTAATTTTATTTTTTTCTTATAATTTAGTGCTTTTTTGCCCAAAACTCGAAACTTTGGCCGATTTTAGAGCGGTCATACAGTTAACCGATTTGGCCAAAATCTTGGCAGTGAAAATCCGAAAAAAAAGAACCACTCAAGTAAACATGACTATTTTTTTAATTCCAACGGCCACATATATTTGGTTTGTTTATTATACTCAAAACTTTTAAAAAATTATACATATTTTCCAAAAAAACTATATATTATTATTATTCGATTAATCGGCATAAATTCTTCGATTAATCCTTTAATCGAAATTAGCAATTTTAAATTAATCGAACAATTATTCGTCTAAATTTGTTCGATTAATCGAACAATAATTAATCGACTGAACACCCTAATGGGAACTCATCGAATTAATTTAAAGAATTTATAAAAATTTAAAAAATAAGAACAGTGTAGTTCAGTTACTCGAAGAGTTTAAATATGATAAGCAAAAAGTTTGAGAAACCCTTTTCTTTAAGCAGAATCTGGGTTATTAAATTTAAAATAAATACTCCACTTTTTATACCCTCCAACCACAGTATGGGGGTATACTCACTTTGTCATTCCGTGTGTAACGCATCGAAATATCGGTCTAGGACCCCATAAAGTATATATATTATTGATCACTGATCCATTCTAAGACATTCTAGCGATGTCCGTCTGTCCGTCCGTCCTTCCGTCCGTCCGTCTGTGGAAGACACGATACAGTCCAAAGTAAAAGCGCTAGACTCCTGAAGTTTGGCACGAAGATGTCTCATGGTATTGGGCTGGTTAAGTTCGAACATGGGCAAAATCGGTTCAGGGGGAAAAAAGTTCCCCTCTTAAGAACTAAAAAAAACTCTAAAAAAAGCCATTTTTTAAAGGTTTTTTGTACTTTTGCTTAGCAAACGAAACATTGTTATGTCAAAAGAAGTTCATAGTCTTGCAGTTGGATCCAGGGAGGTTGTGTCCAACCAACTTTACCCCCCTCCCCCAAAAAAAAAAGACGCCCCTGTTTTTTTTTACGTGTTGGAGGGTATAAAAGATTCGGCACAGCCGAATTTAACACTCTCACTTGTTTTGTATAAAATTTAAATTTTCACAACAAAACAGCCAATTTTAGTATTTACTGCCTACAATAAATCAAAATACTTAAAATATAGTGATATTTTTAAATGAAAATATTGGTGGAAATATTTCTCTAAACTAAATGCATAAAATGAACAAACGTATGCATTGCATTAGCGACCTTGTTGCTTTTTTTTTAATTTTAATTTGTTATCGTTGATATTCAGTTAGTATTTCTATAAATAAACGATAATAAATTTATAAAAAGAAAAAATAAATAAACATTAATTTTTATACCCTACACCACTCTGTGGTACAGGGTATAATGAGTTTGTGCTGATGTTTGTAACTGCCCGAAATATTGGTCCTAGACCTACCTTCAAGTATACCGATCGACTCAGAATCACTTTTTGAGTCAACCAATTGATTTGAAATTTGAAACTTAAACATCTCCAAGGACGAAGCCTATTGAATTTGAAAAAAAAAAAATCGGTCCATGTTAAGACCTAGCCCCCATACAAACGCCCCCTTTGAATTCGGCTTAATTGACTCTAACAACTGTATTTTAGTAGATATCGCTTTAAAATTTTACAGGTAAACAAATTTTGTATGCACGAATCATCATTCCAAATTTCAAAGGAATCGGGTCGGTCCTTCTGGTAGTCCCCATACAAACCACCCTCCCGATATTCACATAATTCCCTCCTTCCTTCCAGGTGAACTTTTTTAACCAAATCAAATTGGAATATAATTGAACCATTTTTGGACTTAGTCCCCCATATCAAAATTTTGACCGATATTCAGTTACATCGGTCTATTGGCAAAAAATAAACCAATTCCACTAAAATTTGATATGTGTGTGTTTTTTTCACTACATAAAGATCTAACAAAAGATAGATAATCGGTCCATATTTGGACTTGAGACCCATTTTTCGGAAAACACTGGTGTAGGGTATCATATGGTTGGTCTTGACCTACAATAACTTTCTCACTTGTTTTTTTTATTCTATTTTTTTGAACAAAAATGACAACTAACATAATTAATCTATTGTTTCTGTAAAGACAGTCAAGCTCAGGCTCCAATTATAATTATAAATTATAATTTTTTGATTTGTTATATATAGTTTTGAATTGAGAAAAGTGTGAAAGAAAAATTTTAATTTTCTAAAAATTTAAGACATCCTGGTTTGTTTCTTACTAGTTTCATATTATCCAGTTATAATAATCTTCAGAAAAACTTTTAATGTCAAATTTATTTAGTTAATAGTCAATAAAACTCTATATGTGAAAATTATTAACAGATCGCAGCCGACAAGGATTGAACTCATCATCATCTGTAATCAAAGGTTCGAAAGAATTAATTCTTTAATTCAATTTCCTAATTCGAATTAAAAAAATAGAATTTGTCATTCCCTAAAACATAGATGGGAATTTTTCATTACCATTGAAATTTAATTACCATTGGTTGATATCAATGGTAATGAAAAAATTTTCATTACCATTTAATGGTAATTAAATTTTTTTAATTGAAAAAATAATTACTAATGGTAATGAAATGCACCAATTGTTGAAAAACACCAATTATAATTGGTTTCAAAACAATTGGTTTGCACATTTTTATTTTTTTGAAAAGTTATAAATTTAAACATCAAAGTATGTTTTTACAATAAAAAATATGAAAATGTCAAAGACAAAAAACAAAACGCAAATAAAAATTTCAAATATTGTGTTATACAAAGGCAATCAACGTGTGGGTTGGTTTATAAAATGTGAAAAACTAAAACACCATATAACAAAAAACAACAGATATTTCCAAATATTAACGATTTTGACAATATTGTGACGACTTTTACTAATGGTAATTATTTTCTTTAAGTGATGCCATACCAATGGTAATTATTTTTTTTTTAATTTTCATTAGTAATTAAATCGATAAGTAATTTAATTGGTACAATTGATACAACCAATGGTAATGAAAAAAATTTCATTACCATTGACATCAATTAAATGGTAATTAAACCATCAATTAATTGGTCCATTTAATTAATTAGTCCCATCTATGCCCTAAAATCATTCAACTTTCATAATCATTGAATTAATTCTTTCATGAATTAATTCCTTAAGAATGATCATTCTTAAGGAATGAACTATTTTTTTAACAAATCAATCTACTACAAATTGAATGGTGAAATTTTCTTATCATTCAATTTAAAACAGTGAAGCGCAACACACATACACACACATTTATGCTTGTGTGGGAAGCAACAGACGAGACGTCAACAAAACAACAACCGATCGTTTACACACGAAGGTGCTCAAAATGCACACAAGCAACGCATTTTTGAAAATACAAAGGGAATGAAATAAAAAAATCATCATTCAAATTGTAATAGATTTGAATGATGAAAAATTTTGATCATTCAATCGAATGATTGCTTGCAAGGAATTAATTCTCTTGGGAATTAATTCAATTTGATTTAAGCTTTGAGAATTAAGCTTTTGACTTAATTCGTGTTGAATGCTGGTAAGGAATGATAATTCAAAACTTATTAAAACAGTATTAAACTTTTGGTGAATTAATTCTCAATAGAATTAATTCGTTCGAAGCTCTGTCTGTAATACTTTGCTATTAACTGCTTGTAACGTATAATCACTCTAGACCGATACGCCAAGTAGGCTGTTAAGCAAGTATCAACTAAATCTGATTTTTTCAATTCGAGTGTGGTTGTTGCTGTTGCTTAATTAACCGTTTTGACAAAACTCACCGACATTTTTTTAATAAATTTAAATATATTTTTAGTTCCTTAATACTTCAGAAACTAACCAATTAGGCCACTTAGAAGAGAGTATTTTTTTATTTCTAAATATGTATGTGACCAATGGACTCAACTAACCACATGGAATAGCAATAACTGTAGTGTTGTTTTAGTGAAAGTGGCATTCAAAGCAATAAAATAACTGCAGCAAACAAAAAAAATACACTATTTTTGTTCTAAAACTGTTAACAAAAAAATTTCATTTGAATTTTTTATTTTATTTAACATAGTTTTGCTTTCAAAATTTAATTCAACTTTATTGGAGTGCTACAACTGGGAAAATTTAAATAGAATTGTAACATTGCATTTGAGGTGAAATTTAATGAAAAATTTGATATTGATATTCAGAGGAGTTAGTGAAACAATAATTGCATCATAGTTACCCAGAACAATTTTCTGTTTCAAAAAATTGATTTCAAAACGGAATATAGGTTACTATACCCAGCAGAAATTTTGCTGAACTGGCAGCAGCTTTTGGAAAGGAAACTCGATTCAAGGAGCGCATCCAAACCTGCTGAATTCATGCATGATTCTCTAAGGCGATGTCACACTTTAGAGCGCTAGTTGGATGCACATTAAAAGCGCTCTTAAGATGCACTGAAATCGGGTGTTTTTAGAGCGCTGATTAAAGTACTATAAAGATGCAGTGAATTCATGAATCTTTTCAGAGCTGATTTAAGCAGAATAAAGATGAAATACATTTGACTATTTCTGAAATACAATTGGAAAATCTGTAATACAATGGACTAGTTCAGAAAATCCGTTAAATATTCCAGAAATAAAAATATTTTTTAAGTTATTTTGTAGTATTGTTAAAAAAAAATTAAAGATTTTTATGTAAAAAAAGTCTAAAGGTCTGACTACACCATTTTTACTATTATTCCATTTGTATTTTAGAAATTTCTATTTTTATATCAGAAATTCCCATTTATATTTCAAAAATGTCTATTTATGTTTCAGAAATTTTCAACTGTATTTAAGAAATATCCGTTTGTATTTCAAAATTTTCATAAATGATAGAAATATAAATAAATTTTCTAAAAAGAAAATTTTGAAATACAAATAGAAATTTTTGCAAAATTTTAAAAAAGGAAAGCAAGTGAGAAATTGTATTAAAAAATTATTTTATGTTGTAAGTTTTATACAAAAAATTTTAACAAAAAATTAAAATTTGTTCCCCTTACTTTTACTGCATCCTCAAGAGCGCTCTTTGGATGAGCTTCGGTATGCTATAAAATGATGCTGTGTCGCCAAAATCTCGAATTATTTTTGCTGGGTATCATCAATTTTTTTTTTTTTTTGAAAATTAAAAAAAAATCTTGCCACTCATAAAATACATTCGGTTGAGCGGTTTTTTTTTAAAATTTCGGTTTTTTCAACGTCCAAGAATTTTTGTAAAAAAATCTAAAATTAAAATTTAACTTATTATTTTATTCGACCTTTTTGTTTTTAAATTTAGAAAATAAAATATTTGAGCTCGAGGCCTTTTGCAATGTTTTTGTTTAATAATTTTTCATTTATTATTTGTCAATATTTCGTTCCTCGTTGAAGAACATCATCTGGGCTTTAAATTAGAAAATTCACGCACAAAAAAAAGAAAATAATTCTAATTGTGTTGTATCACCACCCAGTTGGAAAATGTGTCACTGAGGAAATTTCTATAGGGATTCCTTGAGGAAATATCTTCAGGTTCTGACAAATCATAGGTAA
Source organism: Pegoplata infirma (assembly GCA_963921195.1). Lineage (NCBI taxonomy): Eukaryota > Metazoa > Arthropoda > Insecta > Diptera > Anthomyiidae > Pegoplata > Pegoplata infirma. The sequence continues at coordinate 66,223,248 of OY992540.1, read as the reverse complement.
TCCTTGATGACATGTTCTAACATTGTCAGCACTGAATGTTTGCTTTAAGAGCGTGGACAATTCCTCTAAGACGTCTAAAAGGAAATGCTAAATTAGAATTTAAAACTCTTCAATTTCGAAGAAAAAGATGGCAATATTATCGATTTATTTAAAATAAAATCAAAATCTAACAAGTAGAATAAAAGTAATAAATAGACAAACAATTTTTAAAATACAGTTTGGAACAACCCAGTTGGAAAATGTGTCACTGAGGAAATTTCCACAGTGATTCCTTCAGGAAATGTCTGCAGGTTCTGACAAATCATAGGCAATCCTTGATGACATGTCCTAACATTGTCAGCACTGAATGTTTGCTTTAAGAGTGTGGACAATTCCTCTAAGAAGTCTAAAAGGAAATGTCTTTAGAATAGTAGCATATTAAATTAGAATTTTAAATCTGGGCAACTCTTTAATTTCCAAGAAAAAGATGGCAATATTATCGACTTAATTAAAATAAAATCAAAATCTAACAAGTAGAATAAAAGTAATAAATAGACAAACAATTTTAAAAATAAAGTTTGGAACAAGTGGTTAGGTGTGGGACTAATAAACTGGAGGTTCCAGGTTCAAATCCAGTTGGGACTAAAAAAGCGAAAAGTTTTTTCTAAATATGAAAAAGATAATTTATAAAGGAAAATGGATAAAAGTAAAAACTAAAGGAAATACGAAATTTTTTTGTATTTTCGCATGACCAATGTCAGACATTTCCCCAAAGAAGTCTTAGGTGACATGTCCCCAGAAGGTCAGCCCTGACCACTGCTGACTTTGAGTGACGACATTTTGAAAATTTGTATGAAACTGTCCTCAACCCAGTACATAGAGATGTCTTGTGGATGTCAGGTGTGCCTCTGACATGTCATCGCTCCGTCACTGAGGATGGCTCGAGGACGTTGCCAACTGGGCATCGAGTTGATAACACAGGCACACAAAAAAAAAGTGGGCAGACCCAGAGGGTACACCCAGTTATTTCCAGGTTTTTGGGGTCGCTGAATCCGAATATGACCATAAAAAATCATTTCAATTGCCAGTTTTCCCCCTACCGCCCCCCTAAAACCCCCGGAGGATTGACTTGTAATTCTCATACAAACTTAAAATTATTGTGTACTTTTATGTTTTTTTTGGCAGCTAAACCCTAAAATGACAACAAAAAAATTATGTGACCCTTCCCTCAACCCCTAGCACGCCCTTACAACCCCCTGAAGGAGGATGAATTTTGAGTGTTCATGGAAAATCAAGATGTATATGGATTTCTATGTTTTTTGGACCGCTAAAACCGAATATGATAACAAAACATGTATAATACCCCTCCCTTACTCCATAGCATCCATTACAACGGAATTTAATTTTGAAATTTTCAACAAAACTTAGGATGTAGACTAAAAAAATTATGAACGTAAATTTCAAAATCTGATCCCCTATAGGGCGTGGTAATGGTTGGTAGGTAGTGAGGGAGGGGTATTATACATTTTTTGGAGTCATATTCGGTTTTAGCGGTCCAAAAAACATAGAAATCCATACACATCTAGATTTTTTATGAACACTTAAAATTCATCCCCCTTCAGGGGGTTGTAAGGGCTTGCTAGGGGTTGAGGGAAGGGTCGCATAATTTTTTTGTTGTCATTTTAGGGTTTAGCTGCCAAAAAAAACATAAAAGTACACATTAATTTTAAGTTTGTATGACAATTAAAAGTCAATCCTCCGGGGGGTTTTAGGGGGCGGTAGGAAAAAAACTGGCAATTGAAATGATTTTTTATGGTCATATTCGGATTCAGCGACCCCAAAAACCTAGAAATAACTGGGTCTACCCTCTGGGTCTGCCCACTTTTTTTTTTTTGTGTGCCTGTGTAATTAGACGATGGTGATAAAACACAATTAAAATTATTTTCTGTTTCTTGTGCGTGAATTTTCTAATTTAAATGCCCAGATGATGTTCTTCAACGAGGAACGAAATGTATGCAATAAATTAAAAAATATTAAACAAAAACATTAAAAAAAGGCTTAGAGCTCAAATATTTTATTTTCTAAATTTAAAATCTAAAATTTTTTTTCCCCTTAACCCTTTTATAGAGCTTGAGACAATCTTTCATTAAAACTTAATGTGCGCCAAATCCGATAATTTAAAACCCAGGCCTCTTTCGAACAAAGTTTAAGGTTTTTGGAAAATTTCCACCAAAATTTTGGATTTTGAAAAATGAAAAAATGTAAAAGACGTTTTGCGATTCATTTTTTTTTATTAAAAATACTAATATTTATCAAAAAAAAATGTCTTCGAATTTTGAACTCTTGCCCAAAACATTAAATCATGATAATGTTTTGTGGAAGACATGGGTGTACTTGCCAAAGCAAAGTTTTTTTAGAAAAAATAATGTTATATTACTTTGCTATTTCATGCAAAACGAATTGAAATATCAGTCGAGGACCCATTAAAAAACCAAAAGAGCTGTACATTTCGTAAGTGAGTGCAAAAATAGGTGCAAAGAAGTGTTTTTACATTTTGGAGAGTATAAAAGATTCGGCATCAAAGAACATAACACTCTCACTGGTTTTATGTACATTTGATAAACAAATGGAAAATTTTCATGCGAAAAGCTTAGAGTTGGTAAAAAAGTAGTTGTGGTAAAAAAGTGATTTTTTTTTCACAAAAAAAAATTATATTAAAAAAATTTAATGAACCCAAAATTTTTGGTAAAAAAAAATTTTGATGAAAAAAAAGTTTTTGATAAAAAGAAAAATTTTTTGATGTAAAAAAAATTGATGAAAAAAAAAATATGAAAAAAAAAATTTTAGGTGAGAAAAAAATTGATAATAAAAAATTTTACAAAAACATTTATGAAAAAAAAATTTGATGAAAAAAAACAATTGATGAAAAAAAAAAATTAATGAAAAAACACAATTTCGAAAGCATAGAAAGTAAACTAACTGCACTAAGATCAAATGCCCTAAAAGTTGGTTTAAAAATCAATATAAAAAAGACCAAGCTTATGCGTATAGCTACTACAAACACAAACAACCTATACATAAATGGAACAGCTATCGAAAACGTAGATTCCTTCTGTTATCTCGGATGCATTGTTTCGAAAGATAATGGTGCTAGCGATGATGTTGACAATAGAATTAATAAATCCCGAAATGCTATGTCGAAATTGCAAAATATATGGCAGTCAAACGAACTATCTCAACGCACAAAGATTAAGATATATAATGCGTGTGTCAAATCGGTTCTTTTGTATGGTTGCGAAACGTGGGGCCTTACAAAATCCCAGATAAGAAAACTGCAAACATTTGAAAATCGATGTCTTCGCAGAATAATACGATGTTTTTGGCCGAATACTATTAGTAATGCCGAATTATTAAGCCAAACCAACCAAAAATCGATCACCTATGAAATGAAAAAGCGGAAATATGGGTGGATCGGTCATATACTAAGGTCAAACAACACCATTGCCAAAATAGCTCTACAGTACAACCTCCAAGGTTAAAGGAGGGTAGGCAGACCTAAAAATACATGGCGCAAAACCGTTGAAAGAGAGTTACAACCGATTGGCTATTCATGGGCAGATGCGATACGAACAGCACCAAACAGAACGAGTTGGAGACTATTAACTGAGGCCGTTTGCTCCCAAGCTGGAGATTAGCGGATATATATATATAATGAAAAAAAAAAATGTTGATGAAAAAACAAAAAAAAAATGAAAAAAAAATTTTGATAAAATAAATAATTTTGGATGAAAAAAAAAAATTAATGCAAAAAAAATAAAAAAATTTTATGAAAAAAAAATTTGATGAAAAAAAATTGATGAAAAAAAAATTTGATAAAAAAAGTTATAAAAAAAACAGTTTGATGAAAAAAAAATTTTATGAAAAAAAAATTTGATGAAAAACAAAGTTTGATGAAAAAAATAAAATTGATAAAAAAAAAAATTTTATGAAAAAAAAAATTTTTATGAAAAAAAAAAATTTTTTTGTTGAAAAATAATTATTTTACTTTTTATACACCAGCTTGTGAAAAACGAGTTTATTCACCACGAGGTGAATTGTTATCCAAGTTATTAAAATTTTTGGTTTTAAGAAAATGAAAATAGTAATTCTTGTTTTCTTTTTCGTTAATTGTTAGCTTATATAGTCACACTGAGGTGGCGTCCTGCAACTTTTTTAAAATTAGACACCAGCCTAAAAACATTATCATGTTCAAAAATATTAATCGTTCAAGTGGTTTTCGAGATATCGCCATTTGAAATTTGTAAAAAATTTCCAAGCATTTTTTTTCATTTAAACTTATAAATTAACGTAGTTCTTTATTTTTTTTTTTTACAAATTTTCAAAACTCCAAAACTTTGATTGCCAAGCGCCTCGGTTTAAAAATACAAATGGTGAGTTAAAATATGTATTCTGTTTAACAGGAAAAGAGTCCTATACTTCTTTATATCGATGCAGGAATGAAGCAACAAATCGTTATTTTAATTAAAGTTAAAACAAATATTTGAGCACTATTAAATTTCTCAGAAACTTTAAACTTTTTTTTTTCTTAGCAAACTACTTCACAAATGAAATAAAATTTAATTATGTAAAATCTTTTTTTTTCTCTCGTTTTTTTTAAGAGTATAGTATTACAATAATACTTGTATATTTAGCATTCATTTCAAGTTTATTAAATAACATTGAAATGCATTTCAGTTCAATAAAATGGAATGCAATGGAATCTTAAAAAATAAGAAATAAAAAAAAAAAAAATAACTGTACCAAATACAATACAAATATGTACATTAAGGTGGACCTCCGATGAATGGAAAATTTTAAAACTCATGTGTTTCAAAATCGAACCTCGATTTTAACAAAATTGTCACGTGATAGAAAAACTTGAGTGACCGTTTATGAATCGGGACAACAAAACCTATCAACTTTCTGTGGTTTCATCCAAAACGCAGAGAGACAATCCTCACATTTGTAGAGCGGTGTTATAACTATTTTTTTTTAAAAAAATATATTGTAATTTTCCAATCTTAAAATTATTTTCACTGCTCCAATGGTGCGTGGTAGAGTGGTGAGTACCAAGACCGACCCTCATTAATTTTTACGTTTAAACATTTTTTCAGAATAAACTCATACTCTATTTCCAATTTCAAAGGGGGCTCCAATACAAAATAACATTTTTAAAGTTTGCTTCAACCGCTCTAACTGCCCTAAGAGTGCCCCTTAGAGCAGTAAAATTAATAACCGACACAAAATATTTTTTAGTCCAAACATTTTCTCTGAATACGCCTACACTATATCTGTAAGCCTTAAGGCAGTCCCCATACAATTTTTTTCGTTTCTTATAAAATTTGTTTTTTAAATCAGTTTCTGTCGGTCCAATAGTGCGTCCTAGAACGGTCATTAGTGAGACCGACCCCCATTAAGTTTTTTCCTCCAACATTTTTTAAAAACATACATATCGAGGGCCTAGATTCAAAACCCTCTACCTAAAAAAACACAACTTTTCAGAAGAGCAAAAAACTGTTTATTTCGCGTATTGTTAGAGCATTTAATATTCGATATTCTGCAATATTTTTTAAATCAACTACAGAATGTCACATATAGTTCATTTTTTAAAATTTTGCACTATTGGGGATTTTATGATAGATAGAGGGTTTTGTCTCTCAAAAATATTAAGTACATAAATCAGATAAAGGGTTTTGCATTTTAATAAAATTGAATTATTATGATTTCATTTACGACATCGGTAAATTTTTAACGTGATTTATTAATGATAATGGTTTATAAAAAATTCCGAAATCGCGTTTTTGGTCCACAGGCGCTGATTTTAAGCACAAAAATTATTTTTTTTACCAAATTCACCTCAAAAGTTGACAAACTGTTGAGTATGTTATGTAAAAAATTAAAAAAACTAAAAACGCGATTTTGGTCTACAGATGCTGATCAGCATCGCGATTTTAAAGATTAAAATTTTTATTTGATAATGAAAACAAGACATCCAAATTTTAACCCATATTTTTCAAAACAGTCAAACAAGAATTTTCAGACATAATTAGCATCAGTGGACCAAAATCGTGGTTCTGAAATTTTGTTGACAAATTCATGTTCAGCATGCAAAAATTAGTATGAAAACATGTAATGCATGATAAAATTATACCAAAAAATATTTATTAATTAATTATTTGAAAAGATAGAGGGTTTTACATTCAGAAAAACTAATTATGTAAGAGATATAGAAAACCAAAAATACAAAAAAAATATTTTTGTTCTGAATTTTACACCATATTTTGCCATCAAAAAGTAATTTCCGTGAAAATGGAAGATAGAAAGTTTTGAATATAGGCCCTCGATATGTCCTATCTCCACTCCCTTAGTGGGCTCCCATACAAATAACATTTGGATCAAATTTTATTAAAATGAAATTTTGAATGGGAGCTCACTTAGGGAGTGGAGATGGAGCTAAGGTGTGTTTTGAAAAAAAAATTGAAGGGTAAAAATAAATGAAGGTCGGTCTCACTAATAACCGTTCTAGGACGCACTATTGGACCGGTAGAAGCTGATTTAATAAAACAAGTTTATAAAATATAGAAAAATAGTATGGGAACCGCCTTAAGGGTTAAAGATAGAAGGTAGGTGTGTTCAGAGAAAATGTTTTGACTAAAAAATACATTTAACTGCTCTAGGGGCACTCTAAGCGCAGGGAGATCGGGTGGAGCAAATTTTTAAAAATGTCATTTTGTATGGGAGCCCCCTTAGAAATTGGAGATAGAGTAGTAATTAGTGTTTATAAAAAACCGACATTTTGGAAAACCGGTTTCTCGGTTAACCGAAAATCAGTTTTTTCGGTTAACCGGTTTTCTCGGTTAAACCGGAATAAAAAAACCGGTTAACCGGTTTTTTCTTTAACTGAAAAAACGAACAATTACTTGAAAATACCGGTTTTTTATAAAAAAAATTAAAGCGACTATAGCTAAAGTTAACATATTTGTTTCTTTCAGAAAGGTTTGCAACTATTACGCTATAAAAAAGCGATATTTTAGTAATGTACTTTAATTGCCCATATTCCCTAGAACTTCAATTTAATTTGTATTGGTTTTATTTAGAAAAATACATTTATTCGTTATAAGTAAATTGCAGTTCCGAATTTTATTTTTATTTTCTTTTATTGACATTTTCGCTATTAACAGGGATTTTAGTATCTGGTTAACAGTCACTTATTAAGTTTTTCATGAAATGTTCAAAAAAACGCTGACAACGGTGAGTATTTCAAATTTTTATTAGTTTCGGAAAAAAATTCTTATTTAGAAAATAATTTCTTGAAGACAAAAAATATTTTAGACGTTCTTTCTCGCGGATTTTTAATTTGTTTTCAACGAAATTTTGAAAATATCGTAAAAAAATAAGTGTAAACCCTTAATATTTGCGAAAATATTCCGTTTTGAATGTATTTAAAAAACCGGTTAACCGACAGAAAAAAAACGGTTTTCGGTGCACCGGAAATCTTCAATTCCGGTTAACCGGTTTGCAAAAAAAAACCGAAAATTTAGGAAAAAACCGTTTTTTCGGTTAACCGGTTTATAAACACTAGTAGTAATTTATTCTGAAAAAATGTTTAAGCATAAAAATTAACAGGATTGGAAAATTAGATTTTTTTTTTCAAAACCCACGGTCATACTAGGCAAACAATTTGTAAAACCTATAGAAGTTTTCCTCTAAAAAATTTCAAAAAAATCAAAGAGTTGGGTAGAAACTTTTTTTTAAGTGTTATAAAACCTAAACCAGAAGACTTTTTTTCCTAAATTTCTGTTGATTTAACAAGCTGCCTATTTTAGCTTTAAATTGTATACTCCAAATCGAATTTATCTGTTTGGTGTCTATTATTTTATTTTTACATTTTTAAAGAAACCTAAATCGGTGAAACTGCCTCATCCATGGGGCACTTGCACCAAGAGGGTGGGACACAATCGCCAAGGAATACAATTTCTAGAAATTTGTGAACAATATCATTTTTTGGAAGAATCATTATTAGAAATATAATTTAAAAATAAAAAATATATATTTATAATATAAAATGTTAAATTAAAAAAAAAAAATATATATGGGGCATTCCAAGCCAAATCACTCACTTTTAGACCCGACCCCTTACGATTTATTTTGTTTTTGGATATGTTTTAGTACTTATTAAATGCAACTTGGACACCAATTTTCAGCCTTTTATTTCAAGATGGTGTTGAGTAATCAATTTTTCAAAATGGCGATTTTCTCAAAAAAATTAAAAAATTTAAATTTTTAATTAATTTTGACCATTGAAAAATATAGATATTTTAAAAAAAGTTGGACAATGTTTTGTTGGTATTTAAATGTAGTTTTAGAAAAAAAATATGAAAAAATTATTCAAAGTAATTATCACTTATTTTTTGACGTTTAAAAATTAAAATCGACTTTTTGAAAAAGTCCGAAACCTTCGATTTTCTTCTAAAAAATTGTAAAAATTGTACTCTAAATTACGCAACTTTTAAGCCATAATTCGAGATGTGACCACAATTCTTTCTATTTTTTTTTTTAATTTTTAAAATTGCACCTTTTATTTTTTGGCTCTGATTTATTTTATATGGTGCTCCAAAAAAAATAAATTGGTAGATATTGACCCTAACTTACCTTAGATATATTCATTTCGAGGTAAAAATACGTCTCACAAAAATTTAGAACGATCGGAAATGGGTAAGGCGTTTAGCATGGACCTTAAAGTTTAAAAAACGGATTACAAGGAAAAATATGATTTTTTTTCTGTTTTCGCAATATTTTTGGTATTTTAAGTTAAGTTTTAATTTAAGCAATTACGGAATTATGATGTAGAGTAAAATACCTTTCTAATAAGGTACTAAAAACTTAAATCGGTTGCAAATCAGCTAAGTTATTACAACTTCCCCAGGCATCTAGCGTGTGTCATACCGCTTGATTAAAGAATACGAGTCCCTTTTTTTAAATTTATTGAAATTTTCTACTGTAATAACATTTTTTCATTATTAATGTTTCAGTGTAATATTTTTTTGGTTTTTCCAAATTTTAAAACAAAAAAAAAAATTTTTTTTTTTTTAATAGAGATTTCAATAGGGTGTTGAAAATGCAGGCATTTTTAGCATTAATTTAAAACATGTTAGCAAAACACAATATGAAAAATACTTGTCATCTTATTACATTTGAACTTGAAGAATAAAAAAATGTTATTACAGTAGAAAATTTCAATGAATTTCAAAAATCGGATTGTATTGCTAAATCAAGTTGTCTGCCACACGTTAGATGCCTGGGGAAGTTGTAATAACTTGGCTGATTTTCAACCGATTTTAGTTTTTAGTATCTTATTAGAAAGGCATTTTACTCTACATCATAATTCTGTAATTGCTTGAATTTAAAATTAATTTAAAATACCAAAAATATTGAGAAAACAGAAAAAATCATATTTTTCCTTGTAATCCGTTTTCTAAACTTCAAGGCCCATGAGGAAAGCCTTACTCATTTCCGATCGCTCTAAATTTTTGTGAGACGTATTTCTACCTGTATTTCTACCTCGAAATGAATATATCTAGGGTAAGTTAGGGTCAATATCTACCAATTTATTTATTTTTTGAGCACCATATAAAATAAATCAGAGCCAAAAAATAAAAGGTGCAATTTTTAAAATTTAAAGAAAAATAGAAAGAATTGTGATCACATCTCGAATTATAGCTTAAAAGTTGCGTAATTTAGAGCAGAATTTTTATAAATTTTTACAAAAAAATCGAAGGTTTCGGACTTTTTCAAAAAGTCGATTTTAATTTTTAAACGTCAAAAAATAAGTGATAATTACTTCGAATAATTTTTTCATATTTTTTTTCTAAAATTACATTTAAATACCAACAAAACGTTGTCCAACTTTTTTTAAAATATCTATATTTGTTAATGGTCAAAATTAATTGAAAATTTCAATTTCTTAATTTTTTTGAGAAAATCGCCATTTTGAAAAATTGATTACTCAACACCATCTTGAAATAAAAGGCTGAAAATTGGTGTCCAAGTTGCATTTAGTAAGTACTAAAACATATCCAAAAATAAAATAAATCGAAAGGGGTCGGGTCTAAAAGTGAGTGATTTGGCTTGGAATGCCCCATATATATATATATATACTTCACATGGGACACATTCTCCAGCAAACTACCCCATCGAATACATCCGTCATCGGCGAATCAACAACATGGGGCACTTTCACCGGCGAAATAACACCATTTTAAGTGGCGTGTGTTCCCCATGTGGTACATCCGTCGTCGGCTAATATGCCCCATGGGGTACATTGACCTGCAAACTGCCCCATCCTCAATCTGGCGAATGTGCTCAAGAAGCGGACACTTACAAAAAAATAAAAAAATGTACTCTTAATTATTACTTATTAAAACAAACTCATTGCAGTTTTTTTAATTGATAGTAACGGATAACCACAATGAGCAATTTATTTGAATATCACAAAATAATGAAGTTATTACCAAATATACTGACTTGTAATATTTTTTCAGCAACCTAAAATATACAAAAGCACAAATGTCCGCTTTCATATGTAAAGTAGAACGGTGTGAAAGATGATTGATAAATTAACATTTGACTTATTCGCCACAATTTAATACCTCTCTTAGTATAAACAAGTAAGAGTGTTAAATTCGGAGGTGCCGAATCTTTGATACCCTCCAATATGCAAAAAAAATAATCCAGGGACGTTTTTTTTTGGGCGGGGGGGGGGGGTCGGAAATGGTAATTGGGGGGGGGGGGGAATTTCCTTTCGAATATGTGTTTAAAAATTCATTCTTATGCTTTTACACTAAAGAAATACAGTTTATCATTAAAAAAAAAAAAAAATCCACACCCATAAAAGGGGGGCGGACCGAAAAAACGACATTATCTAATTCTCTGAGTCCAAATGCAGGACTTTGAACTTCTTGTAGCATAAAAATGTTGCATTTGTTAAACAAAAACACAAAAAATCACGTAAAAAAGTGGTATATTTCATGGGTTGGTTTAGTTCTCTAAGGGGGAACTTTTTCCCCCTTGGTCCGATTTAGGGCATTTCCAAACTTAACCTGCCTAGGAATATAAGACATATTCGTGCCAAACTTCGCAAGTCTACCTCTTTTATTTTGGACTGTATCGTGTCCTCTACAGATGAACAGACGGACGGACGGACAGACGGACATCGCTAGGATGTCTTAGAATCGATCACTGATCAATAAAATATATACTTTATAGGGTTCTAGACCGATATTTCAATGAGTTACACACGGAATGACAAAGTGAGTATACCTCCATACTGTGGTTGGAGGGTATAAAAATAAGTGGGCGTGACGAATGCGCCCTACTGACGAATGTGCCCCTCTCTACACTAGATACATTTTCAAAAATGAGACTTTACTTTTAAAACTTAAAAATATCAGACTAGAACACTTTCAAGAATTTTTTTAGGATTTTTTTAAGATTAGGTAGGAAAACAAAAATTTTAAACAAAACAAATTTGGGATTTGGACCATTTTTGAAGAAGTTATGAGCAAAAGAAGTTTAAGTAAAGAAAAAAACTACCAATTTTTGAAAATTCTTCATCTTTTGTACAGATCATAAAAAAAATCTGAAAGTTTACCACGATGGTGTTTCAGAAGGGTGCCAAAAACTGCATGTAAAAAAATTTTATTCCCATTTGACATGAAATGCCCCATATATTTCTTTCATATGTCCCCAATTTCAATGTGCTTGCGTCAGAGCAAATTTTTATCCTAACGAGCTAAAATTTTCGTGAATTATTTTTTACCTTAACCTCACACATAACTGGACTCCGATTTTGGAAAATCAAAAATTAGTAAATAAGATCCACCTTAAAATACATACATAAGAAAATACTTGAACAAATATAAGCAAGAGACGTTTTCACTTACCGGAAGTACAAAGTAAAACGATTGCTGAATAAGCGATTAATCCTGAAGGGCACGATGACATTATTTTCTTGTTGCACTACTGATGTAGTCGATGATGATGATGAAGTTGCAGCTGCAGCTGCTGCTGCAAATCGCAATGATGTTGCTGATGATTGTTAACGTTGTTTTCATATAAATGAAGGTAAAAAGTAAAAATACCAGCTCCAGGAAAAAAAAACTTACAAATGAAATTGTAAAGATGCTTTATAGCAGCAACAAAAATTACATACAAAAAAATACACAGTGTATTGTGTGATTGTAGGTATCTTTAACTTGTTTATGTGTGAGTTTTTTTTTTTTTTGAAAAAAAATTCACGTAGTTAACAAATTTCAGTGCTGTTTTTAGTGCAGTTTTATAAAACTTTTCCTTGTTTTTTTTTTGCTTCTCTCCTCCTTTAACTCCTAATGATGTTGGGTGGGTTCAATTGCATTTTGTTGGGGGGTTTTTTATTTGAATTTAAGGTTGGCTTCATTTTGTTTTTACTACACATACATATATATTTTTTTTTTTGTTTTTAGAAAAGAAGCCTTTAGGCTTTTCTAAGGCAACAGGACCCGATGGTTTATGCTGTACATATTACGCTCATTTTAACATTGTGTCATGTATGTTCTATCTATGTGGCAAAAACAAAAAAAAAAATAAACATCATTATTATCAACGTCATCATACAAACTGAATTTTTCCCCGATTTACTAAAACACTTGGTACTTGGTATGTAGCACGTTGTCTAATGCACTGTTTTTAAACATATCGACTTTGAAATTGTTGGGGGATATAAAAAGGAAGGAAAATAAAGTACTTTTATTTACACAACTAGTTAAAGCTAACTACAGTGGGGAAAATTTAAATAATAGCATGCTAATTTTAAGCCATTTACTTTTTAATAACTAACTTGTTAGATGCAAGGGCGATTTTGAACATGAATAGAATTTTTGACAACCATTACGAAAACAACGTATTAATTAGCGTGTCTTGTGTTCTAAATTTGTATGCAAAATTAGAACACTTTTAAGAAAAAATTACAAAAAAAAAAATTTAATAAAAAACCAGAGTCCTACCAGCTTCCAATGATTCCAATCTTAGTGCATTTTGATAAAAAAAAAAAGTTGCTATAGTTTACAGAGATTTTGATATTTTATTTTCCATGTTAATTGCGAGCTGAATCCGAAAATAGAATCCAAAAGTATAACAGTATAATAGTAGAACAGTTTTCGAGATATTGCTCATTTTCAAATTTTACATTGGTTTTAATAAATTGAAAATATCCCAATTAAGTAAAAGTATTAAATGCCTTTTTAATTCTTAATGCAATATTTTACCTTTCGATTATAACCTTACTACCCGACAACACCTACCATAATTGTGTACAGTAAACAGTGTAGGCAACAACAAATGAAAAACATATTTAAAATAAGTGATAAAACATTTAAAAAACCATCACAGTAATTATTCATTTGTTTTAACAAACATCAACATTTATTTTTTACTGTTAATAAAATTTTCTAAAATAAATAACATTCAACACTAAAAAATAACTTCACTTTCATTTTTTTACCAACAAATTCAAAAAAAAAAAAATTACCTACGACAACATTAAAATGAATGATTTCGTAGTTTATTTTTACGAGTTTTCTATTGAATTTTATTTAAAATTTTTTTTTTAATTTTTAAAATTTCTGGGGAATCGATCCCATCATGCCAAAGTCACTTGATACACACATGTTTTTATATTTCTATAATAATTTTTTATTTTTTTTTTTTCTACAAAAAAATAACCCACACAAGATGGTAAAAACTAATATTTTTTTTTTAAAAATGCCAACAGTTAAAAAAAAAAAAAAGTTCACAAATCATTAAAAATTAAAGAAAAATCACTTATTTTTACTTACAGAACAAAAATAAATGATTTTAAAAATGAAATGCTAATGAAAGTCTATTTTGTATGTCGTTATTTTTGAAACAACGAACAGAAATAGTCATTTAATAAAAGTGATGACTGAAAAAATGTTTTTTCGTAATACTTTTTAAATAATCTGCAAACAGGTTATGACATAACTTTTTGAGTGTAGACATAAAGCAACAAACACACACAAAACAAGAACAACCAATAAATTGTTGTTATTGTTTTGTGTGTGTTTATTGTTTTATATCCACATAATTATGGAAGGTGTAGCCACACCCTTCGAAGCTATTTATTTATCGATAATCTGTGACATCGCAATTGTGTTTTAAAATGTATCCAAAAATATGTCAGACTCAAATTGGCAAATTTTTTGATATTTAGTAAATTTTTTGTAACGTTTGGCATTTTTGCCAGATACTACACTAAAAAGGCAAATTTAATCGCCACTGTAAAAACCCCAAAAGTTATATTCATTTGCCATTCCACGCAAAACGAGTTGAAATATCGGTCCAGGTACCCATTAAGTTTATATATTATTGATCTATTTCTAGGACACTCTAGCTGAATACATCCGTCCATCTGTTTGTGAAAAGCAAGATGCAGTCCAAAGCAAAAGAGCTGTAAATTTGGTAAATGAGTTTAGTACTTAAGTGCAAAAAGGATTTTTACATTTACAGTATAAAAGATACGACACAGAAGAATTTAACAGTCTGAGTTATTTTTTGTGAATTTTTGAAACGTTTTTATGTCAGAAGTTTAAAATTAAAAAAAAAAAAATTTGGTAAAAAAATAAAATTTAGATGAAAAAAAATTGATGAAAAAAAAATTTGATAAAATAAAAATCAATGAAAAAAATTATAAAAAAATTGATGAAAAAAAAATGTTGATACAAAAAAAAGTTTTCGAAAAAAAAATTTTATAAAAAAATTAATAATTATTTGAGACTGAATTTTTTGGAAAAACCAAATATTCAGTTATTTGCTTTAGGGTTTTCTTAATCGAATGTTATTTACAAAAAAAATATTTTTGTTAGGTTGACAAATAATTTTTGGCCAATATTGGTCGATTCACGATATTTAGCACTTATTTTCCAAGTAAAATCACGCTATGAAGCCAAAACTAAAGTCTAATAGCTAATTTAATTCGTGTTTTTTCTATAAGCACAGATCGAGCTCGGACTCTAATTATATTAGTTATAAGGGTTCAAGTTGAAAAAATACAGAATAAATTTTGACAGTTTTCATCACTACAATTCTATTTCTAACAATCTCAACCTTACTTCATACCTTCATTCAACTTTTTTGTCTCTTTCATTATTTCGCAAGGGTAACCAACATGATCTAGAATTGCTGAGACAAATGAAGGAATTGCATTTTCTGTTTCGGAGACGTGCCTAATTGCGACATATTTTGTCAGTAATTTTATTAGTGTTTTTTCTGTAAGTACAGATCGAGATCGGGCTCTAATTATATATTTGTTAAAAGGATTCAAGTTGAAAAAATGCAGAAGAAAAATTGAATTTCTAAAAATTATAGACATTTCTGGTATTCCCATACCAGTTTCAAACACCCTAGTTAGTGTTATCATCAGTAGGATTTTAAATGTCGGTTTGTCTTGTTAATGGAAATTGTGTTTTTTATATGTGAATATTTATAGTTTATACAGAATAAATTTTAACAGTTTCCAACACAATAATTCTATTTCTAGCAATCTCAACCTTACTTCATACCTTCTTTCAACTTGTTTGTCTCTTACATTATTTCGCAAGGGTTAATTAAATCAGAGACCAAAAACCGTTATGAGATTTATTGAAAAAAAATCAAATTTAACTGTTCAAAAATATTTTTTCAAATAAAAATTAAAAATAACAGTTTGAAATGATTTATATAAATATCTGTTTAAAATAACAGAAATAAAAAACTTTTATTTATTATAACAATTATCAAAAACTCTTTCAGCCTTAAAAAACTTGAGGTGCTAAAATAAAACTAAAATAAACGCACTTAAAAGAATCCTATTGATAGCTAATACTTCAATCATTGATTTAAATATATAAAATTTGGTTGTTTTTTTTTTAAATAACTGTTATAACACTTTTTCGAAAATTTAATGAAAGTCTCGAAGATCAAAATCTCTGTAAACTAATGTTATTACACTTAAATTAAAGACATCTGAATTATTAAAAAAAAATAATAATAAATAATCACGGAGAAAAGAAACATGATTGCATCAGTTTTAACAACTTTAACATAACATGATTCTTTCGATCACATTATGAATTTCGCTGATCATTCCATGGAAAAAAATTGTCATTTTAAATTCCACTGATTTGGTCCGAAATAATTTTGTTAAAGTAAAACCACTTTTTCGAAAATTAAATGAAAGTCTCGAAGATCAAAATCTCTGTAAACTAACGTTATTACACTTAAATTAAAGACATCTGAATTATTCAAAAAAAAAATAATAAATAATCACGGAGAAAAGAAACATGATTGCATCAGTTTTAACAACTTTATCATAATATGATTCTTGCAATCACATAATGAATTTCGCTGATCATTTCATAGAAAAAAACTTGTCATTTTATAATTGGTAAGAATTATAGTACGATTGTAACTATCATAAATATGATCAACTGATCAGTCATATATAACCCCCTCCCGTATGTTTGATTTGGTGTGCTGTAATCATGTTCCCAGCATGTTCTTTCTTTTTGGGTTTCATTAAGAACAAGTTGAAAATAAAACTTCTGGTAACACAAATTTGTTCAACGTGTGAAATACTTCATTGCAGTAATAAAAAATATTCAATGAATTTAATTAATTTAGTCCGACCATACCTATATTGTTTTTTTAATTAATGAAGCCCAATATTTCTTTAATTAAAATTTTAAAATATCAATATATCAAAAAAAATGCTCAACAAAATCTATTAAACAAATATACATCTATTTAAATTTCTCTTACTGTTTTAATGCACATTCATACATTTATATGTGTGTATGCAAGTGAAATGTTAAAACAACAGCATGTAAACACTAACACGAATTGACACAAAATGCATTAAAAGTGGTTTTGTATGCAACAGTAGTAGTATTTGTAGTAGTAGTAGTTGGAGTAGGATAGTATTTGCAGGAGTAGAGGAAGTCAAAGCAGACGAAACATTATTTATAGCTGGCATAGTACGAGTGAGTATATAGTAAAAGGATCACTACTATAAAATAAGTCTCTGAGGATTTTAAAAGTTAAATAACTTTGTAATGCCGCCATAGTTAATTTTTGAATTCGTAAACACTTTTAGAAAAAGTTTTTTTTTAAATAAAACTTTAGCTTTTTATAAAAACGCATAATGCATGACATTCTTTTGAATTGTTTGTTTTTTTTTTTAAGGGAACTACTTTAATTTCCGGTTTTGAATTTTATATAAAAACTAAATAATTTGTTTTATTATAGATTTTTATTTAATTTAATTTAATTTATATTTATTTTTTCATTTTATTTTAAATAAATTTCCATTTACTTTTTTTTATATATTTTTTGTTTTATTTTCTATTTTTAAACACTCGCGTCTTGTTTTGTATTTAATTTCCGTTTCGTCCGTTTATCTGTAAATCCAACATTTAACTGAATTGTCATTGCCTTCGTTGCTTAAGGATATGCTTCGGCATATTTACTTCCCCATTTATTTTGTTCCATTTATATTTGTCTAGTTCAAAAAAATAAAAAAAAAATACTAAAAACAAAAATGTTCGTATGCGGTTGTCGTTAGTAAAATCGTTTTGTGGAAAATAACACAAACAACAAAAGAGCATTCGGAAATATAATACAAAAAGAGAGTAAGTTAATATTCTCAGTTTTTTTCTATAACAATAGGATAAATTCTCTTTCATAAAGTGGGATTATAATGTCAATTTATTTTGAAGGGTTTTATTGTTAAAAAAATTTGTGACAGTAAAACCCTTTAATAATGGAGTTTGGTGTAAAAAATTGTGAACATAAAGGGCGCAAATTTGGGCTGCAGATTTTGATGAATGTTTTTTACTATATTTTCAAGCAGGTTTATTCTAGCTCGAGGTCACTATTTTCTTTACTAATTTAAACTATGATATTCACATAAAATAATTTTCGAGGAATTAATTTTTCTGTTTCAAAATTTATTTATGCTGATCAATTTTGCAAGACTTATTGTTAGTCGACACGCGTTTTGAAATTTGTTAGATTCCATTGTCAACACTATTTAGCACATATAAAAAACATTTACTACAACACAAAAAATAATATTGCATATTTTATTTTAATTAAAATTTTGATTGTATTTTAATTTCATATTAATTAAATTTTTAGTTAAGATAATTAGTTGTTTAATTAAATTTTTAACTTTACTTTAATTAATTGTTTTTTTTTTTGCCCAAGACTCAACATCAGACAAATTCGACATCTAGGGCGACATTCATTAACTCCAAGTGACATATGGGAATCCATGCCAAACAGGATACTTGGCTTTATTAAAAGACTTAGCTTAAAGGGCAACTGCTAGGCTGCACAAAAGATCATATTGGTCGCAGTGCATAGGGCCTTTTCTAATCTAATCTAATTAATTGTTTTTAAATTTAATATTAATTAAATATTTATTTTATATGATTAATTGTTTAATTAAATTTTTATCTTTACATATTTTTTTTGTTTGTTTTCCGTGTGAGTGCGAGTGTGTGTTTTTTTCTTGCATTGTATTACATACAAAAATAAAATACATAAAATACTTATAAACAGTTTGTTGAAAGTTTTTTTATTTCTCAGTTTTTTTAATTCTCATTTTGTTAATAATTTTATGAATATAAAAGGTTTATGATCAACTATATAAAATTAACTCAAATTAAAGGTTTATGTCTTTACGGCATAAATATATTTGGTAAAGTTTGAAGATATATTTTTGTTATAGTATACTATTTTATTTATTTATTTTTTTATTATAATATTATAATATTATTATCTCTGATGGAAGCACAGCTGAGTGCTACCGGGCGCGTCCACAGGTTGCGGATAGTGGAAAGTTCCGTAGATATACGGAACAGCTGCAACTGCAGTCGCGGACAATCAGCGGTTCCGGGAGGAGAGTCTCAGAGGGTTTCCGGGTGGCGCCGGACTCCTAACAAGTTCTGAGTGCCAATGATACTCGGAACGTCAAGGCGAGAGATTGGCGCCTTCAAATAACCAATTGCCACCAACAGCCCGCCTGGAGGCCATGCTGGCAGCCCCAGTTCCAGGATCGGATGCAGAAGCCCAATCAGCTACTCATCTTAAACAAATGATTACCGAAACCTCAAACAATGTAAATGAAAAACAATCGATCCCTCTGATGACGACCTTGAGCTTTAAACAACGGACACGAATTGGAACTTGGAACGTGAGGACGCTTTTAGATTCTTCGAAGCTTGCGCAGGTCTGCAGGGAAGCAAAAACTTACAACCTCGCCTTCCTAGGACTTTGTGAAACCAGATGGCCGGATTCAGGAGAGTTCTCAACATCTGATAATTTTACCATGATCTACTCTGGCAAACCAGCCGATCAACAACGGTCTAGTGGAGTGGGGATACTACTAAGCAGGGAAGCGCGAAATGCGCTGAGAGACTGGCACCCATATTCTGATAGAATAATTACGACTCCGAACACGTGCTCGAAACATCACATGTATACAATGTTATGCACCCACAGAAACTTCTGACACACAGACTAAAGAAGAATTATATAGCCAGCTAGCCAGAGTAACCTCAGCTGCACACAGGGGTGATATATTGTTGGTGATGGGTGATTTTAACGCTCAAGTGGGCAACGATAACTCAAATCGAGAACCAGCTATGGGCGTCCATGGCATAGGAAGAATGACCGAAAATGGAGAGTTGTTTACAGAAATGTGTTTGGGCAACAAACTGGTTATAGGTGGTACAATTTTTCCACACAGAAAAGTCCACAAAGCCACGTGGGTATCACCTGACCATCGAACAGAAAACCAGATCGACCACATCGCTATTAGCAAGACATGGCGTGGCTCCCTATTAGATGTGCGAAATAAACGTGGTGCTGACTGTTCCAGTGACCACCATCTCCTTGTGGGTACCATCAGATTAAGAGTGGCGGCGGTGAAGACGGGTATTCAAACCCACAGAAAATTTGATGTCCAGAAGCTAAATGACCCCAACGTCAAAACTACCTACACCCAGGCCTTGAGAAACTCAGCAGAAACCAACCAAAATCTTACTGACGAATTTGAAAATGTGAGGGACCTTATATGTGATGCTGCAGCAAAACATATTGGATACAAAATCCCCGAAAGAAAGCCGTGGATATCCGATACAACGTGGAATTTCATAACCACGAGAAAAGAAATCAAGTCTCAAATGAATAATGCCAGAACAAGCTTGGAAAAATCCAGACTCCAGGCCAACTACAGTTTTATTGACAGAGAAGTTAAGCGTAGCGCGCGTAGAGACAAGCGTAAATGGGTGGAAAACCTTGCCACAGAAGCACAAACTGCAGCCGAGTCAGGTAGAACACGCGACTTATACAAAACAATAAAAAAACTTACTAATAAAAAATTCAACTCGTCAAAACCGCTACGAAACAGCAACGGCGATCTTATCACTTCAAAAAATACTCAGCTTCAAATTTGGACACATCATTATGCCAACATGCTGTCATCGGACATGCACATACCACATCCAATATGCAATTGCACTACCCATACCGAGAGGGCCGACATACCCGTATCCACCCCTACAGTAGAAGAAATAGTTGACACTATACACGCCCTTAAAAACCACAAGGCTCCAGCACCTGACAACATCAATCCTGAGCTGTTAAAAGTAGACCCCCAAACAAGAGCCTTCCTGCTCCAGAATGTGGTAAAAAGATTGTGGGACAACAATGAGCTTTCCGACGAATTGAAAGAGGGCTTGATCATCAACATACCGAAGAAAGGTGATCTTACAGAGTGTAGAAACTGGAGAGGAATAACACTTCTAAGCATGATAAACAAGATAACCGCTAATATTATCAATAGAAGACTTTCTGACTCCCTTGACAAAGAGTTTCGTTGTGAACAGGCGGGTTTTAGATCACAAAAGTCTTGCTTAGATCATATAAACAGCCTCCGTATTATAATTGAGCAGTCAGTCGAATGGAGATCGCCCCTTTACCTAGTCTTTATAGATTTCGAAAAAGCTTTTGACACACTTTCACACGATGCCATTTGGAAAGCACTGACCTGTAAAGGCGTTCCTAGAAAAATAATTGAGATCATTCAGGAGTTGTACAGAAACGCAAATTGTCGTATACTACACCAAAACTCTATAAGCGACAAAGTTTCTGTTAAAGCGGGTGTGCGTCAAGGCTGCATATTGTCACCGTTACTTTTTAACGTTGTGCTGGACATCGTTATGAAAAATGCAACGGCCAACAACAGAGGCATAATGTGGGGACTTGGCGAGCGTTTGGCCGATCTTGAATATGCCGACGACATATGCCTTCTAACACATAGTCACTCCGACATGTTAGAAAGCCTAAAAATGGTAGAGTCAGAAGCTGCAAAGGCAGGCCTCAAAATAAATATTCTTAAGACAAAGGCCATGAGAATAAATTCCACATGTAACAGGCCATTTTCCATCCAAAACATTCAAATCCAGGATGTTAACACTTTTTGCTACTTGGGTAGCATCATAACAACGACCGGAGGATCTTCTGATGATGTACTGAATCGCACTATGAAAGCCCGACAAGCATTCGGCCAAATCAGCACAGTGTGGAAATCACCAGTCATCTCTACCCACACAAAAATCAACATCTTCAATTCATGTGTGAAATCTGTTCTTCTCTATGGGTGCGAAACGTGGAACATGGCTACCAAAGATGTGAACACCCTGCAAGTCTTCGTCAACAAATGCCTGAGAAGAATATTAACAATTTTTTGGCCCAACAGGATATCCAATGTACAACTCTGGGAACGCACTCATCAGAATCAAATACAAATCGAAGTGTTTAGAAGGAAATGGCGCTGGATTGGCCATGCACTGCGAAGATCTCCAGATGACGTAACCCGTAATGCTATAGATTGGAACCCACAGGGTAGTAGAAGAAGAGGACGACCAGCACACACTTGGCGAAGACAGCTAGACTTTGAAGCTTCGAGAGCAGGCAAAACCTGGAACGAAATAAAGAACCGTGCACCAAGTAGAAACGAATGGCGAAACTTTGTTGAGGCCCTATGCTCCTTATAGGAACTAAAGGAACCAATATATACATATATATATATAATAATAATACAAATAATTATTTGTTTTAATTTTTTTTTTTTTTCTAATTTATACAATTAAAATTTTAATTATTTTTGTTTTTAATTTTAATTAAATTTTTTAATTTATAGTAATAAGTGTTTAATTAGCTAAATATCCATTTATTTTTAATTAACGACATACAAATATTTTTAATTAATATGCGCATTTTAGTGATTGGTCGGGATTTAATTAATTATACCCTACACCACACTGTGGTCCAGGATATAATGAGTTTGTGCTGATGTTTGTAACTACCCGAAATATTGGTCCTAGACCCACCTTTAAGTAAACCGATCGACTTAGAATCACTTTTTGAGTCGATTTAGCGATGTCCGTCCGTCCGTCCGTCTGTCCGTCCGTCTGTCCATGTAAACGGTGTAAACACGATACAGGTCGCAATTTTTTATCAATTGACTTGAAATTTGAAACTTAAGCCTTTTTTGGCCCATGGACGAAGCCTAGTGAAATTGGAAAAAATCGGTCCATATTTAGACCTAGCCCCCATACAAAGGTCCTCTTTTGTTTTTGCTCAAATGACTCTTATTACCGCATTTCAATAGGTATCTTTTCAAAATTTGGCAGGTAATCATGTTTCATCCACACAAATCACCATTCCCAATTTTTAAGAAATCGGACCAGTTCTTCTTGTAGCCCCCATACAAACCACCTTCCCGATTTTCAAATAAATCTTACAAATTTCATGAAAATATAAAATATTTAATTAAAATTGTGTTTGTGTATGTTAAACGCGTACCTTAATAACCTTATCAAATCTGATTATCATCGGACCATTTTTGGTCTTAGGTCCAATGTGAAAATTTCGCACGATATTCAGTTGAAGCGGTTTATTGTCAACAAAAAGAAGCCTATTCCACTCAAATTTGATTTGTGAGTGCTTTTTACACTTATTAAAAATTTGACAAAATATAGATCTAATTAGTCCATGTTTGAACTTGGGACCCATTTTCCGGGAATCACTGGTGTAGGGTATTATAAAGTCGATCTTGACCGACTATAATTTTCGTACTTGTTTTTTAATTAAATCTACAAATTTTTGAATTATTTTTTTTTCTCTGAAGTAGCAAAAGGAATTTAAATGACAACTCTCTAATGTTCTAACAAAAATATTAATACATATTCAACTCTACTCTCATTGAGAATTAGAAGAAGAAAATTGTAAATTCTCTTTGTAGAATAACGATCGGCAAATAACTAACAAAAACCATTTTGTTCAAACTCTGATAAATTTTTAATAAAAAATAAAAATTGTTTTTTATTTTTTTGAGTCGGTTTGTTCACGCTCGAGGTCATTATTTCCTTTACTGATTGAACTATGATATTCTTATAGAATAACTTTCAAGAAAATTATATTTCTGATTTTAAATATATTTAGGCTGGTAATTTTTGCTAGACTTAGTCGGCACGTGTGTCGGAATTATAAAAATAAAATTATGACCACCCGGTAAAAAATGTTCATATATGCACATTAGGGTGGCACGAATTATGACTTTTTTCGAATTTCGCCGATCGCCGGGAAAATTATGGTTTGTTTTCGTCTAAAAACTCTATGTTTAAATTTTAAGCCAAATCGGACAAAACTAACCTGTGGTTTGGGGGGTTAAAGTTTTGCCACAAAAAAAAATCCCATACAAACCAAAAAATTTACTTTTGATTTTTATACCCCCCACTCTAGTGATAGAGGGTATATATAAGTTTGTCATTCTGTTTGTAACACCTCGAATACTGGTCCCCATAAAGTGCATATATTAATGATCCTCGATCGATTTTAAGACGATCTAGCGGTGGCCGTCTGTCCGTCCGTCTGTCTGTCAGTCTGAAGAAAACACGCTCACTTTTTAAAGACTTTACGGAGGCTGCTGAAGTTTGGCATATATGTTGGACATTTACCTGGTCAGGATGATATTGCAATCCAGCGAAATCGGTCAAGTGGTTCTAAAGTTATGAGCAAAAGACTGAATTTTGGCAAGGGTTTTTCGTAAATTTACGAGATATTAAACACGCTAACTTTCGAAAGGCAATTCTGAGGATGCTGAAGCTTGGCATATATATTTGTCGTTCCTCTTGTCTGGTTCGTATTGAGTTTCACACAAATCAGTTCAGTGGTTCAAAAGTTATTAGCAAAACCGTGAATTTTAGATTAGTGTCACCTTAAATTCACATGTTGAAAACCAGTTAAACATGTTTTTAAAACATTGGTAAGTCACAAATATACTTTACAACGTATTTTTGTCACTCAAAAAAAAATATTATTCCTATCCGTGACATATTTATCGTGTTCTATAATGTATAAAAAAACCAAACAAAATGAGTTTTTTACCCTTTCTGCCCTTTCCGAAAATTGGCCCGATATGAGGTCATATCGGGCCAATTTTCAGATCAGATCATATATGAACATATATGGAGGCATATATGATAATATATGGTTATATAAATCCATATATGATCCATATATCTTCATATATGATCATTAGAGTGTCCCTTATTTTGGAAATGTTGGAAATCTTGAGACGGTACCCGCTCATTTTTTTCCTTTTGACTTAAAAATAACTCAGGAAAAATTTTACGCCCCTAGGACCACGCCTTCCCTACGCGACGGGCCCTTAAAGAACGGGGCCTAAAAAATCATTTTTCCATACAAACCAAAAAATTTTTTTTTTGATTTTTAATTTTTTTGTTATTATTTATTATATTACTTGGTTTGCTTATTCACAACAAAAAATTTGATTTTGGTGGGATAAGTCTTTCAGCGCTAAAAAATTTTTCGCAAAAAAAAATTTTGAGCCGCCGGGGTCCTACAGTAAAAAATTTTTAAAAAATATTTTTTTTTAGTTTTGACCAGCAACGGTTTTAGCTGCTATGTTGCTTTAAATGATATATATTCATAAAAAAATATTTTTTGTATCTGTGACATCTTAATCGTGTTCTAAAAAAGGGTAAAAAATGCATTGATGATTTTTTTCGATACACGATAAAAATGTCACAAATATGAATAATATTTTTTTTGGAATATATATCATTAAAAACAACATAAAAACTAAAACCATTGCTTTTCAAAACTAAAAAAAAATATTTTTTAAAAATTTTTTACCGTAGGATTCCTACGGCTCAAAATTTTTTTTTTCGAAAAAGATAAAGATGTCACAGATATGAATATTTTTTTTTTTGGAATATATATCATTTAAAGCAACATAGCAGCTAAAACCGTTGCTGGTCAAAACTA
This sequence comes from Pegoplata infirma, assembly GCA_963921195.1. Taxonomy (NCBI): domain Eukaryota; kingdom Metazoa; phylum Arthropoda; class Insecta; order Diptera; family Anthomyiidae; genus Pegoplata; species Pegoplata infirma. The sequence goes on along the minus strand of OY992540.1, from coordinate 66,197,778 downwards.
AAAAAAAATATTTTTTAAAAATTTTTTACTGTAGGACCCCGGCCGCCCAAATTTTTTTTTTGCGAAAAATTTTTTAGCGCTGAAAGACTTATCCCTCCAAAATCAAATTTTTTGTCGTGAATAAGCAAACCAAGTAATATAATAATTAATAACAAAAAAATTAAAAATCAAAAAAAAAATTTTTTGGTTTGTATGGAAAAATGATTTTTTAGGCCCCGCTCTTTAAGGCCCCGTCGCGTAGGGAAGGCGTGGTCCTAGGGGCGTAAAATTTTTCCTGAGTTATTTTTAAGTCAAAAGGAAAAAAATGAGCGGGTACCGTCTCAAGATTTCCAACATTTCCAAAATAAGGGACACTCTAATGATCATATATATTTCATTTTTACCCGGGTGCTTAATTTTATGTTTTATCACAAAAAATTACTTTTGTCGATTGATTAGCAAAATATCGTACGTTTTGATATAAATGCTCTATTTTTAAATTTTTAGCCAAATCTATTTTAAATTTGTACCAACCAAAAAAATTTTTTCAGGTCAATAAGCTAATCAAGTAAAAAAAATTTTTGGTTTGTTTGGAATTTATTTTTTTTTGACAAAACTTTAACCCCCTAATTATTGTTTGAGAAAAAAAATCTACGATAACAATCCTTAGACCCTTTACAAACCAACATCAATATTTCGAGATAATCGAAAAAGTAATGTAAATGCTTTAAAAAGGGTACATTTTGCGTTGACCAATAGAGTCGGCAATTTGATTGATGTTATATTCGAAAAAAAGTACAGAATAAAAATATCTCACATTTGAAAATCTGTTGATTTGTTTCAAGTTTTTCAAAACCAATCCAGTTATTTTTTCAAAATTCAGCTGAATATTTTCCATTGTCCAGTTATTTGACTTCTAGCATCTGGCAACCCTAGTGAAAATTGGTTATTAAATTTTTAAGTTTTTTTATGTATTTTTTTAATAAAAATATTAGCTGTTTTATTTTTAAGCTTTTATTTTTAAGCATGTTTTTAATAAAAATATTAACTTTTCGATTTTTAAGATTTTTTGGATGAGTTGTCTATTTATTTTATTAATAAAATTATTTTTTTGTTTGTTATTTTCTTCGATTAATCGAATAATTTATTAGATTGAATCGTTTGATCGAACGAAAAAAAAACAATTATTTGAATTGTTCAAACAAAGTTTAAAGGTGAATAATTGACAACTCTAGTTAATACGTTCTTATAAAAGAACAGCCATCAAATTTTACTGAAGACAGTCTTTAACATTATTAAGCTTAGTAGCACAATTCTGAAATTTGTTGGACTTAATTCACATGACTTTGGTGAAAAGCCATTTCAACAAATTTTAGAATTTTAATTTTTTAAGCATTTTTCACCTCTCGCACGAACTTTTGGCCTTTTATAACCCCTAGTAAAATTTGTTGCAGAAAATTTTTGTAAATAAAATGTTTACATTATCAAAAATTCAATCATGAAGATCAAGGCTTTGAGTTTCCACAAAAATCGACATTTTTTAAACCGGTTTCTTTGTTAACCGGAAATATTCATTAACAGCTGTGTCTGCGAGTCGGTAACATAAAAGCCGGTTTAGCATTTTTTTCTTTTATAAGGTTTTAAAATTTTTTCTTAGTTAACCATAAAAATTCCCTCATAATGTCTTATATTTCCCACTATTCCCTTTAATAATATTGACTCTTATAAAGTTATTTTTCATAACCTTAACTCTTCGACAAATGACGCCTGCGCTGTAGTCCGTTACATTATTAACGAATAAAATTCCTTTATTTACACGTGCTTTTTGTATGTTTAAACATATGAGGGCTGTCCCGTCTTATTGTAAATACTATTGTTTTTGTTATTATCAATCACGTTAAATTAAGATTTGATGGATTTGGTTGAACTTAAGTAAAGATTTCTATTTAGTTTGCATTAAAAAAAGAAAAAAAAAAAATATTTAAATAATTGATTACAAAATACTATGTTGGTTTGGTTCTATTTTAAGATGAAAGACTTCAAATTTAAGTTTGGTGGTAAGTGGTAATAAATGGCCTACGTCAATGTGATGATAAATCTTTGGTTTAAATAGTTTTTCATGTAATTCTCTTTTTTTAACTTTTTGTTAAACATACATCAGTTTTTTTTATTCTTTGTTGTTTAATCGTTTAAAAATAAGAAATTCATCACTAACAAGGGAACTATCCCAACTGTTATGCAACGATTTGTCTGAAACTTTTAATATTTATAAAACAGACAATTTTACTGTTGGGTGCATCGGCTTATCGGCAATATAAGTAAATTTTAAAATTTCATTGCCACTTTATGACACAATATGGTCCTTTGGAAAAATTCCGATAACTCTTGATCAAAGATTCCTATTTGACATGGACATCGTAATGACGTCTTCAGATAAAACTTCACCAAAATGTACACATTTTTGTGAATAAGAATATAACTAACAATAAACAGAGTGCCATCTTTGGATAGGTATTAAAAAACCGTTCATCCGATATAAAATTATAGTATAGTTTCTTATGAAGAATTATTTACAATTATTTAGATCAAAAATCTAACAAACAAAAAATCGTAATTTTGACACATTTTTTGAACCATTAAATCCCTGATAAGCCGAGACATTCCAACCATAGAGTCGTTTTTTTTTTTTTAAGTTTCAGGCAAATCGATATACAATAAGGTGAACCATAAAAAAGGATTATAACTTGGATAATAATTCACCTGCTGGTGAATAAAACCGTTTTTCACCAGCTGGTAAATAAAAGTAACGTAATTATTCTTCAAGAAATATTTTTTTTTTTCATCAATTTTTTTTCGTCAAAAGTTTTTTTTATCAATTTTTTTATTAAATTTTTTTTTGTCATAAATTTTTTTTTTCATCAAAATATGTTTTCTCCTCAAAAATAATTTTTCTTCAATTTTTTTTTTTTTTTCATCAAAAAATTATTTTTCTTCAATTTTTTTTTTTCATCAAAAAAATTTTTTAACCAAGTCTAAACTTTCGACATAAGAATGTTCCATTTCTTTAAAAAATGTAAAAAAAACCCGTCAGATTGTTAAATTCTGTGAATCTTTTAAGTATACTCTACAAAATGTAAAAAAACGTTTTTGCACTTAAGTTATACTCTCAATTACCAAATTTACAGCTCTTACTAAGCTAGTGTTTTTCAAAAAAATTAAAAAATTTAGATTTTTAATTAAAATAAAGCCCAGCAAAACTTTGGTAACGGGTAGTGATTATATAACACATTACCAGGTAATGTATATACCTTATTTGTAGCATTATTTTAGGATGTCTTACCAAACATTTGTTCCACAACGTATTATTTTAAATTGAAAAATAATGCATTACTAATAATTTGCTACGTAATGCATGATTATTGGAAAAAATGTATTTCATATTTATTATTTCTAAACATTAAATCATGGATGACTTATATTTGGTTACATTATGTATTATTTGAAAGTTTGAAATAATTCATTTTTTTATAATTGGATACATAATGCATTACAATAACATAAAAAATAATTATTTTATAAAAAAATGCATAAGTTTAAACTAGAGATGAGCTCACGACAGGAAATTTCTAACGACACACACTCACGAACATATTTTATCTACTTACACTCACTTACAATCACGTGAGTAAATTTAATACAAAATTACTTTTTCACTACTCGTAACACCTTATATGTATATTATCTTCTGGTATGCTATATTATTTCATTTCTCGTAACCTATAAAATATCATTTATTTTACACCTTACTCGTATTCTTCGTTATAAATTTATGACTTATTTTATACCTTACTGGTATTCTTTGTGATAATGTGGATGCATTACTTTGAGTCTCATCGCCTGTTAAAATCATCAATGATGCAATGTATAAAATAAGAGATCCTATACCTTATTTTATACCTAATTTGGTAATCTAAATTTTGCTGGGAGATATCTTAAAAAAGGTGGACAACGTTTTGTTCGTATTTAAATGTAGTTTTAGAAAAAAATATGAAAAAATTATTTAAAGTAATTATCACTTATTTTTTAACGTTTAAAATAGAGATGCGCACCAATCACGTGATTACCGTGAATCACGTGAATCACGCGTGAATCACGTGATTCGTGAGTAATTTTATTTTCTACTCACGTGAGCGTGCGTGATCGTGAGTAACAAAAAAAAGTTCGTGCGTGATCGTGCGTGAGTAAAATTGCTGCGTGATTTTTTCGTGATTTTAATTTTTTCTCCGTTTTTTTTTTTGGTTACGTTTTTTTTTATTTTTTAAGTTCTTTCAAATAAGTTAATAAATTTAAATTTAATAAGTTTTTTAAGCAATTTTAAAAAAATTTCGCTCCACTGTTCGAATTGACTTAAAATTTGCCATAGCATATTTCATATTTGGATTTTCAAAATTCAGTATAGTTTTCGAGTTATCGCTGGTCGAAGTCGACTGATTTAGCAAAAGTGAGAAAAATACAACCTGTATAAGGAATATAATCTTATTCCTGTTAAATTTTTTAAAACATTTAAAAAAAAAAAAAAATTCTAATGGAAAATTATGGGATCCTCGTACTCAAACCAGAATAGCTTTTGATCCCCCTCTGAATTTTGGATATGTTACACAAAACATTTTGACTATCACCGAAATTAAAAAAAAAATCCAAGATGTGTTGTTTTAAATATTCGCAAAGAAAAAAGTTATTGCATTTTTGATACTTTTCTTTAAAAAATCCTTTTGCATTTAAAATTGTTTCCAAAAAGCACAAGACTTAAGCTCTCATATGAGCCACGAATTGTGAAAATCTGATAATTGCTTAAAAAGTTAGAACATGTTTTATGTGATGATATGTTTTTCTAATTTTGCAACAAAAAAAAAGTCGAGCTTTGACCTGCCATAAAACGATTAGTAAACCGAATTTAAAAAACGATAGAAAGTCACATTTTCATAGGTATGTTGGCTATCTATGTGCCAATTTTCAATTAAATCTGAAGAAACCATTCCCAAAAACGACTAAAATTGGCTCTTAATATTTTAGAATTGCCCTTTTATAATTACAAAAACATTTGTAAATTTAAATAAATGTTAAAAAAATAAAAAAATATGGAATAAAGTTTTTTTTTTATTTTATTTCAATTCGTGAGTATTTCGTGAACGTGATTACATCGTGAGCGTGATTAAAATTGTTTTCTACTCACGTGAGCGTGCGTGAGCGTGAGTACAAAAAAAAATTTCGTGCGTGATCGTGCGTGATTAAATTTATTTTTTCGTGAGTGTGCGTGATCGTGATTGAAAAGTCACTCACGATCCCATCTCTAGTTTAAAAATTAAAATCGATTTTTTGAAAAAGTCCGACACCTTCGATTTTTTTTTTAAGTCTCAAATTCTATTCTAAATTATGTAACTTTAAATCCATTACTCGAGATGTGATCACAATTCGTTAAATTTTTTTTGCAAATTTTAAAAATTGCATTTTTTTCGACTCTGGTTTAATTAATATGGTGCTCCAAAAAAAATTAAGTTGGTAGATATTTTCCCTTACTTACCCTATTTATATATTAATTTGTGGGTAAAAATATGTCTCACAAAAATTTCGGTTGATCGGTCGTGCCGCATCGGCCTTGAATTTTTAAAAAGGGATTACAAGGAAATATATGATTTTTTTCTGTTTCTCAGTTTTTTTGGTATTTAAAGTTAAATTTGAATTTAGGTTTAAAAAATTAATTAGAAAAAATAAAAAAATATTACACTGGAACATCAAGAATAACAAATGTTACCACAGTAGATAATTTCAATATATTTGACTCGTATTCATTAATCTTGTATTCAATACCTTGGCTGATTTTCAACCGATTTTAGTTTTTAGTACCCTAAGACATTTTACTCCAAATCAACTTAAAATAACTCAAAATATTGAAAAAATTTAGAAAATTTACAAAAAGACATATTTCCCCGTTTAATTAGTTTTTAAACTTCATGACCGATGTAGCACACTTTAGACATGTCCGATTATCCTGAAATTTCGTGAGACTTATTTCTACTTCCAAATAAATACATCTAACAATAAGTGGAGTTGCGGTCAATATCTAACAATTTTATTTTTTTGGAGCACCACATAAAATAAACCAGAGTCAAAAAAGTCCAATTTTCAAAATTTAAAAAAAAAAAAACAAACTGTGATCACAAATCGAGTTATGACTTAAACGTTGCGTAATTGAGAGTAGAATTTTTAGACTTAAAAAAAAACAAAGTTTTCGGACCTTTTCAAAAATTGATTTTAATTTATAATTGTTAAAAAATAAGTGATAATTACTCTGAATAATTTTTTCATATTTTTTTCCTAAAACTACATTTAAATACCAACAAAACGTTGTCCAACATTTTTTAACATATCTTTATTTTTTACTGGTAAAAGTTAATTGAAAATTTCAATGTTTTAATTTTTTTGAAAAAATCGCCTATTTGAAAAACTGATAGCTCAACACCAGCTCGGTATAAAAGAATGAAAATTTGAGTGGGAGTTGCATTTAATATGTACTAAATCATATAAACATAAAAAAAAATTAATCGAAGTGAGTGATTTGGCCTGGAATGCCCCATATAGAAATGGAACAATAATATATAAACTTAATGGGGTCCTCGACCTACATTTTAATTCGATTTGCTTGGAATGCCAAATGAATTTTAAATTATTTTTTCTACAAAAAAACTTTACTTTGGCAAGTACACTAAAATCTTCAGAAAAATATTAACATGATTTAATGTTTTGGGCAAGAGTACAAAATTCGCAGACGTTTTTCAGGAGCCCACTCCCATACGAAGTCATTTTTTTTAAATTTTCTGCTACCGCTCTAAATGTCGTTAGGATATCGCAAAAAAAGTCCCAAAAGAGGACCGACCCCCAACATTTTTTTTCAACGCCAACATGTTCCAGTCTTTAACCAGGCGGTCCCCATAAAATATTTTTATTTTGTAAATTCTGATTAATTTTTATTAAGAAATAAAAATTGTTTTATTCGACCTTTAAAATATTATATTTTGAGAAGGTCATTATTTCCTCTACTAATTAAAACTTACTTTGATGGTACAATTTTCGTCTTCTAATTCCTAATGCTTACACTGAAAGAATTTTGTTCATTACGGCTATGAAAACGTACATTGATTCTATGAAAAAAATCATTAGAAGTGAGCCAATGATGCCCTTCATAGAATTTTTGAAACAAATTCATAGAAACCAGATACCTATGAAAAAGTTCATAGGCTATGGAAAAAAAATTTTATTGTTCAATTCTATTTTTTTTTTATTTTATTATTTAATTTTTATTATTTTATTTTTATTTTTTTACAATATTCTATTTTTAAAAATTTATTTATTTTTAACTGATCCCCACCGAGATTCGAACACAATACCAGTTGTTCGTGAAGCTTAGTCTCTAACCACTGAGCTAAAGTAAATAAACAAGTTATAACACTTAAAATCTATTTTGTTAAATATCCTGCTTTAAAATATTATGCTCTGCCGCAATGCTCTGCCAAAATCTGTGTGTATGTTTGTAGAAAACAAAATGTTTGTGTATTTGCGAAAAAAAATAATAACAAACATTACAAAACTAAGTGTTAGTCGGCGAGGTTTTCCTCCTTTGGTGGCGCTGCTAGCTAAGGCGTCGATTATTAATTTCCCAGCCGGTAGGTCTTGGGTTCGAACCCCGCCTGGGCAGCAATATTTTTTTTTTTCCGTTTTTTATGTTTTTTTTATATTTTTTTAATATATTTATTCAAATTTTTGAATTATTGTAACATTATTTTAATTTTTAAAAAATTATTAATGACATTTTTTTCTATGAATTTTTTCTATGAACCTTACAAAATCTATGAATAAAATTCTATGAAATATTTCAAAATACTAATGAATATTCATTCAGCCAATGAATTGTTTCATAGATTCTATGAATTTGGTTTTATGAAATATGTTCATAGATATTATGAACAATAATTCTTTCAGTGTAGAGCAGTGGTCGGCAGAAAGAGAGTGTATGAATGCATTGGTATATGAATATAAACATGCATGTATTTGTGTATTTCTTAAACAAAGCGACATCAACATGCTTGTTGTTGTATTTTTATGCTCTTAGTTGTGAATTTTGTTGACAATCGTGTTATATAAGTGTTAATTGCCGATTGTGTTCGGCTTCTGAGGGCTATGGGTGCCGATCACTGGCTTAGAGTCAAAATTTATTAATATTTTAATTTGACCATTAACGGTTTGTAATTAAAATCAATTTGCTAGTTGGAGTATAGGGGTTTTATGTTTGCTAAACAATGGAATCTGAATCTGAAAAATTCTTAAGCACGTGTCGAATTAGTCTTGCAAAAATGACCAATATAAATAAATTTAAAACAAAGAAAACATTTTCTTGAAAATTACTTTATGAGAATATCATAGTTTTAAATTGCACAGAAAATAATGAGCTCGAGCTAGAATAAACCAACTCAAAATATAATATTTTTATTTTTTATATTTTTTATTCCTACCGCTTAAATGGTGCCTCCTAGAATGGTAAAGGGTAAAACCAACCAGCATTAATTTTTCCCCCCAAACTTTTTTCTTTACAAACTTACAGCATGTGGATCAAACTCTAAGGTGGCTTCCCTACAAAATCGCATTTTTATTAAATTTGCTCTTACTGTTCTTACTGTCCAATGGATACCCTTAAAAAGGTCAAATGTATGACCAAAGGTATTTTACCAAGTTGAGCGATCCCTAGATCTCAACTCTTTAAAAAATATAAATTGTTTCAGAAATATTTAAAGAAAAACAATATAATTAATATTCCATCAAACATTTATAAAATTATTTTTCTCACATAAATATTTCAACAAAAGTTAAATGCATATAAATGTTATTTACTTACTCTTAATATAAATAATTTATCCACACATCAGTGCATATTGATAATAATAATTTCATTATTTAAAAAATAAAAATACACACAACATTTTCATATTGAAAATAAATAACACCTTTTGTAAATATATTTATTTTTATCTTTAAATGTCATACTGTCAACACTCGTGCAAAAATTGTTTAACCTTTCCAATAATTCATAAGACATTTTTACAACATTTGTCGTTTTTAAACCAAACAATATGTTAAACATACATTCTCTTTACACTTTTTTGCCCTGTTCTACTTATTGTTAGTGAACTGTATGGTACAAAGTACTTAACGTGTATGAATATTGTACTTATTTTTTTTTAATTAGGGTGGCAAATATATTTTATTTATATTTTTATAAGTTTTAACAATGCATAAAAATATCGAGCCATACTCGACTTTCAGATATTTTAGCGATGCCAGTCCATCCATTTGCCTGTAAACGGTGTTGTCCAAACCCATAGAGTTAGACTTTTTAAATTTGTGAATGAGAGATCTTTCTTTTAAGTGAGAGGGTATAAAAATAGATCATGTGTGCATAAGTGCCACCAAAAGCGTTAATTTTAAAATGTTATTTACAGTTTTATTATCAACACATATATGCACGTATTTACTAATATGCACTACGGTAACCGTTATTTTGAACTTTGTCAAGTTTTCTTCTTAAAGAAAAAAATTTTCATATTTTATTTGTCAAATTTTTTAAGTTTTAGACCTTGCAAAAGAAAACACTCTTGAAAATATGATCCACCCTAGTATGCATATGAACGTTAAATAAATTTTGTAAATGGAAATATAGCGGTAAATACTTCCTTTAGTTTATAAATGTCACTTAATGTGACAAATGTATTTTATTTTTTTTTTAATAAAATAAAAACAAATATGCGTTACAAGTAAATTTATTTTCAAGGGGGAAATTAACATAACCAACAAAAAAAGTAAATATAAAATCACTTCAAATGAAGTTAAATCAAATTGATTTTTAAAACATTTTTATTAATTTTAAAAAAGTGAGTAATGCTGTTTTATAAATTGATTGTTTTTGAGGGTGGAACACAATATAAAAACAAGAAAAAAATATATTCGGCCTTGCCGAATATATTACACGCTCCACAATGTAAAAAATATATTTGGTAAAAACTTTATTTAGAAGAAAACTTGGTTAAAAAATTGAGAAAATAAAATATTAGTTTTGTACTTTTTTAAGTAACTTTTGGTATTCAATTCTATTCACATATGTCAACCAGCAGCGGAATTAATACAATTTTAGCTTTTTATGCAATGGTTCCCCGATGCGTATACTTAATAAACCTTTAACAAGTATTAAATATCACTCATACTCACATCATAATTTTTCAAAAACAATACCGTATTATTTTGAGACTTAGAAAAGCATAGAAAGAGTAAATGCATAAAAACATATGTCAAATTATTAAGTTTAATATGTCTAAAATGTCTTAAATTACAGAAAAAAATAACAAAATGACCTTCGAACTTTTCTGCACTTAAATAAAGTTTTTTATTACTTATTCTATATTCTAACATTGTTTTTATTTTACGGTGAATAAATATACACAATTACATTTTTATATAAACGACTTTTAAGAAATTGATTTCATAAAACAAAAACATTTCAAGCATAAAATTTTATATCAATGTTGGTATCCCAGTAAACAAAGTTTTGAGTGTTTCAGAAAATTATTTTAAAAACTTTTCAATAATTCAAATATGATAAAATTTTTGTCAAAAACACACTTTTTTGGAATTATTCAAAAACACTTTATTTAACACTTTAATTTTAAATACTTTTCACATTTTTTTTTTTTGGAATTTCAAAAGCTTATGTTTGTCTATTTTAAAAGAAATTTAAGAAAACTTTAACTTTAAAGATTTACATTATAACAACAAATTCACAATAATTTTAATAAAATAGGCTTAAGTTAAATGTTAAAATATATTTTTATTACTTAATATATATAACACTGACAGAAATATTTTCTCTATGGAGTAATTTAAAAAAATTTAAATTAGGTTGTAGTAATGGGATTTTAAGCTTTAACATAACAAACATATAGGAAAATTGTATATTAAGGTAGGGAGAAAAAGTCAATTTAATAAATCTAAAAAAAAAACAAGTGAGAAAGTTATTGTCGGTCAAGACCGACCATATGATACCCTACACTAGTGTTTTCCGGAAAAGGGTCCCAAGACCAAACATGGACCGATTGGATCTGTCTTTTGTTAGATCTTTATTTAGTGTAGAAAACACATACATATCAAATTTTAGTGGATTTGGTTTATTTTTTTTTTGTCAATAGAGCAATCTAACTTTTTAATTTAATTTTTATATGGGGGACTAACAAGGGAAGTCTCCCTGGTGTCACCCTCCAATCTTCATGAAATTTAGAAATATATTGTTAAGAACGAAAACTCATTTTTAGGGCGTGTCGATTTGTATTTGGGGAAATTGACCTTTTTCAGTTTTTTACGATTTACGCCTATCTCGTGGTGCTAACAACGGACCAAACAAGTTAATATTTTTCGACTTATTAATAAAAATTTCCTTTTGGTATTTTATTCAGTATGACAAAAAGTTGTGCATGTTTGGACACGTTCTTAGCACACGTCGATAGGATTTCCAAAGACCTTTCATTTGGTATGTAACATGACTAGGTTTCTTTGCATAATGACCTTGTCTTCCCCCTCCTTTTTATGAATTTTGGCCGCTAAAAAAATACGTGTCCCTTTATTTTTTCTGATCAACAAAATAAAACCAATTTCATAAAGATCCGAGGGTGACACTAGGGAGACTCCCCTTGTAAGTCCACAAGTGGCGGAATTACATTCCGATTTGATTAGGTCATTAAAGTACACGTTAAACACCTAAAAATAAAATTTTTATCAAATAATTCCATTTTTATGAATTTTGAGGGATTTATGTGAATATCGTGAGGGTGGTTTGTATGGGAACTACCAAAAGGACTGACCCGATTCCTTTGAAACTTGGAATGAAATTTCATCACCTGCTAGATTTTAAAGCGATATCTATTATAATACGGTTATTAGAGTCATTTAAGCCTAATTCAAAGTGGCGTTTGTATGGTGGCTAGTAGAGATGGGCGCTGGTCACGTGATTTGCGTGATTCACGTGAATCACGCGTGAGTGTGAGTGATTTTCATTTTAATCACGTGATTGTGAGTGAGTGAGAGTAGAAAAAAAATCTGAGTGAGTGATTATTGAGTGAGTCATTTATTTTTTGCGTGAGTTTGCGTGATTAGATTTTTTGATTTGCCCAATTTTTTTTTTAAATTTTTTTTTGGATTTTTTCTTCTTTTTGGTAAGAAAATTTTATTGCGTGAGTAGATTTTGCGTGACTCAAGCGTGAGCGTGATTGAATCTGGCGTGAGTCACGCGTGAGCGTGAGTAAGTTTTTTGTTACTGACGTGAATGTGAGTGAGCGTGAGTAAAAAAAAAAATGCGTGAGTGATTAGTGAGTGATTCGATTATTTTTTGCGTGAATGTGAGTGAGTGTTAGTCAAAATCCACTCACGCGCCCATCTCTAGTGGCAAGGTATTACCATGGACCGATTTTTTTCCAATTTCAAAAGGCTTCGTCCTTGGGCGAAAAGATGCTAAAGTATCAAATTTAAAGTAAATTGATTGAAAATTGCGACCTGTATCGTGCGTTAACCGATAGATGGACAGACGGACGGACATCGCTAAATCGACTCAAAAAAGTCATTCTGAGTCGATCGGTATACTTGATGGTAGATCTAGGACCAATAAATAGGGTAGTTACTAACATCAGCACAAACGCATTATACCGTGTACCACAGAGTAGTGTAGGGTATAAATATATAAACCGAAGATTTCTATTTTTTTTTAATTGATTAATATACAACACTGTAAACAATATTATCATCTTTCTGAATCATAAAAAATAAATAACATATTTTTAATTTCTTTGACAGCAGCAGCTAAATATTCAAATAATGGTTCTCCTCAAAAAAGGAATACACAGAGAAAAATAAATTTCCAACTGAATTCTTCAGTTGTAGCAACATAAAATTCGGGTGCTGCTACTAAATTTCACTGTGGCAGACGAATTTTTTAGTTGTTTCAATTAAAAGACTGTTGCATTAACAAAATTTAGTTGCAACTACCGATATTTAGTTGTTTTAACCTTAATACAAATGCATCAACCGAATTTTTGTTGCAACAACTGAATTTCAGTTGGAAATTAGCAAATTTGTTTTCTGTGTGTAGTTATAACAACATTTAAATAAGTCAAATATTAACTGAAGTTCGAAGATTCTACTTGTAATTCGAAATTTTCATTTGTAACTCGAAGAATCTACTCATAATTTAAAAATTCCATTTGTAATTCGAAAATACCAATAATAATTTGAAAATACTAATTGTAATTCGAAAAAGATCAATTGTTATTTGAAAATGATTAATTGTAATTCGATAAAGATCAATTGAAATTCCAAAAAAAAATCAATAGAAATTCGAAAAAGATTATTTGCATTTTGAAAAAGATTATTTGTAATTCCAAAATGAATTAATTGTATGAATACCATTTTAAGAAAATTATGAACTATTTAAAAGTATATGAACTCAAGTTTTTTTCTCATAGTTAGGAAAATTATTTTTTTTTTAGCGAAATTTAGTATAATTTTAGGAAAATTCTTGAACTATTTTTAAAGAAATTTTTTCCTAAATTTTAGTTAAGACTTTTTTCAGACCGAATTAAACTTTTTGGCTTGTTAAACCTTTTTTTCCGAAAACATTTCACTTAAAGATCACTTAACACATTTTTCACTATAATTTTTATATCACACTCAATTGAATATTATCAAAGTTAATCACATCACCCTACTCTAACGTTGAAACATATGAACAAGTTCATAAGAACTAATATTTAAATTTAAAATTCCAAGTAAACAAGTAACATACAAAATTTTAAAGGGGATTAAACTCTTTAAACAAATATTTATATAAAATTTTACTAATGGCTTTAATGTTTATGTTTTTGTTTTAAAACAAACTAAGATAATAGACACCAAGTTATTAAAAACATAAACATAAAAAGATTTTTTGTGTCCTTTACTGTAAAAAGACGCAAATGTCACCTGTCATAATACAGTCATTTGCTTTCGTCTGAGTACTCAAAAAAAAAATTAACATCAAGATTTTTGCAAGAATGTATAAAATAAACAGGTGTTAATGCTTAACAGCCTGAAAAATTATAACACACATCAATGTTTTTGTTTTTTATATAAGGGGATGACTACGACAGGGATGAGTAATAAAAAAATTTACTAAAAACTGACTTTCTCATCACGCACACCACACAAGACAATAAGTTCAAAAGTCACAAATGTGTTACAAAAGAAAAGAAATATGTTCATAAAAGTTGGCGAAATATGAGAAGAATTTTAAATATATAAAAGTATCATAATTGTTTATTTAAAGAAAGTCAGTAGTACATACACTCATAGAAAACCTGCTTCATATTGATGAAAAGTTACATCGTTTCGATGAAATGTTACATAATTTTTCGTTCAATGTAACGTGTCGTCAATATGATAAAGTGATCTCATCAATATTACGAAAAGATGTCATTAATCAAATCAAATTTTTTTTTTATTTGAAAAATAAAAAAAATAAAATAAATTAATTACAGTCGAACCAGGTTATAACTCCGAGAGACCAGTAAAAATGGATCTTTAGAAGCGAAGTTCGCTTCTAAATATTTTTATATTTTTTATAAGCCTAGTTTTATTTTCAAAAATAGATAAAATTTTGTTTTATTTGATGTTTTTTAGAAAATAAACTACATATTGAGAAGAAATCATATAAATAAATTTTATGAAAATTATTTTATAAACCAAAAAAATCCAGCCTTTTGTTAGTTTGATAAATATGATTGCCACACATTAAAACATATTTACGGGAGTTCGTTATAAAAAGGTAAATACATGAAATTGCGTTCGTCGGACCATAATAAGCAGTACTTTTTAACCGAGGATTCGGTATAAAAGAAGTATTTTGTGTGAAATTTGATGCTAAAACATCGGGACTTTAGAAGTAGTTCGTTATAACCGAGAATTCATTATAACCGAGTTCGTTATAAGTTATAACTAGTGATGAGACTTTCATGCACTAAAAAATCGAAAATATGCGCTAAAAAATCCAAAATATGCACTAAAAAACCTAAAAATATGCACTAAAAAATAAAATGTGTGCAATAAAAATGTTGTTTTCATAAGAAAAACTTCTTAAAAAGCAAAAAATAACGCCGTGTAATATTTAAAACTTTATGTAAGCAAGAGTTTTTGAAAAACTAAGAATATCTATAAAAAAAATTAAAAAAAAAAATAATAATTTTTATTATTTTCAAAATAAGTTTTTAAAATTT
The DNA here is from genome assembly GCA_963921195.1 of Pegoplata infirma. Taxonomy (NCBI): domain Eukaryota; kingdom Metazoa; phylum Arthropoda; class Insecta; order Diptera; family Anthomyiidae; genus Pegoplata; species Pegoplata infirma. The sequence goes on along the minus strand of OY992540.1, from coordinate 66,182,404 downwards.
AAAATAGTTTTTGAAACAAATAAATTTCAATTTGTGTTTTTGCTAATTTATGCCAAAATATGCAAAAATATGCACTTAAAAGTTTGAAATAAGCACAAAATATGCATTTAAAACCAAAATATGCAAAAATATGCATTTTCGCCCAAATATGCAAAAATATGCAAAAACAAATCGATGCCATTTTAACGCAAATTTCTTGATTCGGAAAGATAATTGGTCGATATCGTTTTTAGACTATCGACAAAGAACATGCATTTGCATGGAAATCTCATCGCTAGTTATAACTTATAACCGAGTTTGACTGTAATTTTTTTCTTTTTTTGTTATTTGACTTTATTTACTTACAATTGTTTGCTATTTTCTATTTTTAAAAACTTACATATATTTTTCGTATCTTCCAAGATTTGAACGCGGGATCTCTTATTCAACTTTTTATATTTATATTTAATTTTTGTTTTTATATCCTCCACTCCAGTGATAGAGGGTATATATAAGTTTGTCATTCCGTTTATAACACCTCGAAATATTGGTCAAGGACCCCATAAAGTAGATGGGGCATTCCATGTCAAATCGAACACTTTGAAAAAAAAAAAAATTTAGAATTTCCCAATTTGTTTATAGCTTTTAGTACCCTTCGGAAACTCCTTCGTTTTAAATTTTCAGATTTTTTTGATGACCCGTTCAAAAGACATCGAATTTTTGAAAATTGGTAGTTTGTTCCTTTACTCAAACTTCCTTTACTTATAACTTCTTCAATAATGGTCCAAATTTAAATTTTTTTTCTTCTAAATTTTTGTTTTAAGTACTGTTTAAAAAAGAATCCCAAAAAATTCTTAAAAGCGCTCTAGTATGAGATTTTTAAGTTTTATAATTCAAATCTCATTTTTGAAAATGTTTGTAATCTTCGATTTTTTTTTAAATTTTTTTGTGTAAAACTTCTACCGATTCTACAACTTTTTTGCACAGGGATAACGATTATTATTATTTTTTTAAATTTTTGGAAAAAAAAAATTATTGTAATTTTCCAATCTTAAAATCATTTCTACTGCTCCAATGGTGCGTTATAGAGGGGTCATGTATAAGACCGACCCCCATTAATTTTTACGTCTTAACATTTCTTTGGAACAAACTAATACCCTATCTCCAATTTCTGAGGTGGCTCCCACACAAAACGACATTTTTTAAAATTTGCTCCAACCGCTCTAACTGACCTAATAGTGCCCTTAGAGCAACAAAATGTATAAGCGACCTACAATTTTTTTTTAGTACAAACATTTTCTCTGAACACACCTACCCTCTAAGGCGGTCCCCATACATTTTTTTTTTGTAAATTTGTTTTATTTAATCAGCTTCTACCGGTCCAATGGTGCGTCCTAGAGAGGTCATTAGTGAGACCGACCCCCATTTACTTTTACCCCACAACATTTTTTTAAAACATACCTACGCCTACAACATTTTTTTAAAACATACTCCACTCCCTAAGTAGGCTCCCATACAAATAACAGTTGGAGCAAATTTTATAAGAATGTAATTTTGAATGGAAGCCTACTTAGGGAGTGGAGATAGGGCTGTGGTATGTTTAAAAAAAATGTTGGAGGTTAAAAATAAATGGGGGTCGGTCTCACTAATGACCGCTCTCGGGCGCACCATTGGATCGGTAGAAGCTGATTAAATAAAACAAATTTACAAAAAATAAAAAAATTGTATGATGACCGCCTTAACAATTAGAGATAGAGGATAGATGTGTTCAGTGAAAATGGTTTTACTAAAAACAAGTAGAAAAATTAAATTCGACTTGGTCGAATCTATGAATACCCTCCACAATGTTATCTGATGGTAATTTTCTAAAAAATTGCATTACAAATTTTTTTTAGAAATATATTATTTTGAGTAAAACTCAAATTTTTTTGTGAGTGTAAAATTTTTTTGACTGTCAACATTTTTTTGAGTGTGAATTTCATTAAAAAAAAAACTTATTAAATTAAAAAAAAAAACATTTTTTTTTGAGTGTAAAATTTTTTTGAGTGTAAATATTTTTTTTAGGGTACTATTTGTTTGAGTAACAAAATTACAAAATTAAAAAAAAATATTTCACATATTTCCTTCATTCTATTTTACCATCCTCGTCTTTAAAAACCAAAAACAAACTAATATTTGATTTTTTCCAAAAATACTTACTATACACCGTTACATACAGTTACAAAAACAAAAACAATAACAAGTATTTACTTGTCTAACAACTAAACTATACCCCACGGCACGAAAACAAACAACAACAAGTTAAAAAAAAAAACTGGTATTTCACCATGCTTTTAAAACTTGTTTAACGAGTTTTCAACAGTTTAAGGTGAACAAAATCTGGAATTCAGAGCCTTGCTTATAACTTTTGAACCACTGAACCGATTTTGCTGAAATTCAAAACCAAATAGACTTGGGGAACGACAAAGATATGTAACACGTTTCAGCACCCTCAGAATTGTCTTTCGAAAGTTAGAGTGGTTTTAATCTCGTAAGTTTGCAAAATTCCCTAGCCGAAATTTACTCTTTTGCTCATAACTTTTGAACCACTGGACCGATTTGGCTGGATTGCAATACCAACCTGACCCGGTAAATACCCAACATATATATTAAACTTCAGGAGCCTCCATAAAGTCTTTCAAAAGTTAGCGTGTTTTCAACGGACAGACAGACAGACAGACAGACGGACGGACGGACGGACGGACCGACGGACGGACGGACATCGCTAGATCGACTTAAAATCGATCAAGGATCATGAATATATATACTTTATGGGGTCCTAGACCAATATTTCGATGTGTTACAAACGGAATGACAAACTTATATATACCCTCTATCACTAGAGTGGAGGGTATAAAAATATTGTGGGTCGGTCATACATTTTGTTGCTCTAAGGGCACTATTAGGGCAGTTAGAGCGGTTGGAGCAAATTTTAAAAATTAAAGTAAAGGAACAAACTACCAATTTTTAAAAATTCGATATCTTTTGAACGGGTCATCAAAAAATTCTGAAAATTTACCACGAAAGAGTTTTCGAAGCGTACTTAAAACTGTAAGCAAATTGGGAAAATCTAAAAAAAAAAATTTCAAAGTGTCCGATTTGACATGGAATGTCCATATATAGTCATGATCCTCGATCGATTTTAAGACGATCTAGCGATGTCCGTCTGTCTGTCTGTTGAAAACATGCTAACTTTTGAAAGACTTTACGGATGCTCCTGAAGTTTGGCATATATATTTGGCATTTACTGGTCAGGTTGGTATTGCAATCCAGCGAAATCGGTCCAGTGGTTCAAAAGTTATGAGCAAAATACTAAATTTCGTGAATTTACGAGATAAAAAACACGCTAACTTTCGACAGGCAATTTTGAGGATGTTGAAGCTTGGCATATATACTTATCGTTCCCCTGGCCTGATCCGTATTGAATTTCAGCCAAATCAACAAAGCAAAACCTTAAATTTCAGATTAGTTTCACCTTAAATTCACATGTTGAAAACCCGTTAAACATGTTTTGAAAAAATTGGACAGTCACAAAAATATTTAACAACATATTTTTGTCACTCAAAAATATTTTTACAAAAAAAAAAATACACTCGAAAAAAAGTGTTACACTCATAAAAAAAATTTACACTCAAAAAAAATTTAGTCAATTATTTTTTTTTTCAAAAATAACTTTAAAAAAAAAGTTTTTTTACACAAACTAAAATATTTCTAATCAAAAATGTTTTTTTTCACGTTATAAAATTTACTATCACTTAAAAAGGGCATTGTGTAGGGTATTCATAGATTCGGCCAAGTCGAATTTAACTTTTTCTACTTGTTTTATATTCATTTTTTTTAACATTGTAATAAAATTATTTTAGTTTAATTAATTAAAAGTCACATAAAAATATTTATTTTACATTTTATTTATTAGGATGTATAAAAATTATGTTAGTTTTAATCTAAAAATGTCAAAAATAGAGGCCAAAGAAATTGTCCTGCAGGTCCAATATGTTTGTGTGTTAATATTGGCCATTCACTTTTAAAATTCAAACAAATTAAAATTTGCTCGACCCTAATACTTACTAAGTAAAAAGCGCCTTAAAAATATAAGCGTTGGTGGCTCAGTTTTTTAAGTGTTGTTGTTTTAAACCGGAATACTGCAAATTTGATGCTGATTGGAGCCTTTGATTTTTTGTTTGTTTTTTTGTTATTCACCTCAGTTACTTCTATTCACCTTTTACTTGATTTTAATTGACCACTCCGTTGTTTTTTATTTACACATGCATTGTGAAACCACCGAATTTATAGTATGAGTCCAGTTTCATACTATAAATTTGGTAAATTTCGACAAATTTTGACTAAATGGTACTTATTTAGATCACAAGCAATTCTACACTTCATCGTTAATAATATAATTAAACTTTTTTTTCAATATTTCTTGATATAAAAAATTATACGATATGTAATGGCCATCTGTTTATGAAAATCCATTTTAGTTTTACATTTAACATAGCAAAACTTTGACAGTGAAAATTGCATTTCCTATTTCCGCTTAAGGTTATAATTTGGTAACAGAGCCTTGATTATGTTATGAAATTTCAACTACTATTTCCATTTTATAAAGCGTCATGTTTATTCGTAAGTAGCAAAATATTATTAAAAATGAAATTGGTAACTTTAGTAGCCAAAACAGTTAACAGGTTGCACAGTTGGTTAGTAAAGTCAACAATATTCAGTACACATTAAGTGTATAACTTTAAATATTACAATTTTAAAATAAAAAAAAAGAAACTTTAAAGAGAGTTAAGAGTTTTTATGTGATTTTTGTTTAATACTTAAGATATATTCTCGCTTTATTAAAAAGAAAACTCCACATGCGTATGATGAATATTAATTAAACTTTTAAATATCACTTATACGCCCAAGCATTAAGATTTTTTTTAAACTACACCTTGATTTAGAATGAAATCGTAAATTTTTAGATTTTAGTTTACTTATAGTGCGTTTACATTGGATTTCTAATCTAGTAAATTGCGATTTTAATCTACTTTGCAATCTGTACCGTTTTCGTTAGCATTTTTTACATTTGAGACGATTAAGATTGGCATTTATAATAACAAGTTGGTAATAAATGTGTGTGACTGCGTCAAAAGACAGCGACGGTAATTAGTCTCCGTATGATTAACAAGGACAGTGACGGCGTTTACAAATAACAATGACGGCGGCATAAACATATTTGGCGGCTTCATCAAATCGGCAGGCTTTGCGTCGGTGTTTTTCAGTGTTGGGAAATGCAAATGCCGATTAGAGTCAAAACTGCTAGATTGAAACAAATAAATTTGTATGGGCAATCTAATAGATTGAAACTGGATTGAAGCCACAATCGACTTTAAGCTAGCTTAGAGGACCAGTGTAAATGCACTATTAGAGTAAACAAAGTACAACTAATTTTGAGTGATAAAAGTGTTAGTGTCGTGAAGAAGTTTAAATTAAAAAAGTCGAGAGAAAAAATTGTGCAAAACAAAATATTGAGTGAAAAAAAAAAACAATTAAGAGTTTTAAATTCGGCCAAATATTTGATACCCTCCTACATTAAAAAATAAAAAAAGCAGTGGCGTTCCTTTGGTGGAGGAGGAGAGGGTCGGCAGAGGTGTCAAATGTGTGACCAAGTGATGGCAAATGTGTGACCGACCCCCAATATTTTTTTAACAATAACATTTTCGCAGAATATACCTGTCCTTTATCGTAAACCCTTAAGGTGAATTTGTTTTATGAAATCAGCTCCTACCGCTCCCATTGTGCTTCTTAGAGTGGTAAAAAATAAGACAGATTTCTATTAATTTCTAACCTTCCGTATCTCACCTCGATAACGGGGCGCCCATACAAAATGCTCCAAGGGTGCCCCTAGAGATGTTTGTTTTTTTTATTTATTTTTTATAATATCACAAAACGACATTTTTTAAAATTTGCTCCAACCGCTCTAACTGCCTAATAGTGCCCTTAGAGCAACAAAATGTAATACCGACCAACAATATTTTTTTAGTCCAAACATTCTCTATGGACACACCTACCCTCTATCTTTAACTGTTAAGGCGGTCCCCATACAATTTTTTTTATTTTTTGTAAAGTTGTTTTATTTAATCAGCTTCTCACAGTTGGTCCCCTCTCGGAAGCACCATTGGACCGGTAGAATCTGATTAAATAAAACAAATTTACAAAAAATAAAAAAAAAATTATGGGGACCGCCTTAACAATTAGAGATAGAGAGTAGGTATGTTCAGAGAAAATGTTTGGACAAAAAAAAATATTGTGGGTTGGTCATGCATTTTGTTGCTCTAAGGGCACTATAAAGGCAGTTATAGCGGTTAGAGCAAATTTAAAAAAATGTCGTTTTGTGTGGGAGCCCCCTTAGAAATTGGAGATAGGGTATTAGTTTGTTCCAAAGAAATGTTAAGACGTAAAAATTAATGGGGGTCGGTCTTATAAATGACCCCTCTATGACGCACCATTGGAGCAATACAAATGATTTTAAGATTAGAAACTTACAATAAAATTTTAAAAAAAAAAAATTAAAAAATAGTAATAATCGTTATGTCACAAACCTGATGGGCAAAAAAATTTGTAGAATCGATAGAAGTTTCACATAAAAAAATTTCAAAAAAATCGAAGAGTACAAACATTTTCAAAAAAGAGATTTAAATTTTAAAACTTATTTAAAAGGAAATTACTTTAAAAAAAAATAAAAAATTCCGCGAAAAAAAATTTTGTTAAAAAAAAAATCCGCGATTTTTTTCTTTTTTTGTCAAAAAATATGTTCGTACTTGTTTAAATACCGTTTGTTGTTCAATTATGTTCACATATGTCAACCAGAAGCCGAATTAAAGCATTTTGTATTTTTAGGTAATGTTGAATGTACTGAAATTTTTGAGGTGTGCTTACATTTGCGTTCATAACTTTTGAACCGCTGAACCGATATCGCTCAAATGCAATACCAAACTTCTCGGAAGAACTTCCAATATATATGTTAAGTTTCAGTCATCTCTGTGCAATATTTTGATCGCGAGAGCATTTTCCACAGACAGACAGACGGACAGACGGACAGATGGACAGACGGACAGACGGACAGACGGACAGACGGACAGACGGACAGACGGACAGACAAACAGACGGACAGACGGACAGACGGACAGACGGACAGACGGACAGACGGACAGACGGACAGACGGACAGACGGACAGACGGACAGACGGACAGGCGGACATCGCTAGAATGTCTTAAAATCGATCGGGCATCATGAATATATATACTTTATGGGTTCCCAGACCGATATTTCGATGAGTTACAAACGGAATGACAAACTTATATATACCCTCTATCACTAAGTGGAGGGTATAAAAATTCAAAGTGTCAATGGAATGACTCATATATAATTGATTGATTGTAAGACATTTAAGCGATGTCTGTCTATCCGTTTGTCTGTGTAAATGGTGATCGCGGCCAAAATATTACACGAAGATTATTGAATAAACTTTGAATAAAAATTTTTAAAACCACCCCTTAGTGGATCTATTTTCTGCAAGACATTAGATGTTATTCAAAATACTTTTACACCCCTAGTGTTTATCCAACTTTTAAAAACTACCGCTACTTTTTTACACTATAAAAACAGTTAAACAATAAAAACAAACTTTAAAAAGTTTCAGCATCATTGTCGTCATCATCATCATTATCATAAGCAAAAGTTTATACATTTATAGTCAGCAACTGTCTGGGTCTGATGAGCACCAACATTAACGTTGGCTCTTACTTTTCCCGTAAAGAAATAACAAAAATTATTATAATTTAGTAACAAAACAACAATTGAGAATTATTATCTAAAATGCTTTAACAAAAATTGAAACAATTTTTTTAAATAGAATTGCAATAAGAAATCTTCTTTTTAAATCTTTAAGTTTCCATGGCTTTGCAACAATAAAATAGACAATACTTGATTTTATTCTTGCACACGTCTGCACACTAAGATAATCCTTTCATTAAACCGCAATCATTGTTTTGTTTAGTTTTTTCTTTCGCATATTTACATTGTTGTTTTTTTTTTGTTGTCCATTGCAAAAATTTTCTAATGCCGTATTCCATAGACTTACACATCAAACTAAATATAGATAAAGGGTAAAAAAGAAACAAAAAAATATCCAATTTTCAAATATCTATCAAGCCTTAGATAAATAAATCGATATATTTTGTTGTTATAGAAAGGATATCATCTTATTACTTAACTTCAATGTATGGAGTTTGTTGTTTTTTTTTGTCTACCGAGCACCTACTAAAGACCATGACTTTAGGTTTATTGAAACGTCTGAAACATCTTTGGGATACGATTTTTTTAACATCACGAGTTGACCAATTTAAAAATCTAGTTTTTATTATACCATCCACTATTTTTATTTAGCGTATGGTTTACAATACATAAGAAGTTATAATAAATCATAAATTTTTTGAGGGTTTTATTTTAATTTTATAGATTTAATGAGGTTAGCCAATCAACTGCGTCTGCTGTTAAACTGCTGATGTTACTTAATGGCCCTTTGTAAGATAATATGGAACATTCTCGAAGAATGTGGTCTGTTGTTTGCAGAGGAGCACCACATGGACATGTAGGATCATCCACATAGCCCCAGTTGAAGAGAGTTTCTAAAGTTCTACCAGTACCAGTCCGTAATCTATTTAAATTACACCATGCTTTCCTTGGAAGTTTGAGGTCGGTATTGCTGCTTTGTTCATCAAATATGGGACTAGATCGACCTGAATTTGACCAGTCATATGCCCAAGCTGTGCTGATTTCAAAGTTTTCAGTAGATAGATTTTTGGCAAGATCTAAAGGCGCATGTCTTGATTCAAGTCTTCGTCTAGGAGGATTTCTCATATCGGTATATAAAGGAATCCGATCATTGTTTTGAATCTTGTTGTATTCTCTTAATAGTGCCTGTTGTCTTCTCAGTTGTGGAGGTGCGATGTTACAAAGTTTTGGAAGCCACTCTGTTGGCGTTGGGCGCAGTGTTCCAGAGATCAACCTCATCGTTGTGTTAAGTTGAATATCAATTTTTTGTGTGTGGCGGCTATTTAGCCATACCGGGCTACCGTATTCCGCAGCGGAATATACAAGTGAAAGTGCTGACATGCGCAAGCAGTTTGAGTTTGCTCCCCATGAAGAGCCAGTCAATTTTTGTATTATGTTGTTTCTTGTTTTTAGTGTTTGGGAGGTTTTTAAGAGATGTGCGTTAAAGGAGAGGGTTCTATCCAGTGTAATTCCAAGGTATTTTGGGGTGGAGTTGTGTATCAGCCGTGTATTGTTAATAAAAATATTGAGTTGTCGATTTGATTCCTGATGATTTAAATGAAAACAGCTAACTTCGGTTTTTGCAGGACTAGGAGTAAGTCGCCAGTTTTTACAGTATGATGATAGAGGACGGTAGATCATGAATATATAGGTTAAACAACGTTGGGGCTAACACGGAGCCTTGGGGAAGGCCGTTGTTTAGTTTACGGGTTCTACTGTGCTTATCGTTCAAGTACACGTTAAACAGACGGTCACTGAGCATGGAGCTAATAAGATTACATATTCTGATACAAGGAATTACCTTTAACAATTTATATAACAGTCCCTTCTTCCAAACTGTGTCATATGCTGCCGTGAGGTCGACGAAAACGGTTGCGGTTTTAAGTTGTTTTTGGAAACCATACTCGATAAAATTAGTCAGAGACAATACTTGGTCCGTGCAACTTCTTTGTTTTCTAAATCCTGCCTGTTCTTGAGGAATTATTCGATCGATTTCTGGACCAATTCTATTTAGAATAAGACGTTCGAGCAGCTTAAAATTTACAGACAAAAGCGAAACTGGACGATAATTTTGGGGCAGGTCTGCAGATTTACTTGGTTTTAACAAAGCAATGATCTTGGATTTCTTAAAAGACGAAGGAAGCTGGTTTGATGTCATGACGTTCGAGAAAAATAATGCAAGCCATTTTCTTGTCTTTGGGCCGCTATTTTTTAGGAATTCTGGGTATATTCCATCAACTCCTGCTGCTGTACCAGCTTTCATAGCACTCAACGCGTCATTCACTTCCTGGATAGAAAAGGGACTGGAGTATTGAGTGCTTGTGGAAGTATGTGATCTAAGAGCTTTATATTCTTTTTGGATGTTAATGGAAAATGATTTTTCAGGCTACGATTTTGAGACGCCCACGATATACGAAGCTATGCAGTTTGGATCTAAAGTTGGTTTACTTGATGGTGGTGGAATTGCACTGCCCAGCTTTCTCAATAAACTCCATGCCTTACGACTTGAATGTTTGAAGTCCATGTTTTCCACAGTATTAATCCACGTCTGATTTCTAGCTTCATCCAAGCTAATCAGTATTTCTTCAGCTGTTTCTTGACTCTCATTTATGCAGAATTCATTATACAGTCTATCACTGTCTTCATTCCAACAAGGGATATACTCCTTTCGGAAACCCCTGGGTATAGACTTCTTTGCAGATGCAATGATTAATCCAACAAATCTCTCGTAATTTGAAGATAATGGAGGAATAAAACGGATCGTATCATCTAAAAGTGTGGAGAATTTTTTCCAGTCTGCTTTTCGAAAGTTCCATCTGGGTTTTGGGACACTATTCACCATTAGAATTTTTGTTCCTACATCAATGATGACTGGTCGATGTTGACTTTGCGGGAAATTTCTCAAGACCATACGAGTTGCAGGAAGAGGATTTGAGCCTAATGATGAGACAAAGCAAAGATCTGGGTTATAATCTCTATCCCATCTTGCCGAGTGGAAAGTGCCCCTGTCCTTGGCATCATATATAAGATGCATGTTTAGTGCATCAGCCCAGTCTACTAACCATAAACCGTTATCGTCGTCTGACTGGTAACGCCAGAGACTATGATGGCTGTTAAAGTCTCCTGCATATACAGCTGGGTGATCGTAATATGGAATGGAGTTTGCTGACCATTGAATCAGGGGGGGCTTGTAAATGTTTATAATACTGATACCATTTATTTTAGCAGCAATAATAAAAATGTCATTTGAACTTCTGCATTCAAGGACTTCTGCATCCGTGATATTATTTTTAACATACGTAGCGATGCCATAAAAACGGTGATGAATAGCAGCAAGTAGTTTATAGCCATTTATCGTTCCTTTTGATACTAAGAGCTCATGAGTCTGTGTTCGTGTTTCTTGAAGAAGTATAACATCTATTTTTTCTTCTGTCATTAAACGAGACAGGTAGTCTGACTTAGAACTACTAATACTTTCTATATTAAGTTGGCAGATTCGTACTGCAGGTCCAATAGTCCTAACGGACTGATTTATTTGCATGATTTATTTATTTTGTTAATGCAATGCGGAAAAATGTGTGGTTTGATTTATTATTTACTTCTTGTGTATTAGCCAGGAGATCAATCAGTTGTTGTTCGTTGACAAATGTTTGGCTTCCGATCGCTGTAGTTCAGCTAGCGTTACCCAGGGTGCACCACGTGGAGGCGAACTACGTTACACCCCTAGTGATCGATTTTCTAGCGATGTCCGTCTGTCTGTGTGTAGAAATGATGATCACGGCCAAAATATTACACGGAGATGACCGAAACTTAACATATTTATTGGAATTTCTCAAAAGAGTTTGTAATTGCATTTGAGCGACATCGGTACAGCGGTTCAAAAGTTATAAACAAAAATGTAAGGGCACCTCAAAAATGTTGGTACATTCAACATAACCTAAAAATACAAAATGCTTTAATTCAGCTGCTGGTTGACATATGTGAACATAATTGAACACCGAATGATATCTAAACAAGTACGAACATATTTTTAGACCAAAAAATTGCGGATTTTTTGTTTACCAAAACTTTTTTTTTTTTTGCGGATATTTTTTTCCAAAGTCTTTTTTTTTTCAAAAGTAATTTTCTTTTAAATAAAGTTTTTTGCAATAATCTTTTTGGAATTGTGGAGGGTACCAAAACATTTTTCAAGGCCAAATTTAACTTTTTTACTTGTTTTAATATGATAATGTTTTTAGGCAGGCGTCTAACTTAAAAATGTCTGCAAAGTTTGTACTCTTGCCCAAACCATTAATGAATCATAATAATATTTTGCTGTATAAATGGGTGTTTTTTCCAAAGCAAAATCTTTCTAGAAAAAATATGTTATAATAGTTTTTCATTGCATGCAAAACGCATTGAATATCGGTCGAGAACCCCATTATTTTTTTTTTTTTCTATTTAAACCAACACTCAGGGGATGCCCCCTACTAATGCAGTGCATTGTGTTGATCAGGAAATTAAGGTGTGGAAAGGAGGAAAGAGGGAGTATTGTTTGTGGACATTTGGTTTGAATTTCTGTATATTGAAAGTGGCTGGGAAGACCTCCGTGGGGAGTTTATTCCACATACGGGTTGTACGACCAAAAAACGAATTTTCTCTATAATGCGTTGTGCGAAACAAAGGACAGTCGATTACAAATGGATGCGATCTACTGGACAAGCGAGTACTCCGAACAAATAACCGAGTTTCGGGAATAAGATCACTTATCTCAGATGAATACCTCCCATGGTAATATTGATAGAACAGTGTCACACAACCCACATTCCGACGATGCTCTAAAGAATCAATAGAGTTGGATACCCTACTGTCATTAATAAGCTTCACCGCACTTCTTTGTACACGGTCCAGAAGCCTCAGAATAGACTCTGAAGCTCCTGCCCATATGTGAGAGTTGTATTCCATTTTCGGTCGGATATAGCTGGTGTAAATATTGAGGAGATCGGACGGAGTAAAATAGTTTTTACAGCGTTTCATAAAACCAAGACACTAGAACGCTTCTTTCGACACTTGAAAAACGTGCTTATTCCAACGGTCATCGCACTGTATTCGCATGCCCAGAACATCAAGAGTGTCCGATTTCTCAATATCTACACCACCCATTGATACAGATGACAATGTTAAATCCACAGTTCTGTGGGTTAACATACAACATTGGGTCTTGCGTGCATTAAAATTTACCTTATTTGCAAGACCCTACTCAGAGATTGTAGAAAGGTCATTGTTTAGTGTGTCATTCATATTTTGCCGCCTGATCCCAACCTCAATAAGGCTTGGCCTGTGATCAAAGGAAAATGAATGACAAATGTTGCTGTCATCTGCAAAAGAATAGATAGGGTTGGAAGTTTAAATAAGAAGGTCTTTAATAAATATAAGAAATAGAGTAGGAGATAGAACAGAACCTTGCGGTACCCCCGAATTTAGCCGAAACTCATCTGAAGAATAGTGCGATCTCTGAGAAAACTCGAGATAAATCGAGAAAAGTCATTGCCGACACCAAAAGCAATAAGTTTTGACACGAGTGCTTCGTGCCACACACGATCAAATGCCTTGGAAATATCAAGAGCAACCACTTTACTCTTACCAAATCGGTTACTCTTACCAACATTCCAAAAGAAATGCTAACAGGTCTACCATCACGAAAGCCATACTGTCGATCGTTGAGAAGTGAATTGGACTCCAAATAATTCACAAGATGGAAATTAATCATGCATTCCATTACCTTTGAAAGCGTAGAATATAATGCAATTGGGCGGTAATTTTCGGGGTTTGAAGCCGCACGCTTTTTAGGGATTGGCTGTACATTAGCCACCTTCCAGCACGAGCGAAAAACTCCCGCACGATACGAAGAGCTAAAAGGGTGTGCCAATGGACGCGCCAGCGTCGAAGAGCACTGTTTCAGCACCAGTGCTGAAATGCCATCCGGCCCCGGTGACTTGTTTACGTTGAGATCTGCAAAAATATTGATAAAAAAAAAATTTGAAGAAAAAAATATTGATGAAAAAAAACATTGATGAAAAAAAATATTGATGAGAAAAAAATATTGATGAAAAAAATATTGATGAGAAAAAAAATTTGATGAAAAAAATAAACACAAAAAAAAAAAAAAATTTAAAAAAAAACGTTATCAAAAAAATTTGGTTAAAAAAAAATGTTCATGCAAAAAATATTAATGAACAAAAATATTAATGAAAAAAATATTGATGAAAGAAAAAATATTTATGAAAAAAAATATTGATGAAAGAAAAAATATTGATGGAAAAAAAATATCGATAAAAAAAATTGATAAAAAAAAATATTGATAAAAAAATAATTAATGAAAAAATATTGATTAAAAAAAAATATTGACTCAAAAAAATTAAAATTGATGAAAAATAATTATGTTTCGTTGTTTTACTCACCAGCTGGTGAACATTTTTTTATTCACCACGAGTTGAATTATTTTCCAAGTTACAAACCCAAGTTACTAAAATTTTTTTGTTTTAAGAAAATAAAAACAGTAATTTTTATTTTCTTTTTGTTAATCGTTAGTTTATATAGTTCCAGTTTGACTGGAGTCCTGCAACTTTTTTAAAATTAGACACCAGCCTAAAAACATTGTCATCTTAAAACTGACGCAGGACACTACCTCAGTTTGACATTATATGCTATTCTGTTTTAAATTTCTTAAAACCAAAAAAGTTTGGAACTTGTATTCGTTACTTGGATTATAACGTCACTACATTCGGCAAGGCCGAATTTAACTTTTTTACTTGTTTTTTTATTAACCAGCTGGTGAATTATAATTATAATTCACCAGCTGGTTAATAAAAAAACAAGTAAAAAAGTTAAATTCGGCCTTGCCGAATGTAGTGATACCCTCCACAATTTCAAAAAGATTATTGCAAAAAACTTTATTTAAAAGGAAATTACTTTTGAAAAAAAAAAAAAATTTGAAAAAAAATTTCCGCGAAAAAAATTTTGGTAAAAAAAAAAATCCGCGATTTTTTTCTTTTTTTGTCAAAAAATATGTTCGTACTTGTTTAAATACCATTTGGTGTTCAATTATGTTCACATATGTCAACCAGAAACCGAATTAGAGCATTTTGTATTTTTAGGTTATGTTGAATGTGCTGAAATTTTTGAGGTGTGCTTACATTTTCGTTCATAACTTTTGAACCGCTGAACCGATATCGCTCAAATGCAATACCAAACTTCTCGGGAGAACTTCCAATATATATTTTAAGTTTCAGTCATCTCTGTGCAATATTTTGTCCGCGAGAGCATTTTCCACAGACAGACGGACAGACGGACATCGCTAGAATGTCTTAAAATCGATCGGGCATCATGAATATATATACTTTATGGGGTCCCAGACCGATATTTCGATGAGTTACAAACGGAATGACAAACTTATATATACCCTCTATCACTAAGTGGAGGGTATAAAAAAAAATGTTTTTTTAATCGACATTTTTTTTCATTAAATATTTTTTTCAAAATAATTTTTTAATTATATAAAAAAAATTTTCATAAAATTTTTTTATCAAAAAAATCAAAATTTTATAAAAACTAGTTTTTTCATCAAAAAAATTTTTTATTCATATAAATTGTTTGTTTTGATAAAAAAAATTTTGTGATTTTTTTTTTACAAAAATTTTTTTTTATCAACATATTTTTTTTATAAATTTTTATCATCAATTTTTTTGTCATTTTATTTTTACAAAAAAAAAAATTTTTATCAAAATATTTTTTTATGAATTTATATTTTAGGAATTTTTTTTATTAAACAAAGAAAATTCGAATCGAAAAAATCTAATATACGAATGACTTTTATTATAAATCACCCTTTTACGCATCATCATCCATTGTGTAATTATTTGAAAAAACTTAATAAAGCTTGAATTTTTACTGATTGTACGTCTAAGGCGTTTTTATCATCAAAATATTTTTTTCTTAGAAAAAAATTTTTTTTATCAATTTTTTTTTTTCAATTTTTTTTATCAAAAATTTGTTTTTTCCTGGAAATTTTTTTGTTTTCATTTAAATACTTCAAAAAAATTTTTTTCACTAATCTTCTTTTTATTTTTTTTTTTTTATTTTCAAAAATATTTTGAGTAGCTTTATTCTAGCTCGAGGTCGTTATTTCCTTTACTAATTAAAACTATGATATTTTCATAAAATAATTTTCAAGAAAAGTATTTTTCTGTTTTAAATTTATTTATGTTGGTCATTTTTTGCAAGACTTAATCGACACGTATTTTGTTACTTTGCTACTTGTAGTATAGGGTTTTAATTTTTGCTAAATACTCTTAACAATGGGATCTGAAAAATTCCGAAACAAGTGTCGATTAAGTTTTGCAAAAAATGGCCAACATAAAAAATTAAAACAGAAAAAAAAAATTTTTTAAATTATTTTATAAGAATATCATAGTTTTAATTAGTAAATGAAATATTGACATCGGGCTAGAAAAAACCTACTCAAAATATAATATTTAAACGGTCGAATAAAACAATTCCTATTTTTTAATACAAATTAATTAATATTTTCAAAAAAAATTTTATTTAAATTTTTTTTTTTTTTCATCAAAATTACTTTTTCACCAAGCCTGACATAAAAAAAAGTACAAAAAACCAGTGAAAATGTTAAATGCGTCTATGCTTAAGCTTTTATACCAAGTGAGAGAGTTTAATTCGGCTGTGCCGAATCTTTTATACCCTCCAACATGCATAAAAAATAAAAAAAATCCAGGGGCGTTTTCTTTTTTTTTGGTGGGGGGTGGGGTATTTGTAATTGGGGGGGGGGGGGAATTTTCTGTCGAATATGTGTTTAAAATATAAAATGCTTTTTGCACAAAAGAAATACAAATTTATATTGATTTAAAAAAAATGTTTTATTCCACGCCCATTTTTAGGACCGAAAAAAAACGACATTTTATAATTTTCTGGGACCAAGTGCAGAACTTTGAACTTCTTGTAGCATAAAAATGTTGCATTTGTTAAACAAAAACACAAAAAATCACTTTTAAAAAATTCTATTTTTCAAAGGTTGGTTTAGTTCTTCAAGGGGGAACTTTTTGCCCCCCTTTCCGATTTTGCTCATTTACGAACTTAACCTGCCTATTAACATAAGACATATCTGTGCCAAATGTCGGGGGTCTAGGTCTTTTATTTTGGACTGCATCGTGTTAACTACAGACGGACAGACGGACGGACGGACATCGCTAGAATGTCTTAGAATCCATAACTGATTATAAATATATATACTTTATGGGGTTCTACACCGATATTTTGATGCGTTACACACGGAATGACAAAGTGAGTATACCCCCATACTGTAGTTGGAGGGTATAAAAAAAAAATTGCATTAATGTAATAATATCATATTTTATATCCACGCCCACAAAAAGGGCAGGCGGAAAAGGTTTTAATTTTAAAATCTCTATATCCAAGTTGGCATTCACAGGTCGTTCAAGGAGAAGTCGCTTAACTCAGGTCCAATTTTGTCCATTAATGAACCGAGTCGAAAAAAATATCACCCATGACATACTAATGAGATTGCTGAAATTTCTACGCTGCGATCTCGAAAACGCGTTAGTACTCATCGCGAATTGCATTATTTGCCTTTGGTCGACATTCGAAACCATTTCCAAACGACTGCTCCTTGTGTAGTGTTCTCAAGAATTCGGTAAGGCTTTTAAATTTTAGCTATTTTTCTTGATTTTTCCTTAGTGTTTTTATTTGTTTATTTTGTAAACAGAGTAGCACAAATAAAAACAAAAGGGTTTTTATCACACAGTTTGGCTAGAATTTGTTTTCAATGATGAAATTGTTTATTGGTAGCTTAAGACAATATTGTTTTGATAAGAAAAAAAAAAAGAAAGAAAACAGCAAAAATCAAGTTATAAAAGAAAAAGGAAACGTTACCAATTGAAATTTACGGTCGTTTTTAAAGAGTTCTGCTACTTTTTTTTACTGGTATGCAATTTTATAAATTTTAAATTTTGCAGAAATATTTCAAATAATTTGAAATTTTTGTATGGGAAACCTGAAATTATAATTCAACTACACAGAAAATAATATCGTGATTTTTTTTTTAATTAAAAATGGATTTGATATTAAATTTAACTTCAATTAAACATTTTAATTGATTCAATTAATGTTTTAATTGAATTCTTAACTTTACTGAAAATAAAAATAAAATAAACAAACGAAACCGGTTTTGTATGCATTAGTGTTAGTAGCAAATGAAAAAATAAAATGCAAAAAACAACAAAAAAAACTTTTGAACTATTGTTTTGTATATTTTGGTGGTAGCAGCCAATGAATACATAAAAGCAACAAAAAAATTTAGTTTTATTGTTTTTTTTAAGGCGAGCGGTCGTTGCGGATAAATTGTTTTGATAATAAAATGTGTACAGTTGTGTTTTGCACATTGAAATATAATACAATTTTTTTTTTGATTCAACTTTACTAAGGCGACAAAAATGCATGCAATAACAAGATTTAAAAATGTAATTTTAAATAGTTATTGATATTTTAAAATACTACTTTAATGTTTCTATGCAAAACTATACCAAGTGTTTATATTTAATAAAGAAAATAAATTTCTTAATAATGTAAAACAAAAACATTCTATGTTTATTTATTTTAGGGCATTTTTTGAAGTTCAACTTTTAAAATTAAATTGAGTTTTGGTCCTTTTTCAATGAAAAATTTTATGTGAATCAATAAATCTATATTATTGATTTTCAATTTTATATTCATTTTTTTTTAATTTATTTAATTACAATTTTAATTGGTTTTCCATTTTATTTTCAATTAAAACTTTAATTGATTCAATTAACAATTTAATTAAGTTTTAAAACTATTTTCAAACAAAATGAGTAATTAATATGCGCATTTTCGTGATACGTCCGAAATCAATTAATTTTTTAATTGAATCAACGAATTTCGTAATTGAAATTCATTTATATTTTTTTCTGTGTAGGGGAAGCCAATATGAAAATGTCGAGGAAGATTTTTTTTATAAAAATTTCACATAATCAGAGAACTTTTCTGCCAGAAATACAGTTTTAAAATTTCAAAATCTGAAATTGTTGCTTACAAAATTTTTTTTGTGTGATTTATTTAAGGAAAATGTTCAAAATCTGAAAAATTTTCTTAAGAAAAAAAGTCTCGGGCTCTAAAAAAGTTTTTCTTTTCTTTTCAAAAAGAATGGCTCGAGGTCGTTGCCAACTGGGTCCCCACCAGTAATAAACGATTTATTTATTTATTTATTTATTTATTTATTTATTTATTTATTTATTTATTTATTTATTTATTTATTTATTTATTTATTTATTTATTTATTTATTTATTTATTTATTTATTTATTTATTTATTTATTTATTTATTTATTTATTTATTTATTTATTTATTTATTTATTTATTTATTTATTTATTTATTTATTTATTTATTTATTTATTTATTTATTTATTTATTTATTTATTTATTTATTTATTTATTTATTTATTTATTTATTTATTTATTTATTTATTTATTTATTTATTTATTTATTTATTTATTTATTTATTTATTTATTTATTTATTTATTTATTTATTTATTTATTTATTTATTTATTTATTTATTTATTTATTTATTTATTTATTTATTTATTTATTTATTTATTTATTTATTTATTTATTATTATTAGTCTATAGAACAAAAAGTTCCTTACAGACTATGAAATCTTATTTAAGTATAAATTAAAATTAAATAACATAATATTTAAATATATACATTAATTATGTTTTCTCATAATATAAAAAAGGGAAGATTTAAAAAATTCCTTTGATGTATTAAATTCCACCAACACATCATTTGGTAATTTATTAAAAAGTATTAAAGCTCTAATAAAAGGACTATTTAGAACATATTCATAACGATGAAATTCAATATAAAATAAAAATTGATGACGAAGATTCCTACTCGGAACATTGAAAGGAATTTTTTCCAGTAGATCAGGACAATCAATTTTACCATTTATAAGATCAAAAATAAATAACATGGACTGTATTTTTCGTCTAAGCTCAAGAGTTTCCAAGCCAATCAACAAACTACGTTCCACATAAGACGGTATAGGATTACTAAATTGTACTTGCTTTAATGCATAGCTAACAAATTTTTTCTGAATTCTTTCAACTCGATCAATATGCGTTTTTGCATAAGGGCTCCAGATCATTGCACCATACTCCAACTTTGATCTTACAAAAGTAGTGAACAAAGTTTTCAATGTACAAGGATCCAAAAAATCATTACTGCTTCTTTTGATGAAAGCAAGCATAGAGTATGCTTTAGGAATTATTTTTTCCAAATGAGGTGTAAAACTTAATTTGGAATCAAAAATAATTCCTAAATCATCAATTTCATCAACTTTTTGAATAAGAGAATTACCAATAATAAAAGACACAACTAGTGGATGGCGAGCATGAGAATAAGTAACATTAGCACATTTACTTAAGTTAAATGTTAATTTGTTGTCTATACACCATGAATACAAACGATTAATATCAGACTGTAATTTCTCAGCATCCTCTAAACTTTTTATTTTCAAGAAAACTTTTAAATCGTCGGCATATAATAAAAAATTCGAATATTTAAAACAAGAATATATATCATTAATAAATATATTAAAAAGCAAGGGACCTAAAATACTGCCTTGTGGAACTCCCGAAGTTTGTACATAGGGGACAGATTTAAATTCTTCAATACATACAGTACAGACTCTATTCTGAAGATACGAACGAATCCAATCATAAAAATTAGAATGAATACCAATTTTAAATAGTTTTTTCAATAACAAAATATGTGACACTTTATCAAAAGCTTTTGTTAAATCTGTATAAATCGTCTCAACTTGAAACCCATTTTCAATAGATGAAATACAATAGTCAGAGAAAATAGTTAAATTAGAGATAGTAGATTTACCAGCACGAAATCCATGCTGTTCTGAAATTACCAATGATTTTGTTGCAAAATACAATTTTTTCTTGACTATATGTTCAAAAATCTTTGAAACTACAGTTAATTTTGAAATTGACCTATAACAACTAACATTATTTTTACGCCCAGATTTGAAAATCGGGGTTATGTATGTGAACTTCCAACGGTCAATGAAAACACCTTCACTTAAGGATTTATTAAAGATTTCCATAAGTGGGCAAATAATTGAGGATGCACATTTTTTTATCAAAAATGAACATAAACCATCCGCATCTTTGCTCAAAGAATTTTTAACATCACAAATTCCTTGAAAAACATCATCTTCAGAGATAAATAGCTGCCCTAAATTAAGATTACTGGGTTGAATTGAATTATCGGGTAAAGCATTATTTAAAGAAACATTATTATCAAAAACTGATTTAAAATAGTCTGCAAAAAGATTAACAATATCCTGAGGATTGTCTGAGGTCTGATTATCATAAATCATTGATGATGGTATATCTGAACATTGGTTTTTAGATCTTATAAACGTCCAAAAAGATTTTGGATTAGATTTAATATCTCTTTCAATTTTTAAAATGTATTGTTTATACAAAAATTTATTTAAAAAGTTAAATTCTCTTTCACGCAAAATATATTGGCTATGAGCTTCTAAGCAGCCTGTAGTAAGATACCGCTTATGTAATTTATTTCGTTGATTTTTAATTTTTTTTAATCCTTTAGTATACCATGGATGATTTAAAGATTTTTTTCTTTTTAACGGAATAATTTTATGACAAATTTTAAGAACATTCTCTAAAAAAATTTCATAACATGTAGCAGTGTCATTAGCAAAAAATACATCTGGCCAAGGAACATTACTTAAAGTGGAATTTAAAACATCAAAGTTACACAAATTGAAGTCAAAATTTTTTTCATTCAAATTATTAAAAGATTTAATAAAATTATAGTTTTCTAAATCAATAATTAATGCAGAGTGATGAGCATTTATAGGAGAGAATGGATGTAAACACTCGTAAATGGCATACTTAAGATTAGATGGAATATAAATCAAATCTAAAATTTTATTTAATCTATTGAAAAAATTATTTATTTGAATAAGACCAAGATCCATAAAATTATCAACAACATAGATTTCATAGTCTTTATTTACATTAGTGGGTAACAACTCATCATAAAAAGATTCTGACCAAATTATATCTGGTAAATTAAAATCTCCAAATATACAAAAACGAGTATTTGCATCCATACTATTATACAAATAATTAACATTATCAACATGAGATGAATATAAATTATATTGGCTACTAGGTGGTATATACGAAACACCAAAACAAATCATACCATTGTCGGATGGAAGTACAACAAATAATTGGTCCAATAAATTATCAATTACAAGCGTTGAGCATAGATAGGAATTAAACTCTCTTTTGACAGCAATTAAGACTCCACCTCCTAGTAAACATCCAGTTAATTCAGCACTTCGATCTTTCCTGTAAACATTATAAAACCTCGGATTGAAGAATTCGCCATCTAGAAAATCTGCATTCAACCAAGTTTCAACAATTACAAAAACATCGAAGTCACATTGAGATGAAAAATCATACAACTTTTGAGATTTCGTACGCATTCCAGATACATTCTGATAATAAATTCTTAAATTTGAGAGCTTTTTTAAGCAGCTGGCAACTCTGCCGGTTTTCTTTGGAAAAAAACAAAAGGGCGTATTTTAATATTCAAAGGCCACAATGAAGATTTAATTACTTCATTGTAAAAGCACTGTGATATGCCTAATTTAAAATTGACATGCTTTAGTGTTGTTTCATCCACATCTTTCTTTACCAATCTCGTACATTCCAGATGTTGCTTACCAACCTCTGTATGTTTGTCAATGTACGCAAGTATTTGTTCTGCCGTAACCGAAGGTTTGAAAGAAGAGATGTGAACATATTTCTTAATAGGAATAACAGCAAGATCCTCTGTCATATTCTCACCAAAAGCAATTACACGATTTTTGCGTTTGCGTCTACGCACACTCATCCATTCGTTTTCTTCGTTATCAGTCTCACCCATGTTTGAAGCAGTAGGATACGAAGCAATAGAACTCACATCATCATCAATTCGTTTATTATTCATGCTCGAACCACCAACAACAACATTATTGTGAGTTTGTTGATTTGCATTTACACTACTTGAAGTGGCAATATTACGATTACTGCCTTTAGAAAATTGTAATTTTTGTTGATTTTTTGATTTTTCAAGGCCAGTTACAAGTTCGTTAACCTTTTGCTTTAGCTCTTTCAAATCATCACCTATTGTAGTTGTTGGTTCTTTTAATTCTCTTATTTCAGCAGACAATAAAGAAATTTTTGCAACCAAATCTAATGACACCTTCAAACAGTCGTCACAATTGAAAACAATATTTTTATTGTTTTTAAAAAGCTCACACATCTTTTCATCAAGATTAGCACAAATAAAATGCACCTTTCCACGACAAATATGACAATTTATAAAGTTTGATTTTGCTGATTGATAGCACTTAGCACACAAAGTTTTCGGCGGAGAATTCATTTTACAGCGACCGCACTATTTGACTTTCAGTTAAAAACTTTTATGAATTCCGTTATTGCTTGTAAGTTTAGGGCCCTAAAGTAGACAATGCGTATTTACCACAGCCTTGACAAAGATTTCCAGTTTTGCTATTATCTCAGTATGCATTATCCAATGTAATTTCAAATATTTCTAGTTCATTTAATGTTATTAACTTTTTTTTACACTTTTACAAAACCACAAGATATAAGATTAAGTTGTACAATTTCATTATTTATTTGGTAAATACTTAAACCAATCATTTCAAAACTTAATCTCTTGCATTGGTAAACCAAAAAATTTTGGTAAACAATTCTACACATACAAAAAAATGTCTTAATAAATTTTCTATACAAATCAAAATACATATAGCACAACATACAGACACACACTTAAACATATACTAGACACATGTGTGAGTGACACACATGCACATTTACATGTGTGTTGATGAACATTGACCATTAAGGAAACCCATTGCAATTTAATATGATTCCATTTTGTTGTTGTTGTTTTCTTTTGTAGTTGTCATACTGGACATCAAATTGAATAACTTCATCAATTGCATATGGCGTCATTGACTTCCTCTTTTATATTGTAAACACACACATACATACATAAACACACACACATACATATTTTGTTGTTGTACATTTTAATGTGTATTTCGTGCAAATGTTTATACAATTTTATATTGATTGATAAAAAAATATATGGATATGTATGTGTGTGCTATAGATGTTGTGTAACACAAGAAAAAAAAAAAATCAAGTCACCCAACAACAACAGCATCAAGTATTGCATTGTACTGTGTGGTGCACATTGACAATTCAACAATATTTTTGTGTATGAGTGTGAAAAATTGTATGAGTTTGTGTGTTTTTCATTGTAAGGGATAAGTTAAAATTTCATAAAAATAACTTTTTTTGTTCCGATTGTTGTCCATTTAGTTTTGTGGTGATACCATATAGAATAAAAACGATCGATTTCGAATAACTGAAAATCAACACATATTTTACCCCGAAAAGAACCATTGCACCTTATTACATTGTGCAACAAATGTGGGTTCTTCGAGTGTGTCTTGAATGGGGAAAGAAAAATATACCAATAATAGAACAAAACCACCGAAGGGTTTTGAAAACTTAGATCGATTTATTTTTTATGGCCCACTGAAATTTAAATTTTTTTAACATGATAATGTTTTTAGGCTGGTGTCTAATTTTCAAAAAGTCGCAGGACGCCACCTTAGTTTGACTATATAAGCTAACGAATAACAAAAAAGAAAATAACAATTACTGTTTTCATTTTCTTAAAACCAAACATTTTACAAACTTGGGTTTGTAACTTGGATAATAATTCACCTCGTGGTGAATAACGAAAATATTCACCAGCTGGTGAATAAAACGTAACATAATTATTTTTCATCAATATTTTTTTTTCATCAATATTTTTTTTTTTTCATCAATATATTTTTTTTTCATCAATATTTTTGTTTTTTTCATCAATATTTTTTTTTTCATCAATACTTTCTTTTTCATCAATAAATTTTTTTCGTCAATATTTTTTTTTTTCATCAATATTTTTTTTATTAATATTTTTTTTTATCAATATATTTTTTTCATCAATATATTTTTATCAATATTTTTTTTTTATCAATATATTTTTTTTTCATCAATATTTTTTTTTTTCATCAATATTTTTTTTCATCAATATATTTTTATCAATATTTTTTTTTTCATCAATATTTTTTTTTTCATCAATATTTTTTTTTTTCATCAATATTTATTTTCCATCAATATTTTTTCAATATTTTTTTTATCAAATGTTTTTTTTACCAATAATATTTTTTCATTAATTTTTTTTTTTTTTATAAAAAACTTTTTATTATCGACAAACATAGCCCAGTCGGCAAAATAAAATCACACCTGACATACTGCTGACTCTCCCTTTATGAAATCGCTGACATCTTCATACAATTTTTCAAAATGTCATCAATGACATGTCAGCAGTTGGTCAGCGGTTGTTTAAATGAATTGTTAGTGGCCACCGATACTGGTGAACATTGCTGACCAATTGCTGACATGTCATTGATGACATTTTGAAAAATTGTATGAAGATGTCAGCGATTTAATAAAGGGAGAGTCAGCAATATGTCAGGTGTGATTTTATTTTGCCAACTGGGAGAGAAACAAATCACTAGAATGTCTAAGAAAGCTTTACGGATTCAATAAACATAATCCTCGACCGATATTTCAATGCGTTTTGCATGGAATGACAAATTAATATAGCGTTTTTTTTTCTAGAAAAATTTTGCTTTGGAAAGAACACCTATTTATACAGCAAAACATTATCATGATTCAATGGTTTGGGTACTAGTACAAACTTCTCAGACATTTTTTTCAAAGGCGTTTGAAATAAGTCCTAAAAGTGTATTAAATCTAATTCTGAAGCAAAAAATGTTAAAAAAATTTCTCCAGAAAAATTTAATGGCGGTTTTGTTCTTAGAACATATTAACCCTCTACCTACCATCTTTAGAGGTAATTTTGGTCCTTTTTTTAAACACCTTCATAGAACACCAATAAAATATGCGTTCACTAGGAGTTGTCAAAGGTCAAAAGTTCGTGCGAAAAGTGCAAAATGCTTGAAAAAAGTAAAACTCTACATTACAGGGCCTCAACCAAACGGAGACAGCTTGTAAAGACAGTTGCAAAACCCCCAAAGGGTTTTTCTCTATAACGCCTCAATTTTTTTTATAGCCTACTGAAGTTTTCGTTTTTTTTTCAAAGGCTTGGGAAAAAGTCAAAAAAAGTGACGTTAATGTTCTTTTGAGTTTGAAATAGTGTTTGGATGTCTTCAATATAATTTTATGGAGATAGAGGTTTATACGTTAAACCTCAATTTCCTGTTTTAATGGGTCATTTAAGTCATTTTTTTAAGAAATGGTTAAAATGTTTTACGATTATTTTCAGTATTAAATTTCGCTAGAGCTTACCTAAGGCAAAAAGTTCGATCGGTATAAGAAAAATGCATAAAAAATGTTAACTTTTAAAAAAATAATTACACAGTGCAACACCCAAAATCGGAATGGGATGAAACCAAAAGCAAATGAAAGTTGACATATTCCACAACAAACATCTCAAGGCTTTTTTCTAGTTTAGAGCTAGATTTTGTTTTACATGCATTTGAAGTTAGTGCACTTTTATTATAATTATAATAATAAATGCTTGAAAACTGTATTAGTGGCGAATGATTAATATTGTAATTGCCTTTAAATAACAATCATACGCAACGGTGTCCAGCGGTTTATATTAATAATTTGGCTATTCAGTAAATAGGTACTGGACCGATTGCAGCAAAATTCATACCAGTCTTTGCTGAAGTAATTTTGAGCTTAAGTTTGGAAACTGGACCCTACATGTTCAATAAGGGCACCACCAGGGGCCTTTAAAGTAGGACATGTTTAGTACACAAAAACTTTAAATGCTTTAAAATCACCAACTTTAAATGCGTGTAAAATAAAATCTAGCTCTGACCTAAAAAAGAAGCCTTGAAGGTTTTGTTATGGAAAACGTCAGCTTTCATTTGCTCTTGGTTTCATCCCATTCCGATTCCGAAAGTTCGATTTTGTATCACTGTGTTATTAGTCACAATTGTAAACATCATAGCTGATAAGTTTTTTCCCGCACTTTTTCATTTCTCGGGAAAGAGGGAACATTTTTCAATTTTCCTGGGATCCCGCAGCGAAATTTCCAATCCATATAAAATGGATTTTTATTAAGAAACATTTTTACAAAAAAAGCTTGAAAAACTCTCTAAAAAAGTAAGTTTGAGAAATAAGTACACAAACATTTCCATTTTAATTACGTTTTAACTTAAGAACATTGATTTTTAAAATTTCTTACAGTATTTTATATTAACCACGAAAAAGGATTTTTTTTAACACAATATAAAACAATGGCACAAAAAACTATAGATATAAGATCGAAAACAAAAACGTAACAATAAAGAAAAATATAGTCATTGGCGTAGTCCAAACACGAACCGATGGGATCCATATTTGGTTAGATCTTTTATTATTGTGAAATAAGCCCAAGAAGGGTCTGGTTATGATAAGACTTAACAAGATCACCAAAGATCCTGTACATAAACATCAACAAAGAAAATTGTAATGGAATTTGAGAGATTTATGTGAATATGGAAAGGACGGTTTGTATTGGGATTTGTAGTAAAAATGATCCGTTTCCTTCATAATTTGGAATTAAAAATACAAATAACATTTACCAGCAAAATTTTAAAGCATGGCTTTTAAAATATATATATTAATGTTCAAAGAAAATGTTTTATGTTTTATAAACTTTTTTTGGGGCTTGGTCTTAACATCAACTATTTTTTTTCCAATTTAAAACATTCATTGTCAGTAGAACAACTCTGTCGAAAAATCTGTAAAACAACTTTCAGTTTGAATTAGCAAACTTTTAGCATATTTTTTGCTGAAATGGATATTTTAAATAATTTCTCTGTCATTTAGTTCTAAAAAATAACAGTAATTAGATGATTATTATGCTAATTTTACAGAAATTTATAGTTATCTGGTTTTCAGAAAATTTTCTTGAAAAAAATACAAACGCTTTCGTATAATTTGCAAAAAACTTTATGCTTAAAATCTTTTTAAGTCTTTTTTACATCAATATAATACATTTAAGATGCTTAGATTGTTTATCAGAATTCAGCAGATTTTTATGCGAAAATCAATAGATTTTTCTTCTTAAATCAGTAGATTTTTCTGCTTAAATCACAGATTTTTCAGCTTAATTCAGCTGATTTTACCTCATTTTCCAGTATTTTTTATTTCCCGGGATCCCGCATAAAAAATCCGGGAAAGCGGGAAATCCAAATACTGGGATTTCCGTCCCGGGATTTCCCGGGGAAACCCCTATAGCTGATGTTATATTTGATTTTATGGATTTTCATTTATCGTTAGTTATCTGTAAATTATATGTATTGTGCAAATAATTTTAACAATACACTAATGTGTATACTAGGGTGGTTTTTTATTTTATTTTTTTTTGAATTTCGAGGAGCGCGCAGCGGATTTTTGTGCCATTTGATGTTAAAATAATTGTGTAAAAATTTTAGCTAAATCGGATAAAATTAACCCGAGGCGCAAGAAGGTCAAAGTTTCGAGAAAAAGCCAAAATGGCCAAATTTTGAAAAAACTTAAAAAATGTAAATTTTGTAGAAATAAAAAAAAAAAAATATTTTTTATTTAACTTTCTTGCAATAATACTTAGAAAAAATTATCTTCACTTTTTATGACGGCAGTAACACTTTCAAACATGAAATACAAAAATTACCATGCATTTTGGGGGGTACCTGAAATGAGTGTTTTCGATTTTTTGAAAATTTTATTAAACAAAAAAATTAAGTCTTACTATTCTAAAGCAATGGATTATTAAATACATCCTAAGGCTTAAATACTTATTTAAAAAATTGGGGATATCTATCGACTCAATTTTTTTTTGGAGTCATTTGAGATTTGCGGATTTCAAGGAGTCAAATGACTCAAAAAAAAAATTGAGTCGATGGATATCCCCAATTTTTTAAATATTTAAGCCTTAGGATGTATTTAATAATCCATTGCTATAGAATAGTAAGATTTAATTTTTTTGTTTAATAAAATTTTCAAAAAATCGAAAACACTCATTTGAGGTACCCCCCAAAATGCATGGTAATTTTTGTATTTCATGTTTGAAAGTGTTACTGCCGTCATAAAAAGTTAAGATAATTATTTCTGAGTATTATTGCAAGAAAGTTAAATAAAAAATATTTTATTTTTTTTATTTCTACAAAATTTTAATTTTTTTAAGTTTTATCAAAATTTGGCCATTTTGGCTTTTTCTCGAAACGTTGACCTCCTTGCGCCTCGGGTTAATTTTTTCCGATTTAGCTCAAATTTTTACACAATTATTTTAACATCAAATGGCACAAAAATCCGCTGAGCGCTCCTTGAAATTCCAAAAAAAATAAAATAAAAAACCACCCTAGTGTATACAATAGTTGACAAAAATGTCTGTTATTTTCTTAAGAAATTTTCAATCAAATAACTGCAGTTGTATTTAATGAACCTTTCTTATTGATCACTTAATATAATGAATTTGAGTTAAACGGTATTTTTTGAAATACTAGGATGAGTCGTTTTTATATTTTTTTCACTAATCGAAAACAGCCACACGGGAAAAGTGACAAAAAAAAACATTGAAAAACTTTCCTTGAAAATGAATGAGATTGAAAAGAGTTATCCTCTGCACTAATTCAAATAAAATTATACGTATACTTAACTGTAATTAGAATTTCATATATTAATCATACGCCTTGTAATTTAATATTTGTTTTTAGTAAAATTTAACTACGTATATTATTTTCTTTAATAACTTCATAAGTACTGAACAAAGAACAACTTTACTTTTTCCTCTAATAATGATTGCTATAACTTTGAAACAATGTTGTCATTAAAATCAATGACGAAGTATATTAACACTTTCCTAATAAAGCTATTAAAAGTTTTGTTTTTTTTACCCAGACACCTTTTAAGTACAGACACATGTGACTCATATGGAAAAACTTCAGAAACTCTTCAATAAAAGCTCACCAAAGTACAAAGTTAAAGTTAATGACACTTAATCAAAAAACAATGACTAGTCATGAAAGTTAATTTAATAAAAAAAAAAGTTATCACATCAGAAACTAAAACAAAAACCAAACAACTTATAAAGTTAATTTATTGTCAAAGTAAAATCAATATGTATGTATAAACATTATTTCAGCAATTTATATAGTGCATTGACATCATATAACTTGATGTGGTAGATTTTAATATTCAAATTATTAAACTAGTTAAATTAATAAACTCATAAGGACTCTACTGACGTTTGATAATATAGAGAACAACACTTTATTATTAACAAAAACAATAATGAATGTGTATGTGACTACCAGCATTTCAATCAATTCAGTAAAAAAATTGTCTCTATATGGCACATTCCATGCCAAATTGGACAATTTGAAAATTTGTTCTTTAGATTTTCCAAATTTTTTAACAGTTTTAAGTACCCATTGAAAACTTCTTCCGGGTTAATTTTCAGACTTTTTCGAATTTTCAATTGTTTCTTTTGCTCATACTTCCTTTACGAATAATAACAATTTGTATACCCTCTACTCCAGTGATAGAGGGTACACTCAAAAATAAATCTTGTTAAATACTATAAAAAGTCTCGTTATCCCATTTTAGCAATATTTGACAGTTTCCTTGCTCTTTAACAAATAATTTTCGATTGAAATTTAATTTTTTTTTGGAATTTTATCGTTTTTCTTGTAATTTTAAAAATTTCCAAGGTTTTTCTACAAAAAATATAGTAAATTTACAAGATTTTTTTGTAAGTTTTATTTCGCCAAAAATGTTGTAAATTTACAATTTTATTGGTAAAAATCTTGTAAAGTTACAAAAATGCTTGTAATTTTTACTAAAATAGGAGGTAGCAAAAAATCTACACCATTTACAGATGTAATTCGAAAAAGATCAATTGTAATTCAAAGATTCTATTTGTAATTCGAAGATTCCATTTGTAATTCGAAGATTCCATTTGTAATTCGAATACTCCAATTGTAATTCGAAGATTCCATTTGTAATTCGAAGATTTCAATTGTAATTCGAAAAAGATCAATTGTAATTCGTAAAAGATCAATTGTAATTCGTAAAAGATCAATTGTAATTCGAAAAAGTTCAATTGTAATTCGAAAAAGATCAATTGTAATTCGTAAAAGATCAATTGTAATTCGAAAAAGATCAATTGTAATTCGAAGATTCCAATTGTAATTCGTAAAAGATCAATTGTAATTCGAAAAGGACCAATTGTAATTCGTAAAAGATCAATTGTAATTCGTAAAAGATCATTTGTAATTCGTAAGAGATCAATTGTAATTCAAAAAAGATCAATTGTAATTCGTAAAAGATCAATTGTAATTCGAAAAAGATCAATTGTAATTCGAAAAAGATCAATTGTAATTCGTAAAAGATCAATTGTAATTCGTAAAAGATCAATTGTAATTCGAAAAAGATCAATTGTAATTCGAAAAAAATCAATTGTAATTCGAAAACGATCAATTGTAATTCGTAAAAGATCAATTGTAATTCGTAAAAGATCAATTGTAATTCGAAAAAGATCAATTGTAATTCGTAAAAGATCAATTGTAATTCGAAAAAGATCAATTGTAATTCGAAGATTCCAATTGTAATTCGTAAAAGATCAATTGTAATTCGTAAAAGATCAATTGTAATTCGTAAGATATCAATTGTAATTCAAAAAAGATCAATTGTAATTCGTAAAAGATCAATTGTAATTCGAAAAAGATCAATTGTAATTCGAAAAAGATCAATTGTAATTCGTAAAAGATCAATTGTAGTTCGTAAAAGATCAATTGTAATTCGAAAAAGATCAATTGTAATTCGAAAAAAATCAATTGTAATTCGAAAACGATCAATTGTAATTCGTAAAAGATCAATTGTAATTCGTAAAAGATCAATTGTAATTCGAAAAAGATCAATTGTAATTCGAAGATTCCAATTGTAATTCGAAAAAGATCAATTGTAATTCGTAAAAGATCAATTGTAATTCGAAAAAGATCAATTGTAATTCGAAAAAGATCAATTGTAATTCGAAAAAGATCAATTGTAATTCGAAAAATATCAATTGTAATTCGTAAAAGATCAATTGTAATTCGTAAAAGATCAATTGTAATTCGAAGATTCCAATTGTAATTCGAAATTTTTTTGTTTTTGGTATGTCTTGTAGAGCGTATTATAAGCTTTAAAACGAAAAAAATATGGGCTCTGTAGCTACAAAAGCACTTATGATATTAAATTTTTAAGGTTAAAGAGTGTTGCGATTTGGAGATTTTGGGGAAAATTGTGAAAAATTTTGATTTTGAGCGATCTCAGTGTTGTCCCAACTTAAAAATTTTAGAATATATTCTTTAGGACCTTCTCTATAAGATTATCAAGTAAAAAAAAAATCGGGGGATATCATCCTCCCCATTTTCTCCTCCGTATATCACGACCTTAAAATAAGGGAGGAAACCCTTATTTTTTTTCGAACATTTTTTGGTTATGGTAGGTCTTGTAGAGCATATTATGAGCTTCAAAACAAACCAAAAATGGGCTTCCTAGCTGTAATAGAACCAACGATATTAAGTTTTTACGGTGCAAAGTGTCGCGACTGGGAGATTTTGGGAGAAATTTTGACCCTCCGTGTTTTCGCCCACTGTTTACTTAGAGGGCTGAAAATAAGTGTGCATTAGTTTATCACTTAGTGTTACAACTAAACCAAATTTCATCAAATCGGAGGGGGTCACGAAGATTTTTAGCTGTTTTTGATTGATTTCACTAAGACTGACCCAAAACTTAAAAATCGCATACTAGAGTGCTTTTAAGAATTTTTTGATATTTGTTTTAAAAAGTACGTAAAATAACAAAAATTTAAAAAAAAATTAAATTTGAACCTTTATTGAAGAAGTTATGAGTAAAAGAAGTTTGGGTAAAGGAACAGACCACCAATTCTTATAAATTCGATATCTTTTGAACGGGTCATCAAAGAAATCTGAAAATTTACCACAAAGGAGTTTTCGAAGGGTACTAAAAACTGTAAAAAAATTTTGAAAATCTAAAAAAAAAAAATTTGAAAAGTGTCCGATTTGACATGGAATGCCCCATATATATATTGGGAAAAAGCTTGTCAAATTACACGGAATTTTTGTCGAATAGCAAAAAAAAGATACAAACTTTTCTTAACATTTTACAAGGATTTTTTTATGAGTGTACCTACCCTCTTTCTTCAATCCTTGAGGCGGTCCCAATAATTTTTTTTTTTTTATATATATAAACTTGTTTTATTAAATCAGATCTTCTTGGTTTTTGAAATCATCAAAAAATTTTAAATTTTACCACGAAGCAGTTTTTAAAGGGTACTAAGAACAGTAAAAAAAAATGGAAAAATTAAAAAAAAAAAAATGTCAAAGTGTTCGATTCGGCATAAAATGCCCCATACATTTTCCCTATTACACTAATTATATTGGTCAGGATCCACGGAACAGATTTTACTTTTGTATCATTAAGTACCAAAACGCTAAGTCCTCTGTAAATTTATTTGTTTACGGGTATACCCGTTGTAAATAAAAATAAAATTAAATTGATCTACACCATTTACAGATGTAATTCGAAAAAGATCAATTGTAATTCGAAGATTCTATTTGTAATTCGAAGATTCCATTTGTAATTCGAAGATTCCATTTGTAATTCGAAGATTCCATTTGTAATTCGAATACTCCAATTGTAATTCGAAGATTCCATTTGTAATTCGAAGATTCCAATTGTAATTCGAAAAAGATCAATTGTAATTCGAAAAAGATCAATTGTAATTCGTAAAAGATCAATTGTAATTCGTAAAAGATCAATTGTAATTCGAAAAAGATCAATTGTAATTCGAAAAAGATCAATTGTAATTCGTAAAAGATCAATTGTAATTCGTAAAAGATCAATTGTAATTCGAAGATTCCAATTGTAATTCGTAAAAGATCAATTGTAATTCGAAAAAGATCAATTGTAATTCGAAGATTCCAATTGTAATTCGTAAAAGATCAATTGTAATTCGAAAAAGATCAATTGTAATTCGAAAAAGATCAATTGTAATTCGTAAAAGATCAATTGTAATTCGTAAAAGATCAATTGTAATTCGAAAAAGATCAATTGTAATTCGTAAAAGATCAATTGTAATTCGAAAAAGATCAATTGTAATTCGAAAAAGATCAATTGTAATTCGTAAAAGATCAATTGTAATTCGAAAAAGATCAATTGTAATTCGAAAAAGATCAATTGTAATTCGAAAAAGATCAATTGTAATTCGTAAAAGATCAATTGTAATTCGTAAAAGATCAATTGTAATTCGAAAAAGATCAATTGTAATTCGAAAAAGATCAATTGTAATTCGAAAAAGATCAATTGTAATTCGAAAAAGATCAACTGTAATTCGTAAAAGATCAATTGTAATTCGAAAAAGATCAATTGTAATTCGTAAAAGATCAATTGTAATTCGTAAAAGATCAATTGCAATTCGTAAAAGATCAATTGTAATTCGAAGATTCCATTTGTAATTCGAAGATTCCATTTGTAATTCGAAGATTTCAATTGTAATTCGAAAACAACGAGTATAAAATCGTTTCTTACGCCTTTAAAAACATTGTTTTTTTTGTTGATTTACTCGTTGGTTTTCGAATTACAATTGGAATCTTCGAATTACAAATGGAATCTTCGAATTACAAATGGAATCTTCGAATTACAATTGATCTTTTACGAATTACAATTGATCTTTTTCGAATTACAATTGATCTTTTTCGAATTACAATTGATCTTTTACGAATTACAATTGATCTTTTTCGAATTACAATTGATCTTTTTCGAATTACAATTGATCTTTTTCGAATTACAATTGATCTTTTTCGAATTACAATTGATCTTTTACGAATTACAATTGATCTTTTACGAATTACAATTGATCTTTTTCGAATTACAATTGATCTTTTTCGAATTACAATTGATCTTTTTCGAATTACAATTGATCTTTTACGAATTACAATTGATTTTTTTTGAATTACAATTGATCTTTTTCGAATTACAATTGATCTTTTACGAATTACAATTGATCTTTTTCGAATTACAATTGATCTTTTACGAATTACAATTGATCTTTTACGAATTACAATTGATCTTTTTCGAATTACAATTGACCTTTTTCGAATTACAATTGATCTTTTACGAATTACAATTGGAATCTTCGAATTACAATTGATCTTTTTCGAATTACAATTGATCTTTTACGAATTACAATTGGAATCTTCGAATTACAATTGATCTTTTACGAATTACAATTGATCTTTTACGAATTTCAATTGATCTTTTTCGAATTACAATTGATCTTTTACGAATTACAATTGATCTTTTACGAATTACAATTGATCTTTTACGAATTACAATTGATCTTTTACGAATTACAATTGATCTTTTTCGAATTACAATTGGAATCTTCGAATTACAAATGGAATCTTCGAATTACAATTGGAGTATTCGAATTACAAATGGAATCTTCGAATTACAAATGGAATCTTCGAATTACAAATGGAATCTTCGAATTACAAATAGAATCTTCGAATTACAATTGATCTTTTTCGAATTACATCTGTAAATGGTGTAGTCTAATAAATTCTCGTACCTACGTGTTGATTGTTTTTATGTAAATTAAAATCATTGAAAACACGTACAAACGTAAACTTTTTCATAATAAAAATCAAAAAAAAAAATATTGAAATGTTAAATAAACCTGCACCTCAATTTGTGGCTTGTTTGTATGGAAATGCAAAAAATTTAAAATCGCTCTAATCGTGTAAGTGGGCAGAAAATGGATTGGAACGGAGAAAGAAATGAAAAAGACACTTTTTACAAATTTTGTTTTTGTCACTCAAACTTTTTCACTCAATATTATTTTTCACTCAAAATTTTTTTGAGTGAATCGATCAAAGTTTTGAGTTTTTGGTGAAAAATTTTCTAAAAAAAAAACAAAAACTTTAATCGAAGGGCGCCTCGGGAAAATGTGTCAGATTCCTTTTTTTGTGTCAGGAACCTTTCTATTAGAAATAGTATCAGAATGTGAGTAGTTTTTCAATAAAAAATCTGTCAAATTCTGAAAAATGTTTGGCATTTTTCTATAGAATCTAGAACGTTCCAGCATAAATGAAACCCGTGGAATAAAAGCGTTCAAATCAGTAGGATTGTTAGTGAGTTCTTTTGCCGAATTAAAACTTTTCAAAAATAAGGGACAGCCTAATATAGGTATGTAGCTTGTTATCATCTGCATTAAAATTCAATTCAAGTATAACACTCATATTTATGAATATGTCGCTATGCAAATTGGTAAAAGGGAGTAGTTATCCGGTATATTTTAATATTTTGTGTGATTTGTTGATATTTTGGTAAATTTTTTAAATTGTAAAAAATAACTAAATTTATGAAAAATAAATAATGTTGTAATCCCTTCTACATATCTCTATTCAAAACTCAAAAACCAACTTAATTCAATTATTATTTTGTCTTAACATTTCTCTCAAGTCTTAGTATCCTTAAGGAATTATTATCCTTAAGGAATTGCATTATAATGCACTTACCATTAATTTACACCAAAAACACACACTGTTTATGACATGCAACAAGAGTTACGACAAGAAAAATTACAAGTAGTGATTTTCCATTAAATTACACACTCAAGTAATAAGAACAGCAAAAGCTGTTCAAATGGCATAAGATGGTTGGTTGGTGGCAAAAATGCGGTTAAATAATACAAAATTTCAATTTTATGCTTTACTTACTGACTTGAGAATAAAAGGCCAATCAAGATGTCAAGGAGAGAGAAAATATAATGAATTAAAATACTTGTTTTTGGCAACGAAAAGTTAAGAAAAACTCTATTCACATACACACACAATAATATGAGTATGAGTAACATTATTTTAATGAACAATTAAAAGTTGCACATACGTACTGTGGGACAAATTGAAAAGAGGTTTTTTAAATAAAGTAGAGATGAGCACTAGGATGGCTCGTTTTTCCTCTCTGATAAAATTCTAATACCCGCCAAAAGTGTCGGTAACCTAATTTGAGTTACTCACATGAAAAATATCACTCCAATCGGAGTAAATTATTGTTATATTTTTAAAATTGTATAACACAAAATTTGGTCAACTGAAATTGCCAGTCAATTTGATAATGCTTTTTTTTAAAGAGCAAAATCGGCTACAGTGGTACAGCAAAAATTACTTTACCGATTTTGATGATTTTTTTATTTTTTTTGATTTGTATATTACTAAATTGTGCAGTACCTTTCGTGGCCATTTTTTTTTTTTTATATTTTGACCTAATTATGTTTTTAATGAAAAAAGAAAAGTAAATTTTTACATTTTTAAAGTTTACATTTCATAAAAATCAATTTTTTTTCAAAAAATGGCCACGGTAAGTACTAGAGAATTTCATAATCTACAAATCAGAAAAAAGTTCATTAAAATTGGTTCAGTAGTTTTTGTTGTACAACTGCAGACGATTTTGTTCTTTTTACAAAAATAAATATGCAATTGAGTGGCAACCCTAAAAATTCTAGTTAACCAAATTTTGTGGTTTAAAATTTTAAAGATATTGAAATAATTTATCTTTCAAATAAAAAAAACACAAAATTAAAAAATTATTGCGTTATATTTTTTATAGCTGTTAAAAAATTGCTCACATGAGCGCGTTTTTTTTTTTTTTTTATTAATCGCCTCTTAAGAGTTACAGTTTTCCAAATAACTTCTTAACCCCTGGACCGATTTATCTAAAAAAAAACTTGACTAAGAAAGTAATAATGTATGTGTCATCGGAATTTTGAGTGCCTTAATAGACCCGTTAGATGGCTCTGGGATGGAAATTTTTTTTTGACAGTTTGTTTGTTATTTTTTCAATTCAATAACAGTTTATCTTATCAATCCCACCGTAATACACCACATATGCCACTAATGATTTCCACTTAAGAACTCATAGAAATGTGTTTTGTGCTTCTGCCTCCAAATTCTTACAAAAAATTGTGATGCAAAATTCTTTTACGTATTTATTGTAAATGTTACTTACATCGACAAGCAATTAGGCATTTAACAAAACTTTCTTATTGAAACTTTTGTGCACTATGGGCTTAAAATATGTTATCGTATCATCAATTATCATTTACTGATTGCTTTTTTCACAGGCTCCACGTGAAACTTGAATATATTTTGTATAGAGCGCCATTTTTTTTTTTTTGTACAGCAAAAAAGTTTTTCTTTCAATTTTGAACTTCCGTGCAAATTTAACTTTTCGTAAGAGTTTTTACTAGAGTTAAGATGTCTCCGACTTTTTCTATAGAAAAATGTCGCAAAAACTGAGGCTTTTTCTAGAGAACAAATGTCTCAGCTCCTGCACACAGAAAATAGATTCAGTTGTTGCAACTGAATTGTTTGCCAACTGAATTTTTGCGGTTGCACCAACTATCACAATATTCAGTTGCCTCTACTGCCAATTCAGTTGTCTCTACCGGTAAATATCTATCATGAGAACCGAATATTTTAATGTTAAAATTGACATTGGTTAGAGTGATCGAATTTTAAAAAGCGTTATATAGTTGTACCAATCAATATTTTTTTAAACTGTTTCTTTTAAAATAAAAATTTTTAATATTTTTTTCAAGCAATTTAACTTATTTATTTGATTGTAAAAATTTTATAATTTAAAAAGTGTAATAAATACATACAATAGAAAAAATAAATTAAAACTTATAATTCTGATAGAAAAAATTTAAAATCTAAGATTTTTTCTAAAAAAAATTGTCTCAGAATCTGCGAGACTTTCTAGAGGAAAAATAACTCGAAGTCCAAATATATCTCTTAAGAAGAAATGTCAATGAACAAATCGAAAAACATCTCAGAATTTTTTTTTTTAAAAATCAGAACCTGATAATTTTTCTACAGAAAGAATGTCTCAGAATCTGTAAAAGAATATCTCAGAAAATATAATAGAATATCTTCTAAAGAAAAAATTTAGAAGTATCTGAGAATTTTTTCCTATTGAAAAAGTCTAAGATAATGAGGAAAAGTCTCAAATTCCGAAATTTTTCCTATAGAAAAAGTCTCAGATTTGGAGAAAAAGTCTCAGGTTCTGAGAAACTTTTCCTACAGAAACAGTCTCAGATTTTGAGGCATTTTTCCTACAGAAAAAGTCTTAGATTTTAAGGCATTTTTCCTTTAGAAAATGTCTCCGATTCTGAGAATAGTTTTGGATAAACCATTGTTGATTTCAATATTCTGGTATTTACAAACCTTAAACTTGTTACCACTCTCTGGACATTTCGGACTCTAATGATTTCTTGGAAACTGTTTCATTGGTTTTTATAGTTGGCTCAAAATTAAAGTTGCGTGTGCAAATATCTAAAATAAGATTTATTGATTTAAATTGTTTGTATTTCGGCAGTGTCAACTTACCGTCAAAATTTGTAACATTTTTTACGGAATTTTACAAGAGTTTTATTTTAAAATTTTAAAAAACGTCTGAACGCACTAACATTTTTCTTTAAACTAATTACTATTTTAATTTTTTTGACGTTTTAGTTTTATAATCGAAATGAAATCCTAACGACCAATTATTAGTTAAGAATACCAATAAAAATTAGTAATTTAGTAAAATTTTTCAAAAATAAAAAATTATTGAAAATTTGGTTAAGTTAACCAACATTTTCAGTTGTGGATACTATTTCCTAATGTTTTTTGAATTTATTAATTTAAAGAAATGATTATTGGTCGAGAGGGAAAATAAAGACTTAAAGAAACGGTTGTACTTACTAAATATTTTTCAAAAACTTTATTAGTTTTTAGTTTGGGTATATTTACCAAATTATTAGTTGTTGATACATCCATTCGGTCAGGATTGATAATTAATTATTACTGCTGTTATTTATTTGGTATGGTGATAAAAAAATTACAATAACAACTAAAAATTTATAAGATTTATCAAAATTCCGTTTTCATAATGGAATTCCAACTAAACATTTCTCTGTGTGTGAGATATTTTCAATGTCTCAGAACCTGTGACAATTATATTTTCAATGTCTCAGAACCTGAGACTTTTTCTAAAGAAACAATATCTCAAAATCTAAGATTTATTCAATAGAAATAATTTTGAGAATCTGAGACATTGCTTTTATAGAAAAAATATCAGATTGTCAAACATTTTTTCTATAGACAATGTCACAGATTCTGAAAAAAAAATTATAGAAAAAGTCTCAGATTTTGACAAACTTTTTCCATAGAAAAGATCTTGAAACATTTATATTCATAGAAAATATCAAAAAAATAATAAAATCGGTTAAACGGTTTTCAATATATCAGTATTTGAAATTTGCAAAGAAATTGCCGTTTTTTCCTACATTCAAGAAATTTTTTATTAAAAATCTTAAATTTTTTCCCATGACCACTTCATAGAGCCTGAGTTAAACTTTTATTTAAACTAACAAGGGCAGCATCGCAACCCTTATGAACCGAATTTACATGAAACTTGAAATATATATAACAGAGACAACAACAAGTTTGGGGTGTCACGGATTATCGGCCATATCGCGGATTTAGGGGTTCAATACACGGGTCAATGGCGAAAAAATCTTTTTTTTTTTTTAATTTTTTGGCAATTTTTTTTAAGAAACACATGAGAAAAAGGTTTTTTTAATGCCTATCCAACGGTGGCATAACCTTGTAAAAATTCGGTTCGATAAATATTTTTTTTATAAAAATGTGTAAATTTTTTCAGATTAATCTTACTTAGTTTAAAATAAATATTTTAACATGCCAATACAAATTTGAAATATTTTTTCCGTAATCTACGATAAATTAGCAATTATAATCCGAAAAAATTATAAAAAAGTTTGAAAAATGAAAAAAGTTATAAATAAATCAAAATTAATCCAAAGTGGACTTATTAAATCCTAAAATTTAATTGAATTAATTTTGATTTATTTATAACTTTTTTAATTTTCCAAATTTTTTATCATGTTTTCGGATTATAATTGCTAATTTATCATAGATTACGGAAAAAAATATTTCAAATTTGTTTTGGCATGTTAAAATATTTATTTTAAACAAAATGAGATTAATCTGAAAATAAATCCACTTTTTGAAAAACACAGTAATAAACTTCGGTATCAATACAAATACAAAATAATCTTTATTAAATTTAAGTCGACACGTATTTTTGCTCTAGACAATATTCCTGATAGTTCGGGAGTTATCGAAATTTTCCTGAAGGTCCACGTTATTTCATAAGAGGACAACGAAATTTTTAAATACTGATATGGCCGATATGCCGAGACAGCCCAACCTTAAAATCGTCTCTTTTATATATTTTCTAAGTTTCAGGTAAATCGGTTCATAATGGTTGAGATACTTCCCATGTAAGTTTAAGTCAAATCCTAATCTTTGAAAATGATTTTGGATTATTTAAAAATTTTAAACTTTGGTCGAAAGGCAGATTTAAATTATCTGATTTGGCTCAAATAAAGTTTAAATCAAAGTTTGTCTTGAGCTTTATGAAAGGATCAATAAAAAAAGTTTTTAAGATGTTTTAAAAAAATTCTTGGACGTAGGAAAAAACCGCCACTTTTGGAAATTTGTTGACAAATTTCTAATGACGATATCTTGAAAACAGATTGAGCAATTCAAAAATCTTTTGATATTCGTATTTACTAGGCCAAAACTAATTAAAATAATGTAATTTTTTTTAATTTTAAATAATTCAAAAATCTAAATTTTTAGTTGAAATTGTCTAAAAATCCAAAACTTTGACGAAAGGGCGGTCTCAATAAAAGTTCGTCCCAAGTTTGTAATCTTGCCCAAACCATTGAATTCAATTAGTTGTCTTACAGATTTTTTGCCAGAGTTTTTCTTTTGAGTGTATTTATACAGCAAAGCATTATCATTATAATGGCAAAAAATCTGTAAGACAACTTTCAATTTGATTTAACAAACTTTTAAAAGACTTTTCTGGTAAAATAGATATTTTGAGATAAATCTCTGTCATTAAGTTATAGAAAATAACAGAAATTTTACTGCGTTTTTGCTGATTCCGTTTGCTGAATTTCAAAATATTTTTGAACATATTTTTAATTATACAGTAATAGTTTGCTGTCATTCTTTTTCATGAAAAATTTTGTTTTCTTTAAAATGTTATTCTTTAATGCAATAAAAACGATATATTTAAACATATATTTTTTAACATATTTTTAGCAGATTATTTTGTAATTTTACAGAAATAGTTTTCTGTTGTCATTTTTTTCAAGAAAACTTTGTTGAGTTTTTTTTTAATTGTTGATTTCTATTCGCACTTTTATACAATTGAATAGTTCATGCGAATAAAGACGAATAGACCATTTGTAGAATTTTACAGGGGACAATAAAAACGCAGGAAACGGTTAAAAAATAATATTTTTGTCAACTTTTTGGTATTAGCTTAAAGATTTGGGTCACATCTACCTATATACAAAATTTTAGTAAGGTATTCGAAAGAGAACTTGCCAAAAATTGGACTTAAATTTTTTGCTTAAATGGAAAAAGGGCGAATATCCAAAAAAATGTATTGAAATTTGAATAAAAATGTGTTATTTTGCAGCAGATTTTGACTACATTTTCATGAGACTTGCAATACTTGACGAACTATGGTTGGTATTTGTTTGTAACACTTTAAGGACTTCAAGGATACACTTTTTAAGGATTGCCAGGACATGCAAAAAAAATTTTTTTTTGTTAATTTTTTTTAATATTCCTGCCATTTGATGCAGTAGTAATTCTTTATGACACTAAATACATTTTTACGAATTATAATATTAACCCTTGACTGCATATTACGACGTAACATAAAAGGACATGAAAAATTTTTTGTTTTTTATTCCTGACATTGGATGCAGTATTAACACTAAAAGTTTGTATGTGCTAAGATTGTTTTTTTTGTGTACAATTTCAAATTTTAGCTAATATCAATTTTAAACTCGCAGCTAAATAATTTTTATATAATATTTTGTAAAGGATGGATATTCGCCCTTTTTGCTTTCCACACTTTAAAGTCTTATAACTCAAGAACGGTAAAATTTTTTGCCAATATAATAAGTGTGGTTTGTTCCTCGTAATGTTCTTTTAACACATTGTTACCGAAAGTAAAATTTTTGTATGTTTTTGTGTTGTATTTAATCAAAATTGTGCGTTAGTTTACTCCCAATTTAAACAAAAATATAAAAATATACGAATTATTGAACTTTCAAAGTAATTTTTTTAGCCTTAAAAGGCAAAATTTCCCCAAAATTTCTGCATAGGATTGTAGAGCTCTGCTAATAAAATGCATTTATGCAAAAAAACGTGTTTGCGAAAAAGTGGTCTATTCGTCCTTATTCGCATGAACTATTCAATTGTATATTAATTTAAAAAAAATTAAAAAAAGCTACTTAAGTTTTTATGAAAACAAATTTTTTAAAAACA
Organism: Pegoplata infirma; assembly: GCA_963921195.1. Classification (NCBI taxonomy): domain Eukaryota; kingdom Metazoa; phylum Arthropoda; class Insecta; order Diptera; family Anthomyiidae; genus Pegoplata; species Pegoplata infirma. The sequence continues at coordinate 66,138,801 of OY992540.1, read as the reverse complement.
TAAATTTTCTAGAAAATGTGTTAGCAGATTTCTCTGCTGTTTTGCCAGATTTCTCTGCTGATTTTATCTAGAAAACCATGACAGATGTTCAGCAAATCTTTTCTGCTAAACAAAATATGAATGAAAAAAAATATTGATGAAAAAAATTTTGATGAAAAAAAATATTGATGAAAGCAAAAATATTGCTGCAAAAAAAATATTTATGAAAAAAAAAAAAACAAAATTTTAGATGAAAACAAAAAAAAAATATTGTAAACATGTATAACAAAAATTTTTTTGATGACAAACAATATTTATGAAAAAAATATTCATGGAAAAAATATTGATAAAAAAAAAATTTGAAAAACAATATTGATGAAAATAAAATATTGATGAAAAGAATATTAATGAAAAAAATATTAAGTTTAAAAAAATGTTGATGAAAAAAAATTATATTACGTTTTATTTACCAGCTGGTGAATATTTTTTTTATTCACCACGAAGTGAATTATTATCCAAGTTACAAACTAAAGTTACTAAAATTTTTGGTTTTAATAAAATGAAAGCAGTTATTCTTATTTATTTTTTTTTTTTGTTTACTATCGTTAGCTTATATAGTCAAACTGAGGTGGCGTTCTGCTACTTTTTTAAAATTAGACACCACCCTAAAAATATTATCATGTTAAAATATTTTGAGACATTTTAAACAAACCTACAATTTTAATATATTATGGGTATTAAAAAAAATTATGTTAATATTTATTTAACTGATAATGTTAAGAACTTTCCAGATTTCTTAGGTTTTATTACGATAAAAGTGTTTAAGATTATAATTATTCAAGAAAATGTTTTACGGAACCATCTGACTCTAGCCTTAACAAAGTTATTATAATTTTATTGTATAAATTATTTTAAACAGTTGTTGCGAATGGTCTCATTTAAATCCAAATAATAAAATAAGATTTCGTAAGTGAAAATTTCAGAATTGCTTAAATTAATTAAAATTCTTAATAAGTTTCTTTAGACTTCTAGGTACATAGTGTCTTAATGCTCCTTTAAAAACATGTTCGTCTTATAAAATAACTTCCGTTTTTTTTTTGTTTGTTTGTTACAACTGTTGATAGTTATAGAGGTAGAGTGTGAGTATTAGTGTTAGTATAAATGCTGTTGCAAGTTTTTGTGTAACATTGGATAACGACGGTATTTGTGTAATGTTTGTTGGTTTAGTTTAACAAGCAAAACGTGACATCACGCAAGTTTATAAAGCGCGTTATAAAGCCACTTCAAAAAACAAATAACCAAATTTAGCAAAAAAAAAATTAAAACTTTTTTTTAATTGCACTTATAATAGTTATGAAATGTTTTTCTATGTTATAATAACCGGAAGGTTTATTTGTTGCAATAGTTTTTTTTTTTTTTGTTATTTTCTGAATTTAAATACATTGTTAAATTTTGGAAAATTTTATGTGTTACACTTTTACAAATTTATATTTTTTGTTGTTGTTAGTTTTTAACTATTTTTGAGTTGGTTTAAAAATTTGTTTAATTTTTTTTGCTACATATTTACAAAAACCAAAAAACCCACAAACAAAAAAAAATATTTTTTTTTTTGTTTTCTGACCATCATATAATGCATAGATGTGGTTAAAGCGTTGAGCCATAGTTGATGCCTCAAAGTGATGTAGAAATAGTTTTTTTTTTTTCTTTTTTTTGTTGTGGGTATGTATATTTTTACAAAATATTTCAAAACAATTTTCTCTGCTAAAACACAAGTGGCTTTTTGTTATTCTAAACATAAACCGTTATTACCAACAGAACACATCACAACACTTTAATGTTTATACGTATTTGTAAGGGAAACGTATCAAAAGGTTGTGTGGAATAAGGCGCTGATGTGTGGATATTGGAAAAGTATACAACAAAAAAAAAAAGAACCAAAAGTATACTTTCTTACCCCCGTTAGAAACGGAATTTCCAAAAAGAACATCTTCCAGAATTTTTTTTCTTCACGGAAGGATCCTCTTTTGCATATTTCAATTTTTTAGGATAATTTTTTAGCAAATATTAAAATTACAAAAAGGATTTTACTTTCCTAATTTTAAGTTTCCAGAACCATTACGTAAAAAAATATCAAAGGTAGCGGAATTTTCAAATCGTATTTTTTCCAGAATGTTTTTTTACCAAATTCTCCTACATTACAAATTTTTAGTTTCTAGAAAATATAAAAAAATTCTATAAATATAATTTCAGGAAATAAAAAAGTACCAAAAAGTGGACTTCCAGTACATTTAACAAAAGGTACTTTTTATAAAAGATACTTTTTATAAAAGGTACTTTTCATAAAAGGTACTTTTTTTAAAAGGTACTTATTATAAAAGGTATTTTTTATAAAAGGTACTTTTTATAAAACGTACTTTTTATAAAAGGTACTTTTTATAAAAGGTAATTTTTATAAAAGGTACTTATTATAAAAGGTACTTTTTTTAAAAGGTACTTTTTATAAAATGTACTTTTTATAAAAGGTACTTTTTATAAAAGGTACTTTTTATAAAAGGTACTTTTATAAAAGGTGCTTTTATAAAAGGTGCTTTTTATAAAAGGTACTTTTCATAAAAGGTACTTTTTACAAAAGATACTTTTTATAAAAGGCACTTTTTATAAAAGGTACTTTTTATAAAAGGTACTTTTTATAAAAGGTACTTTTTAAAAAAGGTGCTTTTTATAAAAGGTACTTTTTATAAAAGGTACTTTTTATAAAAGGTACTTTTTTTAAAAGGTACTTTTTATAAAAGGTACTTTTTATAAAAGGTACTTTTTATAAAAGGTACTTTTTATAAAAGGTACTTTTTATAAAAGGTGCTTTTTATAAAAGGTACTTTTTATAAAAGGTACTTTTTATAAAAGGTACTTTTTATAAAAGGTACTTTTTATAAAAGGTACTTTTTATAAAAGGTACTTTTTATAAAAGGTACTTTTTATTAAAGGTACTTTTTATAAAAGGTACTTTTTATAAAAGGTACTTTTTATAAAAGGTACTTTTTATAAAAGGAACTTTTTATAAAAGGTACTTTTTATAAAAGGTACTTTTTATAAAAGGTACTTTTTATAAAAGGTACTTTTTATAAAAGGTACTTTTTATAAAAGGTACTTTTTATAAAAGGTACTTTTTATAAAAGGTACTTTTTATAAAAGGTACTTTTTTTAAAAGGTACTTTTTATAAAAGGTACTTTTTATAAAAGGTACTTTTTATAAAAGGTACTTTTTGTAAACTGTACAGAATTTTCAGAATGTACTTGTTCCAGAATGTTTTATTTCACTAAAGGATCCTGTACCCAAATTTCAAGTTTGAATAACCATTATTTCAGTAAATAAAAAAAAGTACCAAAAGTACACTGTTTTACCCTTTTTACCCCCGTAGAATCAACATTGACAAAACCCCAGCCTTAGTGAATTTTTTTCTGGGAGGTTAACACACATTGCATATTTCAAGTTTCTAGTACCATTATTAAAGGATATATAAAAGGTACCAAAAGTACTGTTTTTTACCCTTTTTACCCCCATAGAATCATCATTTGCAAAAATCCAGCCTTTGTGGATCTAAATTCTAGGAGTTGAGCATACAGTCCAAACTTCAAGTCTCTGTGACAATTTTTTAAGGAAATATAAATAGTACCAAAAGTACAGATTTTTACCCTTTTTACTGCCATAGAATCAACATTTTCAAAACTCCAGCCTTATTGGATCTATATTCCAGGATGTGAACATGCAGTCCAAATTTCAAGTTTCTACGACCATTATTTCAGGAGATATAAAAAGTACCAAAAGAACAGTTTTTTACCCTTTTTACCCCCTTAGAATCAACAATGGCAAAAATCCAGCCCTAATGGATCTATATTCCGGGAGGTGAACAAACAGTCCAAATTTCAAGTCTCTATGAAGATTATATCACGAGATTAAAAAGTACCAAAAGTACAGTTTTTTACCCTTTTTACCTCCTTAGAATCAACATTGGTAAAAATCCAGCCTTATATATATATATATATTTAATCCTTTAATTCCCTATCCAGCCTTAGTGGATCTATATTCCGGGAGGTGAACCTACAGTCCAAATTTCAAGTCTCTAGCTTCAGCGGTTTGGGCTGGGCGATGATGAATCAGTCAATAAGTCAGTCAGTCACATTACTCTTTTATATATATAGATCCCAGCAAAAAATGATCGAGATTGTGGAAGCAGTTGATCATTTTTCTGGCATACACAATTTGTTATTCTCATTTTTGTTAAAGGCCCCCCTTTAACTACCAAAATTCCTTTGTGCTATCTAGTGTTTGTTTTTTATTTCAAAATATAAACCGATTGTACCTTTACGTATACGAGAATGTGAATTGTTAGTTTTCTAGTACGCGTTCATCCGCAAAATATGAATTGTATTTCAAAATTCTACTGGTTGCTGGAGTAGTGTTTCTGTTTTAAGTCTGTTTTTATTTGAATGAATGTTATTGTTATACAAGAGGATATGGGAATGTGGTTATATGTCTAAGTGGTTTATCTAAGCGGAAATAATTTAGCATTTTTTAAATGGATATAACCAAAAAAAAAAAAATAAATAAAATAAAAATAAATTTTGTACCCATGAAAGTCGTTAACATTTGCACGCATCAAAATCAGCATACAAAAGAAATTTGGAAATTAAAGTTATAATATTTAAAAAAAAATATTTAACTCCCTTTAATTGTTAAAACATATATAAAATATGTACCTATAGTCTGCTGATGTGCAAGGGGACTTAAGCAACAAAACCATCAAAATTATTAAACAACATTCTTTCACTAAAAATATTTTGAAATTCAAATTAATAATTTAAGAAGACTCTGATTCTTTTTTGTGAGTAAGGTCAGTTTACGTTTCAGACGACGATATATATATGGGGCATTCATTCCATGCCAAATCGGACGCATTATAAAAAAAAATCTTTTCAATTATATAGATTGTTCCAATTTTTAAAAGTTTTTATTATCCTTCTAAAAATTTAAACATTTTCAGATTTTATTGATACCCGCACACAAAATAAAACCTTGTCAAATTACTAGGAAAAGTCTCGTAATATCATTTTACCAATATTTGACAGTTTTCCTTGTTTTTTAAATAATTTTCGATCGAAATTTACAATTTTCTTTGTAATTTTACAGTTTTTCTTGTAATTTTACAAATTTTCAAAATTTTTTACAAAAAAATCTAGTAAATTTACGAGAATTTCTTGTAACCCGACTAAAAATAAATATACAGGTCCATATATAATTTGAAATTGAGCCATATATAATTTAAAATGGCCCAACACTTATTTGGATAAAATAAGATGATGAAATTGGTGGATTAAAATAGCTCAAAATTTGTTATATTAGATTAAATATGATCGTTTTTGATCCGAATATTGGGTTTATCTAATTTGATATAATTGTATATAATTTTATATCATAAGATAAAATATATAGAATTTTGCATTAAATATTTTTTTTATCTCATAATTTTCAAATTTATCCCAAGTTTTTTCGGGAAATGCAAAAAAAAAATTGTGTCCGGGACTTAGAAATTAAAAAAAAAATCAAAATTTAAAAAAAAATTTCTTAAAACTTCTTTAATAAATTTTTACTTCAAAACGCAAAAAATGTACCAAAAATATTTTTCATCCAGGACTTAGAAAATTCTACAAAACTTTTTCAGGACTTGTAAAATTTTTCAAAATTTGGCTAAATTTTTTTTTTTGTTTAAATAATTTTTAATGAAATTCTTAACTCCAAAAGGCAAAAATTATTCGTGTCTGGAAATTTTAAAAAATTTTCTCGGGACTTAGAAAACTTTTTTCCCACGATTCGGCACTATATATATATGTATGTCTCATCTTGTATGAGGTCAGACATGGATTTTTATATCATATATTTATTTATCTAATCTTGTATGATGTCATTCATGGAGTCATATAAAACATTATATGCAATATCTAATTTAATAAAGCTTTATATATTGTATATGGAGCAACATATGATTCGATATCCGTTTATATGGCACCATATTAAATTTTGGGTGTAAAAGTTAATACAAGATGCATTTACATATAATAATGTAAAGTACTGTGTATGGCCATATATAAATATATTAAATAATATGTTACTATATCTAAACTTTTTTAGTCGGGAAGTTTTATTTCGCCAAAAAAGTTGTAAATTTACAATATTATTGGTAAAAATCTTGTAAAATTACAAAATTATTGGTAAAAAGCTTGTTAAATTACTAGGAATTTTCGTAAAATAGGAGGTTGTTAAAAAATCTAGTAAAGTTACGAAACCTCCTTGTAAATTTCATCGTGTCAAAAAATTTGTAAATTTACATTTTTATTGGTAAAAACCTTGTAAAATTACAAAATTATTGGTAAAAAGCTTGTAAAATTGCTAGGAATTTTTGTCAAATAAGAGGTAGCAAAAAAAAGTTACAAGTTTTTCTAGTAATTTTACAAGGTTTTTTTTGAGTGCGTTTAAAATATATCGAAAGAATTCGGGGAATGTTTCTTTACTTATAACTTTTTTAAAAATGGTACAATAATCATTTTGTTTTTTAGTTTTTGTTTTTTATGTACTTTTCAAAAAAATCTCAAGAGTTCTAATAGACAATTTTGAAGTTTTAAAATTTAAAAAAAAAAGTTTTAAAATTTAAATTTTCAAAATGTTTGTATTCTTTGAATTTTTTTCTATCGATTCTACAAAATTGTTGCCCAGTAAGATCATGGGATTACGATTCTTAATATGTTTTTTTGATTTTTTAAATAGTTTTATTGGATTTTGTCCAATCTTTAAATCAGGTCTACTGCTCCAATGGTGCTTCATAGAGGGAAGATGCAAAACTAACCCCCACTAATCTTTACCTCTAACATTTTTATCTAAACAAAGAGACACAATATTTCTAATTCCTAAAACCTATTTTTCACTATCACACTTTTTCATTATACATATCAAAATTAACCAACTTCAAAAAGAGTTATGGATTTCCTTTTGACTGATTAATATTCGTATCGAACAAATGAACAATTTCTAGCAAAATTTGTTTATAAACAACATGGTGGTATTTTACTTGTATAATGGAAAAGCATAATAGTGTAAAGTGGGTATAATCGGCTCCCGTACAAAAACGGATTTTTTTAAATTTGCTCTATCCACTTTAACTGCCCTAAGAGTGCCCCTAGAGAAGTTAATTGTAAGACCAACCGACAATATTTTTCTAATTCAAATATTTGCTTAGAACACCTTTTCCACTATCTTTAACCTCTACGACATTTTTTAATTTTTTTTTAACATACACCTACCCGCTTTCATCACTTCCTAAGAGGGCTCTCTTACATATTATAATGGGAGGAAATTTTATAAAACTCTAATTTTGAGTAGAAGCCTACTTTAGGAGTGGATATCGCTGGTAGGTAGGTAAAAATAAATGGGTGTCAGCCCCTTTAGGACGCACCATTAGACCGGTGGAAGCTGATTAAATTAAACAAACTAAAACAAATTGCATGGGGAACGCCTTAAGCATTAAAGATAGATAAGTGTATTCGGTTAAAATATTTAGAATAAACAAAATATTGTGGGTCGATTATACATTTGACTGCACCAGGTGCACTCTTAGGGCAGTTAGAGCGGTTGGAGATAATTAAAACAAGTGAGAGTGTTAAGCTGTGCCAAATCATTTATACCCTCCAAAATGTAAAAAAAAAAATTGGCAGGGGCTTTTTTTTTTGGGGGGGGGTTATGGGTTCAGTGGGGGACGTTGAGAGTACCTTCCCATCGCGATAAATACACCAAATGTTTCATTAATTTAACAAAAATACAAAAAAACATGTAAAAAAGTGTATTTTTTCAGAGGTTGGTTCAGTTCTTCAAGGGGGAACTTTTTTCCCCCTGTCCCGATTTTGCCCATTCACGAACTTAACCTGCCTATGAACATGAGATATGTTTGTGCCAAACTTCAGGAGTATAGCTGTTTTATTTTGGACTGCATTGTGTTATCTACAGACAGACGGACGGATGGACGGACAGACGGACATTCATAGAATGTCTTAGAATCGATCATGGATCAATAATATATATACTTTATGGGGTCCCCGACCGATATTTCGATGCGTTACAAACGGAATGACAAAGTGAATATAGCACCATAGTGTGGTTGGAGGGTATAAAAATGTCACTTTGTATTAGAGCCCTCTTAGGAATTAGAGATAGACTGTCAGTTCGTTTAAAAACCGTTAAGAGGTAAAAATAAATTTTCAGATGTTAAACAAAAATGGAGCAGTAGACCCGATTTAAATATTTGAAAACTGCAATATTTATTTTTTTCAAAAAATCTAATAAATTGTAGGTAATAACTAGGGATGAGATTTTCATGCACTAAAAAATCCAAAATATGCTCTAAAAAACCTAAAAAAATGCACTAAAAATGTGTGCAATAAAAATCTTGTTTTCATTTCCTACTTCTTAAAAAGCCAAAAAAAAAATAGCGCCGTGTTAAATAGTAAAATTTAAAACTTTATATAAGCAAGGTTTTTTTAGAAATTAAGAATATCTAGAAAAAAAAATAATTTTTATTATTTTCAAAATAAATTTTTAAAATTTAAAATAGTTTTTGAAAAAAATAAATTTTAACTTGTGTTTTTGTTAATTTATTCCAAAATATGCAAAAATATGTATTTAAAAGTTAAAAATATGCACAAAATATGCACTTAAAACCAAAATATGCAAAAATATGCAAAAACAAATCGATGCCATTTTAAATTAAATTTCTTGATTCGGAAAGATAATTAATCGATATCGTTAGTAGACTATCGACAAAAAACATACATTTGCATGGAAATCACATCCCTACTAATAACCAAGGAGAGGACTTTCATGCAAATGCATGTTTTTTCCTGTTAGTCTTAGAACAGCATAAACCACATAAATTTGCAAATCAAAGATTTTTTTTTAAAATGGCATCGATTCGTTAGAGCATATTTTTGCATATTTTGCTGAAAATGCATATTTTGCTAGAATCCTGCTATAAATGCATATTTTTCGGTCATATTTTGTATAAAATTTTGGTTATGGCTTCTTTTTTTTTTTGATCTTTTTGTAAACATTATTTATTTGCCTGTTGAGCGGGTCTCAAATTTGTTTTTTCGAGGTTAAATACTTGTATGACCGAAATGACATTTTTTCGATATGCTAACAAAGTAATAAACAATTAAAAAAAAACATTTTTTTTAAATTTATTTCAAAAATTCAGTATTTTTATAATTTTTAGCGCATATTTTTGTAGTTGTTAGTGCATATTTCAAAGATTTTTAGTGCATATTTTAGGCGCCTGAAACATAGTTTTTTAGTTCATGTATAGAAATGGGCAAAGGGTAAATACCCAAATGGTAAATACCCGGAAAAAAAGTTAAATTGGGTAGAAATTGGTAAATACCCGGGTATTTTTCAAAAAGGTGCGGTATAAAATATGTTGTAGAAAATATGGGGAACAAAAACATTTTGCAGCAAAATGTAATTAATTTTATACGAAATGGTGGGAGACGTTAGGGGGCACCTTGTCCTTGCGATTTTGTACTTCTTCTGAGATAAGTATGTTGCATTTGCTTAGCAAAAGTACAAATAACCCTGCAAAAAAGCGGGTTTTCTTAGGTTGGTTTAGTTCTCCAAGGGGGAACTTTTTTCCCCTTGGTCCGATTTTGCCTACTTCCGAACTTATCCTACCTAGGAATATAAGACATATTCATGCCGAACTTCGAAAGTCTAGCTCAACAGTGAAACACGATGCACAGTGCTTCGTCCCCATGTAACGAAGGGACAAAATTAGAAGGAGTTGTCAGATATTTTTGAGATTTGGTACACTAACATAAAATATATTAGTTAAGAAAAATATGAATTTTTGGAAAAATCGGTGCAAGGACACGCCTACCTCCCATGTGTCCTGAAACTGAAAAATGTAATTTTAGCTTCAATAATGCACAAAAAATTACAAATAGTGGTCATGCTGATACACATTCAACATGCAACGTGTGTATAAATTTTCACCTAAATCGGAGCAAGGACTCAAGGTCCTGCCATATATCCTTTTTCTTTAAAACGCTATAATACCTACGAAAATTGTCCGATCGTAAAAAAACTTTGTAAGAAAATAATTATTCATTAGATATATATTAATGCCGAATTTGGGCAAAATCGGATTAGTAGTATGGAAAATATAAAAACATCCTTTTTTGAAAAATAAGTTATTTTTATTTTTAAAGTCGTCTAAAAAAGGTCAAAGAGATGTTAAATCAACTTCTGAGCTATATAATGTTTATACATGTCTATAGTAAAATTTGATGGCAGTTCTTTTTTTAGAATACATTAACCCCCTATCTCCCATTTTTAGGGGTAATTTTTGTCCTTTTTTAAGATATCCTCATAGAACAACACCAAAATGTGCGTTTTAATAGTTAAAATGTTCTACAAAAATGTTTATCATCAAATTTCACTAGAGGTTGTCGAATACCAAAGCATCGTGCGATATAATCAAAATGCTTTAAAAAGTAAAATTGTAAATTATCATATCGCTCCTTTACTTGTATAGTGTCACATCTCAAAATATTTGATTTTAAAGTTTGCTATTGAAACTGGCTTTTAATTGAAAAAGGCCGGTACATAGAAAATGTAATAATGGCGTGTACTATTCTCAAACGATATTAATACGAAATTTTGACACAATATAAAGCACGATAAAACGAATAATTCTGCATCATTAACTCAAAAAACGCATTTTTTGAGTTATGACACTATACAAGTAAAGGAGCGATATATTGTTAAATAACTTTTACCAAAGTAGACTGAAATAGGTCGAAAAATGTACTAAAAATACTACTGAGATAAAAAATGTCTTAAGATGTCTTCAGTGAAATTTAATGGCGGTTCTTTTGTTAGAACAAACTAAACCTCCATCTCCCATTTAAAGGGATCATTTTAGTCCTTATTTCAAATATTTTTATAAAATGTAATAAAACGAGCGTTTAAAGGTTAAATCGTAATACTAAATTACTTTTTTAATGTTTCTTGAATATAACTTATAATTTAAGAGTTATTTAACATAACTTAAAGCTTCAGTAGAATACACTGTGCAACAAATTTGAGGTCACAGAGTGCATCTTAAATTGGACAAAACAAAAAATTAAGGTATACCATTTGTAAACAAAAAACGAATTGTTTTGAAAATTTAGCTCGAGTTCGTTTTATGGCACATTGAAGTCTTTACTTTTTTTTAAATGGGTTTGGAATGATTAAAGATATCTATAAAATGTTTGTAGAACGTTTTAACACTTTAAACGCACGTTTAAGTGTATTTGACAAGAATATTTTAAAAAGGGACTGAAATTACCCCTGACAATGGGAGATAGAGGGTTAATATATTTTAAGAAAAAAGAAACATAAAATTTTACCGAAGATATCTATTAACAGTATTAAGCTCAGAAGTACATTTGTTAGATTTTGTCGAATTATTTCACACGACTTTGGTGAATCACAATTTAACAATATATGATAATTAAAAATTTTACTTTTTTAAGCATTCTGCTTAATATCTCACGAATTTTTGGTCTTTTACAACTAACAACGAAATTCTATGCAGAAAAAATTTTTAGAACATGTTAACCCTTTAAAAGCAAGTGTAAGTGGTGTTCCACGACGATATTTGAAAACGGGACTAAAGTGACCCCTAAAAATTGGAGATATAGGGTTAATATGTTCTAAGAAAAGAACCGTCATCAAATTTCGTTGCATATCTATTAACTCATTACGCTCAAAATTAAATTTAATATATTTTTTTTTACTTATTCTGAAATCCTTTGAAAAATAATTAAAAATTTCAGTGGGCCATAAAAAAAACTCGAGCTAAATTTTCAAAATTCTGCGGGGGTTTCGATCTACTATTAATATACATTTATTTTGCTTTTTTATCCTTTCAAAACATAAAATCGTGTTGCACAATGATATTAAACACTCCTAAATGCCTGAATTTTTAGTAAAAATCTTGAATTTAGGCATTTAAAAAAACGCATTTTTTTCTAATTTGTGGTAAAAAATAGGCGCTAATTTTTGAATACGCTGTTAGATAAGAGTTTAAACTTACAAAAAAAAGAAAAAAAAAATACCTATTTTTTTATATTTTTTTTTTACACTCCATCAAACTTTAGTTATTTTTGGATTTTCAACAAAAAAAACTTGTTTTTCTGCGCAATAAAAAATATTTTTTTTGTAAATATATACAAAATTCTATATTTTAACTTCACTACAAATATATCAAAGTACTTTAAAACAAAATTTTGAACCACTTTATAAAAAAATGGATTTTTGAGAATTATTTTTGTGAAACAGCTAAAAAACATTTACCTGTTAAGTAGTTTTTACATAAAATTCTCTGAGTTTAGCGCCCTCTCGTGGTGGCAAAAGCAATCAGAAAAAATATTTTTGTATATATTTTTTTGAGACACCTTATTATCTTTTAAAAAATCTGTATTTAAACACAATTTGGGACAATTTTTTTTTTTTTTACTTTTGTCCATGGGTCGAAGCATAGTGCGATGGAGGCTCTGCGATGGTGTGTTGTGCAATGGTGCCTGGAGGGGTCGAAAATTTTTGGTTTTTATTACCCAAAATGAGAAAATTTCATTATTTAGACATTTTAAAAGAAAATTAAAAGGTTAGTGCGACTAAATTGGACATTCGAACCAACTTTTGGTACTAACACGACAATTTCCCAAAGCACACTCCCCTGTTTGTGTGAGTATAACTGCATTATAAAGTGCAAAAAGTGATTCCAAACCAGTCCCAGAGGCCATATTAAGGCTCCATGGAACATTTACAGGTTTTTTTGGAGAAAAAAAAAATCGGCAGCATACAATAACCAATCAACTTTTGCTGAAATATGTTATCGTTGAGGAGTGGTAAAATATTGGACCTGAAACCAGACAAATATTGGGTCTACCTATGAATATCCGGTTCAGACAAGTAATTTTTGCCAAAGGTTATCATACTCGATGTTAAGGATATCATACTTGCCTATTAACATCATTATATAAAAATTGATTTTTTTCTCTCCGTACGGACAATTTTTTGAGTTGATTTTGTGGACTTTTTTTTAGTTTTTTGTATAAAATAATAATAAAGCACGTTCATTTTATTATTAGTGTGCAAATATTATAAACAGTTGTTGATCTTTGTCATTTCACTTTGTCATTTCATGTGTAACGCATCGAAATATCGGTCTAGGACCCCATAAAGTATATATATTATTGATCAGCGATCGATTCTAAGACATTTTACCGATGTCCGTCTGTCTGTAAAGGACACGATACAGTCCAAAATAAAAGAGCGAGACTTCCTAAGTTTGGCATATATATTAGGGCGTTTCATCAAAAACGTTTTTTTTGGATTTTTGCAACTCTTGAAGCGGAATATGAATTCTTATGGCCTAAAAGATTTTTGAGATTTTTTTCAGATTTTTGGAATGTCGGGATCAACTTGCTCAAATCGATTTTATCAAAAAAATTAGGTTATGAAACATATTTTTTTTTTATTTTTTGTTCTCTGGTGCCTTTTTTTAACAAAACCGGATATAATACTTCTTAATGTTGCTAGCCTCCTAAAAAAAATATTCGCGGTCAAAATAATAACTTCAAGGGTCACTAAAGGTGGCTTCAGACTATAATATTTGTAATAATATCTGTCAAAATTTTGTGTAAAACCTATAAAATAGTATGGTGTAAACACAAATCGGTATAAAACCAAGAGAAATACGGATTGAAAAATGACAAGCGGATACGTATTCTCATTTTTAGAAATTTCTCTAAAAATGAGAAAACGTATACGCTTTTCATAAGATCAGGGTTGTATTTTTTTTGATAATATTTAAGATGTGATGGTGTAAATACGCAAAGGATTTTTTGAAAGATTTTTTGACAAGCGGAGAAAATTTCGTATTATTTAAGATACGTATTTTCTTACTACTCAGTATTATGGTCTGAAGTGGGCTTAAGATGACCTTTAAAGTAAAAATTCAGAATTTCCCGTGTTCCAACCTTAATAATTTGAGAAATATGCAATATATGAACGTAATGATGAATCCGTTAGATAGGTCTTTTCAATACCTTTAATTTAAAACCAAAATGACATTTGTCACTTTAGTAGAAATATTAAAAAACTAAGATAAACTCATTTTTTCCCCCATTTTACAGAAAATCGAAGGGAATCCATTAGTAGTTTTTTTGTAAAATTGAAATAATAAACTTAAAAGAAGTTTTTTTGATTGCAATTAGTGTTTCCAAACCGGAAAACCGGGTTTTTGTCAAACCGGTTTTTTTTACAAAACCCGGTTTTTTGGTTAACCGGCTTGGAAACACTAGCTACAATCTATAAAAAGTCTTTAAAAGTTATTATTTTAACTTTACAAAAAAAAACTACCTAATGCACCAGTTAAATTTTCGATAAAATGGGGGAAAAATGAGTTTTTCCCAGTTTTTTATTTTTTTTAACATTTCTACAAAAGTGACAATAGTCAGATTGGTTTTAAATGAAAGGTGTTTTAAAGACCTATCTAACGGATTCAACACGACGTTCATACATAGCTTATTTCTCGAATTATTGAGGTTAAAACACGGGAAATTCTGAATTTTTACTTTTAAGGTCATCTTAGTGACCCTTGAACTTATAATTTTGACCGCGAATATTTTTTTTTAGGAGGCTAGCAACATTACGAAGTATTATATCCGGTTTTGTTAAAAAAAGGCACCAGAGAACAAAAAATAAAAAAAATTATGTTTCATAACCTCATTTTTTTGATAAAATCGATTTGAGCGAGTTGATCCCGACATTCCAAAAATCTGAAAAAAATCTCAAAAATCTTTTAGGCCATAAGAATTCATATTCCGCTTCAAGAGTTGCAAAAATCCAAAAAAAAGTTTTTGATGAAACGCCCTAATATATATGCCTTATTTCAGGTTTTTTTGTACTTTTGTTAACCAAATCGCTACCTTAAAATACGAATGTCGTATGTAGCAAAATAGAAATTTCAGGAGACGGATTTAAATATTAAATATCTTCAAAATGGTCTTATGGATTCTCTGCAGATTTGGATTAAATATAGTCCGAGTATTCTATTTTCATCAGCCTATGTAAAATTTACTGTAATAATAATCAAAAAGGAATATTTTTGTCGAAAAAAATTACATACGACATTCGTATTTTGAGGTAGCGAAATGCAACATTTTTATGCAAAAGGAAGTACAAAATCCTGCATGTGGACCAAGAGGATAAAAAAATAAAAAAGGTTCGACCTGCCCCCTTTTGTGGGCGTGGATATAAAAAACGTATTTTTTATAATATTTTATTGGATTAATTAACTGCAAGAGTCTTAAGAAATACATTTAATAACATCTACCGCAAGAAGAAGGTGTCTCTTACAACGTCCCCCACCAAACTACCCCCCCCCCCCCCTCCCCTCGCTTTTTTTTACATTTTGGAGGGTATAAATGATTCGGCAGAGCCGAATATAACACTCTCACTTGTTTTAAGATTTTCCCAATATGTTTACAGTAAGTATTAGAGGGGTTACAAGTGAGACCGACCCCCATTGTTTTAAGAAATAAAATACCTTTTTAAGTAAAAAAGTACTCTTTTAGAAAAAATAAGAAAGTACTTCTTTATAAAAAACTAGCTGTTTTGCACCCGGCGTTGCCCGGGTTGAAAAAATATTATATAATGAATGAGTTTTTTATTAGTCAGTTTATCTACTGCTTCATGACTTTTTACTGGTGAATATAAACCTATTCCTGAGGTTTGGTCGATTTTTTCGACTTCGCTTCCGTCATGGGAAGAAACCTTCTTGGTTGGGTGGAGTGTGTGATGCGGGCCGTTCAAAAAAAGTTATTCGACCATCATAAAAACCTTTTTTAACAAAAAAAAATCAAAAACGTTTTTTTTAACAAAAAAAAATGAAAACGTTTTTTGCACCTTGTTTGGAACTTCCTGATTTCAAATCAAAAAAGGAACCCAAAGACATTGCCCAGCAGGTGCAATTCTTTTGTGAGTTAATATTGACCATAAAAGGCAACTGTTACGACCCCGACGCAAAGCGAAATAGAAAAAACGAATAATCGCCCCACCCCAAAATTAATATATTTCTTTAATGGCTTTTAAAAGGAACCTATAGTTCCCTCCTCGGTTAGCACTTTATGTGGTGAAAACTTCAATAAAGACATAACTTTCACAATAGTTCAAGTGGGTGTGGCATTTAACGCATCTAGTTCAATTTTGGTCTCATGTGACCTATAGTTCCCCTATTGGTTAGCACGTAAAAAAAATTGCAATTAAATTTGTTCAGCAGGTTTTCCACGTTTGCGGAACTGGCAGACAATATTAACTCACAAAAGTACAAAGGGGCGTGCCATTATATGCCTTTTTTATCAATCGCTGTTTAATATTGCCTATAGCACTATTTGTGTTGAAAATTTCATTGAAATCGGCTTAACTGTTTTCAGGTTCTAATATGGCAGTAGTGTTTAAAGGAATTGGTTAAGCCGTTTTTGTATGATAGCAAATAAGCTAGAAATAACGTTCTGTATATTTCAAATTAATGTGGCATTTTACTTTAATTTGTCTCATCGCATTTTATATGGCATATAGTTACGAAACAGGAAAAAATATTTTTTAATTTAATACAAAAGGGTGCGGCATTTTAAGCCCCTTTGCCCGATCGCCGCGGTAAGTACTAACTGTGGTGAAAATTTGCTTAAAATTGGTTTCACCGTTAACGCGTGAGTACGGATCAGGCAAAAATAAATTTTAATGTATTACAAAGGGGCGTGTTAATTCACGCCTTTGTCTGGTGGTGTCTATAGTTTCCGCCTCAATAATTACTAACTGTGGTGAAAATTATAACAACATCGGGTTCGTAGTTTAAGCGTGATAACGGTATGGCAGAAAAAACTTTCAGTACATTGCAAAAGGCGTGGCAGTTGATACGGACTAAAGTTCTCGCCTCTGTTAGTACTATCTATGGAAAAGATTTTGTTAAAATCGGTTTAGTCGTTTAAGCGTTATTAAGGAACAGGCAGAAACACTATCAGTATAGTACAGAGGCTCGTGTTAATTTACGCCCCCTTTGTCCAAACGCGCTCTATTTTAATCTTTCGTTCCCGCCCCGGTAAGTACTTACTATCTGTGGTACAAATTTTATTCTAATCGGTTTAGCAGTTTATGCTAGATTACGGAACAGACACAAATAGCATTCAATTGAATATAAAGGGGCGTGCTATTTTATTTATTTTTTTAAATCGGTATGGTTGTTTAAGCATGATTACGGAACATGCAGAAAAAACTTTCAGTATAGTAAAATGGGGCGAGGCATTTTACGCCCCCTTTCTTTGATCTATTGTGGATCATACTTTTTTTTTCGGTTAATACAATCAGTGGTGAAAATTTCATAAAAATCAAGTTAACTGTTTAAGCGTAATTGAGGAAAAGGCAGTGTAACGAAAAGGGCGTGGCATTTTACGCCCCTTTTTTCGATCGCCCTTTATTGTGGCTCATAGTTTTCGCCTCGGTTAGTAGTATCTGTGGTAAAAATTTCAGTGAAATCGGTTAAATCACTTTTCAGTGATTGCGGAACAGGCAGACATAGTTTCTGATTGGTACAAAGGGGCGTGGCATTTTACGCCCATTTTTCCGATCGCGGATTTTTCTGACCTATAGTTCCCGCCTCGGTTTGTATTATCTGTGGTGAAAATTTCATAAAAAACGGTTCAGCCGTTTTTCCGTTATTGCAGGACAGGCAGATATAGCTTTAGCATGGTACAAAAGGGCGTGGCATTTTACGCCCCTTTTTCCGATCGCGGTCGCTTATGGCCTATTGTTACCGCTTTGGTTAGTACTATCTGTGGTGAAAATTTCATGAAAATCGGTTCAGCCGTTTTTCCGTTATTGTCTGACAGGCAGATATAGCTTTAGCATGGTACAAAGGGGCGTGGCATTGTACGCCCCTTTGTCCGATCGCGTTCGCTTATGGCCTATAGTTCCCGCCTCGGATAGTACTATCTGTGGTGAAAATTTCATGAAAATCGGTTCAGCCGTTGTTCCGTTATTGCCGGACAGGCAGATATAGCTTTAGCATGGTACAAAGGGGCGTGGCATTTTACGCCCCTTTTTCTGATCGCGGTCGCTTATGGCCTATTGTTACCGCTTTGGTTAGTACTATCAGTGGTGAAAATTTCATGAAAATCGGTTCAGCCGTTTTTCCGTTATTGTCTGACAGGCAGATATAGCTTTAGCATGGTACAAAGGGGCGTGGCATTTTACGCCCCTTTGTCCGATCGAGTTCGCTTATGGCCTATAGTTCCCGCCTCGGTTAGTACTATCTGTGGTGAAAATTTCATGAAAATCGGTTAAGCCGTTCTGTAGTTATTGCGGAACAGACAGACAGACAGACAGAAAGACAGACAGACAGACAAACCAACAATCAGATTTATAATATTAATAGGGATAAGAAAGTCCTTTTTTTAGAAAAAATAAGAAAGTACTTTTTTAGAAAAAATAAGAAAGTACTATATTTTGAGGATGTTATTCTAGCTCAAGGTCATTATTTTCATTACTAATTAAAACCATGATATTCTCATAGCATAATTTTCAAGAAAATTATTTTTTGTTTTAAATTTATTTATGTTGGTCATTTTTGCAAGACTTAATCGACACGTGTTTCGGAATTTGTCAAGATTCCATTGTCATCCTAAAAATATAATATTTTAAAGGTCGAATTAAACAATTTTTATTTTTAATAAAAATTAATCAGAATTTGAACATAAGAAAGTACTTTTTAGAAAAAATAGTACTTTTTTAGAAAAATAGTACGTTTTTACAAAGAAAGCGTTTTTTAGAAAAATTGCACTTTTTTGGTAAAATAGTACTATTTTAGAAAAGTACTATATCACCTTTAAGACAAGAACGTACTGTTTCAGGAAAAAAGTACTTATTGAGAAAACATGGTACTTGTTCCTAAAAAAAATTAATTTTTGGGAAAAAAATTAAGTAAATTGTTTACTACTTTTTTTTGAAAAAAAAGTACTTCGTTCTAAAAAAAGTACTTTTTTCTAAAAAGAGTATCATTTTCTAAAAAGTACTTTTTTCTATTTTCTTTAAAAAATCCTATTTATTCTAGATCATAAAGCAAAACCACTTTTTTAAAATAAAGAAAATTTAAAAAGTTGGCAATATCTCGATAACTGTTTTAAATTTGAAACTTTGGAGTGGTTTTTCGGATTTGGCGTAAGATTTTGATATATATGCAAAGTGTCGCGGATCGTATTTATTGTATTTATTTTTAAATGGAAAATAAATACAACATGTCGTTGATCAAAATCTCTGTTAACTAGTGTAATCGTAATACCACGAACGTACTGGGCAAAAGATTTGTAGAATCTATAAAATTTTTTCATAAAAAAATGTTAAAAAAAATCTAAGATTACAAACATTTTTAAAACTAAGATTTAAATTTTAAAACTTAAAAATCACATTGCAGAATCCTTTAAGGATTTTGTAATTTTTTTTAAAAACATATAAAACAGAATTGGATTTTGAACGATTTGAAGAAGTTATGAGTAAAAGAAGTTTTAGTATAGGATTTAGATCCTTTTTTTAGATTTAGAATTTTTAAAAATTGATATCTTTTGAATGTGCCATCAAAAAAATTAGAAAAATTACCACGAAAGAGTGTTCAAAGGATACTAAAATTTTAAAAAATGGGAAGAAAAAAATCAAAGTATACAATTTGTCATGGAATGCGTCATATATTATTTGTTTTTTAATCTTTTTTACCCATATAGCAAAATAAAACCATATCAATAAATTTTGTCTCTTTTTGTAGTTTTGACTATATTTTATAGAGTGTGTGTTTTTTTTTTTGGGAATAAAGTATTAACTCTAAAATCTTTTGCCAACAAACTGTCAACATGTTATATAAATGCAAAAACTACAAACAAATAAAACTAAAAAAATTTAAATAAATAAACTCGAAAAACATAGAAAAATTGTTTTGGCAACAGCAAAATTTTATCAACAAAAAATATTAAACAACCAAAATAAATGCAATAATTTAAATAAAAAATTTAACACAAAATTTTTATTTAAATTCAATATTATTTTTTTTTTTCAAGAAAAATTTAAAAACTTTTACCTCAAATAATATTTTTCTTTCCTATTTTTAAATTTTTTGTATTATGTCTTTCCGGTATCATTAAAAATTTCCTCCCTATTAAACAATTGTTTGCCAAAGAAAAACAAATCCAAAAATAATACAATCAAAGTTAAAGAAATAGCGGGCGTAAAAATAAAAAAAAACAAACTTTGTTAAAATTTCTTACTTTATGTTGAATGTATTTACTGCTTTGCTCTACTCCTTGAGTTACTTACACTCACTCACACAAACTCAAATAGAAAGTAAGTAGAAAGTTATGGCAAAATGCGTCCCATTCATTGCTTGTTGCATACCCAATGTTCAGACAATTGAATGGTGCGGTAAGAATCAACGATGCAGAAATCCAAATAAACGGAGAATTTTCTTCTTTCAATAATACAATTCACAAAAAAAGAAGGTATAAAGCCTTAAAAATTATGTTAGCCTTTCGTAAGAAAAACAAATTTAAAAAGAATAAAACAAAAATTTATTGCAATAAATTTTATACTTGTTGCAAAAACTTTAAAATAATCAAATTTAAATTTTATTTAAGATAAGTAATAGAATTTCTTTTTGAATTTAAAACAAAGATCTAAAATTTACAAGGTGACAATCGAAACGAATAACGTTATCGATATCGGTATTCGTATCGTTTTTTTTTTATTTATATCGGTATCGGCTACAGTATTATCGATACCGAAACGTCAATACCGGTACATACCGGTATTATCGAAAAAAATGCTAAAAATATAAAAAAAAAAACGTATAAAAACTTGAAAAAAAAATATTTTTTTTTTATTAACTGAATTTTCATTTAGTTCGGTTTGAGTCCATATTAATTATTTCTGAGAAATAATAATTGCTGTACAATGAGAAAATCTGAAAAAAATCAAGTGACAACACAGGATAAGTGGAGATGTCGACAGCTTTTTTTAATTTTAATACTAAACACTAAAAAAAATTTTCGAATTTCATGTCGTTAGAGCTGATTGTGGGAAAATTTATAAAACATTTTTGCAAGGTCATCACAGTCAGCAACCAGCGGTCAAAGTTGAAAAAAATTACGTATTTCGACCCAAATTCATGTCCGAATATTTTGACCAATTCTGGCTCAAAAATTTTGAAATTTTGCGTAAAATATGCGGAAATTTTCAAAAAAAAAAATTAAAAAAAATCTTAAACCGCGATTTTGGTTCACAGGAGCTGATTTTTAAACATAAAAATTATTTTTTTATCCAAATTGGTATCAAAATTTGGAAAATATTAAGTGTGTTATCTAAAAAATATTAAAAAAAATAAAAACGCGATTTTGGCCCAAAAATTATGATCTACGATTTTAGTCCACAGATGCTTATCATTATTTTCGGACCAAAATTTGGCAGGTATTTCGACATGAAATTCGAAAATTTAAATTTGACGCGACGCACCACTAAACACGTATTTACTAAATTTAAATATTGCCTACTGATGACGTAGAAGTGGCTACAGAAACCATGGTCTAGGGTAAATCCACATTTAATTTAATCTTTAGAAGACACAATTTTCTTCTTCAATCAGAAAAACACAAACAACAAATTAAATACACTTGGCTTACGCCGAAAAAATATAATAAATATAGAAATACTGACAAATGTCGCTCGTGTGAGCAATTCACTTTAACTATGCGTTACTGTAGTGTGAAGAACAAAAAATTCTCTGCTATAGTAAAGTTTGCATAAAATAAAGTAAATGAAAGATTAAGAAAATTGTTGTTGGTCTCTAGATTAAATGCATTGCTTGAGTTAGAGAAAAAGCTTTTCTGTATACGTCACACACGAAACCTACTGTGAGTTAAAAACAAACGACGTTTAGTCACTGATGTTTATACACCGAGTATAGCCTAGTGGTTATGGCTTCGGCTTACAAAACATGAGAGATTTTAACGACACAGGTTCGAAGCTCATGTCAGGCTAGTCTGTTGATAAAAAAAACATATAAAGAATTTTTCTAGCAAATATCAAATAATCAATTTAATGTAATTGCCTACTGATGACGTAGAAGTGGCTACAGAAACCATGGTCTAGGGTAAATCCACATTTAATTTAATCTTTAGAAGACACAATTTTCTTCTTCAATCAGAAAAACACAAACAACAAATTAAATACACTTGGCTTACGCCGAAAAAATATAATAAATATAGAAATACTGACAAATGTCGCTCGTGTGAGCAATTCACTTTAACTATGCGTTACTGTAGTGTGAAGAACAAAAAATTCTCTGCTATAGTAAAGTTTGCATAAAATAAAGTAAATGAAAGATTAAGAAAATTGTTGTTGGTCTCTAGATTAAATGCATTGCTTGAGTTAGAGAAAAAGCTTTTCTGTATACGTCACACACGAAACCTACTGTGAGTTAAAAACAAACGACGTTTAGTCACTGATGTTTATACACCGAGTATAGCCTAGTGGTTATGGCTTCGGCTTACAAAACATGAGAGATTTTAACGACACAGGTTCGAAGCTCATGTCAGGCTAGTCTGTTGATAAAAAAAACATATAAAGAATTTTTCTAGCAAATATCAAATAATCAATTTAATGTAATTGCCTACTGATGACGTAGAAGTGGCTACAGAAACCATGGTCTAGGGTAAATCCACATTTAATTTAATCTTTAGAAGACACAATTTTCTTCTTCAATCAGAAAAACACAAACAACAAATTAAATACACTTGGCTTACGCCGAAAAAATATAATAAATATAGAAATACTGACAAATGTCGCTCGTGTGAGCAATTCACTTTAACTATGCGTTACTGTAGTGTGAAGAACAAAAAATTCTCTGCTATAGTAAAGTTTGCATAAAATAAAGTAAATGAAAGATTAAGAAAATTGTTGTTGGTCTCTAGATTAAATGCATTGCTTGAGTTAGAGAAAAAGCTTTTCTGTATACGTCACACACGAAACCTACTGTGAGTTAAAAACAAACGACGTTTAGTCACTGATGTTTATACACCGAGTATAGCCTAGTGGTTATGGCTTCGGCTTACAAAACATGAGAGATTTTAACGACACAGGTTCGAAGCTCATGTCAGGCTAGTCTGTTGATAAAAAAAACATATAAAGAATTTTTCTAGCAAATATCAAATAATCAATTTAATGTAATTGCCTACTGATGACGTAGAAGTGGCTACAGAAACCATGGTCTAGGGTAAATCCACATTTAATTTAATCTTTAGAAGACACAATTTTCTTCTTCAATCAGAAAAACACAAACAACAAATTAAATACACTTGGCTTACGCCGAAAAAATATAATAAATATAGAAATACTGACAAATGTCGCTCGTGTGAGCAATTCACTTTAACTATGCGTTACTGTAGTGTGAAGAACAAAAAATTCTCTGCTATAGTAAAGTTTGCATAAAATAAAGTAAATGAAAGATTAAGAAAATTGTTGTTGGTCTCTAGATTAAATGCATTGCTTGAGTTAGAGAAAAAGCTTTTCTGTATACGTCACACACGAAACCTACTGTGAGTTAAAAACAAACGACGTTTAGTCACTGATGTTTATACACCGAGTATAGCCTAGTGGTTATGGCTTCGGCTTACAAAACATGAGAGATTTTAACGACACAGGTTCGAAGCTCATGTCAGGCTAGTCTGTTGATAAAAAAAACATATAAAGAATTTTTCTAGCAAATATCAAATAATCAATTTAATGTAATTGCCTACTGATGACGTAGAAGTGGCTACAGAAACCATGGTCTAGGGTAAATCCACATTTAATTTAATCTTTAGAAGACACAATTTTCTTCTTCAATCAGAAAAACACAAACATTAAATATTTTATGTTTTATGTTATATTTTTTTTTTTTATTTTTTTGGATCAGATCAGAACCGAGAATACCGGTAATCCCGGAAATAAGTCTAGAACCGGGAAACTGGTTTGAGAACCGGGAAATGGTGAGCACTAGTTAGTACTCTCGGAAATTTTAAAAATAGTTAAATTTATTTAATTCAATTTAAAAAGGCTCATTTTAACAACTTCAGATTTGTTCATCTCCCTTTCTATTCATATTTTAAACGCAGAGGTAAAAACGAGCAATAGCGGGCAGGACTATCTGGTACAAATTAAAGAACATTTGCCGTCTTAAGTTTTGGATTAAATCTCAGAACATTGTGAAAAAATACTTGAAATGGAAAATTATTTCAATTTTTCAAAATAAAAAAATAAAAAATCATCTAAAGTTAGGAAAAATTGTTTTTTTGTCTTTTGCCATATAAAAAGATCCAAAAAAATAAATAACAAGTAGAAAAGTTAAATTCGACTTGGCCGAATCTATGAATACCCTCCACAATGCCCATTTTAAGTGATAGTAAATTTTCTAACGTGAAAAAAATAACAGTTTTGATTAGAAATATTTTATTTTGCGTAAAATTTTTTTTTTTAGTAATTTTTGAAAAAAAAAAAAATAATTTACTAATTTTTTTTTTGAGTGTAAAATTTTTTTTGAGTGTAAAATTTTTTTCGAGTGTATTTTTTTTTTGTTTTGGTATAAATTTTTGTGACTTACCAATGTTTTTAAAATAGGTTTAACGGGTTTTTAACACGTGAATTTAAGGTGACGCTTATCTGAAATTCACGGTTTTGCTAATAACTTTGGAACCACTGGACCGATTTGGCTGAAATTTAATACGAACTAGGCTGGAGGAACGAAAAATATATATGCCAAGCTTCAGCATCCTCAGAATTGCTCTTCAAAAGTTATAGTGCTTTTTATCTCATAAATTCACGAAAAACCCTTGCCGAAATTCAGTCTTTTGCTCATAACTTTTGAACCACTGCACCGATTTTGCTGGATTGCAATACCAACCTGACCAGGTAAATGCCCAACATATATGCCAAACTTCGGGAGCCTCCGTAAAGTCTTTCAAAAGTTAGCGTGTTTTCAACAGACAGACAGACAGACAGACGGACAGACGGACAGACGGACGGACGGACGGACATCGCTAGATCGTCTTAAAATCGATCGAGGATCATGAATATATATACTTTATGGGGTCCTAGACCAATATTTCGAGGTGTTACAAACGGAATGACAAACTTATATATACCCTCTATCACTAGAGTGGAGGGTATAAAAAAATAAAGTCCGGGAGAAACTAAAAGTGTTTTTTTTTTTTTTTTGATGGGGGAATGGTTTATACGAACTAAAAACTATAGCTTTTCCTTTTTCCACAAGCGTTAAATGGGAGCGAATCCTGGAACACTTCGCACATGAACTTCGATCCATCCAAATATTTATTAATCGTTCCTTGCCCAATATATTGCGGATTTTCTGGCCAAATGTTATTTCGAATGATGAGGTCTGGCATAGAACTGGTGAAACCCCAATTCAGCTAGAAATTGCGAAACGTAAATGGAACTGGATAGGTCATGTTCTTAGAAAATCCAATGGAGATATTGCTAGAATGGCAATCGAATGGAACCCACAAGGCAATAGAAGAGTTGGTAGGCCAACTATTTATTATTTTATTTAGCGTATGGATTACAATAAAAAGAAAGAACAATAAATCATAAGTTTGGAAGAATTACAATTTTTTTTTTTCATAGATTTAATGAATTTAGCCAAGCAACTGCGTCTGGTGTTAAATTGTTGATATTACTAAACGGCCCTTTGTAAGAAAAAATGGACATTCTCGAAGAATGTGTTCTGTTGTTTGCAGAGGAGCACAACACTGACATGTAGGATCATCCACATAACCCCAGTTGTAGAGGGTTTCTAAGGTTCTACCGGTGCCAGTTCGTAGTATATTTAAGTTACACCATGCTTTCCTTGGTAGTTTGAGGTCGAGGTTGGTTTTGCTGCTTCTTTCGTCAAAGATGGGACTTGATCGACCTGAGTTTGACCAGTCACACGTCCAAGCTGTGTTGATTTCAAAGATTTCATTTGATAGATTTTTGGCAAGATCTAAAGGCGCTTTTCTTGATTCAAGACTTCGTCTGGGAGGATTGATTAGATCGATATTTAATGGAATAAGATCAATTTGGATCTTATTATATTCTCGTAACAGTGCCTGCTTTCTTCTCAGCTGTGGAGGTGCGATGTTGCATAGTTTTGGACAGACCTGAATGGAGACATTTTGTTGTGGCCCTTTGTTCAAGCCTGGAAATATAAGAGATAATATATGGGGCATTCCATGTCAAATCAGACACTTTGAAATTTTTTTTTTTTTATTTTCCCAATTTGTTTACAGTTTTATGTACCCTTCGAAAACTCCTTCGTAGTAAATTTTCAGATTTTTTTGATGACCCGTTTATCGAATTTTTAAAAATTGGTAGTTTGTGCCTTTACTCAAACTTCTTTTACTCATAACTTCTACAATAACAGTCCAAATTTCAATTTTTTTTTCAAAATTTTTGTTTTTTTGCGTACTTTTTAAAAAAAAAAATCTTCAAAGCGCTCTAGTATGCGATTTTAAAGTTTTTAAATTTAAATCTCATTTTTGAAAATATTTGTACTCCTAGATTTTTTTGAAATTTTTTTTGTGTAAAACTTCTATCGATTCTACAAATTTTTTGCCCAGGAGGATCGTGGGATAACGATTATTTTTATTTTTTTTTTAATTTTTTTAAAAAAATTTATTGTTATTTTCCAATCTTAAAATCATTTCTACTGGTCCAATGGTGCGTCATAGATGGGTCATTTATAAGACCGACCCCCATTAATTTTTACGTCTTAAAATTTCTTTGGAACAAACTTATAACCTATATCCAATTTCTAAGGGGGCTCCCACAAAAAACGAAATTTTTTAAAATTTGTTCCAACCCCTCTAACTGCCCCAATAGTGCCCTTAGAGCAACAAAATGTATGAATGACCCACAATATTTTTTAGTCCAAACATTTTCTCTGAACACACCTACCCTTTATCTTGAACTGTTAAAGATAGAGGGTAGGTTTTTTATTTTTTGTAAATTTGATTTAATCAGCTTCTACCGGTCCAATGGTGCGTCCGAGAGGGGTCATTAGTTAGACCGACTCCCATTTATTTTTACCCTACAACATTTTTTTAAAACATACCTACGCCCTATCTCCACTCCCTAAGTGGACCAGAACAATTGTTTCTGTATTAGAATTTTTGTCAGTTGATTTGGGAGACGGTTGCCATTATAGGTGTATAATGTTTTTATAATATATCTTATTGTTAGATGTAGATCTAAGGTGTAAAGGTGACCACTTTCTATACCAGTTTCCAGAAATAGAATATAGGTTGGAGTAAAAGTCGTTAGTTTTAATACGTTTTTAAGAAAAAAACGTTGCAGTTTATCAACTTCATAGAATAAGGAAAATCCCCAGACTTGTGAAGCATAAGATTGAATAGACCTACAGACAGACTGAAAAAGATTCCACTTTGCTTTCAAAGATATCTCCTGTTTTTCTAGGAAGCTATTCCAACACACAGAGAAGTGTTTAGTTGGAATTCCATTATGAAAACGGAATTTTGATAAATCTTATACATTTTTAGTTGTTATTGTAAATTTTTTATCACCATACCGAATAAATAACAGCAGTAATAATTAATTTTCAATCGTGACCAAATGGATGTATCAACAACTAATAATTTGGTTAATATACCCAAACTAAAAACTAATAAAGTTTTTGAAAAATATTTAGTAAGTACAACCGTTTCTTTTAGTCTTTATTTTCCCTCTCGACCAATAAACATTTGTTTAAATTAATAAATTCCAAAAACATTAGGTAATAGTATCCACAACTGAAAATGTTGGTTAACTTAACCAAATTTTCAATAATTTTTTATTTGTGAAAAATTTTACTAAATTATAAATTTGTATTGGTATTCTTAACTAATAATTGGTCGTTAGGGTTTCATTTCAATTACAAAACGTTTTACGTCAAAAAAATAAAAATAGTAATCAAACAAAAATGTTATTGTGTTCAGACGTTTTTTAAATTTTTAAATAAAATTCATGTAAAATTTCGTAAAAAATGTTACAAATGTTGACGGTAAGTTGATACCACTGCCGAAATACAATCAGTTTAAATCAATAAATCTTATTTTAGGAATTTACACACGCAACTTTAATGCAGATGCTAAAGATGATATTTTACCCAGAAGTCGAAAATAACATAGTTTTTTGACTATAAAAAACTTTGACTATAAAAAACTTTGGTCAGTTTCCTAGAAATCCTTAGTGTCCAAAGTGTCCAGAGAGTGGTAACAAATTTAAGGTTTGTAAATGCCAGAATATTGAAATTAAGAAAGGTTCATCCAAACCAATTCTCAGAATCGGAGACATTTTCTATAGGAAAAATTACTCAAAATCTGAGACTTTTTCTGTAGGAAAAATTTTTCAGAACCTTGTATGGGAAAAATTTCAGAATTTGAGACTTTTCCTTTTTTTTTATTAAAAAATCCTAGGATTCTGATATATATTTCCATAAAAAAATTCTAGAAGTCTGAGATAAATTTTTGATTTTTTCATTGACATGTTTTCTTAAGAGATATATGTATTTTGACTTCGAGTTATTTTTGCTCTAGAAAGTCTCGCAGATTCTGAGTAATTTTTTTAGAAAAATTCTTAGATGTTAAATTTTTTCTATCAGAATTATCAGTTTTAATTTATTTTTTCTATTGTATGTATTTATTTCACTTTTTAAATTATAAATTTTTTACAATCAAATAATGTAGTAAAATTGCTTGAAAAAAATATAAAAATTTTTTATTTCAAAAGAAACAGTTTAAAAAAAATATTGATTGGTACAACTATATAACGCTTTTTAAAATTCGATCACTCTAACCAATGTCAATTTTAACATAAAAATATTCGGTTCTTATGATAGATATTTAGCGGTAGAGACAACTGAATTGGCAGTAGAGGCAACTGAATATTGTGATAGTTGGTGCAACCGCAAAAATTCAGTTGGCAAACAATTCAGTTGCAACAACTGAATCTATTTTCTGTGTGAAGTAGCATTAATATTAAAATAAAAATGACCTTAAAATTCAAGGTCAAAGTATTAAATTGTAATTTTCTTATAAGGGTCGCACTTCTAGATTTGCTATAGATTGTTTATTAGAAAGCTTGAGATTATTATTATACCCTCCACTCTAGTGATAGAGGGTATATATAAGTTTGTCATTCCGTTTGTAACACATCGAAATATTGGTATAGGACCCCATAAAGTATATATATTCATGATCCTTGATCGATTTTAAGTCGATCTAGCGATGTCCGTCCATCCGTCCGTCCGTCCGTCCGTCCGTCCGTCCGTCTGTCTGTCTGTCTGTCTGTCTGTCTGTCTGTCTGTCTGTCTGTCTGTCTGTCTGTCTGTCTGTCTGTCTGTCTGTCTGTCTGTCTGTCTGTCTGTCTGTCTGTCTGTCTGTCTGTCTGTCTGTCTGTCTGTCTGTCTGTCTGTCTGTCTGTCTGTCTGTCTGTCTGTCTGTCTGTCTGTCTGTCTGTCTGTCTGTCTGTCTGTCTGTCTGTCTGTCTGTCTGTCTGTCTGTCTGTCTGTCTGTCTGTCTGTCTGTCTGTCTGTCTGTCTGTCTGTCTGTCTGTCTGTCTGTCTGTCTGTCTGTCTGTCTGTCTGTCTGTCTGTCTGTCTGTCTGTCTGTCTGTCTGTCTGTCTGTCTGTCTGTCTGTCTGTCTGTCTGTCTGTCTGTCTGTCTGTCTGTCTGTCTGTCTGTCTGTCTGTCTGTCTGTCTGTCTGTCTGTCTGTCTGTCTGTCTGTCTGTCTGTCTGTCTGTCTGTCTGTCTGTCTGTCTGTCTGTCTGTCTGTCTGTCTGTCTGTCTGTCTGTCTGTCTGTCTGTCTGTCTGTCTGTCTGTCTGTCTGTCTGTCTGTCTGTCTGTCTGTCTGTCTGTCTGTCTGTCTGTCTGTCTGTCTGTCTGTCTGTCTGTCTGTCTGTCTGTCTGTCTGTCTGTCTGTCTGTCTGTCTGTCTGTCTGTCTGTCTGTCTGTCTGTCTGTCTGTCTGTCTGTCTGTCTGTCTGTCTGTCTGTCTGTCTGTCTGTCTGTCTGTCTGTCTGTCTGTCTGTCTGTCTGTCTGTCTGTCTGTCTGTCTGTCTGTCTGTCTGTCTGTCTGTCTGTCTGTCTGTCTGTCTGTCTGTCTGTCTGTCTGTCTGTCTGTCTGTCTGTCTGTCTGTCTGTCTGTCTGTCTGTCTGTCTGTCTGTCTGTCTGTCTGTCTGTCTGTCTGTCTGTCTGTCTGTCTGTCTGTCTGTCTGTCTGTCTGTCTGTCTGTCTGTCCGTTGAAAACACGCTATCTTTTGAAAGACTTTACGGAGGCTCCTGAAGTTTGACACATATGTTGGTAATTTACCGGGTCAGGTTGGTATTGCAATCCAGCGAAATCGGTCCAGTGGTTCAAAAGTTATGAGCAAAAGAGTAAATTTCGGCAAGGGTATTTTTTGAATTTACGAGATTAAAACCACTCTAACTTTCGAAAGACAATTCTGAGGGTGCTGAAGCTTAGCATATATATTTGTCGTTCCCCAATTCTGTTTGGTTTTGAATTTCAGCAAAATCGGTTCAGTGGTTCAAAAGTTATAAGCAAAGCTCTGAATTTCGGATTGGTTTCACCTCAAACTGTTGAAAACTCGTTAAACAAGTTTTAACATCATGGTGAAATACCAGTTTTCTTAAAACTTGTTGTTGTTAGTTTTCTTGCCGTGGCGTGCAGTTTAGTTGTTAGACAAGTAAATATTTGTTATTGTGTTGTTATTGTTTTTGTAACTGTATGTAACGGTGTATAGTAAGTATTTTTGGAAAAAAATCAAAAAAAGTGGGACTTATGTATATGATTGAATGTTAGGTTGTTTTTGGTTTTTAAGGAAGAGGTTGGTAAAATAAAAACAGGGAAAATGTGAAATAGTTTTTTTTGCATTACACATATGTAGGTATAAAACAACAAAAATATTTTACAAAGTAATCTTGTTACTCAAAGAAATTGTACACTGCAAAAAATTTTTACACTCAAAAAAAATGTTACACTCAAAAAAAATGTACACAAATTTTTTTTTAATGAAATGTCACACTCAAAAAATGTTGACAGTCAAAAAAAATGTTACACTCAAAAAAATTTGATAGATTAAAAAAAAAAGTTTTACTCAAATTAATATATTTCTAATAAAAAATTTTGAATGCAATTTTTTGAAATTTTTTTTAGAAAATTACTTTCAGATAACATTGTGGAGGGTATTCATAGATTCGACCAAGTCGAATTTAATTTTTCTACTTGTTTTTTTTTTTATACCCTCCACTCTAGTGATAGAGGGTATATATAAGTTTGTCATTCCGTTTGTAACACATCGAAATATTGGTCTAGGACCCCATAAAGTATATATATTCATGATCCTTGATCGATTTTAAGTCGATCTAGCGATGTCCGTCCGTCCGTCCGTCTGTCTGTCTGTCCGTTGAAAACACGCTAACTTTTGAAAGACTTTACGGAGGCTCCTGAAGTTTGACATATATGTTCTCCATTTATCGGATCAGGTTGGTATTGCAATCCAGCGAAATCGGTCCAGTGGTTCAAAAGTTATGAGCAAAAGAGTAAATTTCGGCAAGGGCATTTTTCGAATTTACAAGATTAAAACCACTTTAACTTTCTAAAGACAATTCTGAGGGGGCTGAAGCTTAGCATATGTATTTGTCGTTCCTCATGGCTGTTTGGTTTTGAATTTCAGCAAAATCGGTTCAGTGGTTCAAAAGTTATAAGCAAAGCACTGAATTTCAGATTTGTTTCACCTTAAACTGTTGAAAACTCGTTAAACAAGTTTTAAAAGCATGGTGAAATACCAGTTTTGTAAAACTTGTTGTTGTTTGTTTTCTTGTCGTGGGGTGCAGTTTAGTTGTTAGACAAGTAAATATTTGTTATTGTTTTGTTATTGTTAGTGTAACTGTATGTAACGGGAAAAAATCAAATAAAGTATGAGTATGATTGAATGTTAATTTGTTTTTGGTTTTTAAAGAAGAGGATGGTAATATTAACAAGTAGAAAAGTTATATTCGACTTGGCCGAATCTATGAATACCCTCCACAATGCCCTTTTTAAGTGATAGTAAATTTTCTAACGTGAAAAAAAAAAATTGGTTAGAAATATTTTATTTTGTGTAAAAAAAAATTTTTTTGTTAATTTAAAAAAGAAAAAAAAATTACTAATTTTTTTTTTTTGAGTGTAAATTTTTTTTTGAGTGTAAAATTTTTTTTTTGAGTGTAAAATTTTTGAGTGTATTTTTTTTTGTTTTAGTGTAAAAATATTTTTGTGTAACAAAAATACCTTGTAAAATATTTTTTTGACTTACAAATGTTTTTAAAACATGTTTAACGGGTTTTCAACACGTGAATTTAAACAGTCAAAAAAATTTTACACTCAAAAAAATTTGATTGATTAAAAGAAAGTTTGACTCAAAATAATATACATATTTTTAATAAAAAATTTGTAATGCAATTTTTTGAAATTTTTTTAGAAAATTACTATCAGATAACATTGTGGAGGGTATTCATAGATTCGACCAAGTCGAATTTAATTTTTGTACTTGTTTTTCAATGGTATGTATGATACTTTATGAGAAACCAATTTTTTAGGAGTATCTAACCCTCAAACTGTACTAAAATCGCTTTAATCTGTATATAATAACAACAACAACAAAAACCAATGCTTTGCTAAATTGTTTATTGTAAACACACACAACAAACGTTAAACGCTTAAAAATAAAGAATCAGTACAGTTTGTACTGATTCTTTATTTTTATTGTTTTCTCATAAAATATCATACATACCATTTGAAAAAAAAACCGAAATTTAAAAAAATGTCAAGCTTTCTAAGAGGCTTCGTAAAAAAAAATCTAAAAGTGCGACCCTTATAAGATAATTACAATTTAATACTTTGACCTTGAATTTTAAGGTGAAATTTATTTTTTTCAAAAAAAAAAAACACATATGCCATTTTAAAGGCCATCAAAAATACTTTAAAATTCGTTTTTTAAATTATAATTTTTGTTTCATCAAAATGTTAATTAAAATTCACCAAAATATATTCTTTTCAAAAACATCAAAACTTCCTATCCCTGGAACTCTGCCAATATTTCATCAAAAAATTTTATATTTGTAATTTGGACTACCCTGCGTATGCAATGCATCAAAATATTGGTCTAGGACCCCATAAAAAATATATATTTATGACCAGTGATCGATTCTAAGACATTCTAGCGATGTCCGGCTGTCAGTCCGTCGGTAGTTAACACGATGCATTCATGCATTTTTTGCATGATTTTTTGGGTTTTTGTTTAACAAATGTAACACTTTTATGCACAAGAAGTTTAAAGTCCTGCATTTGGACGTAGAGGATTACATAATGTGTTTTTTTAGGTCCGCCCCTTTCTTTTGTGGGCATGCATTAAAAAAAAAAATAAAATAATAATAAACTTGTATTCTTTAGTGCAAAAGGCATAAGAATGTAATAAGAATTTATACGAACTTCGGACTATAACTCACGATACCAACGATGGATATGCATAATCATTTTTCGACTTATTCGTTATTAAACTGAAGAAGTTTTAAATTTGTACAGTTTGAAAAAATCATAATTCGGAAATTTCCGATGAAGAAGATGGCTGGATATTACTAAGAATAGAAGATCAATGTCGAAGATAAGTATGACAAATTATTCGACTTAAGACAGCAAAACTTCTGTCAGATTAGCTAGTAACAAAACAAACGATATTTTATCTAAAAAAACTGGCTTTGGCGAGAGAACCTAATATATTCAGCAAAACATCATGATTTAATATATTGGGCAAGAGTACAAAATTCTCATACATTTGTATACAACTATTTCAAATATACTATAATTTAGCTTATAAAAGTAAAAATCAAAAGTGTTTAAACAATCCTTTGACATTTCTAATCTTAATTTTAAAATCTTAACAACTTTGCTAAATATGCCACAATTATAACAATAACCTTTTCAAAAACCATAATTAACACATCATAAATTTATTTTCAAATAATCTTGTGTTTTATTAAAAAATAAAAAAATAAAAAAAAAACACAACTCTCTAAACTATTTATGTAATATCTAAAACATTAGTTTAGCTAAACAATGCAAAACCACTTTTAATCTTCTTCAAAGAACCTTCAGAAAAACAAAACAGTAATAATTTTTCACAAAATTCCAACAGCATCCTTATGCTACGCAAAATTAAAAAAAAAAAACAAAAACGGCAACCAGAGATATAGAATACCCAAGAAGAAAATGAAAAAGGGTTGGCTGTCAAAAAGTTTGTCACATAATTACAACCTATTAACAACACCAAATAAATTGTTATTGTTTGCGTCAAGTAAATAATTTACCAAGAGTAAACATATGTACATACAAACAGTAGCACACGCATAAATATAAAGTGTGTGTATGTACGTAAACATACACAAATACCGACACCCAAAAGTCAACATTGAAATAATATACCAAAACCAAACAGCCATACCACAATATAACCAACCACAAGCACAACATTACATTACATTACGTTCGTTCGCTCGTTCGTTACATTATAATAAGTAGCACGTTTTTCTCGCACTGACATTTATTACACTGACAAATGTACAAACACATACACATGTATTTCTGGCATTGTACATTTACACATACTAAGCAAAAACATAAACAACGAACGTGCCTCTAAGAGAAATTTAAATACTTAGCAGTTTGACTTGATTATAATGTCACCCAAAAAAACAAAAAAAAAAAATATTCTTCTAGTCTTCATTTGCTACTATTTCTATTTAACGTTTTTTTCCACAATAAAGTAAATTTGTATGAATTTGAAGAAAACACATTTCTTTGTTTCATTAGTTTCCAAGTGTTAAAAAATAGCAACAAGTTTATGGAATTTTCAAAGTGAATTTTTATTTAGTTCAACAATGCATAGGTGACACTCAAAAACAGTACAACGTAATTAAATTTAAACTTAAAATTTAGGCATGTTGGGCTTATTTAAACTACAGTTGTTAACTACAAAAAAAGTTATGAGAACAAGGCTGGGTTAAGAGTTCTCCCACTTTAGAATTAAAACTCGTCTTTAACATTACGAACAGCAGATAACTACAAAGAGAAACTTATAAAAAACACTGCGTATGATCAATATTTCAGTAATTAAAAAGTCAATATTACTCATACGCGCTGTTGTCAATTTGGACGATTTCTCTGCATTTTAACGATTTTTACTCCCCAAATTAGCAAAATGCTGATTTGACTACAGGCTTGCCATGTCAGCACATTGGGTGCTAGATCTAGCACCAGCATTAGTGCTAGATCTAGCACCCAAATCTAGAAACTAAATTTTGAAACTGGATGCTAGACAATAATATAGCACCCACTTCAAAATTTTTGAATAATCTAGCACCCACTCCAGAATTTTTGAATTTTTCACCACCTTGTCTAAATATTTCATTTTTTTCACCACAACATTTTTTCTATGTAAAAAATTTAAAATTCCTGGACCTTTTTTTCTATGGAAAAGTTTAAGATTCAGAGACATTTTTTCCAGAAACTGAGATATTTTTTCACAGAAAAAGATTCAGATTCTGAATTTTATTCAGATTTTAAATTTTTTCTCAAAATCTTACCCTCCTGCTACACCTTCCATAACCCAGCAAAAAATAAACGAAGTGGTTCAAAAAGATTTAGTGGTTTCACTACACTCAAAAAATTATGTTAGTAAAATCAACTGAAAATGTCAGTTAAAATAACTACTTTGTAAGTTGTTTTGGGGTCAACTACTTTTTCAGTTAAATCAACTAACAATGTTAGTTATTTTAACTGACAAAAAACAACTGACTTATATAGTAAAAACTACTTACATTTGTAGTCAGAACAACTAAAATGTAGTAAAAATAAAATAATCAATATATAATTTTTTTTTTCAAAACATTTTTCAAAAAAAAAAAAAAAATTTAAGACCAAATTTTTTCCAAGTTTTTTTTTTTAAAAAAAGTTGTGAAAAATAAAAAAAGATTAACTGAAGTTTTTATTTATTTCGGTTTGAGTCCATATTAATTATTTCTGAGAAATAATTATTTTTGTTGTACAATGAGAAAATCTGGAAAAATTAATTGACAACACAGGCTAAGTGGAGATGTCGACAGCTTTCGGAAGAAGCCACCCTTCCTTCGTCAGCACTCTTCGATTGTCACTGTAGGTGTGTAAGATTAAGATCAGCTATTTAAACGTACATTGAGGTGAAAAAGCGAACGGGAATTATATCACATTTCATTACCCATATGTTACGTTTAGCACGAACTTAATGAATCTATTTTTAACTTTTTCCAACACAGTTGTAATTTCTTACACTGTAGTAGATTTTCTCAGAGTTGCAACCCTTAGTAGGACTTTTCAAGTCTTGAAAAATGTCCGTTAGGTTTGAATTTATATTTCGTATTTCTAATTCTTAGAAATATTACTAAATTGCATTGTACCTTATGAGTTGAGTTAAAAATAGATTCATTAAGTTCGTGCTAAACGTAACATATGGGTAATGAAATTTGATATAATTCCCGTTCGCTTTTTCACCTCAATGTACGTTTAAATAGCTGATCTTAATCTTACACACCTACAGTGACAATCGAAGAGTGCTGACGAAGGAAGGGTGGCTTCTTCCGAAAGCTGTTGACATCTCCACTTAGCCTGTGTTGTCAATTAATTTTTTCAGATTTTCTCATTGTACAACAAAAATAATTATTTCTCAGAAATAATTAATATGGACTCAAACCGAAATAAATAAAAACTTCAGTTATAAAATATAAAGTCCAACAATATATATAAAACAGAATTAAAAAAAAGATTTTTTTTTTGAAAAAGACTTTGAAAATTTTTCAGAGATAAAAAAAATAAAATTAACTACTTTAAATAACTGTTACCACATCACAGTACTTTTTTGTTAGTTGTTCAAAAAAACGACTTAAAATAACTAACAGAAATAGTTGTTTGATATTTTTCATACAAAAACAACTGACTTTGTTTTTGAAAACAACTAACTACTGTTGAGTGTACATGCTAATTTTCTGAGTGTACATGCAAAGTAGCGATAAGTGCCGAACTTCACATTCCGTAGGAAGTACTTCTATAAGCACATCCAAAAATGTCACTTAAGTATTAGATTTGTTTCATTTCAATTAAATCTGTAAAAAAAAATTTATAATTCTGGTTTTAATCATTACCCTGCACACTGTGCCGAGATGGTAGGTTTTTTGTCCAAAAGCCTCTACAGGTCGTAAATGTTAATCGAATTTTTTGAAATTCACAATATAAGCCTACATTAGGCTAATAAATAAGTGCCTTGAAAGTTTTTGGAATCGGACCTACAAGGAAACTATTTCAGGGTGAACACTAGGGTGGCTCGTTTTTGGGCTTTTCTCGCTGATCAAATTCTAATACCCGCCAAAAGTGTCGGTCCCCTAAGGGTAACTCACATGCAAAATATAACTCTGATCGGAGTTTATCTTCTGTCTCCACTTTGAGCCTCAAAATTGGGGTTTTCGCAAAAAAGGACATTAAAAAAAAAAAAAAATTTAAGCTTTTTACTAAAATAATTAAAAAATTATTTTTGTATAATATTTGATCGTAAATACTTAAATATGAAATTTAAAGATTTTACGGTATCATTAACCCGTTCAAACTTGAAAAGCCGTGGAACTTATAGAAAGTTCCACGGCTTTTCAAAAAACTGTCTGGGCCAGAATTATCCTTTGTATCAGCACTTTCCAAAAAAGTTACCCGCTTGTGCCCGTTTTCAAAAATTGAATTGAAATAGAGCTTATACAAAATTGGATTTTTTTTTTGAAAAACCCACGCCCTTTCAAAAAACTGTCTGAGCCAGAATTACCCTTTTTATAAGCCCGTTCCAAAAAAGTTTCTCGCTTGTTCCCGTTTTCCAAAATTTAATTCTAATTAGAACTGATAAAAAATTGGAAAAAATTAGTTTTTTTTTTTTGAAAACTTCCTTTTTAAACTCATCAAAAATTCCACGCTCTTTCAAAAAACTGTCTGGGCCAGAATTATTAATTTTATCCCCACTTTTCAAAAAACTTTCCCGCTTGTGACCGTTTTCAAAAATTGAATTGAAATAAGAGTTTATAAAAAACTAGAAAAACAATTTTTTTTGAAAACCCTTTTTTAAACTTATCGTCATCAAAAGTTCCACGCTCTTTCAAAACACTGTCTGGGCCAGAATTAGCCTTTTTTACCCCACTTTACAAAGAACTTACCCGCTTGTGCCCTTTTACACAAATGTGCCAAAAATTAAAAAAAAAAATAAAAAAAAAGTATTTAAAAGCCCCCTTTTTAAAAACTCATTGTGATCAAAAGTTCCACGTCCTTTCAAAAAACTATCTGGGAAAAAATTATCCTTTTTATTCGCACTTTCCAAAAAATTTGCCCACTTGTGTCCGTTTTCAAAAATTTAATTGAAATAAGAGTTTATAAAAAATGGATTTTTTTTAAACCCCGTTTTAAAAACCATCGTTATCAAAACTTTCACGCCCTTTCAAAAAACTGTCTGGGCCAAAATCATCCTTTTTATCCCTACTTTCCAAAAAAGTTGCCCGCTTGTTCCCGTTTACGCAAATGGAATTGAAATATTAAAAATTTGCAAAAAAAAATATATATTTTTTTATGAAAACCCCCTTTTTAAACTCATCGTTATCAAAAGTTCCACGCCCTTTCAAAAAACTGTCTGGGCCAGAATTATCCTTCCTATCCACACTTTCCATAATAGTTGCCCGCTTGTGCCCGTTTTAAAAAATTTAATTGAAATAAAATTTATAAAAATATTAGAAAAAATATTTTTTTTTTTTTGAAAACCCCCTTTTAAAAACTCATTGTTATAGAATGTTTCACGCCCTTTCAAAAAACTGTCTGGCCCAGGTTTATCCTTTTTATCCCTACTTTACAAAAACTTGCCCGTTTACACAAATGGAATTAAAATACCAAAAATTGAAAAAAAAAAACAACCCTATTTTTCTCGTAACCGTTTTTTTTTTGTGTATTCGGGTTTTTGGGTAACCGGGTTTCATTTGATCCCGTATTAATATAGAAAAATACTATGTATGTTAGAGTGACTCAAAAAAAAAGTTGATGATGT
This sequence comes from Pegoplata infirma, assembly GCA_963921195.1. Classification (NCBI taxonomy): domain Eukaryota; kingdom Metazoa; phylum Arthropoda; class Insecta; order Diptera; family Anthomyiidae; genus Pegoplata; species Pegoplata infirma. The sequence continues at coordinate 66,099,416 of OY992540.1, read as the reverse complement.
ACCCCCTCAAAATTAACTTTGACATGTTTTATGAAGATTCCCAAAATATTAGGGCTCTAGCGATAATCTCCCGTGAGCTAAACCGCGTCAAAAAAGGGTCCAAAAATGGTATTTTTCATAAATAAAAAATTCAGTAAATTTTTTTTAGTCCAATGAATGACCAAATATAATAGATATTTAGAAATTCTTTGATTCTGCATTAAAACATTTTAAAAATCTAACCACGGACTCGAGATAACGGGATGTTTATGTCAGTTTTTTGATGCTTTTCAATTCGATTTTACTGAAAACTTAAATAACTTTGGTATTTTTTGTCCGATTTTCACTTCTAATACATCGTTAGAATGGTGTTGACCACCGCTTGGGATTTTAGTCAAAAATTAACCCTTAACTGCACTGTCTTACTTTTTTAAAACATTTACTTCGACATCATTAAAAAACCATTTTATAACAACAAAAAGCGTATCTTTGTGCAGGAAATACGTTTAATTAATATATTTGGCCACAATTAATTTAACCCATGCATGATCAAAATATTTTGGCAATCATTTTTAAAAAAGTTTTTGCGAAAATTATTGAAAGCTAGTTGTAATACTTCAAAAAAATTAAATAAATAAGGTTTTTGTTTATCTAGACGTGCTTATTAATATCAAATAATTATTACGTGTAACACTTTCCTGGTCAATTTTTTTTTTCGGAATTTGTATGTGCAATTTAATTTTAAAAATAAACTATGAACAAATTTTGTCTTAATCGCACATATTCGAGCAAAAAACTCATCTAATAAATGGATCTTAATAGTTTTTATTTAACCCATTCATGACCAATATAAAAAAAATGTGGAAAAAATATTTTAAATAGGCAAATGTGTCAAAAAATATCAACTATATTATTTTTTTTAAGTATTACAAATGGCCTTAAATTGTTTACAATTTTTTTTTTTAATTGGTCATAAATGGGTTAAATAAAAAACATTAAAATCTATTTACTAGATGCGTGTTTTTCACGAATATATGCGATTAAGAGAAAATTGGTTTATATTTTATTTCTAAAATTTATTTGCACATACAAATTCCGAAAAAAAAAAAAAAAAATCCGGGAAAGTGTTACACGTAATAATTATTTGATATTAATAAGCACGTCTATATAAACAAAAACCTTTTTATTTTATTTTTTTAAAGTATTACAACAAGATTTCAATAATTTCCGCAAAAACTTTTTTAAAAATGCTAGCCAAAATATTTTGATCATGCATGGGTTAAATTAATTGTAGCCAAATATATTAATTAAACATGTTTCCTGCACAAAGATACGCTTTTTGTGGTTATAAAATGTATTTTTAAGATGTCGAAGTAAATGTCTTAAAAAAGTAAGACCGTGCAGTTAAGCGTTAATTTTTTACTAAAATCCCCAGCGGTGGTCAACACCATTCTAACGATGTATTAGAAGTGAAAATCGGACAAAAAATACCAAAGTTATTTAAGTTTTCAGTAAAATCGAATTGAAAAGCATCAAAAATCTGACATAAACATCTCGTTATCTCGAGTCTGTGGTTAGATTTTTAAAATGTTTTAATGCAGAATCAAAGAATTCCTAAATATCTATTATATTTGGTCATTCATTGGACAAAAAAAAATTTAATGAATTTTTTATTCATGAAAAATACCATTTTTGGACCCATTTTGACGCGGTTTAGCTCACGGGAGATTATCGTTAGATCCCAAATATTTTGGGAATCTTCATAAAACATGTCAAAGTTAATTTTGAGGGGGGTACAACTTTAACTTTTTTTTGGCCCATATAAGGTGAGTCGGTCTAATGTATGTACTTTAGGAAAATTTTGAAAACTGTTAATTCATAAAATATATTTAATTCAATTAAAAAAGGCTCATTTTAACAACTTTAGATTTGTTCATCTTCATTTCTATTGATATTTTATACGCAGATTAAAAAATGTGCAAAAGCGGGCAGGTCAGTCTGAAAGCTAGTAAACCAACGAACATTTTGGCATCCTAAATTTTGGTTTATGTCCCGGAACATTTTGGAAAAACTATTTCAAATGGAACAATTTTTCAAAATTTACATAAAAATATCAAAAAATCATCAAAAAAAAATAGGAAAAAAGAGCTGTTCATACCCATTTACATGTTGTACTTCCCTTTGTCAAATAAATTAATCCAAAAAAAAAAAACAAGGTCCCACCTTAATAATGTATAAATTTGTTAACTTTTTTGATTACGGTATATGGAGATTTAAACACACATATTTTATCTTTGATGGATCAGTCCAAGAGAATAGGTGTACCGATTTTTATAAAAATTACATACAAGGTGCAGCAAGTCATATATAATACAATACTGCATTCACTTTTTTTAATTTAATAATTTTGTTTTTTTTTAGTTTTGGCCAAAAAAACTACTATGTCGGCCCAGTGTGCCCCGTAGGGTGAAGCAAATTCAGCTTTGTTTACGATTTCGAAAACGTCCGGGTCTGAAAATTTGCCTTTAAGGGTAACTATTAAGCTGTAGGACAAAGGCTTTGGGTTCCTCTTTTGACTTGAAAATAAAAAGTTCCCAACAAAGTGAACAAAAAATTTTTTAATTTTTTTTGGCAAAAATTTTGGTGTACATATATTAGAGTTGTCAGTCGATTAAGAATAATTCGATTAATCGATCAAACAAAACCCAACTCTTGTTCGAATAATTAAAAAATGACGATTTTCGAATAACGAATAAATCGATTAATTAATGTCGATTAATCGAACAATTTTTTTAATTAAAAAATTAAATGCTTAGAATTGGATTTATTCTCATAAATTTTTAAAGATTTTATACAAAATGTAGGAAAGTTAAAATATATTGTAGCCATAGCTAGGGTGACCATTTTTTTCTGAACTCAAATCAGTACGCCCAATTTTCTATGTGTGCTTTTTTCTAGAAAATAAGATAATCCCTCAGATTCTGAGGACTTTTTCTCTTAGAAAACTTCTTTTTTAGAAAACTTTCCAGATAATAAGCACATGTTTTAAGCACCTTTTCCAATAAAATCTGATGAAATTACCTTATCAAACAACTCAGGGTCATTTGGATTCGTGCAAATACATTATCTTTCTTAAAAGATGGAAAATTCATTACCTCGTGATTTTTTCGTTACACACTCAGAGAAAATGCTTCATAATATTTATGACAAGGTTTCATAAATATTTTTGTCATAAAATTTCATAAATATAATGAAGTTTTGTGTAAAAAATTTATGAAATGCACTTCAAAATTTATGAAATGCACTTCAAAAAATTTAAAAAAATTCATAAACGTTTCATATGATTTTTTATAATATGATTAAGAAATTGGGGCAACACAATTATAGCTCCTGAAGAGGATTTTTTAAATTTTAATTCCTTATTTTAGTTCTTCCAATGAAAATATCATAAATTTTCAATATATATAAATTTTCATAATATTTATGAAGAGCTTAACAAAAGTTTATGAAATTTTATTCATTATATTTATGAAACCTTTCATAAATATAATGAAAAACTCCATAAATATTGACCTTATGAACAATTATGAAACTGTTTCATTGTATTTATGAAACTGTTAAATTGGACGAACTTTAATGAAGGTTTTCATTATATTTATAACAGTTTTCATAAATATAATGAAGCTTTTTCTTTAAGTGTAGAAAACCTCAAAGATTCTGTGCGCTTTTTTATATAAATTTATGAAGATCAAAATAATTTCATGCTCAGATTCATTTCTGTGTTAAGGAACCTCTCGATTTACAAACTCTACGCTGCTTATAATTAATTCAAATTATCTAATTGTCAGACTTAAGTTAAAAAAGCTACTCTGAAGACGTATTACATAGAAAATCAAGTTTATGTTGAAAATATTTTTTATGTTGAAATGGTCAAAAATCAGTACAATCAGTACATATTTCAAAAAATCAGTAAAACATTTTTTGATCAGTACACGTGATCAAAAATCAGTACATGTACTGATCAAATCAGTAAGAATGGTCAGCCTAGCCATAGCCCTGGATAGCACATCCATCATAGAATTAGAGGGAGTTATTAAATAATTTAGAAAAAATTAATAATCTTTTGCATCAGACTTACTAAAACGTATTAAAATAAGAATTATTGAGAGACGTATAAAAGTGTTAAATACGTTAATAATTTTTCTTAATTCTGGAAATTGTTCAAGCAATGAAAGTATCTTAAAATATTCTACAAAAAGCGAAACAATAGAATATGCAAATAAATTACACTCCAGATAAAAGTATTGAAATAGAGGAAGTTATTAGTAATGAAAATAATTTTCTTTTATGCGAGTTAAATAATTCAATTCAAAGTATTAAAAATTCAGAAAATAAAAAGGACTTCAGCGATATATCAGACGATATGGTATATTTGTGAAAATCTGAAAAAAGAACGGAAAAATTAGATAAGCTTTTGTATGCTCTTCTTACTATATCACCTACTTCAACAATTAGCAAAAGAGTGTTTTCAAAATCTAATTTAATAAAAACAAAAATCGTTTGAAAGCAAAAAAATCGAGTCAACTTTTATTGTTTTAAAGATTATGTTTTTATCTTAAATGGTCTTATTTGACAAAAATTAAAATCATTTATGATATATTTTGCATGAATACTTAAAATAAGAATTTGTATTTGAATTATTTCTCAACAAGTATTAAAATTGACCTCCATTAATCAATCTCTGTTATTCAATTTTTAAGTTTTTTTAACTTTAAACTATTTGATTTTTAAGTTTTTTATGCATTTTTTCGTTAATAAAAATTTTAACTTTCTTATTTTAAGTTTTTTATATGAATTGTTTATTTATTTGTTAATACATACAAATATTTTTTTAAAAAAATTTTTTATTCGTTATTCTCTTCGATTAATCGAATTAATTTTGATCTTTAATCGTTTGATCGAACGAGGAAAAACAATTATTTGAATTATTCGAACAAAGTTGAAATTCGAATAATTGACAACTCTAGTGTATATTCTGATATTAATGAAAAAATGTTTTTATGGTAAAAAAAAAATAGCTTTCATCTGTAAAAAAAATGTTTTTAAAACAAAAAAGTTTTCTTCAAAAATAACAATTTTTTTTTAATTAATATTTTTTTTTTATTAATAATCTTTTTTCATTAAAATTCTTATATAAATAGGAGGCATTCCACACCAAATTTCTGAATATGTTCTATGGATAGCCCTATATGGAACTAAGAAAATTGCGTTATTGGTTTTTCAATTATTCCAAAACTGAACTGAGGAGGCGTGGTCAAATATTAAAAAAAAATTGTAAATTTTGTGCCGAGTTGCCATGACTGTGTAACCGTCTTATGACTGTAGAGTTCTAAGAATTCGTGTTCAACTTGATCAATTCTGTTATTTATATTTCTACTTAACAGAGTGTTAAGGAATTTCTCGTTAAAATTACGGTGGCATGGGTATTTGGACGGACAGACATTTACAAAACTTTTTTCATTAAAATATTTTAATTTATTTGTATTGTGTTGAGTTACGGATTTGAAACTGATGAAGATGAAGACGATAGCAACCGTTGCCAACGCTACCACCACCATCATCACAACCACCATAATGATGATGACAATACTGATGACTGTGATGATGATTAGATGATGCCGTTTTTTTATGTGAGTTCGCCTTGTGGGTAGAAAAACAAAAGGAATTTTCTTATTGTTTTATGGCAAATCCTTGTCAAATGGTAAATGTAACGTTAAATTGTTTTTCCACTTTAACGTCGTTTTACACTTCATTTCCATTTGCGCGATTTTAAATGGTTTTGCCCAAAAATAAAACCATTAAAAAACAAAAAAACACAATAGTATTATTTTAAAAATTATCGCTGGTTATAAAACTTTATTTGGGGGATAGTTTCAAAATAATTTTCATTTACGATTATTACCAACAAAATGATACAAAATAAAAATTTAAGTGTGAACATGAAATGTAATTATTTTTAGAACTATTTTACAATAAAATGAAATTGTGGTTTTATTTGTGATTGCGAGTTTAATTTTAAATGTTTGTAAATGTTTTTCTAAAAACTCAAGTGTTAGGATTTCAAAAGTTCTAAGAAATAAGCACCTTCTGGTTGTTTAGAAATTTAATTTTAAGTTTACATATTTGGTGTGTATGCCAAAAAATATCTTAACTATTTGAATGTAAAGTATGCTGCAAGTTTTTGGCATTTTGTATGAAAACATTTCCGCCAAATATTAAAAGCATATTGTGCGATTTTCTTTTATTTTGAAGAACAAATATTTGTTTTTTGGAGAAAGTTTTTAAAAGAAACTAGCTAACCGCTCGGTACTTCGTTATCGGTATTATTTTTTTATTCAAAAAATTTAGATTTTTTTAGGGCATACCTCTTGTATAGCAAGATGTGTTCTAAACAAACGCTCACAAATTTTGAGAACTTTCATTCAGAAAAATTGTCTGATTTTAAACATTTTTTGATATTTTACCTAAAGGAAATTTTAAGATCCTGTAACATTTTCCCTAAAAGTAAATTTGGAGGTTCTTAGGCATTTTGCAACTTTAAAAGCTTTTAGAATTTCTGAATTTTTGCTATTGAAAATCTTTTACTGAAAATCTCTAGTAATTAAAAAATGTTTGTAGAAAAATTTGGTGAAAAAAACAATATTGATGAAAAAAAAATATTGATAAAAAAAAAATTGATGAAAAAATGGTGATAACAAAAAAAAAATTTATGAAAAAAAAAAATAATTATAAAATATTGATAAAAAAAAGTGATGAAAAAAATAGTGATGAAAAAAATATTGATGAAAAAAAAATTTTGATGAAAAAAAAATATTGAAGAAAAAAAAAATATTGATGAAAAAAAAAATATTGCTAAAAAAAAAATAATGATGAAAAAAAATATTAATGAAAAAATATTGATAAAAAAATATTGATAAAAACAAAAAATATTGAGGAAAAAAAAAATATTGATGAAAAATAATTATGTTATGTTTTATTCACCAGCTGGTGAATATTTGTTTTATTCACCACGGGGTGAATTATTATCCAAGTTACAAACCAAAGTTACTAAAATTTTTGCTTTTAAGAAAATAAAAACAGTAATTCCTGTTTTCTTTTTTGTTAATCGTTAGCTTATATAGTCAAACTGAGACACCAGCCTAAAAACATTATCATGATAAACAAGTGAGAGTGTTAAATTCAGCTGTGCCGAATCTTGTATACCCTCCAACGTTTAAAAATAAAAAAAAAATTGCAGGGGCGTTTTATTTTTTTTTTGTGGGGGGGGGGGGGCTTATCGGGGACACCTTCTCTCTGGTAAAAAATGCTTTTCAAGCATCAAAATGTTTCATTTGTTTAACAAAATTACAAAAAAACTATAAAAATTTACCTTTTTTCATTGGTTGGTTTACTTCGTCAAGTGGGAACTTTTTTCCCCATCTCCGAACTTAACCAGCCTATGAATATAAGACATATATGTGCCAAATGTCAGGAGTCTAGCACTTTCATTTTGGACTGTATCGTTTCTTCCACAGACGGACGGACAGACAGACGGACGGACGGACAGACGGACATCGCTAGAATGTCTTAGAATCGATCACTGATCAATAATATATATACTTTATAGGGTCCTAGACCGATATTTCGATGCGTTACACACGGAATGACAAAGTGAGTATACCCCCATACTGTAGTTGGAGGGTATAAAAATAATCAAACTCTCCGATTCTAAGGCATTTTTTCTACAGAATATTCTCAGACATATTTTTGCTATATTAAAATTTTAAGATTCCGAGGCTTTTTCTCATAGAAAAGTTTTAAATGCTGAGATATTATTCATAAAGCAAAAAAATTAAATTCTGAAACATTTTTCCTATAGATAAATTCTTCGATTTAGATAGAAAACGTCTTCAATTCTTAGATTTTTTCTGATAAAATAGTATCGTATTCTGAGACATTCTTCATACATATGCACACTGTGACGACTAGAACAAGCTAGCGGGACAAAATTATTTTTTGACATATTTAAGTTCCTAAGCTCATAAGTGTTTCCAATTTGTATATATTTATCTGACTTGTGCACCCTACGTTCGGTATACCCTCTATATGATAGTGCATGTAACAGATAATTATTTGTTTCACATTTTTCATTTCCTAGGGTCATAAATATATCAAACTTGTATATTTCTAATCGCTTGTGCACCCTATGTTCGGCATACCCTCTATATGGATAGTGTATGTAACAGTTAATTATTTTTGTTCACATTTTACATTTCCTACGGTCATAAATATTTCCAATTTGTATATTTTTATCTTACATGTGTACCCTACGTTTGGTATAACCACTATAAAGGAGGTGCATGTAACAATTTTTTTTTTAATAGTAATAATAATTGTGCAAAATTTGTGCATGTTCCGAAATCTTTATAAAATTTTATTGCACATAATTAAAAATGTCAGACTAATTATATCCAAATTAATATATTTAAGAAAAATTAAAAAACATAATTAAAATAATAATGATAATTATAATAAAATAATAATACTAATACACATACGTATATTTAATTAAAAAAAATTTACTTGACCGAATCCATATATACTATCCATAATTCCAAAATATTCCGAATACTAAAATTTTTTTTGTAGTGTAATTTTTTTAGTGTATTTTTGTTTTTTTTTATATACCAATCCTCAGTAGCTTCAGACTTGTCTTTCGAAAGTTTTCGGGTTTTTATTAGATATACAGACAGTCGGACGGACATCGCTCATAAAATACCTGATGTGCAAGCGTGTGCAAAGAGCCTAGCCTAGTATCGTACCTTTCATTTAAAAGAAAATATAGCCATGGGACACGTGGAGACAACATTTTCCTATTCTATTAAATTTCAATGTAACAACAAACAAAAAATAGTTTTTTTGGGGATTTCTGAAAAATTCTTATAAAAAAAAATTTAAGCTCTGTTTAATAGGGAAATTTAAATTCACTAGTTCCAAACCTCTTCTTAAAAAACCATTGCAAAAAAATATTGCAAAAATTCACAGGTTAAAAATATTGTAGTCTAGGAGCACTATTCAAAAAACTAAAAAAAAATTAATTGTTTTCAAAGACCAATTTTTTGACTTCAACGGATTGGTTTATAGCTCACTGACATTATGCGCATAGAAAAATGACAATTTCGTGACTTTAGGACTATTATCGATTACAATGAACCCATTTTTTAAAAAAATAGGAGATTCAATTTTGTCCACTGGCTTGTTCTACACGTCACAGTGTGATATGGGGCAAAACGCGTCAACGGTCCACACCAAAAAACAAACATTGTTCGATTCAAGTATAATTTTGGCAAAATATTAGGTTAATGATAGGTAGTATAAATTACAAATATAAAAATTGTTGATGAAATATTGGAAGTGTTACAGGGTTGGGAAGTTTTGATGTTTTTGAAAAGAACATATTTTGGTAAATTTTAATTAACATTTTGATGAAACAAAATTTGTAATTTAAAAATCGAATTTTAAAGTATTTTTGACAGCCTTTAAAATGGCATTTGTGTTATTTTTGAAAAAAATAAATTTGACCTTAAAATTCAAGGTCTAAATATTAAATTGTAATTATCTTATAAGGGTCGCACTTTTAAATTCTTTTCACTAAGCCTATTAGAAAGCTTGACGTTTTTGTTTTTATTTCGGCTTTTTTTAAAAAAAATGGTATGTATTATACTTTTTGTGAAATCAATTTTTTAGGAGTATATAACACTCAAATTTTACTAAAATCGATTTATTTTGTATATAATAACAACAACAAAGTCAATGCTTAGAAGAAGTGTTTGTTGTAAACACACACAACAAATGTTGCACGCATAAAAAAATAAAGATATCAGTACAGTTTGGGTGTTATGTACTCGTAAAAAAATTGATTTCTCATAAAGTATCATACATACCATTTTTTTTTTTTTTAAACCGAAATTAAAAAAAAATCTCCATCTTTCTAGTGGGTTTAGTGAAAAAAATCTAAAAGTGCGACCCTTATAAGATAATTACAATTTAATATTTTGACATTAAATTTTAAGGTCAAATTTACATTTTTCAAAAAAACTACAAATGCCATTTTAAAGGCTGTCAAAAATTCTTTAAAAGTCGTTTTTTAAATTATAATTTTTGTTTCATCAAAATGTTAATTAAAATTGACCAAAATATGTTTTTTTCAAAAACATCAAAACTTTCCACCCTGTAACTCTACCAATATTTCATCAAAAAATTTTATATTTATAATTTATACTACCTATCATTAACATAATATTTTGCCAAAATTATACTTGAATCGGACAACATTTAATTTTTGGTGTGGACCTTTGACGCGTTTTGCCCCATATATAGACAAATTTTTAGATTCTAATACATTTTTTTGTATAGAAAAATTCTGAAATTTTTCCTGAAGAAAATGCTTAAATTTTCTGACATTTCCTATATAAAAAATAAATTCTAAGATTCTGAGATTCTTGGACATTTTTATAGAAAAAACATTCTTAGATTCTTTTCCTTTTTAGTTCTTTCCTAAAGAAATTTCTCAGATTTATCTAATAGAAAATTATAACAAATATAATTAGAGCCCGTGCTCGATCTGTACTTACAGAAAAAATCAAATAAAATTACTGACAAAATATGTCGCCATTAGGCACGTCTCCGAAACAGAAAATGCAAATTTCTTCATTTGTGTCTGCAATTCCAGATCATGTTGGTAGCCCTTGCGAAATAATGTAAGAGACAAAAAAGTTGAAAGAAAGTATGAAGTGAGGTTGAGATTGCTAGAAATAGAATTGTAGTGTTGGAAACTGTCAAAATTTATTCTGTAGAAACTATAAATATTCACATAAATAAAAAACAGTTTTTATTAACAAGACAAACCGACATTTAAAATCCTACTGATGTTGACACTAACTGGGGGGTTTGAAACCGGTATAGGAAATACCAGAAATGTCTATAATTTTTAGAAATTCAATTTTTCTTCTGCATTTTTTCAACTTGAACCCTTATAACAAATATAATTAGAGCCCGTGCTCGATCTGTACTTACAGAAAAAATCAAACAAAATTTCTTAATTTTTTTTTTTTTTGTTTTAGAAAAATTCTTTGATCTTTGTATAGAAAATACCTCATATTTTTCATATGGTAAAGCTTTGAAATTTTTCCTATAAAAAAACTCCCAGATTTTAAAATTTCGAATCATTTGTCATATAGAAAACTTTTGAGATTCTTAGAAGTTTTTTCTATAAAAAAGTTTTATTCCATATAGGTTCCTAATCCAATCTATTTCGTTCCCATTCTATTCCATTTAATTTTCCCTTCTATTTCATTGATATCTTTCCGAGTCTTTATCGCAATAGATATCAAATATATAATAATTACATAATTACTGTTTTTCTTTTCGTAATGCTGTTTCCTTTTAAAAGGCCTTCAAAGTTCTAGAGGATAAAATTTTATAAAATATTTTTTTAATACTTATACGTGTCCTAGGATACCAATAATGATACAAAATGAATGAGGAAGATCTCCCCAAATTTTCCTATATTATTATTTTTACATATTAAAAAGGAGGAAAGTTACGTACTTTCAAAAATGCTTCCTTCAATATTATTCAAAATTTTCAACAAAATATTTTAATAAAGTTTTCAAATGACTTTACTCACATAATTTTATAATGATATGGCAAAATAAACAAATGGAAAAATTAGGGGGATCCTCTTCTGTCATTTGCCATTAACAGTGCCATTCTAGGACAAGTACAAATATTTCAAATATTGAAACTTTGAAGTCCTTTTCAAAGGAAACTGGATCTCTAAATGAAAAACTATAAATGCATTTTTCCTCCATTTTACCTCTCCTTTTAGACACATATCATCCGGTTCATGTCGGACTGTGTTATCTGACTCTTTTCTTAAGATTTTTAATATATTTTATTAAAAAATCATAAAATCAAAAATTTTAATAAATCACTTATTTAAATACTTAACTTCAATCCCTTTAGTGTTCAAAATAAAAAAAATGCCCCCATTACTATTTGCAAAAGAAATTCCAAGTTATTTATACATACAATTTTCCAACAATTTCTATCTCAATTTCAAGCTCTATAACATTAAAAACCTAAAACACTTTAGTGTATAGGATGTTAGTTTTACCGGAAAATTGGAATAAAATTTATGTGTCTCTGGGTAAAGTTCCGTTTTGTTTGTAATATTTAAAAGAGAGAGCAAACAAAAAAATAGAAAAACTATTTTCTTTTTAAACAATAAAATATGTTAACAAAAAAAAAAACTTTTACAGGTTTAAATGTTAAAGAAAAAAATCAAGAAAATGTAAAATGTTACTAACAATGCATTTAAATATTAAAGAATAAAATCCTAAAACTATGAATAAATATATTTAACAAAATAATAAATCATTTTCATTACAATGAAATAAAACACAAATTTAAATTATGCAATTTACTGATTTTATAGCAACCCTCACAAAAATAAGGTTATATAAATTAATTCATTCCTTAAGTAACATATCGAAATATCGGGACCCATAAAAAACATTCTTGATAGATTTTAAGACGATCTTTATAGTACCTGTCTGCCAGACGAAAGCGGGTTTGTGAAAATATGAGAGATAAAACTTGTTGGCAATATGTATTATAGTTTAAAATTTTGTTAATGGGACAAATTCGTCCAGCGGGAAAATCGTTTTTTCTTGTAAATCTACTACCACCTATCAAAAAAAAAAAATGCCGCAGAGTTTTGTACTCTTGCCCAAAAAATTAAATCATGATAATGTTTTATTTAATAAAAACTTTTTACGAATAACCCTCACATATTTGCAAAAAAAATATGTAAGGGTTAAAAAAATATTCAGAAAAAAAGAACTCCAAGAAATTTCTCAAATTTCTCAATATTTACAAAAAATTTGGAAAACTACACTCAAAATAATAACTTTGGTAAATTACAGAAAAACTTTTCTAATTTAACAGAGTTCACCGTACTTTTCCAGCTAGCAACATTACTTGGTAATTTTACCAAAAACTCTGTAAAATAATTTTTACAAAAAAAAAACTGTTAATTTACAGACTTTATAGTAAAATATTGGTTAAATATTAGCGTCTTTTGACAGAAAAAAACGTTTTTTACAATAAAACTCTGTAAAATGTTTTGGACAAAAAAACTTTTAATTTACAGAGTCTCTAGTAAAATATTGGTTAAATAAAGCACCATTTAGCAAAGAAAACTCTGTTAATTTACATATATTTGTAAAATGTATTTGATGCAACCAAAATTTTATAGAAAAACTGTGTAGTTAAATGCAGTTTATTTTGAAATTTTCTTTTTTAAGTTTTCTGTGAAATTAATGTTTTAAATACAGACAAAACTTAGTTTTTGGTTACAAAAAATACAAAGTAGTTTGCAAAAATCTGTATTTTTGCAGATATATCTGTTAATTATCTGTAAAATAAAGATTACATGGTTAAAAGTAATATAACAGATAAAACTTTGTTTTTTTGTCAAAAAAAATCCAAAGTATTTTCTTTAAATCTGTTTTTTGACAGAAAACTCTGTCAAACATCTGTTGAATTGAGATTACAGTCATTTTACAATGTATTTTACAGAGTTATTATTTTGAGTGTAAGAACAAATCAGAAAATACCAAAAATAAGGCAGAAAAATGCAGATATATTAAGAAAAAATTACAAAATTCAGAAAGAAAAACAACTAGAAATTTTGTAAAAATTTAAATATATAAAATTTTTTTTATTTATAATTAAATAAAAAAGTATAAAGAATTAATGCAAACAAATTTTTCCCTAACAAAAAGAAATGTACAAGCTAAAAAAAACTAAATAAAAAAAAGTTAACAAATCACGGGATTCGATCACCGGACCCTCCGTTTTCCAGTCTGGCTCACCTCAGCTAGGCCACCGTAGCTTATTCAAATATTGATTTAAATTTTGTTATGTTTCTCTTGCTTGTAGATACATATTCGATTTTCAAATATACTGGTTAGTATTGCCATGTGGTAATATTTTATTGAAAAAAATTTGCGATGATGGTAACAAATCTAATTGGAAATGCGATATTTGGTATGGCAATACTGCGTTAATCGTTAATCGCTACCAGAACTATGTGTTTTTTTTTTTTTTATTTATTAATTTTAAATTATTGTCAAAGTTAACGGTTGTAATAAAATGAAAACTATAACACTGTAAGTAGGTGAAAATGACACACCAAAACGCCGAGACACGTCAACCTAATTTTGGGTCGTAGAATCCAGTGGTGTACCCCGTTTTGAAAAGTTAGCTCAAAATCCCGAGATATTTCGATTTTAAATTTGTAGTAGATTTAAGGCGATTTTTCATTTTATTTGAATGAAAAAACTTAAAAAATTTGTTAAAAACTTGTTATTTATCAAAATTTATATCTAGGAAATAATAGACGTCCATTTTCAATAGGACATCCAGCAATACTTGCTCCTATTTTGATGAATTTTATAATTTTTTTTAAAATTTTAAATTTTTACTCTTAAATTTGCAAATTTAAAATCGAAATATCTCGTTATTTTGAGCTAACTTTTTAAAACGGAGTATACCACTGGATTCTATGACACAAAAATAAGTTGGGGTGTCTCGGCGTTTTTTTTGTCATTTCAAAAGTTTAAATTTTACTTACAGTGTAATTCTTATTTTCTTTTTTGTTTAACTTTTTTAAAATTAGACCCCAGCCTAAAAACATTATCATGTTAAAAAGATTTTACAGTTTTTGTCGATGCCAGAAAAAGTTCAAGCTTTGAATATTTTATTTGTCTCCCATCTTCGGCCAATAACAAATGTTTTGCTAAATTTATAATGCATTTTTGAAACTTTTGTAACAAAGAAAAATATGGTGTCCCTCTTGAGCTCCTTCATCATTTTTGTTTATAATATGATTAAGGGTATTTAAAATGCGGCACAGATGAGTATAACACACTTGTTTTATGTTATAGTAGTATTTATTTATTTAAAGATGTGTATGAGAAAAACCATATACTTGTATTTAAAGAAATATCCCAACAAAACTTGATCTAATGATCCATGCATAAAGTGGTGCTCTTTTTAACGGGGTTTGAACAAAAAACAGCCTTCCTAAGAGCAATTTTAAAACAGCTAAGAATGCTTTTTTAAAGGACAAAATCTAAGCCGATTTTGATGTTTTTTTTTTGGATTTGTAGGTTACACAGTGCAACATCCAAAATCGGAATGGGATGAAACCAAAAGCAAATGAAAGTTGACATATTCCATAACAAACCCCTCAAGGCTTTTTTCTAGTTCAGAGCTAGATTTTGTTTTACACGCATTTGAAGTTAGTGCTCTTTTATTATAATTATAATAATAAATGCTTGAAAACTGTATTAGTGGCGAATGATTAATATTGTAATTGCCTTTAAATAACAATCATACGCAACGGTGTACAGTGGTTTATTTCAATAATTTGGCTATTCAGTTAATAGGTACTGGACCGATTGCAGCAAAATTCATACCAGTCATAGCTGAAGTAATTTTTAGCTTAAGCTTGGAAACCGGACCCTATATGTCCAATAATGGCGCCACCAGGGGCCTTTAAAGTAGGACATGTTTAGTACACAAAAACATTAAATGCTTTAAAATCACCAACTTTAAATGCGTGTAAAATAAAATCTAGCTCTGACCTAAAAAAAAGGCCTTGAGGGTTTTGTTATGGAAAACGTCAGCTTTCATTTGCTCTTGGTTTCATCCCATTCCGATTCCGAAAGTTCGATTTTGTATCACTGTGTTATTATATTCTCTAGTACTCGCCGTGACCATTTTTTGGAAAATATTGATTTTTGTTGAAGTTATGCTAATGTAAACTTCAAAAATGTAAAAAGTTACATTTCTTCTTTCATTAAAAACACAAATAGGTCAAAATTTCAAGAAATGGCCATTATAAGTACTAGAGATTTTAATAATCTACAAATAAAAATAAATTCATCAAAATCGCAGCCGATTTGTCCTTTAAAAAAAAAACTTTCTACAATTGAGTGGGAATTTCACTTGACCAAATTTTTTGTTACAAAATTTTAAAAATATTACAATAATTTATCTTTCAAATAAAAAAAAGAATTAAAAAATAATGCATATTTTTTTATAGCTGTTTAAAAATTGCGCATATTTAAGCTTTTTTTTCTTTCAACCCCCCTTAATGTGGTCTGAGAATACCTAAGAAACTAAAAAATCATCAATTACACTGTAAGTGTGTGAAATTGATACACCAAAATGCCGAGACATGTGACCTTAATTTTCGGTCGTAGAACACAATGGCATTTTCTGTTTTGTTTAGGCCAATGTCAAAAGTTATCTAATTTTTAAGTTTGCGATTTTCAATTTATTTTTTATACCCTCCACTCTAGTGATAGAGGGTACATATAAGTTTGTCATTCCGTTAGCAACACATCGAAATATTGGTCTAGGACCCCATAAAGTATATATGGGGCATTCCATGTCAAACCGGACACTTTGACAATTTTTTTTTTAGATTTTACCAATTTGTGTACAGTTTTTAGCACCCTTCGAAAACTCCTTCGTGATAAATTTTCAGATTTTTTTGATGACCCGTTCAAAAGATATCGAATTTTGAAAAATTGGTAGCTTGTTCCTTTTCTCAAACTTCTTTTACTCATAACTTCTTCAATAATGGCCCAAATTTCATTTTTTTTTTTTTTTAATTTTTGTTTTTTTTTACTATTTTTATAAATTTTTTGAAAAAATGTTATTGTAATTTTCCAATCTTAAAATCATTTTTACTGCTCCAATGGTGCGTTATAGAGGGGTCCTTTACAAAATCGACCCCCATTAATGTTTACGTCTTAACATTTCTTTGGAACAAACTAATACCCTATCCCCATTTATGTTAACCCTACAACATTTTTTTAAAACATACCTACGCCCTATCTCCACTCCCTAAGTAGGCTCCCATACAAATAACAGTTGGATCAAATTTTATAAAAATGTAATTTTGTATGGGAGCCTACTTAGGGAGTGGAGATAGGGCGTAGGCATATTTAAAAAAATGTTGTAGGGTAAAAATAGAGGGTAGGTGTGTTCATAGAAAATATTTGGACTAAAAAAATATTGTGGGTCGGTCTTACACTTTGTTGCTCTAAGGGCACTATTAGGGCAGTTAGAGCGGTTGGAGCAAATTTTAAAAAATGTCGTTTTGTTTAGAAGCCCCATTAGATATTGGAGATAGGGTATTAGTTTGTTCCAAAAAAATGTTAAGACGTAAAAATAAATGGGGGTCGGTCTTATAAAGGACCCCTCTATGACGCACCATTAGAGCAGTAGAAATGATTTTAAGATTGGAAAATTACAATAAAATTTTTTAAAAAAATTTTAAAAATAGTAATAATCGTTATCCCACGATCCTCCTGGGCAAAAAATTTGTAGAATCGATAGAAGTTTTTCACAAAAAAAAAAATTCAAAAAAATCGAAGAGTACAAACATTTTCAAAAATGCACTTTAAATTTTAAAACTTAAAAATCGCATACTAGAGCTGTTTTAAGAATTTTTTTGGGATGTTTTTTTTAAAGTACGTAAAAAAACAAAAATTTTGAAAAACAAAATTTGAAATTTGGACCATTATTGAAGAAGTTATGAGTAAAAGAAGTTTGAGTAAAGGAACAAACTACCAATTTGTAAAAATTCAATATCTTTTGAACGGGTCATCAAAAAATCTGAGAATTTATAACAACGGGAGTTTTTGAAGGGTACTAAAAACTGTTAACAAATTGGGAAAATCTAAAAAAAAAAAATTTCAAAGTGTCCGATTTGACATGGAATGCCCAATATATTCATGATCTTCGATCGATTTTAAGACGATCTAGCGATGTTCGTCCGTCCGTCTGTCCGTCTGTCCGTCTGTCCGTCTGTCAATCCGTCTGGCTGTCTGTTGAAAACACGCTAAATTTTGAAAGACTTTACGGAGGCTCCTAAAGTTTGGCATACATGTTGGGCAATTTCGTGAATTTATGAAAAAAACACGGTAACTTTCGAAAAACAATTCTGAAGCTTTCCGTATATATTTTTTTGTTCCCCTGGCCTAGTTCATATTAAATTTCAGCCAAATCGGTTCAGTGGTTTAAAAGTTATTAGCAAAACCATGAATTTCAGATTAGTTTCACCTTAAATTCACGTGTTAAAAACCCGTTAAACATGTTTTAAAAACATTGGTAAGTCACAAAAATATTTTACAACGTATTTTTGTCACTCAAAAATATTTTTACAATAAAAAAAATATACACTCGAAAAAAATTTTACACTCAAAAAAAAATTTTACTCTCAAAAAAAAATTTTTAACTTATTTTTTTTTTTTTAAATTACTTACCCAAAATAAAATATTTCTAACCAAAAATTTTATTTTTTCAAGTTAGAAAATTTACTATCACATAAAAAGCATTGTGGAGGGTATTCATAGATTCGGCAAAGTCGAATTTAACTTTTCTACTTGTTATTGTTTCTTAAGGAAATTGAAGAATTGAAGAAAACTTAATTATTATATTCATCTTATCTGGTCGGCCATCATTTCTAGAGCTAAGTTTTAACTAATAAATATTAGAAAAGATAATTTCAAAAGAGCTTTTGAGGGAATTTCCTAGCAAAATATAAGTTTATGTGTCTCGGCATTTTGTTGTGTCATTTCAAAAGTTAAAATTATGCTTACAGAGATATACGCAGTATTTTTATACCCTCCAATTACAGTATGGGGGTATATTCTCTTTGTCATTCCGTGTGTAACGCATCGAAATATCGGTCTAGGACCCCATTCAATATATGTATTATAGATCAGTGATCGATTCTAAGACATTCTAGCGAAATCTGCCTGTCCGGCTGTCTGTCCGTACGTCCGTCCGTCTTTGGAATACACGATACAGTCCAAAATAAAAGTGCTAGACTCCTGAAACATATATCTTATGTTCTGAGAAATAATAATTGTTGTGCAATGAGAAAATCTGAAAAAATCAATCAATCAACAATTATTATTTCTCAGAAATAATTTATATGGGCTCAAACCGAACTAAATAAAAATTCAGTTATAAAATATACAATCCAACAATATATAAACACAATTATTACACAACTCATAAGGTACTACATTGCAATTTAGTAATATTTTTAAGAATTATAAATATGAAACAAAAATTCAAACCTAACGGACATTTTTCAGGACTTGAAAAAATCCTACTAAGGGTTAACAATGGGAAAAATACAACTCTGTTAAAAGTTTAGATGGATTAAGTTTCTGCCAAATGAATACAACACGAATGATGGTGAATACGGGTTATTCAACACAAAGAGGAGTAATTCCAATTCTTAATTTGTTCAAGTTTCATTTAAATGGCTAATTTTAATCTGACACACATTAAGTGTGTGACAATCGAAGGAGTGCTGATGATGGAAGGGTGGCATCTTCCGAAAGCTGTGGAGCTCCACTTAGCCTGTGTTGCCACTTGATCTTTTTCAGATTTTCTCATTGTACAACAATTATTATTTTTCAGAAATAATTAATATGGACTCAAACAGAACTAAATAAAAATTCAGTTTTTTAATTTTTTTCTAAAGTTTCTCTGTATTTTGTTTTCCGTAAAAACTTTAATTAAATTATGTTACTGGTCCAGCCGTTCTCCGATTTAACATTTTTCGAAAAAAGTGGGCGAAAAAGTGGGCGCTGTCAATTTTTCTTTCCGTAAAAATTTACGTTGGATTATGAAGAACATTAAAGAAATAAATTATACAAATCGATTTTCGATAAATTGAAAAAAAGTGGGAGTGGCCGTGGTAAATTTTTCATCCCCTAAAAAACAATATTAGACTATGATGAACATGAAAAAAAAAAAAAATAGCCAAATCGGTCCAGCCGTTCTCTGATGCGATTACTAACGAACGACATTTGATTTTTATTTATTTTTTTATTTATAAACAACTTTTTATATATTTTTACATAAACATTTATTAAAATACTTTAGCGTTGCAAAATGATTGCTGGGTTGTTATCATTTATTATAAATAAAATTATAAATGTATTTTACTTAAAGCTGCTAACATCAGCATAAAAAGAGTTTTTATTTTAGTTTTTCATCTTGTCTTTTGTACAGACTTACATATAAATTAATAAATTTATGGATGGCTTCTGGCTAAATATGATTTGATTTTGAGTTTTTTGTTCTACAAATAAACTTTCAAACTACGAACTCCAAACAGGAGTTAGGGGTGCGATGCACATTGGTTCCAAATCAAAATCTAGCTGGACAAAAGTCCAAAAATTAGTGTCCTTAAAATTGGAAATTAATAGTGCTAGGGGCAAGCTAAGGGTGTGTTCTGATCAAACTAATAACCATTTTTTGGAATTAAGTCTTTAACTTTGTTAAATATGCGAATGAAATAACATTTTTGGTATCCAATATTTAAAAAAAAAATATATATGTATATTAGCGTGTCCCGAAAATGAAAAATTTTTGGGCATACCCCTAGAATGATGCTTAGTAAAGAGCTGATTACGGGAAAAATAATTAAAAAAATTTTGGAAGTCATCTTCAGGGCGCAACCAGCGCTTAAAGTTTGCATCCGTAGTGCATTTGGTCAAGAAAAAATATTTATTTTTATTTTTAAAAATAGTGCCAAAAGTTTCGTTAGGTAGAGTACATTCTGGAAAAAATATTTGTAAAGTTTTCATGGAGCAATTTTGGTCCAGCACAACGTTTTGAAGCTTCGAAGATGCATAATTTATTACATATTTTTTTACGTTTTCGTAAAAAACAGCTTTTTATACAAAGGCTTGAACATAAACTTCGTTTTATACAAAATCTTAAAATAACTCTTACAAATTTTTTCCAGAATGTACTCTACCTAACGAAACTTTTGGCACCAATTTTAAAAATAAAAACAAATATTTTTTTTTGACCAAATGCACTACGGATGCAAACTTTAAGCGCTGGTTGCGCCCTGAAGATGACCTCCAAAAATTTTTTAATAATTTTTCCCGTAATCAGGTCTTTAATAAGCATCGTTCTAGGGGTATGCCCTAAAGAAATTCCAAAATTTACTGATTTCGGGACATGCTAATGTAATAAGTAATAAGTAATAAGTGCTCAACTAATAACATCATATTATCCATGTTACATCAATGGTTTCAAAACGGTTTATGTACAAGAAAGCTACAGACTTATATCTATTCTGGACATTAATAAGAAATTTATTATCGATCTTCTTCTTACATTTTTTGTACTTTGAAGTATGGTCAATAATAACAATATTTTTGAGGACTTATGAAACTTCCGCAGCTTGCCAAAACCGAATCCAGGCATATCATGTCGAATTACTACATACAACTTATAGGTAATTTATTACTGAACATTGTCATGCAGACATTTCTTGCAGGTTTTTACAGGTTTAAAATTAATCACAGTTTTTATGAAAATAGATTTTCGCCTAAAATTTTTTTTCTTAATAAAGTATCGAATTTTTGTAATTTTTGATAACTTTTAATGGGTTTTAATAGGTTTAAAATACCTCTTTAATTAACAAATTTAGTTTTTCTGTATTTTTTTTAACACCGCTGCAATTATTTTTTTTTTTTTTTAATTACACTTCTCGACAAATTTTTTTTTTTTTTTTAGAGATTACAAAACTTTCAAAAAATAAATTTTTGCATTTCATATTTCTGTTCTGCATATAAACCATTTTTGTCATTAATGAATTACTGAAATTAGAAAAAAAATAAAAAGTTGTCGATTAGTGTAATCGACTTAGAAAAAATTAAACATGTTTTTTGAACTCAGCGACCCCAAAAACATATAAAACGGTGATAAAATAATTTTGTCCAGCTAGATTTGGACTTGGAACCACTGTGCGATGTGGGGGAAATTTCCCCACCAAACAGAATTAAAAATTTATTTGCATTACTTATGAGCAAAAACTATAATAAGTAAGTTTGTTAACATGTTTGGCGATTGAAAGGTCTCCCCCAACGTTCACAACAGCCCCCGCCGATAACAAATCTCTATGACTAATCTGTCTCTATAACACACGAAATTTTGCACAAATATGTCTTATGATCCTATGCTGCCTAAAGATCATCTCTATTATCATCTCTACATTTTAACATTATCTTTCTATTAAACTCTTTTATATTAAATTTAACCTTGTATTGTATCATAATCATAATCAATCTCATATAACTTTCCATGTTAGGCAAATTTTATTCTTAAAGAAAAGAAAAAAATCAAAAAATAATATACGATTTGAAAATAATGTTTTCATTAGATACATTTTGTTATCTTAACTACGTTTTGCCACATTTAAACTTTATAACACATTTTCTGTTAACTTAAATACACAATGACATACAAAATTTTCACAGCAATTTTCTCAATTTTCTAGTATTGTCTAAAAGGCAATGTGTTTGTCTGTATGTGTGTGTGTGAGTGTGTTGGTGAATATTTGAAATAATGTAAAGTGCAATCACATGGAAAACTATTTCTAACCAAACCATCATTGACACTGACGACAGCAACTGACTGACTTTAAACTACATAAACTAAACCATTTTCTATTGGAATTAAGAAATGATGATTTTTTTTTAGAATTATGTAAAACGATTTTAAAGTTTTTAATTGAAAGTTGGAATTTTATCCTTATTATACCCTCCAACCACAGTATGGGGGTATACTCACTTTGTCATTCCGTGTGTAACGCATCGAAATATCGGTCTAGGACCCCATGAAGTATAATAATAATAATAGTTTTGATCACATGATCAACTATTTTTATTTATTATTTATATTTATTTACAACTCATTTTTAATAAATTCCACCTAAGCGAGAACTGGTAACAATGACCGTCGTCTCGTTGTAGCGAAAAAAACCAAGGGTTCTGGTGGGAATCGAACCCACGACCCCCACGTTGAAAGGCTAGCACGCTACCAACTAGCCTACGGGGTCCCCCATGAAGTATATATATTATTGATCAGTGATCGATTCTAAGACATTCTATCGATGTCCGTCCGTCCGTCCGTCCGTCCGTCCGTCCGTCCGTCTGTCCGTCTGTCCGTCTGTCCGTCTGTAGAGGACACGATACATTCCAAAATAAAAGAGCTAGACTTCCGAAGTTTGGCACGAATATGTCTTATATTCCTAGGCAAGTTAAGTTCGGAAATGGGCAAAATCGGACTAAAGGGGAAAAAGTTCCCCCTTAGAGAACTAAACCAACCCATGAAAAATACCACTTTTTTACATTTTTTTCTTATGCATAAAGCATAAGAATGAATTTTTAAACAAATATTCGAGAGGAAATTTGCCCCCCCCCCCATTTACCACTTTCGACCCCCCCCCCCCCCCCCAAAAAAAAAAGAAAACGTCCCTGCAATTTTTTTTTTATTTTTGCATGTTGGAGGGTATAAAAGATTCGGCACGGCCTAATTTAACACTCTTACTTGTTTTTACTTATTTAGACATTTTTATGGAATTCAAATTTTTTAGAAAATTTTTAATTGTTATTGTGTTATGAAATGGTGTAAAATGGTTGACTGAATGGCTAAGTGAATGAATGACTGAATGAATGTGTAAATGTAAATGTGTTGAGTATGTGTGTGTTCTAAATGCAATTGTGTAAAAGTAGTATCGTTTAGCCTGTTTAGATAAGAAAATGATGCTGGTTTACCATCACCATCATCAACATTATCATCATCAACATGAAACGGAATGTGATGGTTGTTAAGTTAGAAAAATACCCCGTTATAGCAGGACATTTTGTTGGGGAAAGAAAAAAAAGTTTTTAATAATATTGAGGTTTATGATTTAAACAAAAACACATTATCATTCTTTAAAGGAAAAGAACACATAAAAATATTTATCTATAACCGACAGTTACAAATTTAGATTTTATAAAAATAATTTTTTTTTTTTGTTTTTGTTCACATTTCAAATAATCTCTCCTCATTCGATTTTGTCTTAAATTCTTCCATTAAACATTTAACCTGATCGTTCTCCAAATGATCTTCCTTCAAGTGTAATCCCGTCCAAAAAGGTTTAAGCATATATTTCCATCGTCTTAAATTATAATAGTTACCAGATTTTTCACTTTCTTTTATTAAATCCATATAAATCAGATCAAATGACTGACTCATAGTTTGTGCTAAAAGATATTGACTTTTCTTTAGATTTTGTTTTAAACTTTTAAAAATTTCCATAGACTTTGTAAATGAGTGTTTGGCTAAATTTCTTTGATTGCCTCCTTTGTGCAGATATAATTTACCAATATGAGTGAGAATTTTGCCTTCAATTGATTTTTGTTTTAGACGCTGTGATATAAGAAGAGCTTTTCTGAGGTATTCCATCGCATTATCGGGTTGGCCAAGGCTAAAAGAGGAATGAAAATGATAAAAAAACGTTTTTCAAGTTAGCCTAGCTTATAATTTGCAGTTTTTGGTAGATTGACCTTATTTAAACTTTTTCAGTGTTTCCATTTAAGCGTACTTTCTGACACAATATTTTTTCTGTATAAATTTTTTTATATAGTATTTTACTATTATTTTGCTTACACTAAAAAAAAACTTGTAATATTACAAGAAAAACTTGTAACTTTTTTTTGTTTGCTTCCCCCTATTTGACAAAAATTCCTAGTAATTTTACAAGCTTTTTACCAATAACTTTGTAATTTTACAAGATTTTTACCAATAAAATTGTAAATTTACAAATTTTTTGATACGATAAAATTTACAAAGAGGTTTCGTAATTTTACTAGATTTTTTGCTACCTCCTATTTTACGAGAATTCCTTGTAATTTTACAATCTTTTTACCAATAATTTTGTAATTTTTCATGCTTTTTACCAAAAAAATTGTAAATTTACAGTTTTTTAGCGCAATTAAAATTCCAAGGAATTCTCGCGAATATACTAGATTTATTTGTAAAAATATCTTGCAAATTTGTAATATTACAAAAAAAATTGTAAAATTACAAAAAAATTTAAATTTCGATTTGTTAAAAATCAATGAAAACCGCCAAATATTGGTAAAATGGGATTACGAGACGTTTCCTAGTAATTTCACAAAGTTTTTTTTTTAATTTTTCTAGAAAAAATAACACTTGTCATTCCATGCAAAGCGCATTGAAATATCGGCCGAGGACCCCATGTTGTTTTTATATTATTGATCTTTAAAGGTTTCTAGGACATTTATGTGATATCCATCTATCTGTTAGTCTGTGTTTGTTGATAAAAAATGTTTTTGATGAAAAAAGTTTCTAATGAAAAAACATTATTGATAAAAAAAATATTTAATGCAAAAAAAAATGTTAATAAAAAAATTTTGATGAAAACAAAAAAAAAATTGATTGAACAAAATATTTATGAAAAAAAAATTACGAAAAAAAAAATTTGATGAAAAAAAAATGTTGATGAAAAAAAAAAATATTGATTAAAACAAAACCAAACTTCTGATGAACACAAAAAAATATTGAAAAATATGTATGAAAAAAATTTTTGATGAAAAAAAATATTGATTAAAAAAAATATTGATGGAAAATAAAATATTGGTGAAAAAAAAAAAATCTGAAAAGAAAATTGAGGAAAAAAATAATTGATGAAAGAAAATATTGATGAAAAAAACTATTTATTAAAAACAAGAAGTTATAGTCAGTCAAGACCGACAATATGATAGTCCAAACATGGACCGATGGGATCTGTCTTTTGTTGGATCTTTATTTAGTGTAGAAAACACACACAGGTCACATTTTAGTGGAATTGGTTTATTTTTTTGTCAATAGACCGATTTGACTGAATATCGGTCAAAATTTTTATATGGGGGACTAAGTCCAAAAATGGTCCAATTATATTCCGATTTGATCAGGTTACTAAAATAAACGTTTAACACCTAAAAATAAAATTTTTATCAAATATTTCCATTTTTATGAATTTTGAGGGAATTGTGTGAATATCGGGAGGGTGGTTTGTATGGGGACCACCAGAAGGACTAACCCGATTCCTTTGAAATTTAGAATAATAATTTGTGCATACAAATTTGATTAACTGTTAATTTTCAAAGCGATATCTATTAAAATACAGTTATTAGAGTCATTTAAGCCTAATACAAAGGGGCGTTTGTATATGGGCTAGGTCTTAACATGGTCCGATTATTTCCAATTTCAATAGGCTTCGTCCTTGGGCAAAAAGATGCTTCAGTTACAAATTTCAAGTCAATTGATTGAAAATTGCGACCTGTATCGTGCTTAAACCGATAGATGGACACTCGGACGGATATCGCTAAATCGACTCAGAAAGTAATTCTGAGTCGATCGGTCCACTTGAAGGTAGGTCTAGGACCAATATTTCGGGTAGTTACAAACATCAGCACAAACTCATTATACCCTGTACCCAGTGTTGCCATATATTTTTTTGAAAAAACTTTTTATTTCTGAAAAAAAATCTTTTTTTTTGTGAAAAAATCTTTTTTTTACAAAAGTATTGAAAAAATTAAAAATTAATACATTATGTATTTTCATTATGTATTTTTAATTCATTTTTATATCAAGTGTAAAAAAAATAATAAAAAAAACAACCAAGCGTTCATTTGGAGCTCGAAAGGACTCATAAAATAGTTCTTAGACGTTCAGAAAACATAATCCCTTTTTCTTAGCGCTCTTATAATATCATAATAATAATTTTAATCCAACGATCAGTTTTTATTTAGTTTTCGAAATTTAATTACAAATCATTTTTAATAATTAATTAAACCTAACCGAGAACTGGTTACAATGACCGTCGTCTCGTTGTATCGAAATCGATCAAGGGTTTAGTGGGAATCGAACCCACGACCCCCTGTTTCATAGGCTAGCATGCTACCAACTATCCCACAGGGGCCTTATATGACTCATAAAAGATTCTGAAAAATATATGTTAGTATTCTTTCCTGACTCTTTTATGAATGTTCAAAAAAACATATTTTGAATTTTTTACATATCCAGAATTAAGAGTCAAACATGAATCTTTCAGGAATCCAAATGTCGACCGTTCTATTAATGTTTTGGAGCATTGAAAGAGTCATAACTTATGAAGGCTCCGAAAATTGAACACAGTAAGCAAATATCAAACACCGGTGCATGCTCGACAATATATGACGGATTGGATCTATATGTGGTAAAATCTTTTATTAGTGCAACAATTTAAGAGAAAAATTATTCTATGTTGGCAACTTACAGATTTAAGTGAATATCATGTGGAATTTTCATATGGCGGCCAAGTCAAAGAATGGTCTGATCTTAAATGGATTTAATAAGGTTAGCAAGCTAAAAACAAAATTGTAATCGAATATCTCATAATTTCATAGAATAAAGACGTATTTAATTATAACCGTTTACATAGACTGAAGGACGGGCACGCTTAGTCAAATCAAATAGTGATTCTGAATCGGTCGGTATACTAAAAGCTTGGTCTACGACCAATATTTCGGGTATTTACAAAAAAAAATTATGCTTTTTGTATTTTTTAACTAATTAAGAAAAACTTGAAAAAACTTTATTATTTTCCAAAAAACTTATTTTTTTAGAAAAAATCTTGAAATCTTTTTAGCACCTCAAAAAACTTGCAAAAAAAGGGAAATCTTGATATGTGGCAACACTGCCTGTACCACAGAGTGGTGTGGGTTTAAAATTTTATTTTATTAAAGATTTAGAGTTTTGTTTCTCAAAAATATTAAGTATATGAATAAAAATGATCAGAAAGGGAGTTTTGCATTTTAATAAAAATTGATTATTATGATTTTATTTACGACATCGGTAAATTTTAAACGTGATTTAGTAATGATAACAGCTTACAAAAAATTCCGAAATCGCGGTTTTGGTCCACAGGTGCTGATTTTTAAGACAAAAATTATTTTTTTACCGAATTCATCTCAAAAGATTACAAACTGTTGAGTATGTTATGTAAAAATTAGTAAACAAATTAAAAACGCTATTTTGGATCACAGATGCTCATCAGCATTGCGATTTTTAAGATTATAACTTTTGTTTCATAATGTACACCAAACATCCAAATTCTGAGCCGTATTTTTCAAAAAAGTCAAACAAGAATTTTCAGAAAAAATTAGCACCAGCGGACCAAAATCGTGGTTCTGGAATTTTGTTGAAAATTAATGTTCAGCATGCAAAATTTAGTATGACATTTGTAATTATTCAGAAAAAATATTTATAAATTAATTATTTAAAAAGATAGAGGGTTTTGCATTCAGAAAAATGAATTGTGTAAGAGATAGAGAAAACCAAACATGCAAATAAAATAGCAAAAAAAAAATATTTTTGTTCTAAATTTTACACCATAGACGAGGTCCGTTTTACTGAAAAGTCATTTTCGTGAAAATGGAAGATAGATGGTTTTGAATATAGGCCCTCGTTAAGTTACGTTTTATTTATGTACCAGCTGGTGAATATTTTTTTATTCACCAAGAGGTGAATTATTATCCAAATTTCAAACCCAAGTTACTAACCCAGCAAAATTTTCTGTTCCAAATAATCGGTTCCAGAACGCATCAAACTACCCTGCAACCGGTTCTACTTAACATTCCAGAATCAATGATTTTTGTTTAAAATTGTCCCGAAAGCAATCGTTTTTTAGAGCAAGTAGTTTTTTTGAAAAATAATTTTACATAGAAAATTTTGTTGTGATTACTGTAGAATATATTCAAGAATCTATTGAACCAGGAATTTGTTCCAAAAAATTTTCCTGGGAATTTTTGGTTAAAAGAAAATGGAAGTAATTCTTATTTTCTTTTTTGTTAATCGTTAGGTTATATAATCAAACTGAGGTGGCGTCCTGCAACTTTTTTAAAATTAGACACCAGCCTAAAAACATTATCATGTTAAAAATTTTTATTGTGTGAAACATTTTTTACGGACAGACTTTATTTTCAACGGACGAACATAGATATTGACCAAATCCAACAAAATGCCAATGAAAAAAAAAAATAATTTGATCAATAAAAAAAGATTTTGATAAAAAAAAACAAACTTTGATGAAAAACAAATTTTTTTTTTTGGTTTAAAATAATGAAAATAGTATAGTTAAATTCACATTGACGGAGTACTCTGTGCCAGAGAGTGGATTTTGTACCCTTCTCTTTCACACTTACACAGTTTTTGTGTAATGTCGTCTCCATCTTTAGAAATGGAACTCTGTAATACAGAGTACTCCGACATTGTGTCGAGGCCTTAATTCTTATTTTCTTATAAGGGTTCAAGTTGAAAAAATGCAGAAGAAAAATTGAATTTCTAAAAATTATAGACATTTCTGGTATTTCCCATACCGGTTTCAAACACCCCAGTTAGTGTCATCATCAGTAGGATTTTAATTTAATTAAAATTTTATTAAAATCCTACTGATGATGACACTAACTGGGGTGTTTGAAACCGGTATGGGAAATACCAGAAATGTCTATAATTTTTAGAAATTCAAATTTTCTTCTGCATTTTTTCAACTTGAACCCTTATAACAAATATAATTAGAGCCCGTGCTCGATCTGTACTTACAGAAAAAATCAAATAATCTTATTTTTTTTTTTTTTTTTTGAGTCGTTAGTTAGAGATGGGCGCTTGAGTGATTTTTGAGTTACGCACACTCGCTAACGAATATATTTTGTCCACTCACACTCTGACCATCACGTGATAAAATTTAATACAACTCACACTTACGTGCACTTACGCAAGCTTCACTCACAGTCACGTTGACTAACACTCACGAAACTCTTATTTAAACAAAAAAAAATTTCAAAAATTAAAATTTCAAAAATCTTTCAAAATTTAAAGTTTAACGGAATTTTACATTTTTTTTGCTCTTTTCGCGACAAAATCTTAAGCTAAGCCAAATTTTAAAATTTTTTTGTTTTTTTTTTTTTGATACGAAAGGAAATATGAAGAGAAAATAAATAACGCAAACTCACGCAAAAAAATGGACTCACTCACGCAAAAATCTTACTCACGCACACTCACTCACGCAATTTTTTTCTCCACACACAATCACGTGAGTAAAATTGAATTCAGTCACACTCACGCTTGATCACGCGTGAATTACGTGAATCACGCTCTAATCTGCTCATGTGCCCATCTCTAGCTTATATAGTCAAACTGAGGTAGCATCCTACGTCACTTTTGAAATTATACACCAGACTTTAAAACATTAGACAAATTCTTAGGACAGATTCGGATTCCGCGCAGCTCACACCTTTACAAAAGTATGCCCTGGTATAACTTAAGAATTTCAGTTGAGAATTTGTTGGCCTAAGTTATTATTAAAAAAATAGGAAATGGTGTTTTTCACATGTTTTGTATTATTTTTTAGTAAAAGCGAAGAATAAATTTTAATTAAAAAAAAATTTACAAAATATACATACCGGAAGTCCCGGGAATACCGTCAGAACCGGAACCGGGAATACCGGTATTCCCGGGAATACCGGGAATAATTCAAGAACCGGGAAACCGGTTCCATTTCCCGGTAATACCGAGAACCGGGAATACCGGTATACCGGATACTACGGTACTGACCGTAGGCACTAATTTGAAGCAAAAGAATTTTAAAACTTTTCGTGTAACGGGCTATTGTTGTATTATTTTCTTAAACTCACTTTTCATAACAAACGCCTTTATTAAAGCTCAAACGCATTTCCATCACATCACCTCCTTTTATATTCAACTTTATCAATTCTTTTTCGATTTCTTTCAAAATACTTAAAGCAGTGACAAAACATTCTCCTTCTATATAAAATTCCGCAATATTTAAACGGCCGAACGCAAGATTTTGTTTACTCTCATCGGTACCAACTAAAAAATTTTTTAGGGGAAAAAAACAAAAAATGAAAATCTATCTTCTGAAATCTTTAAGAATACAAACCTTCCGAAATTATACATAAAGCCTTCCTAGCCAATGCAACAGCTTGCTTATAATCATCTGAGCAAATCTGTCTAGCAAATTTTAACAGTTCATCAGAAAATTTCTGAGCGACTACAGCATGGAAGTAAATATTTTTTCCAGTCTTAGGATCAAAATCAATTGACCATTTATTTGTTTGAACTAAATGCAAAGTTTTCTCATAATATTGTAGCGCTAGTTCAGAAGAACCTGCAAAAATGTCTTCATATTTAAGAGGATATATAGAGACGCTTTTCATTAAACTTACCATCTTTAGACAAAAGATTTGCATATTTAAAATAAATTTCGCTAATAGTTTTTCCAGCATTTGTTTTACCTTTACCAAGTTTATCACAAATATTTGCTATGATCTTATAGACATCCCTTTGTAACCAATTGAATTTCTTTGCATATTGTTCTTGTTCCAGCAAACACATTACTTGATATAACAAACGAAATGTTACCGCTATTCCTTCCGATTGTTTTAGAAGTGCAGAACGTTCAGCCATTTTACAATGGTCATAAATGGATAAGAGCAGTGTTGGCTCATTTTTAACACGATCTCTTATAATACTCTTTTTATAATAATCCATTTCTTTGCACGACAACAATTTAAAATATTTTGCTGATGTGGGACAACCATCTTCAAAAAGTTCTTGGACTAGGGCATCATAAAAATTGCCAGATTTACGTCTAGCTTCTCGTATGCTAAATTTATTAATTCTTGCTAGCAGTTCCTTTTTATCAAAAGTGATTTTAATGCGTTTGGATATTGGACTGGCCATTTTAAAGATGTTGGGATTGTTGAATTAAAAAATAAACAAAATCTAAAAAAAAATACGTTTTTGTGACGTTTTTTTTTTAATATTAAAAAATACAAGGTACACTCAAAAAAACTCTGTTAAAAAAATTTGTAAAACGACTTTCAATTTGGTTTAACAAACTTTAAGCGGATTTTTCTGCTAAAATGGATATTTTTACTTAAATCTATGTCATTCAGTTTTACAAAATAACAAACATTTTACTGAGTTTTTACTGATTCTGTTTGCTGAATTTTAAAATATTTTTGAACATATTTTTTGCAGATTATTTTTTAAATTATACAGAAATAATTTGCAGTCGTTCATTTTTAAAGAAAATTTTTTAAAGTTTTTTTTTTGTATTGTGTATTTTTTTT
The DNA here is from genome assembly GCA_963921195.1 of Pegoplata infirma. Lineage (NCBI taxonomy): Eukaryota > Metazoa > Arthropoda > Insecta > Diptera > Anthomyiidae > Pegoplata > Pegoplata infirma. The sequence continues at coordinate 66,067,248 of OY992540.1, read as the reverse complement.
TTTATGCAATCAAAACGATGTTTTTAAAAACAGTTTGTAACATTTTTTTAGCAGATTATTTTGTAATTTTACAGAAATAGTTTGCTGTCATGAAAAAGAAACCGAGCTCATTCTATATTTTAAAATCAAATGTAAATTCATTCTATAAATTGTGATTGGGGAATGAAATCATTAAAGTTTAATTCAGAACACCAAATCTTATTAAGGGATGAAATCCTTCGCAGCTCTGACAGTAATACCGTCAGAGTGTTCGAATTTTCTTCTAAATTTAGTTGTTTACGTTAGTGCCGTTCATATTCGCCTATAGAATACAAAAATTATAGTCAATCTTGATGATGTATGATCATTATTGTCCAACCGAACGACTTTTTCAGACTGAACCCATACATGAACTTCGTCCAATTTTGCAAAGTTCTGCCGAACCCAACCTTTAAAAAATTGTTTTTAAGACATGTATGCTATGCAGATGCATAGCATATATGAAGGAGTATGACATATACCTATCCACACATAGTTGCATACATTTACATATATGGAATACTAGCTTACCATCCCGGTACTTCGTTACCGGTTGTATTGAATGCCGGATAATAAAAGGATCAGGATTACTCTATCGATTTAAAAAAAAATCCTCTACATAGTTTTTGTTTTATTTCCTTGTGGACGTTTAAGTCTTTCATAAAATAATATTTTAATGAATAATTTAAACAATAAAATTTTAATAACTTTGCTGGTACGTCATCATGCTCGTTTCAGTGAAAAAATATATTGACAATTTTCGAGCCCTTATATCGGGTTTTAAGATTTTGAATGAATAAATATTTCAGTGAAAAAAAATTGGAATAAAAATAAGTTTGAGTGGAAAAACATATAGAGAGAAAAAATATGAAGTCAAAAAAATTAAATATGTAAAATTTAAGTAAAAAGTATCATGCCATATTGTTCCCAGCTCTATTCCACTTCGTTCCCCGTTCTATTCCATTTCACTTCCAAGTCCATCTCCTTTCGTTCCATGTAAGTTTCATTCCTCTCCGTATAATATGCGTTAAAAAAATAAAAAGTTCTATTGTCTTTATATTGTAGATATGAAAAGTACCATTTTACACCATTGTTACCAGGTACACCTTTTTACCCTAAAATTTTAAAATATGTCCTTGTCTTGGGTGTTATTTCTGCGGCTTTAAGTTCAATAGTTAGATATTCCAAAATAACCATTTGCCCCCTTTTCCCCGTAAAATTATATTTTCCAAAAACTGATTTTTTTGTGCTAGGTGATCTTTTATTTAAAACATCAAGTTTCTGAACCATTATTTCAAGAAATATAAGAATAACCAAATTTGCACTTTTTATCCCCTTTACGATCGGTCGCGACCCTTAGAAACAGAATTTCCAAAAAATAACTTTTTAAAACATTCAAAATTTCAGTGCCTAGGATAATTACTTCATGAAATATAAAAAGTATCAAAAAACACTTTTTTACAGCTCTAGAAACAGAATTTTTTGAAAATACTTTAGCAGAATGTTTTTTTCACCGAAGTCCCCTACATTCCAAAATTCAAGCTTCAACGGTCATTATTATAGGAACCAAAAAAAGTACCAAAAGTACACTTTCTTACCCCCGTTAGAAACGAAATTTCCAAAAAGTACCTCTTCCAGAAGGTTTTTTTCTTCACCGAAAAATCCTACATTCCTTTTTATAAAAGGTTCTTTTTATAAAAGGTACTTTTTATAAAAGGTACTTTTTATAAAAGGTACTTTTTATAAAAGGTACTTTTTATAAATGGTACTTTTTATAAAAGGTACTTTTTTTAAAAGGTACTTTTTATAAAAGGTACTTTTTACAAAAGGTACTTTTTATAAAAGGTACTTTTTATAAAAGGTACTTTTTATAAAAGGTACTTTTTATAAAAGGTACTTTTTTTTAAAAGGTACTTTTTATAAAAGGTACTTTTTATAAAAGGTACTTTTTATAAAAGGTACTTTTTATAAAAGATACTTTTTAAAAATGGTGCTTTTTATAAAAGAAACTTTTTATAAAAGGTACTTTTTATGAAAGGCACTTTTTATAAAAGGTACTTTTTATAAAAGGTACTTTTTATAAAAGGTACTTTTATAAAAGGTACTTTTTAGAAAAGGTACTTTTTAGAAAAGGTACTTTTTAGAAAAGGTACTTTTTAGAAAAGGTACTTTTTAGAAAAGGTACTTTTTATAAAAGGCACTTTTGATAAAAGGTACTTTTTATAAAAGGTACTTTTTATAAAAGGTACTTTTTATAAAAGATACTTTTTATAAAAGGTACTTTTTATAAAAGGTACTTTTTATAAAAGGTACTTTTTATAAAAGGTACTTTTATAAAAGGTACTTTTTAGAAAAGGTACTTTTTAGAAAAGGTACTTTTTAGAAAAGGTACTTTTTAGAAAAGGTACTTTTTAGAAAAGGTACTTTTTATAAAAGATACTTTTTATAAAAGGTACTTTTTATAAAAGGTACTTTTTATGAAAGGCACTTTTTATAAAAGGTACTTTTTATAAAAGGTACTTTTTATAAAAGGTACTTTTTATGAAAGGCACTTTTTATAAAAGGTACTTTTTATAAAAGGTACTTTTTATAAAAGGTACTTTTTATAAAAGGTACTTTTATAAAAGGTACTTTTTAGAAAAGGTACTTTTTAGAAAAGGTACTTTTTAGAAAAGGTACTTTTTAGAAAAGGTACTTTTTAGAAAAGGTACTTTTTAGAAAAGGTACTTTTTATAAAAGGCACTTTTGATAAAAGGTACTTTTTATAAAAGGTACTTTTTATAAAAGGTACTTTTTATAAAAGATACTTTTTATAAAAGGTACTTTTTATAAAAGGTACTTTTTATAAAAGGTACTTTTATAAAAGGTACTTTTTAGAAAAGGTACTTTTTAGAAAAGGTACTTTTTAGAAAAGGTACTTTTTAGAAAAGGTACTTTTTAGAAAAGGTACTTTTTATAAAAGATACTTTTTATAAAAGGTACTTTTTATAAAAGGTACTTTTTATGAAAGGCACTTTTTATAAAAGGTACTTTTTATAAAAGGTACTTTTTATAAAAGGTACTTTTTATAAAAGGTACTTTTTATAAAAGGTACTTTTATAAAAGGTACTTTTTAGAAAAGGTACTTTTTAGAAAAGGTACTTTTTAGAAAAGGTACTTTTTAGAAAAGGTACTTTTTATAAAAGGCACTTTTGATAAAAGGTACTTTTTATAAAAGGTACTTTTTATAAAAGGTACTTTTTATAAAAGATACTTTTTATAAAAGGTACTTTTTATAAAAGGTACTTTTTATAAAAGGTACTTTTTATAAAAGGTACTTTTTATAAAAGGTACTTTTTATAAAAGGTACTTTTTATAAAAGGTACTTTTTATAAAAGGCACTTTTTATAAAAGGTACTTTTTATAAAAGGTACTTTTTATAAAAGGTACTTTTTATAAAAGGTACTTTTTATAAAAGGTACTTTTTATAAAAGGTACTTTTTATAAAAGGTACTTTTTATAAAAGATACTTTTTATAAAAGGTACTTTTTATAAAAGGTACTTTTTATAAAAGGTACTTTTTATAAAAGGTACTTTTTATAAAAGGTAATTTTTATAAAAGGTACTTTTTATAAAAGGTACTTTTTATAAAAGGTACTTTTTATAAAAGGTACTTTTTATAAAAGGTACTTTTTATAAAAGGTACTTTTATAAAAGGTACTTTTTAGAAAAGGTACTTTTTAGAAAAGGTACTTTTTAGAAAAGGTACTTTTTAGAAAAGGTACTTTTTAGAAAAGGTACTTTTTATAAAAGGCACTTTTGATAAAAGGTACTTTTTATAAAAGGTACTTTTTATAAAAGGTACTTTTTATAAAAGATACTTTTTATAAAAGGTACTTTTTATAAAAGGTACTTTTTATAAAAGGTACTTTTTATAAAAGGTACTTTTTATAAAAGGTACTTTTTATAAAAGGTACTTTTTATGAAAGGTACTTTTTATAAAAGGTACTTTTTATAAAAGGTACTTTTTATAAAAGGTACTTTTTATAAAAGGTACTTTTTATAAAAGGTACTTTTTATAAAAGGTACTTTTTATAAAAGATACTTTTTATAAAAGGTACTTTTTATAAAAGGTACTTTTTACCGCAGCTTGCCAAAACCGAATCCAGGCATATCATGTCGAATTACTACATACAACTTATAGGTAATTTATTACTGAACATTGTCATGCAGACATTTCTTGCAGGTTTTTACAGGTTTAAAATTAATCACAGTTTTTATGAAAATAGATTTTCGCCTAAAATTTTTTTTCTTAATAAAGTATCGAATTTTTGTAATTTTTGATAACTTTTAATGGGTTTTAATAGGTTTAAAATACCTCTTTAATTAACAAATTTAGTTTTTCTGTATTTTTTTTAACACCGCTGCAATTATTTTTTTTTTTTTTAATTACACTTCTCGACAAATTTTTTTTTTTTTTTTAGAGATTACAAAACTTTCAAAAAATAAATTTTTGCATTTCATATTTCTGTTCTGCATATAAACCATTTTTGTCATTAATGAATTACTGAAATTAGAAAAAAAATAAAAAGTTGTCGATTAGTGTAATCGACTTAGAAAAAATTAAACATGTTTTTTGAACTCAGCGACCCCAAAAACATATAAAACGGTGATAAAATAATTTTGTCCAGCTAGATTTGGACTTGGAACCACTGTGCGATGTGGGGGAAATTTCCCCACCAAACAGAATTAAAAATTTATTTGCATTACTTATGAGCAAAAACTATAATAAGTAAGTTTGTTAACATGTTTGGCGATTGAAAGGTCTCCCCCAACGTTCACAACAGCCCCCGCCGATAACAAATCTCTATGACTAATCTGTCTCTATAACACACGAAATTTTGCACAAATATGTCTTATGATCCTATGCTGCCTAAAGATCATCTCTATTATCATCTCTACATTTTAACATTATCTTTCTATTAAACTCTTTTATATTAAATTTAACCTTGTATTGTATCATAATCATAATCAATCTCATATAACTTTCCATGTTAGGCAAATTTTATTCTTAAAGAAAAGAAAAAAATCAAAAAATAATATACACTTAAAATATTATGTAAGTAAATTCAACAGAAAATACGTTTGAAACAAATGAAACTTTATTTAAAAAACGGACTACTTACATTTCATTTAAAACCAAAACATTTCTCAGTTATTTTTAAATGTTAATTAATAACTGTTGAAATCCGTAAAAATAACTTAAAAATCCGTAAAAAATGACTGACAAAATTTTACTGTAAAATCGGTTAAAATAACGGAAATTTACATTCATTTTTATTTATTTTTTTAGAAATAATTTTAAAAAACTTCGAACCTGAGGGGAATCGAACTCATAATTTCTGGCTAATAGCCCAGCACGCTACCCTCTGTGCCACAAGCTACTTATTTTTTCAGCAACTAAATTTAAATTTCAAATTCCAAAAAAAAAAATCTATTTTTAGAAATTTTCAAATAACTGACAATAACAAACGACAAAACGACAAACGATAAAATAATGTGGTTTGTTTTTTAAATAACTGAAAAAAACAAACGTTACGGAAAATTTTATTTAAAAGACAGTTATGTATTTGAATAAACGTTCAAAAAGTTGTTTAGAATATTTGTATGTGAAACAAACGAATTTTCTTTTAATATCAACTGAAACGAAAACTATTTGTTTGACTGTGAAACAGTAACCGTAAAACTTTTATGAGTGTACGATTTGAAAATAATGTTTTCATTAGATACATTTTGTTATCTTAACTACGTTTTGCCACATTTAAACTTTATAACACATTTTCTGTTAACTTAAATACACAATGACATACAAAATTTTCACAGCAATTTTCTCAATTTTCTAGTATTGTCTAAAAGGCAATGTGTTTGTCTGTATGTGTGTGTGTGAGTGTGTTGGTGAATATTTGAAATAATGTAAAGTGCAATCACATGGAAAACTATTTCTAACCAAACCATCATTGACACTGACGACAGCAACTGACTGACTTTAAACTACATAAACTAAACCATTTTCTATTGGAATTAAGAAATGATGATTTTTTTTTAGAATTATGTAAAACGATTTTAAAGTTTTTAATTGAAAGTTGGAATTTTATCCTTATTATACCCTCCAACCACAGTATGGGGGTATACTCACTTTGTCATTCCGTGTGTAACGCATCGAAATATCGGTCTAGGACCCCATGAAGTATAATAATAATAATAGTTTTGATCACATGATCAACTATTTTTATTTATTATTTATATTTATTTACAACTCATTTTTAATAAATTCCACCTAAGCGAGAACTGGTAACAATGACCGTCGTCTCGTTGTAGCGAAAAAAACCAAGGGTTCTGGTGGGAATCGAACCCACGACCCCCACGTTGAAAGGCTAGCACGCTACCAACTAGCCTACGGGGTCCCCCATGAAGTATATATATTATTGATCAGTGATCGATTCTAAGACATTCTATCGATGTCCGTCCGTCCGTCCGTCCGTCCGTCCGTCCGTCCGTCTGTCCGTCTCTCCGTCTGTCCGTCTGTAGAGGACACGATACATTCCAAAATAAAAGAGCTAGACTTCCGAAGTTTGGCACGAATATGTCTTATATTCCTAGGCAAGTTAAGTTCGGAAATGGGCAAAATCGGACTAAAGGGGAAAAAGTTCCCCCTTAGAGAACTAAACCAACCCATGAAAAATACCACTTTTTTACATTTTTTTCTTATGCATAAAGCATAAGAATGAATTTTTAAACAAATATTCGAGAGGAAATTTGCCCCCCCCCCATTTACCACTTTCGACCCCCCCCCCCCCCCCAAAAAAAAAGAAAACGTCCCTGCAATTTTTTTTTTATTTTTGCATGTTGGAGGGTATAAAAGATTCGGCACGGCCTAATTTAACACTCTTACTTGTTTTTACTTATTTAGACATTTTTATGGAATTCAAATTTTTTAGAAAATTTTTAATTGTTATTGTGTTATGAAATGGTGTAAAATGGTTGACTGAATGGCTAAGTGAATGAATGACTGAATGAATGTGTAAATGTAAATGTGTTGAGTATGTGTGTGTTCTAAATGCAATTGTGTAAAAGTAGTATCGTTTAGCCTGTTTAGATAAGAAAATGATGCTGGTTTACCATCACCATCATCAACATTATCATCATCAACATGAAACGGAATGTGATGGTTGTTAAGTTAGAAAAATACCCCGTTATAGCAGGACATTTTGTTGGGGAAAGAAAAAAAAGTTTTTAATAATATTGAGGTTTATGATTTAAACAAAAACACATTATCATTCTTTAAAGGAAAAGAACACATAAAAATATTTATCTATAACCGACAGTTTCAAATTTACCATTTCAGAGATTTTATAAAAATAAAATTAAATTTTTTTTGTTCAAATTTCAAATAATCTCTCCTGATTCGATTTCATCTTAAATTCTTCCATTAAATATTTAACTTGATCGTTTTCAAATTTATCTTGCTTCAAGTGTAAGCCCGTCCAGAAAGGTTCAAGCATATATTTCCATCGTCTTAAATTATAATAGTTACCAGATTTTTCCCTTTCTTTAATTAAATCCAGATAAATTAGATCCAATGACTGACTCATAGTCTGTGCTAAAAAATATTGACTTTTCTTTAGATTTTGTATATCATTTAAACTTTTAAAAATTTCCATTGACTTTGTAAATGACTGTTTGGCTAAATTCCTTTGATTTCCTCCTTTGTGCAGATATAATTTACCAATATGAGTGAGAATTTTGCCTTCAATTGATTTTTGTTTTAGACGCTGTGATATAAGTAGAGATTTTCTGAGGTATTCCATAGCATTATCGGGTTGGCCAAGGCTAAAAGAGGAATGAAAATGATAAAAAAAAACGTTTTTCAAATTAGCCTAGCTTATAATTTGCAGTTTTTGGTAGATTGACCTTATTTAAACTTTTCCAGTGTTTCCATTTAAGCGTACTTTCTGAAACAATATTTTTTCTGTATAAATTTTTTTTATATAGTATTTTACTATTATTTTGCTTACACTAAAAAAAAACTTGTAATATTACAAGAAAAACTTGTAACTTTTTTTTGTTTGCTACCTCCTATTTGACAAAAATTTCTAGTAATTTTACAAGCATTTTACCAATAACTTTGTAATTTTACAAGATTTTTACCAATAAAATTGTAAATTTACAAATTTTTTGATACTATAAAATTTACAAAGAGGTTTCGTAATTTTACTAGATTTTTTGCTACCTCCTATTTTACGAGAATTCCTTGTAATTTTACAATCTTTTTACCAATAATTTTGTAATTTTTCATGCTTTTTACCAAAAAAAATTGTAAATTTACAGTTTTTTAGCGCAATTAAAATTACAAGGAATTCTCGCGAATATACTAGATTTATTTGTAAAAATATCTTGAAAATTTGTAATATTACAAAAAAAATTGTAAAATTACAAAAAAATGTAAATTTCGATTTGTTAAAAATCAATGAAAACCGCCAAGTATTGGTAAAATGGGATTACGAGACGTTTCCTAGTAATTTCACAAAGTTTTTTTTAATTTTTCTAGAAAAAATAACACTTGTCATTCCATGCAAAGCGCATTGAAATATCGGCCGAGGACCCCATGTTGTTTATATATTATTGATCTTTAAAGGTTTCTAGGACATTTATGTGATATTCATCTATCTGTTAGTCTGTGTTTGTTGATAAAAAATGTTTTTGATGAAAAAAGTTTCTAATGAAAAAACATTATTGATAAAAAAAATATTTAATGCAAAAAAAAAATGTTAATAATAAAATTTTGACGAAAACAAAAAAAAAATTGATTGAACAAAATATTTATGAAAAAAAAATTACGAAAAACAAAATTTGATGAAAAAAAAATGTTGATGAAAAAAAAAAAAATATTGATTAAAACAAAACCAAACTTCTGATGAACACAAAAAAATATTGAAAAATATGTATGAAAAAAATTTTTGATGAAAAAAAATATTGATTAAAAAAAATATTGATGGAAAATAAAATATTGATGAAAAAAAAAATCTGTAAAGAAAATTTAGGAAAAAAATAATTGATGAAATAAAATATTGATGAAAAAAACTATTAATTAAAAACAAGAAGTTATAGTCAGTCAAGACCGACAATATGATAGTCCAAACATGGACCGATGGGATCTGTCTTTTGTTGGATCTTTATTTAGTGTCGAAAACACACACAGGTCACATTTTAGTGGAATTGGTTTATTTTTTTGTCAATAGACCGATTTGACTGAATATCGGTCAAAATTTTTATATGGGGGACTAAGTCCAAAAATGGTCCAATTATATTCCGATTTGATCAGGTTACTAAAATAAACGTTTAACACCTAAAAATAAAAATTTTATCAAATATTTCCATTTTTATGAATTTTGAGGGAATTGTGTGAATATCGGGAGGGTGGTTTGTATGGGGACCACCAGAAGGACTAACCCGATTCCTTTGAAATTTAGAATAATAATTTGTGCATACAAATTTGATTAACTGTTAATTTTCAAAGCGATATCTATTAAAATACAGTTATTAGAGTCATTTAAGCCTAATACAAAGGGGCGTTTGTATATGGGCTGGGTCTTAACATGGTCCGATTATTTCCAATTTCAATAGGCTTCGTCCTTGGGCAAAAAGATACTTCAGTTACAAATTTCAAGTCAATTGATTGAAAATTGCGACCTGTATCGTGCTTAAACCGATAGATGGACACTCGGACGGATATCGCTAAATCGACTCAGAAAGTAATTCTGAGTCGATCGGTCCACTTGAAGGTAGGTCTAGGACCAATATTTCGGGTAGTTACAAACATCAGCACAAACTCATTATACCCTGTACCACAGACTGGTGTGGGTTTAAAATTTTATTTTATTAAAGATTTAGAGTTTTGTTTCTCAAAAATATTAAGTATATGAATAAAAATGATCAGAAAGGGAGTTTTGCATTTTAATAAAAATTGATTATTATGATTTCATTTACGACATCGGTAAATTTTAAACGTGATTTAGTAATGATAACAGCTTATAAAAAAATCCGAAATCGCGGTTTTGGTCCACAGGTGCTGATTTTTATGACAAAAATTATTTTTTTACCGAATTCATCTCAAAAGATTACGAAGTGTTGAGTATGTTATGTAAAAATTAGTAAAAAAATTAAAAACGCTATTTTGGATCACAGATGCTCATCAGCATTGCGATTTTTAAGATTATAACTTTTGTTTCATAATGTACACCAAACATCCAAATTCTGAGCCGTATTTTTCAAAAAAGTCAAACAAAAATTTTCCGCAAAAATTAGCATCAGTGGACCAAAATCGTTGTTCTGGAATTTTGTTGAAAATTAATGTTCAGCATGCAAAATTTAGTATGACAACATGTAATACATGGTGTAATTATTCAAAAAATATTTATAAATTAATTTTATAATAAGATAGAGGGTTTTGCATTCAGAAAAATTAATTGTATAAGAGATAGAGAAAACCAAAAATGCAAATAAAATGCCAAAAAAAAAATATCTTTGTTCTGAATTTTACACCATAGATGAGGGCCGTTTTACTGAATATTTTGCCGTTAAAAAGTAATTTTCGTGAAAATGGAAGATAGAGGGTGTTGAATATAGGCCCTCGTTACGTTTTATGTACCAGCTGGTGAATATTTTTTATTCACCACGAGGTGAATTATTATCCAAGTTATTAAAATTTTTGGTAATAAGAAAATGAAAACAGTAATTCTTATTTTCTTTTTTAGGTAATATAGTCAAACTGAGGTGGCGTCCTGCAACTTTTTTAAAATTTGACACGAGCCTAAAAATTTTAAAAATTTTTATTGTGTCAAACATTTTTTTTAAGTCCAGACGTTATCCTCAACGGACGAACCATAGATATTGACCGAATCCAACAAAATGACAATTTGATCAATAAAACAAGGTTTTTGATAAAAAAAACCAAACTTTGATGAAAAAACAAAATTGTTTTTTGGTTTAAAATAGAGATGGGCACTCACGCGATTTTCGACTCACACTCACTCACGCTCACGACAGGAATTTTTGAATCACGCACATTCACTCACGAGCATATTTTTTTTACTCACGTGCGCGTAAGTGATTTTTGATTCACACTCACTCACACTAACGACAGGAATTTTTGAATCACGCACACTCGCTAACGAATATATTTTTTCTACTCACTCTCACTCACAATCACGTGAGTAAATTTCATACAACTCACACTTACGTGCACTCACTTCTAAGACATTCTGTGAATGTCTGTCTGTCCGTCTGTTTGTCTGTAGATGGCACGATGCAGTCCAAAATAAAAGAGCTATCCTCCTGAAATTTGTCACGAATATGTCTTATGGTTCTAGGCAGGTAAAGTTCGGAAATGGGCAAAATCGGACTAAGGGGAAAAACTTCCCCCTTGAAGAACTGAATCAACATCTAAATACATACACTCAAAATATATTGTAGGCAAAAACAAATGAAAAACACACTTAAAAAAAGTGAATAAACAATTGAAAACCATCCCAGTAATTATTCATTTGTTTTAACAAACATCAACATTTATTTTTTACTGTTGACAAAATTAATAAATAACATTAAACATTAAAGAATTACGTTTTTTTCACTCTTTTTTACCAACAAATTCGAAAAAAATAACCAACGAAAACATTAAAAATTAATGATAGTTCTGTTATTTTTACCAACAAATTTCAAAAAAATAACCTACGAAAACAATAAAAATTAATGATTTCGTAGGTAATTTTTTACAATTTTTTATTGAAATATTTTTTTAAAAGTTTTTAATAAAATTTTTGGGGAATCGATCCCGCAATCAACTACATTCTGGCCAGACACTCTACCCATCGCACTGTGGTTCCGATTCCAAAACTAGGTGGACAAAAGTATTTAACCATTATATTTTATGTTTTTGGAGTCGCTGATTTCAAAAAAAATATTTAAAAAATGGTAGCTCTAGTATTTTTGAAAATACAGTGGGTTTCACTATAATAACTACAACTAAAGTGGACTTTTCGCTACAACTAAAAAAGTTAAATACATTTTGCTGCTTTTGGTATCTAAATTTAATGGAATTATAAAAAAAAAGATATAAAAAGCCATTCTGAGTTTTACAGTAAAGTCCAGCTATGTCGAACTACTTTTAATATGTACTTTTCTTCTAGAATAGTCGAATTTAATCATTTTTTTGCTTCTGGAGTTGCGGGAAAAGAAAAATGTGTGATGTAGCTATTGTAGAAAGAACTGTTATTTGTTACAAAAATATGTGCAGAAGATCTTGAATATTAGTCCCATTTTTTGGTGAGTTCTAAAAATTGCATAAAAAAATCGCTTTTTTAAAAGCGCTATAAAAAATGCAGCTGGACGCCGCTGGATGAGATGAGTTATAAAACATACTCTCTGATAGTTACTTTAAGAGATGTATATAGTGGCTTGCCGCAACTTGGAGCGGTTTTTTTCGGCAAGCTTTGAAAGATTAATAATCTAATTTTATTTTTATTTAGTTATGACCCTAACTTTAAAAACCGATATCAAGATAACACGAAAGATCTACGAACCAATGAAAATTTTTTAAATAAGTATATACCCATGGCTATATTAAATATAATCCACGGAAATCTCCTGGAAATAATTCACTTGTTATAAGCTACTTAGTTTTGTATTGATTTCCTTAATTTTCAAATACAAAAATTTCGGTGAACAAACATTGATGTTCTAGTTCTGCTGAGACAAAGTTAAAGACCGTATATAATGAAATTATTTTGCGTTTAGTCTAGGCATGTTGTTAGCTATTTAAAACACCTGCTTTTTTTAAATTAAAGATTCAAACTTTTTAGACTTTTGTCCACCTAGATTTGGATTTGGAACCACAGTGCATCGTGCCAAAGTCACTTGATACAAACATGTTTTTATATTTCTATAAATAATTTTTTTATTTTTTTTTTCTACAAAAAAATAACTGACTTGTGTAGGTAAAAACTAATGATATTTCATTAAAAAATACCAACAATTTAAAAAAAAATTACTTATACAAATCATTAAAAATCAAAAGAATACTCAGTAGTTTTTACTTACAGAACAACAATAAATGACTTTAAAAATTAAATGTTAATGAAAGTCTATATTTTTTAGTGTGTTATTTTTGAAACAAAGGACTGAAGTAGTCATTAATAAAAACTGAACATCAAACAAATGTTTTTTCTCTTAAAAAGGACTAAACCGAAAACTTTTTAAATAAACTACAAACAGTTAATGACATAATTTTTTGAGTGTACACTTTTTTACATGTTTTTTTGTATTTTTGTGAAATAAATGAAACATTTGGTATATTTATCGCGATGGGAAGGTGCTTTCAACGTCCCCCACTGACCCATAACCCCCCCCCCCCAAAAAAAAATGCCCCTGACAATTTTTTTAAATTTTTTTTACATTTTGGAGGGTATAAAAGATTCGGCACAGCCGAATTGAACACTCTCACACAGAAAAAAATATGGAGGAAACAAATTTGAGTAATCACTTGTTTAATTTTTTAAAAAAAATTTGAGTAATTTTTTAATTGACGCAATTAAAAATTTACTCAAAAATTGAAAATAAAATTTGAGTAAATAATTTAATACAAATTTAATATTTTTTTTTATTTATTTTTTTTTCTCTTGGTGTTTTGAATTCTCATTTAGTTTATTGTTTTTTGTATATGTATATGAAAGTTTGAAATCATCTTTATAAAATTTTACTTTGTCTTGAAAACATAAGTATATTTGGTAAAGTTTGTAAAAGCATTTTTTTTGGAAAAAAAATTAGAAACTTTTTAAACTTTTTAAAAAAATAATTTGATACATTTTGAGTAAATTTTTACTTGACACAATTAAAAAGTTACTTAAAAATATTAAAAAATTTTAAGTAAAGATTTAATTGTGTGAATTAATAATTTACTCAAATTTTTTATTAAGCATTTAATAATTTTTTATTAAAAGTTTACTCAATACTATTAAATCGTTTACTGGTGGAAAATTGAGTAATTTTTTACTCAATAGTATTAAAAATTTACTCAAAATTTTTTTTTATTTTTTTCTGTGCACTTGTTTGATTTTTTCTTGACAAAATCTTAAGTTAAGCTAAGTTTTACATTTTTTTTTTGTTTTGATCGAAAGGAAATATGAAGAGAAAATAAATCACGCAAAAAAATCGACTCACGCACACTCACTGACGCAAAAATCTTACTCACGCACACTCACTCACTCCACTCATAATCACGTGAGTATAATTGAATTCAGTCACACTCACGCGTGAATTACGTGAATCATGCTATAATCTGCTCATGTGCCCATCTCTAGCTTATATAGTCAAACTGAGGTGGCATCCTACGTCACCTTTTAAACATTAGACAAATTCTTAGGACAGATTCGGATTCCGCGCAGCTCAGTTGAGAATTTGTTGGCCTGCGTTATTATATTTTTGGTTCATATTCAAATTAAACTTTTAATTTTAAGCAAAAGAATTTTAAAACTTTTAGCTTAACGGGCTATAGTTGTATTATTTTCTTAAACTTACTTTTCATAACAAACGCCTTTATTAAAGCTCAAACGCATTTCCATCACATCACCTCCTTTTAAATTGAACTTTATCAATTCTTTTTCGATTTCTTTCAAAATACTTAAAGCAGTGACAAAACATTCTCCTTCTATATAAAATTCCGCAATATTCAAACGTCCGAACGCAAGATTTTGTTTACTCTCATCAGTACCAACTAAAAAATGTTTAAGGAAAAAAACAAAAAATGAAAATCTCTCTTCTAAAATCTTTAAGAATACAAACTACCTTGCGAAATAATACATAAAGACTTTCTAGCCAATGCTACAGCTTGACTATAGTCATCTGAACAAATCTGTCTAGCAAATTTTAAAAGTTCATCAGAAAATTTCTGCGCGACTAAAGAATGGACGTATATATTTTTACCAGTTTTCCGATCAAAATCAATTGACCAATTATTTGTTTGAACTATATGCAAAGTTTTCTCATAATATTGTAGCGCTAATTCAGAAGAACCTGCAAAAATGTCTTCATATTTAAGAGGATATATAGAGACGCTTTTCATTAAACTTACCATCTTTAGACAAAAGATTTGCATATTTAAAATAAATTTCGCTAATTGTTTTTCCAGCATATTCTTTACCTCCACCAAGTTTATCACTAATATTTGCTATGATCTTATAGACATCCCTTTGCAACCAATTAAATTTCTTAGCATATTGGTCTTGTTCCAGCAAACACATTACTTGATATAATAAACGAAATGTTACCGGCATTCCTTCGGATTGTTTTAGAAGTGCAGTACGTTCAGCCATTTTACAATGATCATAGATGGCTAATAGCAATGTTGGCTCATTTTTAACACGATCTCTTATAATACTTTTTTTATAATAATCCATTTCTTTGCACGACAACAATTTAAAATATTTTGCTGATGTTGGACAACCATCTTCAAGAAGTTCTTGGACTAGGGCATCATAAAAATTACCAGATTGACGTCTAGCTTCTCGTATGCTAAATTTGTTAGTTTTAGCCAGCAGTTCTTTTTTATCAAAAGTGATTTTAATGCGTTTGGATTTTGGATTGGCCATTTTAAAGACGTTGGGATTGTTGAATTAAAATTATCAGTTGGGATTAAAATCTTAATAAGGTAAAAAAATAAAATGTTTTTAAAAATATTTCTAAACAAATAAAAACAAATTTGATAATAAAAAATAAAGTGACAATTTTTGAAAAAAATATTAGAAATTACAAGGAATACATCGTCGAACTATATTCAATAAATGCCAACTCGAAAAAGCTTACTGTTCAGGAGAGCTAAAAAACTAGTTATTTCGCATATTATTGCAAAAATAAAAAATGTACCTTCCACAAGATGGTTTAAATATTCTAAACAATTTTTACCTATGCAAAATTTTGCATATTTTGCACTTGTTTGCGTATTTTTCAGAGATGGCATTTATTACTATATCAAAAAACAAATATTTTTTTAGAGTTGGCATATTTTGTCGGAAAATAAAAATACATTTTTTTTTGAAAAATTTTTAAATTTTTTTTTTTTTTGGTTTTTGTTATCCTTAGTACGGTAATTGCAAAAACTGAACAAAAAATTAAAAATCTTTGCATATTTTTAAAAGTTACTAGCTCCGAAAGCCTTTTAATCTCAGGGTGGTCAAATTTGGCACTCAGTAACTCACGCTGTATTGCAATAGGGTCATTCCAAACTAGCTATTTTGAAAGCTTATATCATTGACTTTATTTGCCCCATTCATAATGTTTCAATCTGATAAATAGTTTGAAAGTTACATAAATATAAGCAATTTTTTTTTTTGCAAACACTATTTACCGATATTTTCAAAATGGCAATATCTCGAGAACCAGTCATTAGATATCAAAATCTTTATAAGATTCGTGTTTAGCATGGCAAATGCAATAAGATATGTGGTCTAATTTGTTTTAAAAAAATTTTTGAAAAATTTTTGGAAATTTACAATGGGAGTTGGCATTTATTTCCACCAAAAAAATATGTACTTTGAGTTAGCAGAATAACAAAAATGGATGTAAAACGACAACAAATTATTTTTTTGCTCTGAAATTTTTATGGCAGATAGGTATTACATAGGGGAGCTATTTGCCATCGGAAACTCATTTCCGTCAAATTTGAGTTGGCATATTTTGAATATAGGTTCACGACATATTTATAAGAATATAACCTCTCAGCTATACCTTCCATAATTCCCTGCAAACAATAGGGCGATATATCGCCGAAAAGATATTGCGGCGAGACGAAAATTTATCATTTTAATTAAAAATCAAAGTAGTATTTTTATTTTATTCGCCGTTTTCTCATACGAACGATATTTTGGCGATAAACAAATAAAAAATATTGAAAATTTTTCTTTCTTTGTCAAATTAAAATAAAATAATTTATCAAGCACAACATGAAATTTTTGAAAGAATATAAATTTGGCCGAAAAACACAAATTTGCGTTCAAAGATAAAATAAAAAATTTAGCGAATGTTGCGGATGTACTTTTCAGGTCCTGTTAACATGACTAAAATATGAATGAAAAAAATGTCTATTTTCAGTTTCAGGGAATCGATACAGCTGTATCGCCGGTTTATCATTTTGGTGATATTCCGGCGATACATACAAATCTATTATTTTTCGTTTATACGATTATCTGGCGATATTGCCCTTTTATCGCCAAGACGAATCGTTTTCGTATCGCCGGGATGTATTGTCGTCGGGTAACAGTTTCTCCCGAAAGGTGTATCGCCGGCGATACGAATTCGATAATTGCCGCAATAACATTTATCGTATCGGCAATACAACCGGCGAATCGATGTCGTATCGTTTTGTTTGCAGGGTTATGTAGACATAAAGCAACAAACACACACAAAACAAAAACTATTTTTTTATTGATATTATTTTGTGTGTGTTTGTTGCTTTATGTTTACATAACTATGGAAGATGTAGCTGAGGGGTTAGACATAAGACATAATTTTGTTATTCAATAAAGTTTTTACAAACAAAAAATAATTTTACACAAAAATAAATGTAACACTCAAAAATAAAATTATATTCGAAAAATTTCTAATTCTAGTCAAAATTCAAGTCAAAATTTTTGCATAATTTTTTTTTCGTTAAAAAAAATTAAAGTCACAAAAAACTGTATTGGCCTTAATTTTTTTAACTGTTTTAGTCCCTCCAACCAGAGAACTGTGGACCAGGATTTCCATTTTTGGCCATTAAGGTCTGTAAGGCAAGACATATTTAAAAATATTTTTTCAGAATGTCGACATCTTGAATTTTGTCCACCTTTAATATCTTTTATTGTAGCTTAAAGTTTTTTTTTTTGCATCGGGTTGAAGTCATAGTTTGAGATTTTTTTCATATTTTTTATTTATGAAACAATTTTTTTTTTTGTACTCCACACAATATTTATTCAAGTTTTGTGAAAAGTTCTCTTGAAGCCATACCTGTTTGTCCAACACATTAGATAAACAGCCAAAAAATAAGCTATAAGTTGGATTTTTCTTTTATAAATTATTGAAATTCATACTTTTGTTGAAATCGAATTCAAACACAATTTGAATCACGCTCACTTTTGATCACAGTGTTCACCTCTTCTGCCAAAACATTATAGCAGGGAACGCATTTAAGCGGGCACATTTTGGAGAAAGCATTTTAAATATTTTTTATGAAATTGTTAGCTAATAGCAATATTTGTAAATTAAGGATGGCAAATGCTAATTGGAAATAAAAAAGTTCCCTCTTAAATGTGCCATTGAATATATGAGCTTTTTGACGCATTTAAAAGGGAAATATTTTATTAAAATCTTCTGGTAAAAGCAAAAAGGTGGGATTATAAAAACTTAGGAATGTAAACATTGTAAATTTTTTTAAAAAGTTGCATCCTACATTTTGGATTTCAACAAATCTGAGTTCGTATTCATTATAAACTTTGCGCAATCATTTCCTAATGATATTTCGAAACATTTATCAATAATTTAAATATCTTGTCCACCATATTGGTTCCTCTATTTTCAGTTTTGAATATTTGATTTTTAAATCAGATTTGGCATCTGAAAAACCATCAAAATCAATAACTTTGTATAACACAGACAATATAGAAAAAAACTTAATATTTAATTTGTAGCCATATTGGAAAAAGCCATATTAAAAAATCTAACCTCATATTCGTAATTATCGATCCTAAATACATCAACAATGATTAATTTAAGTACAATTAGCTAAGAATTACAAAAGCATATTCGCCATATTGGATCCGCCATTTTGAAATTCAAATCTTCAATTCCAAAATCAGTTTTAACATCCGAAAAACCATAAAAGTCTACAAAACACACAATATATAAAAAATCCTAAATTAAAATTTGTCGCCATATTGGATTCGCCATTTTGAATTTTTAAAGTCTGAGCTCATATTAGTTATTAACGACCCCAAATACATCGACAATGATTATATTTAATACAATAAGCAAAGAAATAAAAAATCATTTCAACCATTTTAGATCCGCCATTTTGAATTTATTTTTTTTCCAGAATCGTGCTTAGCGATCCTTTTGACATATAGGTTAAGCGGTCTATTTATGGCCAAAATTCGTGATGCTGACCCACAGTGCACAGTATTGGGGTATACACACTTTGTCATTCCGTTTGTAATGCATAAAAATATCGGTCGGGGACCCCATAAAGTGTATATATTATTGATCCATGATCGAAATTGAGTCGTTCTATGAATGCCCATCACTCAAAAAAAAAAAAAAACTGTAATGTTAGCAAAAAAAGCTTGTAAACCTAAAAGAAAATTTGCTGATTTTGAACCCACAATTTTTTTGCTAAAGTTAGCAAAAATGTTTTGCCAATAATTAGTAAACTTAATATTTTTTTTTAACTTAGTTTATACACATCTGAGGACCCCATTGGGTTCGGACCTGATAGGTCCAGACCCCGATGGGCCTAGACCTAGTTGGGTTCCTTAAAAATCGTCATGGTTTTTGATCCAAAATTTGTGTCCGTTTCGCTCTACCTTGCTTAGTTTTTGAGATACGTGATTATATGGGAGACCACTGGGGTCTTGAGAATTAAAAAACTCGATAACTTCAAAAATATTACTCGTAGAGCTTTTGACTATTTTGCTACGTGTTGAGAGCTACAAAAACGCTTTTGGACTTTTTGTTGTGTCGGCAATATTTACCGAGATATGAGCATTTTAAAATTTTCGGGAATGCTAACTTTTTTGGATCCAAAGTTAGGGCCCATTAGGGTCCACACATGTGAAGAGGACCGGCGATACTATGGAGAGCCCGAGAACCAAAAATGGCCTCCATTTTGCTCTATCTGGCTTAGTTTCCGAGATAGCGCCATTTTAAGTTTTCTGAAAATAAAAAAAATTTACCATTTATTTTGCTAATATTAGCAAAAAATCTTATATTAATGTAGTCAATTCAATTTCAAATTTAGCAAAAGAAATTAGTTCAAAGTTTGTTTAAAATTGCTAATGTGCTAAATGAAGTTTACAAGAATTTTTTGCTAACATGCTAATCTCAACTAAAAATTTGCTAAAAGTTAGCTAACTAGCGTTAGCAAAAAAAAAATTAGTAAATCTACTAACGTATTTTTTTGAGTGATCCGTCTGTAAAAAACACGATTCAGTCCTTTTATCATTTTTAATAAACAAATGAAACCTTTTCATGTCAGAAAGAGTTCAAGTTTTCTAGCCTAGGGGATAGAAAAATTCGATTTTTTCTGCCCGCCCCTTTTGTGGGAGTCGATTTAAAAAAATAATGAAAAAAAGGTTTACTAAAGTATAAAAAGCATAACAAATAAATTGGTAAACATTTATCGCGACGGGAAGGTATTAACCACCACCCCCCCTGAGCCAACCCTCCCAAAAAAAAGCAGCCCCTGCATTTTTTTATATGTTTTAACATGTTAAAGGGTATCAAAGTTTCGCCACAGCCGAATTTAACACTCTAACTTGTTATACCCCCCAACCACAGTATGGGGGTATACTCCATTAGTCATTCCATTATTTTTAACATATTGGTATACGACCCCATAAAGTATATATATATTGTTGATCTGGGACCGATTCTAAAACATTCTAACGATGTCTGTCCGTCCGTCTCTCCCTCTGCTGTGGAAGACACGATACAACCCAAAATAAAGTGTTAGTCTCCTAAAGTTAGGCACAAATATGTCTTAAGGTCATAGGCTGGTTAAGTTCGGAAATGGGCAAAATCGGACTAGGGGGAAAAAAGTTAATCAAGATGGAACTTTCCAACCTTTAAAAATACTCAATTATTTACAGGTTTTATTATACATTTACTAAGAAAATTAAACATTTTAGTTTTGGAAGAAAGTCTAACAATAAGTCCTGCCCTTTAACCCCGGAGATTATAAAATGTGTTTTTTCGGTCCGACCCATTTTGTGGGCCCGGATATAGAATTTTTTTTTAAATATTAATAAAATTGTATCACTAAAGTGCAGAACGCTTAATAGATGAATTTATAAACATAAATGCGAGGGGGAAAGTGACCCCCAATTAACTCTGCCAACCCCGCCCTCCTCCACAAAAAGCCCCTGTATTTTTTTTTTTAATTTTTTTACATGTTGGTGGTTATTAAAGATTCGGCACAGCCGAATTTAATACTTGTTTTATTTCGTTTTGAAAATTCGAAAATATTAGTGGTATTCATTTAACCGTATAGGCACCTCGTATACCGTGTATATCTGGTTAGTTTACACAATTATTGTCAAAAATATTTTACGAGGCCTGATATATTTGTACACATATTTTGGTGCGTAAACTTGTATCGTATAATTATACAGGTTTAGGATTGCCAATGTTCAAATAATTTTGATATTTTTTTGCTATTTTTTGTTTTTTTACAATTTGGCAATCTTGTTAAAAATGACAAATATTAAAAAAATAAAATAAAAAAATATTTTTGTTTGCAGTAAATTTATTAATTAATTTAGAATTTATTAATTGTTTGAAATTTTGTTTTTTTGTGGCATTGTAAATTTTCCAAACAAAAAAATTTGTTTTTTTGTTTTGACAATTGTGTAAGTAATACCAGGTAATCAAAAAGGGCATTCATAAAAACCACCTCGTATAATTATACAAATACGAGTCGCGTATAAATATACGGTTAAATGAATACCACTATTATTTTTCTCAGATATATCACAAAAAATACTATGGCGACGAAACAGAGTGTACACCAATACCCCGGTTTGCGTCGCTTCGGTTTGCGTCGTTTCGAAGTTGCGTCTTTTTCAAATTTCTGTGATGTCGAAGTTGCGTCGTTTTGGTTTTAGTTTGCGTCGCATGGCTTCGAAGTTGCGTCACCATTGCTTGTGCGTCACCTATGTGTGTACAAAGCTAAAACAAAAAAAGGGGATTTCCCGTTTATATTTCAGTATGCGTAGCATGACTTCGAAGTTGCGTCGTTAGTGCTTCGATTTGCGTCGTTAATATGAAAATGTTTATGTTTTGTTTTTATCTTAATATTTTGACATTTTTGTTGAGTTTTTTTTTCGTTTTTCTCATAAATTGTTATATTTTTATTTTAATTAAAACTGTTTTCAAAAAAAAAAAAAATACAAAAAATTGCATTTTTTATTGAAAAATCAAAATTTTCTGCTAAAATTATGAATCTCGGAACCAATTAAATGAAAATCAATACAAATGTATGGAAAATCGTGCTTCGGTTTGCGTCGTTTCGGTTTGCGTCGTTTCGGTTTGCGTCGTTTCGGTTTGCGTCGCGTTTCTCCGGTCCCAATTAACGACGCAAACCGGGGTATTGGTGTATCGATATTACCTTCATAAATGCATCTTGGTGATATCCAAGGTCAGTGTACTTGGGGAGTTCCGCCGATAGCGGACACAAGCTAGGTTAAATCGATGGCTTGTTCTTTATTATTTATTTTTTATAAATTTATTTTCTTAAAGTTATTTTTTGTTTCAACCGTTTAAGGGACAATTGACGGTTGTTCTTAAAAATGGGAATGTTTTACTGCTACTATCTTACTACCCAAGTGTTTATTTTTTACAATTCAATAAAATTAACCAATTGTAATCTTTGAAAGGAATCAACTCTTGGATAGTTTTATTAATCTCCACAAACAAACTTTTCTGATAAATTTTTGTTAAAAAAAAAACCATAAAATAATTTCATAAATAATTCCTTAAAGACTATCAACTTTTCCAAGAACTTTATCGTTTTATTTGAATTTACCCCAAGCATATTAAATAACAAAAGCAACAATAAAAGTGGAGAAGCCAATTACTCTGTGGTAAGCCTAAAATTGCAATATGTTGCCAAAAAGTTTTATAACACCATTTAACAAGTGAAGAAGATGCAAAATACATTATACCAACTTACTAAAGAAAAACCATTTGTAAAGCAATTATAGAATATCAACACTTAAGCAAGGAAACTCTTTCATAAACACACACACACACAAAAAGCCCAAGGAGAAAGTTTTAAAACTTTTAAATCAAAAATTTTATACAATAAAATCACTTAAGATGACGTTGAAAACAAAATAAACGAACAAATATTTAACAATCCAAATAGAAATTGCTAAAATATTGGAAAACTACTTATATAGGAGATTAAATTTTTTTTGCTGAATTAAAGAAAACAATAAAAGATATGTAATATTTTCGATTTAAGGAAAAAAAATCTACCATTATAAAAATTCTTGTCACATAATAAATTATAAAATTTCTTAAGGTTTTTAAGTTAAGCCTTGCTGAAGTTGTAATTTTTCAATTAGAACACATTTATTGAATTGTGTTCGATGAAAACAAAAAAATATATTTACAATTATTTATCACCTGGTGTAATGTCTTTAGCAATTGCCATTAGAAGATAAATTGTACAAGGCACAGTAGAACGAATTTGGATTACTTTATAAATTTATTATTAATTTGTTTAGCAGAAATTTAAAAAAAAATTATATTACAAAAAAAACTTTGTTCAAAAATTTGCGGGTTTTTCGTTTTTGGAATTTTTAAAATTTGTCTTCGTTAATTTTTTTTTCCACGAAAATGTGTAGATTACACCGCATAACACTCATTTTCCGCTTTGAATTCTGATGATCAATTTTAGTAGTCTGTGATCTCCTGATTCCAAATCTGTTTTCCAAATTATGCTGTCACGTATAGATTTTTAGTTATTCACGGTTGAAAATGCGAAAAATGGCGACATTTGCATGGAATACAAATCTGGTGTGAAGCTCAATAGTAGAATTGGGCTACTTTTTTTAATTATATTCTTTAGTTAAGTTACACGTGCGTTTTAAAATGATACTGTTAAAACTACTATTTTTATAAAATTTACCTTAGTTTTTAGATTTTTTCTAACATGGATAGGACTACACCATTTCCAATTGTATTTTAGAAATTATTAATTGTATTTCAGAAATTATCAATTGTATTTCGGAAATTAGCAATTGTATTTCAGAAACTATCAATTGTATTTCAGAACTTATCAATTGTATTTCAGAAATTATCAATTGTATTTCAGAAGTTATCAATTGTATTTCAGAAATTATCAATTGTATTTAAGAAATTATCAATTGTATTTCAGAAATTATCAATTTTATTTCAGAAATTATAAATTGTATTTCAGAAACTATCAATTTTATTTCAGAACTTATCAATTGTATTTCAGAAATTATCAATTGTATTTCAGAAATTATCAATTGTATTTCAGATATTATCAATTGTATTTCAGAAACTATCAATTGTATTTCAGAAATTATCAATTGTATTTCAGAAATTTTTAATTTATATTTCAGAAAACATCAATTGTATTTCAGATATTATGAATTGCTTTTCAGAAATTATCCGTTGTATTTCAGAAATTATCAATTGTATTTCAGAATTTATCAATTGTATATCTGAAATTTTCAATTGTATTTTAGAAACTAACCTTCGTAAAACAATTGATAGTTTCTGAAATACAATTGATAATTTCTGAAATACATTTGATAATTTCTGAAATAAAATTGATAATTTCTGAAATACAATTGATAACTTCTGAAATACAATTGATTATTTCTGAAATACAATTGATAATTTCTGAAATACAATTGATAAGTTCTGAAATACAATTGCTAAGTTCTGAAATACAATTGATAATTTCTGAAATACAATTAATAATTTCTGAAATACAATCAATAATTTCTGAAATACAATTGGAAATGGTGTAGTCCTATCCATGTTAGAAAAAAGTTTTTTGAAAATGTTTCATATATTTAAGAACAGGTCTAATGTCCATGCGTCCGTCCAAATTTAACACGATTCAATTAAAAATAAAAGAGCTGGATTCCTAAAGTTTTTCACGAATATGTCTCGTGGTGATCAGCAGGTGTAATTCGTAAATGGGCAAAATTGGACCACCGACAAGCAACAAACTCCAAAGCACTGTGGCTATACAGTTGTTTATATATGAATGTGTAAAATTACTTTTGTTTTTTTATGTATTAATATTGATGATAATAATACATTTTACAACTCCTACTGCCATCTATCTGTATATTTAAAGATATGATTGTATGTGCTTTTGTCGTAATTGCATTAGAAAATGACTTTTAAGTTATTTATGATTATCATTTCATGAGAATATTCTCTATAGAAATTATTATGTTGAAAATGTTCCACAAGAAAATTTATTACATTCACATAATGTTTGTGATGTGAAGTCATTTTATAACTAACAGACAAACAAACAACAGCAACATACTTCAGCATTCAATAAATTCATACGTTTATTCATTCCAATCATTGATACTCGAACTCTTGCACCTGTTTAAGATAATAATAATGCCAAGTCATTTATTAATTGAAGTGTAATATTATTTTACAGTATTGTTAATTGAAATATTGAGAATGTATTGTTTGAAATTCTATAAAGTATTACCCAGTAGACAGAGTAATATATACAATCATATAACAAATGTGGTTATCATAATCGTTTATGGGAAAACCTCAAAAATTAGGTTGTAAAATTATCTGTTTTATTTCTACTCAAGTGACAAAGAGGGTCACTTTAATAACCAATAATACAGGGCAACACTTCTTTTTTTTTTGCCCGGGTTCCGGTAGCTAATTTTGGGTAATTGAAGTATGCTGACGTCAAATCTAGCTATCATTTTTTTTTGGGTCAGCTCTAGTTTTCGAGGTATAGCCTAAAGAAATTTTGAAAATATGCTATTTTTGGCAAGTTTGTGAGTCCATATTTAACACTTGTCTTGCATCCCAAAAGTGTATGACGATTTTAGTTATGTTGGATATGCTGATTATAAAAATGGGCGCCATAAAATAACTCCCAATGAAATAAGTCCCAAGAAAAATAATGCAATAAGTCTCAAAAATTTCCATACGATTTGGGAGTTATTTCATAATGAAATAACTCCCAAATCTGCGGGGATTATTTAATTTTTTTTGAAAGTTATTTCATTTTTAAGTTTGGGAGTTATTATGCAAAAACTCCCAAACTATTTTAATGAAATAACTCACAATAGTTTGAGAGTAAATTATGAAAATAAAAATTTAACTTATTGAATTTTCAAGCTTCTTCAATTTTTATTAATAATAATAAAAATTAGATATTTTCCTTAGATATTTTCAGGAAAAGTTAATTTTTACGGGGAAAGTAAATGGCCTCGAACTAGAATAAACTCTTTTTCAATGCTTTTTGAATTATCTTGTAAATAAATTCAGAAAACCACCATTCACTCAGAAGTACATCAATGTCAATCCAAATCCCAAAAAAAAAAAATAATACGATTGCTTTAAGGCGAAACGCATGCTGCGTGTAATTGTGAAAAATTTCGTTTTAATGTATGAAAATTAAGAGGTATTGTATGACAAACTGACGATACGCAACCGGTGTAATAAGAAGTTTTAGGATCCTGTTGGTTTGGCGGGAACATTAGATTGTTTAAAGTGTAGACGAAATGGACTTTCGGTTTCTTACAACTTACTCATTCTTTTTTTTTTTTTTTTTTTAAATATATGTTGTTGGAATACGATTACATGTTTGAAAAGATTTGAATGCACATAGGTGTGAAGAAAGCGCCGCAGGCGAAAAATCTCTTGTAAAAATTTTTCGCCTACGGCGCTTTCTTCACACCTATATGCATTCAAATCTTTTCAAACAAATAATCGTTTTATTACCACATTTATTATACAGAATCCTGGAACCTATAAAAGGCTTCCAGGAATCTGCTTTCAAGTTTTATGCGTGACTTGTTAACTGTTTTAACCAAGATGATTTATATATTTTTTTTTAATTTAAGTTTATATTTTTATGGAGTTTATTTTCTGTTCTTCTCGCAGCCTCCAGAGGGACCTGCGATAAGTTAGCTATTGCATGAAATATTATACTGGTATCATTCAAACATTTAAAGAAATTTAATCAATGTGTCAGTAAGCAGCATCCCAAAAAATTTGAGAAGGGATTGTAGGCACAGAGATTTGTTTTTAAAGAGATACAATTAAAGTGTTTTTGGGATTTAAACAGTTAAAAATTTAACATTCAAAAAAAATTGGGATTTATTTCATTTCTATTAGGATTTATTTCGTTGGGACTTCTTTCATTTTTTGCTAGGGACTTATTTCATTTTTCTTGGGACTTATTTCTTTTTTTTTGGTTTGGTTTGAGATATTTCATTTTATTTGGGATTTATTTAATTGGGAGTTATTTCATGGGGACTTATTTCATTGGGAGCTATTTCATGGCGCCTAAAAATGCTCTTCCTTTTTTGGAGTCATCTTTAGTTTTCAAGATTTATTATATAAATCATGATAATAAAATTTTAATAAATTTTCATTTATCTCCTTTTTTAAATCTGAGCACGTTTATAACTTTGCCAGAGTTTGAGGACACGACTTAAAATAAATATGGCATGTAGCACACTATGGGGTATACTCAGATAACCGTTTCGAGTAAAACACAATGAATTATCTGTCAGGAACCCCATAAATCCAAAATGAAAAGCTAGACTCCTGAAATTGGGTACGAATATACCTTATTACCGTCAGCAGGTTAAGATCGTAAAAAGGCAAAATCGGCCTAGGAAGAAAAATGTCTGCGAAGTTTTCACTCTTGCCTAAACCATTAAATCATGATAATTTTTTGCTGTATAAATAGGTGTTCTTTCCAAAGAAAATTTTTTCGAGAAATAATAACGCTATATTAAATTGTCGTTCCATGAAAAACGCATTGAAATATCGAGGACCCCATTATGTTTATATATTATTGATCCTTAAAGGTTTTTCAGAAATTTTAGTGATCTCCATCAATCTGTCTGTTTGTGTTTGTCGATAAAAAAAGTTTCTGATGAAAAAAAGTTTTTAATAAACAAGATATTGATAAAAAATTATTTAATAAAAAAAAATGTTTATAAGAAAATTTTTGATGAAAACAAAAATTGGTTCAACATATTTTGTTTTGAACAAAAATCTTTGTGAGAAAAATATATTAATGAAAAAAAATATTGATAAAAAAAAAATATTGATGAAAAAAATTATTGATACAAATATGAAAACAAATATTGAAAAATGTGTATGAAAAAAAAAAACATTTTTTGATAAAAATAAATATTGATGATAAAAAAAATTTAAATGAAAAAAATATTAATGAAAAAAAAAACAATATTAAGAAAAAAAATATTGATGAAAAAAATATTGATAAAAAAATATCGTTAAAAATATATTGATAAAAAAATTATTGACTAAAAAAAATATTGATTAAAAAAATGTTGATGAAAAAAATTTATGAACAAAATTTGTGTTACGTTTTATTCACCAGCTGTTGAATATTTTTTTTATTCAACACGATGAAAAAAAAAAATATTGAAGAAAAAAAGAGATGAAAAAAAATACTGATGAAAGAAAATATTGATGAAAAAAAAGTATTGATGAACAAAATATTGACGGGAAAAATCTTGATAAAAAAAAATACTAAAGGGAAAATAAAAATATTGACGGAAAAAAAATGTTGCTAAAAACAAGTTGAAAAGTTAAATTCGATTTTTCCGAATCTATGAATACCCTCCATAATGCCCTTTTTAGGTGATAGTAAATTTTCTTACGTGAAAAAAATAATATTTTTGTAAAAAAACTTATTTTCAGTAATTTAAAAAAAAAATTGTTCACTAAATTTTTTTTTGAGTGTAAAATTTTTTTCGAGTTTATTTTTAGAAAAGTTAGTACTTTTTAGGTGATAGTAAATTTTCTTACGTGAAAAAAATTATATTTTTGTAAAAAAACTTATTTTCAGTAATTTTTCAAAAAAAAAAAAATTATTCACTAAATTTTTTTTTTGGTGTAATTTTGTTTTGGGTGTAAAACTTTTTTCGAGTGTATTTTTTTTTTTTTCTGTTTAGGTGTAAAAATATTTTTGAGTGGCAAAAATACGTTTTAAAATATATTTGTGACTTACCAATGTTTTTAAAACATGTTTAACAGGTTTTCAACACATGAATTTAAGGTGAAACTTATCTGAATTTTACGGTTTAGCTAATAACTTTTGAACCACTGCACATTGGTTCCAAATCAAAATCTAGCTGGACAAAAGTCCAAAAATTAGTGTCCTTAAAATTGGGAATTATTAGTGCTAGGGGCAAGCTAAGGGTGTGTTCTGATCAAACTAATAACCATTTTTTTGAATTAGGTCTTTAACCTTGTTAAATATGCGAATGAAATAACATTTTTGGTATCAAATATTTAAAAAAATAATATATGTATATATAAGTGTTCAACTAATAACATCATATTATCCATGTTACATCAATGGTTTCAAAACGGTTTATGTACAAGAAAGCTACAGATTTATACTTATTCTGGACATTAATAAGAAATTTATTATCGATCTTCTTCTTACATTTTTTGTACTTTGAAGTATGGTCAATAATAACAATATTTTTGAGGACTTATGAAACTTCCACAGCTTGCCAAAACCGAATCCAGGCATATCATGTCGAATTACTACATACAACTT
This sequence comes from Pegoplata infirma, assembly GCA_963921195.1. Lineage (NCBI taxonomy): Eukaryota > Metazoa > Arthropoda > Insecta > Diptera > Anthomyiidae > Pegoplata > Pegoplata infirma. The sequence continues at coordinate 66,037,589 of OY992540.1, read as the reverse complement.
ATAGGTAATTTATTACTGAACGTTGTCATGCAGACATTTCTTGCATGTTTTTGCAAGTTTAAAATTAATCACAGTTTATATGAAAATAGATTTTCGCCAAAATTTTTTTTTCTAAATAAAGTATCGAATTTTTGTAAGTTTTTGATAACTTTTAAGTATTATTATTATGCTTAGCTTAAATAAAGCATTAAATGTGATGTTTCCTATTAAACCGCGGCCAATGATACACTTCTACTAAATTCAAAAATGTCGGTCCGTCTGTCCGTCTGTAGAGGACACGATACAGTCCAAAATAAAAGAGCTAGACTTCCGAAGTTTGGCACGAATATGTCTTATATTCCTAGGCAGGTTAAGTTCGGAAATGCATAAAATCGGACCAAGGGGAAAAAAGTTCCCCCTTGGAGAACTAAACCAACCTAATAAAAATCGCATTTTTTGCAGGTTTTTTTGTACTTTTGCTAAGCAAATGCAACATTCCTCTCTCAGATGAAGTTCGAAATCGCAAGGGGAAGGTGCTCCCTAACGTCTCCCACCAACCCCCCCCAAAAAAAAAAACGGTTCTGGATTTTTTTTATATTGTTTTTTTTTTTACATTTTGGAGGGTATAAAAGATTCGGCAAAGCAGAATGTAACACTCTTACTGGTTTTTTATTTTTTTTTTACATTTTGGAGGGTATAAAAGATTCGGCATAGCCGAATTTAACGCTCTCACTTGTTTTTTTCAATTACACTTCTCGACAAAATTTTTTTTTTTTTTTTAGAGATTACAAAATTTTCAAAAAATAAGTTTTTGCATTTCATATTTCTGTTCTGCATATAAACCATTTTTGTCATTAATTAATTACTGAAATTAGAAAAAATTAAAAAATTGTCGATTAGTGTAATCGACTTAGAAAAATTTAAACATGTTTTTTGAACTCAGCGACCCCAAAAACATATAAAACGATGATAAAATAATTTTGTCCAGCTAGATTTGGACTTGGAACCACTGTGCACTGGACCGATTTTGCTGAAATTGAATACGAATCAGGCCAGAGGAAATAACGAAAAATATATATGTCAAGCTTCAACATCCTCAGAATATCCTTTCTAAATTTATCGTGTTTTTATCTCGAAATTTTACGAAAACCCCTTGCCGAAATTCAGTCTTTTGCTCATACAATTTTCTCATTGAATCAATGGACCGATTTCGCTGGATTGCAATACCAACCTGACCACGTAAATGCCCAACGTATATGTCAAACTTCAGGAGCCTCCGTAAATTGTTTCAAAAGTTTGCGTATTTTCAACAGACAGACAAACGGACAGAGGGACATACGGACGAACGGACGGACATCGCTAGATCGTCTTAAAATCGATCGAGGATCATGAATATATGTACTTTATGTTCATTGAAAAAGCCCGGTACATAGAAAATGTAATAATGTCGTGCTCTCTTTTCAAACGGTGAGTTTAAAAAATATTTATATGAATTTTTGAAATAATAAAAAACATGATGCAACGAATAAATCTGTATCTTTAACTCAAAAATCACATTTTTTGAGTTATGACACTATACAAGTAAATGAGCGATATGTAAAAAAAAACAAATTTAAGTTTTTTTTTTTTTTGTTTAAACTATAGAACTCTGTTCGATTTAACGGGGAAAAAATCTGTCAAACTCCATATAAAAAAATAAATTATGGCAATGCGATGAATTTTAGGGAAATTGTTAAAAAAGTTGTTAAAAAAGCAAATTTTAATATACAAGACAATTTATAATGACGTGAAAAAGTGACATTTCAATTTTGTTATGATCGTTTCTTTTTTATAATTGTCAAAAGCTGTTGATTTTTAAATGTTTTATTGCGATTTGAGGCGTTTAAAGTTTAAGTGAAATTTTCACCGTAAAAAACAGAGTACTTAGCTTAACGTACAAATTTTGTAGTCACTCACTTTGGCCGAGATAGTGAATCGCACAGTTAAATACGCTTCCTTTGAGTGATATAAAAAAAACAAATTCGAAAAAGTCCATTGTCAGGACAGTGTATTACAGGGCTGCCAGACTTGGGAATTTATCCCCAATGTTGGGGATTTTGTGCAAGCAAAAGGACAAGAAATCTCATTTGGGGATTGGGGATTTTTATGGGGATTTCAAAAATTATTTTGGGGATATTCAAAAGTAAAATTGTGATAAATTTAATGTAATTACCGATTTTAAAAAAAGTTTTTGTGAAAACCACTCTTTGGTACGAGATTACGAAGCACATTTAGTAGAATGTGCATTTATCGGCTGTAAAATGTATATTAACATTGCAAAAAACCTGTATATTTACGTGTTTGGCGATTTTTGTTGATTTTTTAATTGCTAAATCTACAAATCAAAATTGTAAAATCACAATCCATAAAATTTTTTTAAAAAACTGAAGAAATATTTTTTTGGGGTAACAAAAAAACTTATTATTTATAAGTTGGGGATTTATGGGGATATTTTTTTATATTTTTGGGGACAACGGCAAAAAGTACCTGGTAACGCTGGTATATTACAGTCTATTACTAAAAGCGTATAAATGATTATGGCTGTAGATGACAGTATATTGTTCATGTTGTCTTCATCACCATCATCATTCAGCAACGTCATAATTTACTGACATCATCATAAATGTCAAAAAACTTAACTTGATAAACTTTTTCGTGTATGCATGAAAAGAAAAAATTGAATCAATATTATAGTCATTATTTTAAAATTATAAATAACGAAAATGTAAAATGTATAAAAAATGCGCACAAAAAAAAAACAACTAATAAATTTACATACATATCGCTTCAAATTAGGAACTCTGACTTAAGTTTCTGCACTTAAAATAAAACCTCTTTGCAATCAGCAGAAAAATCTGGTGAAAATACAACCATTTTAAGCCATATCAGATAACCTGTCAAGTCAGCAGAAAAATTTTCTGATTTCAGCTGAAAAAACTGACTTTTGCATAAAAATCTGCTGATTTTTGCAAAAAAAAAAAAAATCATGCAAAATTTTGCAAATTTAAACTGAAAGTTATTTTACAGAGTTTTTCATCTGATTATTGGATCACTTATGACCAGAATTATTTGTATTGTAATTTAAAAATATTTATTTTTTAAATTTAGATAAATTTTAACTTCTGTTTAAACGTTGACCTTTAATTTTTTATTACAGCTTTTTTATTACAAAAAAATATTTACCACATGAATTTGTAATTATTTAGTTTTTTTTTTTTAGCTTACAAAACAAATAACTAGAAAAACACATTTTATTACATGCTGTGCATCCACATATTAAAGGCGGCACCGCATAAAATTAATATTTTATATTTGTAAATAATTTATGTGGTTTTGTTTCACTAACTACTATTATGCAAAAATATAAATCATAATTCAAACAACTAAATATGCTACAGTCGTTTAAGTCGAATCAAAGGTACCGTCATTATTTTTTTAGAATTTTCTTTACGCCTAAGTTTTTCAGATTTTTTTTTTTTTTTAATTTTTAAAATTTCGTTTTTCTTTTCTAATTTTCTTTTACGCGGTTTGCTGCAACCAAAAAAAAAATCCGCCATATTCAAAACCTCATAAATTACGATTCAGAATCAATATGAAATTCTGTTTTGAGAAATTTATGTTACAAACGGAACGAAAACTTTTATATATACTCTATCACGAAGAGTAGGCCATGAATTAATATAAATAACAATAAAATCTAAATAATAAACAATAAATAAAATAATATTTAAATTTAGCTTTAAATCAGTTTTATTCCTGTAGGGAACTAGGGGTGGGGTTTTTATATAGCGGGTGTCCAAAATATATTGGGCAGAGATATCGTAGATATTTTAGTAAAAAATTTAACAATTATTTGCAATTCAAGTTTGTATAAAAACAAAAAAAAAATCTAACTCGAGGCGATTTTACTTTACACATATTTTTAAAAAGTTTTCCTCTTCTTCAGCGTCGAACCAGAATTAAATTACATCGGTTTTGGGACATTAGTTGAGAAAAAGATTTGAAAATTTGACTGTTAGTTAATTAGAGGATGCTGATTAAGAATCTGAAATAAATTTCTTTTAATTAATATTTTTTTTTATGAATATTTTTTTTGTCAATATTTTTTTCATCAATATTTTTTCCCATCAATATTTTTTTAATCAATTTTTTGTCCATCAATATTTTTGTTTTTCATCATTATTTTTTTCTCATCAATATTATTATTTATCAATATTTTTTTTTTCATCAATATTTTTTTTCCATCAATATTTTTTTCACCAGTATTTTTTTTTTTTTATCAATATTCTTTTTTATCAATTTTTTTTTCATCAATATTTTTTTATCAACATTTTTTTTTTTTTTTTGTTAATATTTTTTTTTTTATCAATATTTTTTTTTCATAAATTAGTAAAAATTTTGTAAAAATTTAGTCACACAACTTCCACTTAAAACCTATGAGGATATTACAGATGCTGTGGAACATCTTGTAAATACAATACAACAATCAGCTTGGAACTCCATTCTACAGTATAGCTACACGAACATTCCTAAGTGTTCCATCGAAATTCGAAATAAAATATCAAAAAAACGTAAAGCTAGAAAGCGTTGGCAAACAACAAAATCTCCAGGTGATAAAACTATTTTAAATAAACTAAATGCGGAATTAAAAATGCTACTTAAGGATGAAAAAGATAAAAAAAATTTGAAGCAGACATGCAAAATCTGGATTGTACAAAATCAACAGATTTTTCGTTATGGAAAATAACTAATAAAGTTAAACAGCAGCATAAAGTAAATCATCCTGTTCGCAAGACTGATAATAACTGGACTAAAAGCAACCAGGATAAGGCAAACACTTTTGCCAATTATTTGAAAGAAGTATTTACCCCAAATAAGGCAGAAAATAATGATGAAGTCCCCGAACAAATCAAAAATTTTTTAAATGAAACCCATCAACTTGATTTACCGATTAAAAAATTTACAAAAACTGAAGTTTAGAACGTAATCAGCATATTAAAAATAAATAAAGCTCCAGGATATGATTTAATCACAGCAAAGGCATTAAAAGAACTGCCAGAAAAAGGTATAACGCTATTAACTTATATATACAATGCTTTCATAACTTACTCCTTCGTACCAACCCAATAGAAAGTTGCACAAATAACAATGATACAGAAACCCGGAAAGCCAGCCGAGCAACTACCGTCCAATAAGTTTGCTGCCTCTTCTTTCAAAGGTTCTCGAGTCTTTATTTCTTAAGAGACTGACACCCATTATTGAATCGAAAGGTCTTATTCCAACGCACCAATTTGGATTTCGAAAACAACACGGAACCATAGAACAAGTTCATCGTTTAGTTGAAACCATTCATGAAACATTTGAGAAAAAACAGTACTGCACAGCAGTGTTTTTAGACATATCCCAAGCCTTCGATAAAGTGTGGCATGATGGTTTACTATTTAAAATCAAGAAAATCCTACCTATAAACCGCTTGTTTTTTGTTAAAGAAGAAGGTGATATAAGCGATTTAAATACAATATCTGCAGGAGTTCCCCAAGATAGCGTTATGGGACCCACACTTTATCTACTTTACACTTCCGACCTTCCCCAGTCTGAAGGTGTCATCATCGGAACTTTTGCTATATCATCATGGCTTAAAATTTGGCGTATAAAATCAAACGAGTCGAAATCTGTCCAAGTTACATTAACACTTAATCGTCAGACATGCCCTCCTATCAAATTAAATGACACTGAAATTCCTCAAAAGGAAGAAGCGAAATATCTTGGAATTCACCTAGATAAAAAGTTAACGTGGAAAAAACACATTCAAACTAAACGTAAAGTTTTAGATATCCAACTAAGAAAATTTGAGTTTCTAATTGATTCCGGACTCTCCATTGAAAACAAGCTAACAATATATAAATGTATTCTCAAACCTATTTGGACCTATGGCATCCAGTTGTGGGGCACCGCCTGCACCTCAAACATTGAAATTCTTCAACGTTTTCAATCAAAAACAATTCGAAGAATTGTTGACGCACCTTGGTATGCATTGGCGTAGGAAGCCAACATTTCTTGGGGGGGGCTAAAGCCCCCCCTGTATTTTTTTGAATTTTTTGGTATTTTTTTTTAATAGAAAAACCCAGACCTATTCCTGAAGCGCTCCCTTTAACATGCGTCTAGGTGTCTTAGAAACGGCTCTATGAAATAAGGCCCCAATGAAATAAGGCCATAATCAAAAATGAAATAAGGCCCCACAAATTTTTACTAAAAAAAATTGGGGTGTTATTTCATTATTTGGGGCTTTATTTCATTTTTTGTTTGGGGCTTTATTTCATTATGAAATAAGTCCCCAAATTTTAGGAATGAAATAAGGCCCCAAATGATATTTTGGGGTGTTATTTCATTTTTGCTGAAATCTGCAGAAGCCAACGACGCAATGAAAAAGACTGCTAATGAAATAATTTTCAAAGAAATAAGTCCAAAATAAAATGAAATTACAACAGAAGCTAAAATAAAAATGAACTTAAAAAGATTAGTGCAATTGCTAACGTGCCTACTGAATCTGCGATAAGTATTTTATAAATTTCGCTGTAAGATCGGAAGAGAAACATCTTACGAATATGAATTTAAATCTCTATATTAATTTAAAATTTTTCTTTCAGAACTTAATCAATAATAAATTTTGTCTTTAATATATTTACAAACCTTGAAAAGGAATTAAAACTGGTTATATCCTTGGGCATTTCTAGGATTCTATTTAATTACTGATGAAATAATATGATGCTTGTTTTAAAAATATTTAAATTCATGCGGTCGCGCGATTTTTTTTTAATTTTTTGTTAAAATCTGTTCTAAAAATTTTTCGCCTGCGGCGCTTTCTTCATAACCGCATGAATTTAAATATTTTTAAAACAAGCATCATATTATAATGTTATGAAAGATATATTAACAATAACGGTAGGTTGTACAAAATCGAAGAAAATTTCGCCAATTCCATTGTGCTAACACCTTAAACAATCCAATGTGCCACGCCCTGGTCAATAAAAGCAGTTATTTAGACGTATCCGGAATTTTTCGTTCACTCGCGGCGTGCATTTCTGCTTGTAGTAAATTTAATATATTTTGGATTTAAATTGAGTCCTTTGTATATATGTATAAAATTTTTAATTTACCAAAAATTTTGGAGTAATTTTATAATGAAATAGTAGATAAGCTTATCGAACGGACTTAATATTTATTTTTGTTTTTAAATTGGGGCCTTATTTCATTTTCAAAATGGGGCTTAATTTCATTATGAAATAATGCCCCAAATATGGGGCGTTATTTCATTTTATCTTTGGGGTTTTGTTTCATTTTATTGGGGGCTTATTTCATTTATTTTTTGGGGTGTTGTTTCATAATGAAATAAAGCCCCAAAAAATGGGGCGTTATTTCATTTTTGGTTTGGGGTCTTATTTCATTGGGGCGGCACCCTGAAAAATGGCCCCAGTGCAAAATGGCCCCAACGCCAAAAATGAAAAATGGCCCCAGTTTTGGGGTCTTTTTGAAAATGAAATTTCACCCCACTTTGAAATATGAAATATGGCCCCAATTCTGTGTGAAAAAATGCCCCAAAAAATTAGAACCATTTTTCTGAAAATGAAAAAAGGCCCCAAATTGCAATATGAAAAATGACCCCACAAAAAAATATGTATTTTTCCCAAACCATTATAAATAAAATTTTCATTCAGTCAGTTTCATTTCAGTCAATAATTATAAATTTAAAATAACTGCAATGAAATAAGTTTTTTAATTTAAAACTTTTGAGTTGTATTAACGACCTGAATGATATTATTAACGGTTTCGGGCTGCTGCTTATGGTGGGTTTACATCATTGGATTTTCGGTATGATTTAATTTTGGCACCCTTTATAATTCTCATGAATATTCATATCTTAAAAGCTACACGGGCTTCCATATAATTAAGTGAACTTAAACAAAGGTCCAAAATATATTCTATTTTTTTAATTCGGCACGAGTCTTATTCACAAGTGATGATAAAATTAGCGTAATTGCGGAAATGGCTACGGAAAGAATGGCGGATAAAATATTTCAAAACCTTAAGAATCTAGCGGGGTCGAGAATAAAAGTTGAAAGAGACTTAAATGAAGAAAGACAACTCGATAGAAAATTATTGATGTTGGTAAAAACAGAGATTTTAGATATTGATAAAACTCATAAAGTATTTGTTAAAAACGATTCAATAAAAATTGGTGTCAACTGGATGAAATGGAATAGAAGCCATGAACTAATGTGCGGCGAAAATACAGCTCAAGAAATCTTAACTGATATGTATGGTGATAAAATTAGTACATTAACATTAAGTTATGAAAGTCTTTTAGAAAAATTTAATCAATCAAACCAAAAAAACTAATTAATAGCAATATATGTAATAATAATTCTAATTCTGCAACTTTTTTAAACCTTAATATTTTGTCATACAATATACACGGCCTTGAAAATAAAGTTCTAAATGTTGATTTTTTTAATTATATAAAGTCATTTGATATTTTCGTACTTCTTGAAACTCATTTAAATCATGAAAAATCTTTAAATTTTAATAAATATCTAAGTGGATATGAATTATTTTGGACACCTGCTACAAGAGTTAGTAATTATGGTAGAGCTATTGGTGGATGTGTTTTAGGAGTGAAGAAGGTGTTATCAAAAATGAATTTTAAATATTCTTTTATTAATTTACATAATATTACCATTATAAATATCAAAATAAATTCTTTAATAATTAATTTGATACCACTTTATATGAGAAGCGCTGTATGGAATGATGAGTTCAAAAATATTAATTTACTCTTCACAGAAAATAACATAGTTAATCCTGTTATTATAGGCGATCTAAATGTGAGAATTGGCTTACTTCAGAGAAAAATTGATGATTTAATTCAAACAAACTTTCCGGCAGGCACTGAGGAAAGAAAATCTAAAGATATTTTTATAAATGAAAAAGGAAGACAATTTGTACAGCTGTGCTACGATCACGGTTTGGTTATAATGAATGGCAGGACAAAAGGAGATATTGAAGGAGAATTTACTTTCTCAAGTGAAGCTGGAAAATCCGTGAATGATATTTGCGCTGTCTCTCAAGAGCTTCTTAAAAATGTCGATAAGTTTTGTGTGGAAAATCATTTATGGTCTGACCACTTTCCCATTGTTCTTTCATTAAAGATTAAGACTAATATTTCTAATAGCATCACTGCCAAATTACTACCAAAACTACATTGGAGAGAAGACTACAAATCAAAGTATCAAGCTGTGGTAAAAAATGTACTACAGTCAACAAAAACACAACAAGAAAAAGAGTATATGAGCTTTGGTGAACTAACTAAAGTAATAAAGAATTCATATGGTAAAATATATAAAAACGGATTTAAAGTCCCTCAAAAACAAAAGTGGTTTACTATAAAATGCTACAATGCAAGAAATACTTCCTTTAAAAGACTTCAAGAATATAGAAACAATGGAAGTAATGAAAATAAAGACAAGTATCTGAAAGCTAATAAAAAATATAAAGAAGTATGTCGTGAAGCCCAACAAAGTTATAGTCAAAAACTAGTTGAAAAAATAGAGAGTGTACAAACCAGCAAAGATTGGTGGAAAATTGCCAAGGAGATACGTAATGATGATTTACCAACAGAATTAGCTATTCAGGCAGAAGACTTTATGATTTATTTCAAGCAATTGTTAAACCCGATTCAAAATATAATAGAAATGCAATATGCATACTTTTATACAAGTAATTATGACTTGGATAAGATAATATCAGTATCGGAAATTAAACACGTGCTGAGTAAAACTAAAAATAATAAAGCTCCAGGAGAAGATAGAGTTCCGTATGAGTTCTATAAAAATGCACCAGACGAACTGTTGGAAGAGATAACAAAAACTTGTAATGTATTATTTGATCGATGCAGTGTTGATGATTCGTTTAATATGAGTATTATTTATCCAATCTATAAAAAAGGTGATTCTTCATTACCAAATAATTATCGTGGTATATCATTTATGAACTGTTTGCCGAAACTTATGATGGGATTAATAAATGAAAGACTCTCAAATTGGGTTGAACGTAACAACATTATGAATGAATTCCAAGCAGGATTTCGTAAAAACTATTCAACAGCAGATAATATATATAATTTAACATCTATAGTGCATCTGAATTTTGCGAACAAAAAGAAAACATATGCCTTTTTCGTAGATTTCAAAGCAGCATTTGATAAAGTGTCAAGAAATGCTTTAATTTATAAGTTGCATACATTGGGTGTCTCATCAAAAGTTGTAAAGTTTATAGAACGTATCTATGAAAAAACGCTTACATCAGTTTGGACAGGTAGTGAGCTATCAAAGTCATTTGCTACAGAATGTGGTGTAAAGCAGGGGTGTTTGCTATCACCATTACTATTTGCCTTATACCTTAATGATTTGCATGATTGCTTAGAAGGTGGAATATACGTTGAAAACATTAACATAAGATTGCTATTATATGCAGACGACATAGTGATTTTAGCGGATGATGTAAAAGTGCTGCAGAAAATGATCCAAAAACTTGAAGACTATTGTAAAACATGGAATGTTGAAGTGAACTTGGATAAGTCAGAAATTATGGTTTTCAGAAAAGGGGGAAGATTGTCTAGCAAAGAAAAATGGTATTTTAATAGCCAAGAAATCAAAATAGTTTCAGAATACTGTTACCTAGGAGTTTGGCTGACACCAAAAATGGTATTTACGAAGCATATTGAACAAAGAAACATAGCAGCAAAAAATAGTATCAACTTAACCTGGCAAAACTTTTTAAATAAAAACACAATATCAATTGCTTCTAAATGGAAATTATTCCTTGCAGTATGCAGATCAGTGCAATCGTATGCAGCCCAAATATGGGGGTTTACGAATTTTGAGCATGTTGATAAGCTACAAATATATTTTCTAAAGAAAATCTTGCGGCTCCCAAGCTTCACACCAACTTATGTGTTATCATCCGAAACAGGTATGGAAAATGGTCATTTATACACCTTAGATCTACATATGAGATATATCAACAAAACTCTGTTTGATTACGGAGAAAATCGGTTGCCTTATCAATTTTCTAAACTATTGATTCAAAAAAATCTGCTTTGGGTAATTGAACTTAACAAGCTCGGATTAGAATTTGAAATTAATTGGACAGAAGCGAACATTAATAAACAACAATGGAATAACAATAGAAAAAACCTTTTAATCTCCTTGAAGTCAAAATATCAAGAGCAAATTTGTAACAAAAAGGCTCTAACAACCAGAATATATTCAAAACTAAATGCAATTGAAGGGAATAAATACATATCTAATGAAATTAAACTGGAAAATATAACTTGGATTTTTAAAGCACGAAGTGATTTGATAAAATTAAATGGTAACCGTTTTGAGACGAATTTGTCTAAATCATGCTCTTTATGTAATTCAAGGGAAATTGAAAATATAGAACATTTTCTTGGTCGTTGTAAAACTTTAAAAGAATTTAGAATTATGTACTTCAGTAAAGCTTACCTTACAGAAGACGAAATCTTAAATATATTAAATGGTGTAAATACAAATTGGAATTTCTTAGCAAATTATATAAAAACATGTATAAATTACAGAAACTTTTTGATATCAGAGTTTAATACATAAAAACATTTATCTCGATTAGGAAATTAAATTTTTATATTATAAGCGGCTGACGACGATAGTCAGAGTCGCATATGTTTATTTTTAACTTTTATTTTATTTTGTAATTATTTTATATATATTGCTGAAAATAAAAATAAATACTACTACTACTACTATTCTATTTTATCAACCCACTCGAAGAAGTTGGAATCAATTATATTCTTTGATGACTTATCGTTTCTAGGATTCTGTAAAATTCTGGCGAAAAATTTTTACAAGAGATTTTAACAAAAAATTAAAAAAAAAATTTACCATTTTTAAAGCATGTTGAACTTAATTTAAAAAAGAAGGGTATGCGAGGGCTCCAAAGATATTAATTCTTCTTCCAAGTATATTTTTACCTAAAACATAGTAATGCATTTACTTAAATATATCTTAAAAGGAAGTAAAATTGTACTTAATATAAGTTTAATTGTTTTTATCCAGAGGAAAAATATTTTTTTAAAATAAGTAAAAATTTCCTTAAACTTACGGATTCTGTGGACCCTATGGAGTCCCAATGTGAGGACCCTACGGGCCCCAATATATGGGGTTCGGCCATGAGTATGTGGGTACACTATTATAGGGTCACTTTTGATTTTGATCCAAAATTTTGGTCAGAATCGCTCTATCGTGCTTAGTTTTCGAGATATGGGAATGGGGTCTTGAGAAATTTGAAAATGAAATAACTCGAAAACTATAACTCGAAAACTATAACTAGACTTTCGGGTCTTCGGCGGTCATATTCTACAAGTTAAGCACTACAAAATTGCCTTTGGATTTTTTTTTCGTATCTGCAGTATTTGCATAGTTATAGGCATTTGAAAATTCCGCGTAAATCGAAATTTGGATTTAAAGTTAGGGTCTCATAGGGTCTCCAGATGGGGCCCCCAGATGGAGTCCCCAAAATACATAAAGTATTTTTTCCTTAAGTTAAGTAAATTCTTTCTTAAACTGATGAAGATATGGATTCAAATAAAGTCAATGAAATCAATAAAATAAAGATTACTTTTTTCTTAAATAAAAACAAAATTGATTAAATTAAAGAAAATGCGTTTTGGAATTAAAGATTAGTACTTAATTGATTCAAGGTCTTGAAAATGTCTATACTATTTTTAAGTAAGTTACGTACTTATTTATTTTTTTTGTACACAATTTAAATTTTTTTCTTTTAAGTACAACAAAATTTTTTAATAAACGATTTTTTTCTTAAATTCAATCAATTCGCCATAAATGTAAAGAATATTTAACTTAATTTAAAAAAACAAATTAAGGAAAACTCTTGTGCTTTTTTAAGTATTTGCATGTACTATCTTCAAGTTAATTTTCTTTGTTTTAAGTAAAACCAGGCTTTAAAAACTGCGAATAACTATCGTAGTTTGTAGTTTAGTTTATTTCTACTACACGAACATTTCACTAGCTTGAGAAAAACTAACTGCACAATTTTTTCTTTGCACACATAGTGTAGTTTTTGTTTTTGATAAACTAACAGTTATTCCTATTGCTACTGCTCACATAGGCAACAAAAAACAAAACTACACTAGCAGTGGAAGTTAAAAAGTTGAATGTTGTGCTGACCTCCACTAGTAGTTTTTACTTCGTGAAAATAGTGCACAACTTCGTAAAAGATTATAAACTGTTAGTCTTTCGTTTATTGACTACGCAACAGCTAAACATATAACTACATTGGGACTGTTAAATTGAATTGAATGTACTTGTTTGACAAAAATAACATGATTTGTATAAGAATAATATATTTTTAAAAACGCAATAACGCGAAAATAAATTAATGGACGTATATTTTTTTATTATTTTTTTTTAAGCAAAACTTAATGAAATAAATTTAAATAATTTATTTATGAGTATTTAATATTATAATTGTATGTTTTGTGAAAAATCAAAGCAGAGCTTGAAAAGAATCAATTCTAAAATGAAAACAGAAAAACGTATTCAAAGGTTTAAAACAATACAGGTTTTTATTTGTATGAATAAATTACAAAAAAAATACTTGTAATTGCACTTTTTTATTTCACTTATTGTTAGAAGACGGGCGTAGTTGTTATTTTTGCACGTTCTTTACAGTATCACAAAAGAAGCCGTACTGAAACTTCGTGTTAATCCTTTCTCTTTTACTTTTACCTCCACATATTTGGTAATCCCGTGATAAAAAAGGATTAATTTATGTACAATACTGTTAGATGCAATAACAATCTACCTGATTTTTTATTAGTTCATTAAAAAAAATTCAAACAAGGTTGTACCCTTACGCATATATTTGCTTGTCAAAATATTGGGATTTCCCACGAATGACATGAATGAGGATGATGAAAACTATTTCTGCAGTAAATTATGTAAAAAAGAAAACTACCTGCTAGTGATCATATCATTGGCATACGATGGAAAGGGCTAATATGTTTTTAAATATGCATGACAGCTGGACAGACATTGCATATAAGATCATAGAAGTTTTATAGCTTTGTTTTGAATACACAGGTAAAATTAATGCCCTAATGTTCTGAAACGCAACGAGCCGCGTTATAAAAATTTGAATGCAATTTATTGTTGTAACTATAAATCTTACACAAAAATTTTGACAATGCGGTAAGTAAAAATTCACAGAACAAATTTTGGATAAAAGATTTTTTCGTACCTAATGGTAAGAAACTCGTTCTTAGTGATCAGGAAATAATATTAAACACAAAAATTCATAATAAATACATATTTATAACATTTTTAAATACGAATAACCTACAAATATTATTTTTCGTGGTATTTGGATACACAATTATAATACTACCATAATTTAATTTATTGAAAATTAATACCTTAAACTTTAATTCAGTATTACAATTTTTGTTAATGAATTCATTATATAGAAGCTCTGTTTTTTTTAATGCCATATTAGTTTTAGATTATTTGTTCCTATTCAATTTTAAATTAAAATTTAGTTTAGTTATTTATTTTAATTAAATTTTGGTTTTAATATAATTTGTTTTACAAAATTTGTTATTTTATTCAAATAATGTATTCAAATCAACAAATTAAATTTAAAGAATTTATTCAGACATGAATTAAATAATTACAATTTATTAAATAATTGAATTAAATTTTCTAACGTCAGTCTGAAACAATTAAAACAAAAATTAAATTTTTAATTTCAAAAGATTTTCTACTTATATATATATATTCGTTTAGATTTCTACTTATATAATAAAAATTATTTACCTACTCCAAACATATTAATCTATATATATAAAAGAGTAACGTGACTGACTGACTGACTGACTGACTGACTGACTGACATACTCATTCATCATCGCCCAGCCCAAACCGCTGAAGCTAGAGACTTGAAATTTGGACTGTAGGTCCACCTCCCGGAATATAGATCCACTAAGGCTGGATTTTTGCCAATGTTGATTCTAAGGGGGTAAAAAGGGTAAAAAACTGTACTTTTGGTACTTTTTATATCTCCTGAAATAATGGTCATAGAGACTTGAAATTTGGACTGTATGTTCACCTCCCGGAATATAGATCCAATAAGGCCGGATTTTTGACAATGTTGATTCTAAGCGGACAAAAAGGGTAAAAAACTGTACTTTTGGTACTTTTTATATCTGCTAAAATAATGGTTACAGAGACTTGAAATTTGGACTGTAGGTCCAACTCCCGGAATATAGATCCAGTAAGGCCGGATTTTTGCCAATGTTGACTCTAAGGGGACAAAAAGGGTAAAAAACTGTACTTTTGGTACTTTTTATATCTCCTGAAATAATGGTCACAGAGACTTGAAATTTTGACTGCATGTTCAACTCCTGGAACATAGATCCAATAAGGCCGGATTTTAGCCAATGTTGATTCTAAGGGGGTAAAAAGGGTAAAAAAATGTACCTTTGGTACCTTTTATATTTTCTTAAAAAATGGTCCTAGACACTTGAAATTTTGAATGTAGGTTCAGCTCCCGGAATATAAATTTACTAAGGCTGGATTTTGCCAATGTTGATTCTTAGGGGTAAAAAACTGTACTTTTGGTACCTTTTATATTTTCTTAAATAATGGTCCTAAAAACTTAAAATTTGCAATGTAGGTTTACCTCCCGGAAAAAATATTTTTATAAAAAGTACCTTTTATAAAAAGTACCTTTTATAAAAAGTACCTTTTATAAAAAGTACCTTTTATAAAAAGTACCTTTTATAAAAAGTACCTTTTATAAAAAGTACCTTTTATAAAAAGTACCTTTTATAAAAAGTACCTTTTATAAAAAGTACCTTTTACAAAAAGTACTTTTTATAAAAAGTACCTTTTATAAAAAGTACCTTTTATAAAAAGTACGTTTTATAAAAAGTACCTTTTATAAAAAGTACCTTTTATAAAAAGTACCTTTTTTAAAGAGTACCTTTTATAAAAAGTACCTTTTATAAAAAGTACCTTTTATAAAAAGT
Source organism: Pegoplata infirma (assembly GCA_963921195.1). NCBI lineage: Eukaryota > Metazoa > Arthropoda > Insecta > Diptera > Anthomyiidae > Pegoplata > Pegoplata infirma. Next base: position 66,021,427 of record OY992540.1, on the reverse strand, counting down.
AATTTAATGAAATAATGGTACCTTTTATAAAAAGTACCTTTTATAAAAAGTACTTTTGGTACTTTTTTTAATTTACTGAAATAATGGTACCTTTTATTAAAAAAAAGCCTTTTATAGAAAGTACCTTTTATAAAAAGTACCTTTTTTAAAAAGTACCTTTTATAAAAAGTACCTTTTATAAAAAGTACCTTTTATAAAAAGTACCTTTTATAAAAGTACCTTTTATAAAAAGTACCTTTTAAAAAAAGTACCTTTTTTAAAAAGTACCTTTTTTAAAAAGTACCTTTTATAAAAAGTACCTTTTTTAAAAAGTACCTTTTTCAAAGTACGTTTCATAAAAAGTACCTTTTATAAAAAGTACCTTTTATAAAAAGTACCTTTTATAAAAAGTACCTTTTATAAAAAGTACCTTTTATAAAAAGTACCTTTTATAAAAAGTACCTTTTATAAAAAGTACCTTTTATAAAAAGTACCTTTTATAAAAAGTACCTTTTATAAAAAGTACCTTTTATAAAAAGTACCTTTTATAAAAAGTACCTTTTATAAAAAGTACCTTTTATAAAAAGTACCTTTTATAAAAAGTACCTTTTATAAAAAGTACCTTTTATAAAAAGTACCTTTTATAAAAAGTACTTTGTAGAAAAAGTACCTTTTATAAAAAGTCAGTTTTGTTAAATATGCCGAAAGTACAACAAACATAGAAACTTGAAATTGGAAAAGGTTCGAAACTCGAAAAATAATGGGGTTAAAAGGAATAAAAAAGTGTACTTTTTTATTTCCTGATATAATGGCCCCAGAAACTTAAAATTTGGAATGTAAAATCCTTCGGTGAAAAAAGAGATTGTGAAAGTTTTTTTTTGGAAATTCCGTACTTTTAATATTTGCTGAATCTATGATCCTAGATAATTGAAATATGGATTGTAGGATCCTTCGGTGAAGAAAAAACATTCTGAATGAGGTCTAATGGGGTTCTAATGGGGGTAATAAAGTGTACTTTGGTACTTTTTCTGTGCCTATAATAATGACCTTAGAAGATGGAGATGGAATTGGAAATGAAATGGAGTAGAACGGGGAACAATATGGAATAGAGCAGGGAACAATATGGAATGATATTTGTAACTCAAATTTTTGGTGTTTAGCTTTTTTTACTCCATATTTTTTTTTTTTTTATTCCAATTTAATTTTTCACTGAAATATTTATTCACTTAAAATCCAAAATCCCGACATAAGGGCTCGAAAACTGTCATTATATTTTTCTCCCGGAACGAACATGATAACGTACCAGCAAAGTTATTAAAATTTTATTGTTTATATTATTCATTGAAATATTTTTTTATGGAAGACTTAAACGTCGACAAAGTAAATAAAACAAAGACTACGTAGGGGAATTTTTTGAAAATCGATAGAGTAATCCTGATCCTTCTATTATCCGGTATTCAATACAACCGGTAACGAAGTACCGGGATTGTAAGCTAGTTAATTTATAAAATAAAAGTTATCAATATAAGTTTAATAAAAATATTTTTTAAAATACGTTCAAAAAGACTAATAATTTCAAAAGAAATTTTAATAAATATTGTAGACATTGATAAAAATACCAAAACATTTTATTTTCTTTTATATACATAAATACATATGTATACTGAAAAAATTCTAACAACTAAAAACACCACACATTTCTTTTGTGTCGTCTGAAGTCATTGTTAAGATTTTTTTTAAAGACCCAACAAAAACTCTCGTTATCTTCGTTTCACTAATAGTTATTGCTTCGTGTTTCTTGAGAATGACTACTGTCTTGTGTGTTGTTTTCAACTGCTGGCTTTTTTTTCAAAATTTAAAACTACAACAAAACTATCAACTGAGGATTGTAACAATTTCAAAAAAAACTACTGCTATAACTACACTACCAAAATGTGCGTGTAGTAGTAGCAGTAGCAAGTGAACGACTCTGGGGTTTGTTCATTTTTAAAACTACACTATTCGTTGATTTCAGTTACTACTGCTTCTGGCAGTTTAGTTATTCTAACCCTGAGTAAAACCGCCTTATATTGAGATAAGTTGAAGTAAATTCAAAAAAATTTGCTTACTTAAATTAATAACAGTGTTTATTTAATTTCAGTATAGCTATTTTTTTCAGTGTACCAAAATGAAATTAACATTTCAAATAATCTATCCAAGTTCCTTCCTACTTTTTGTTTTTTCACTTCAGATTTTTGATTTGTTGTATGAGAAATCACATAAAAAAATATTAAAATATAAATTACTGCTGCCCAAAAAAACTTTATTTTGGAGAGAGGGTGGGTTTAATGTCTGTTATCCCTAAGTTCGGCCGGCTACGCAGAAAAACTTTAAAGCAAAAAAAAAAATTTGACAGAAATTTTGTACACATATTAATAAATGCATGCTAATTGTTAAAAGCCTTAATTTAAATACGACGGGGATTATGTAGAAATAATTTTACTATTTTTATTAAATTTGGGGCCATTATTCATTCTGCAAAATAACCCCAAATCAAGAAATGAAAAATGGCTCTAATAATTTTGGGGTCATAATAAAATGAAAAATGGCCCCAAAATTAAAAGGAAAAATTACCCCAAATAACTAGGAAAAATTACCCCAAATTTTCGTGTTGTTGTACTCCATATAAAAATTTGGGGCCATTTTTCATTTTCGTTTTGGGGCCATTTTGCATTGGGGTCATTTTTCATGGTGCCCATTGGGGCCTTGTTTCATAGAGCCCTTAGAAACGTATGCAACCCCAAAGCGGTTAAAAATTCATATTTTTTTTTTAACAAATTTTGATTCTGAAAATTTTTCGGAAATTTAGAACTCTCAGATACGTTTTGAGAATGAAATATTTTTAATGTTTTTCCTATAGTAAAATCATTAGATTACTATGATTTTTTTCAAGAAAAAGTTCTGATGATTGCAAAAGTTGATGATTATTAGTCAAAATTCTCAGATTCTTTCTTCCAATAACTTTTGTCTATAAAAAAACCCCTTAGAATTTAGAAACTTTTTTAAATCAAAAAAGTTAAAATGTTTTCCTGAAGTTAAAACCCTAAGATTCGGTAGAGTTTTTATTACTGACAAAAACATCAGATTCATATAAAAACTTTTTTCAATAATTCAGGCTATTTTTCAATGGGAAAACTATTAGATCTAATTACAAGTCCTTAAGACTCGTAGAATAATCATAACGAGTCCTAAAGGCTCATTATTATTAATTATTGTTGCAAAAATTAATGAAATCATAAAATTATTAAAAAACAAGTGAGAGTGTTAAATTCGGCCGTGCCGAATCTGTTATACCCTCCAACATGCAAATAAATAAAAAAAAAAATTGCAGGGGCGTTTTATTTTTTTTTTTGGGGGGGGGGTCGGTAGTGGTAATTGGGGGGGGGCATTTCTTCTCGAATATGTATTTAAGAATTCATTCGTATACTTTTTGCTGTAAAAAAATACAAGTTTATTTAAACCAAAAAATATTCCTCGCCCATAAAGGGGGGGGGGGCGGACCGAAAAAACTACATTTTTTAATTGTGTGGGTCCAAATGCAGGATTTTGAACTTCTTGTAGCATAAAAATGTTGCATTTGTTAAACAACAACAAAGAAAATCATGTAAAAATATGGTATTTTTCAGAGGTTGGTTTAGTTCCTCAAGGGGGAACGTTTTTTCCCCCTGGACCGATTTTGCTCCTTTACGAACTTAACCTGCCTAGGAACATTAGACATATTCGTGCCCAATGTCGGGAGTCTAGCTCTTTTTTTTTGGACTGCATCGTGTTAACTACAGACGGACAGACGGACGGACGGACATCGCTAGAATGTCTTAGAATCGATCACTGATCATAAATATATATACTTTATGGGGTCCTAGACCGATATTTTGATGCGTTACACACGGAATGACAAAGTGAGTATACCCTCATACTGTAGTTGGAGGGTATAAAAATATTGTGAATGATTAAAATTCTGGGGGGGCTAAAATTTTTCTGGGGGGGCTAAGACCCCCCCCCCAGACAGGGCTATCTACGCCAATGTTGGTATGTAACAAATAATCAACTCCACAAAGATCTCAAAATACCTTTCATAAAAGACGAAATTAAAACTCATCTTGCATCATACAAAAATAGAATTGAACAACATCCAAACCCATTTGCATCCAACCTCATGAGAAATACCACAACATTCTTAAGATTAAAGCGCAGAGCTTCTAAAGACTTAATAAGATGAAACTATTTCCATTCAAAATGGAGACATACAATTCTTTAAATAGCCATAGTAAAACCTTTTTACCATCATGGTATGATCACTCCCAGCAGAAATAAATCGAGATTTTGGCGACACAGCATCTGTTTATAGCATACCGTAGCGCATCCAAAGAGCGCTCTTAGGGATGCAGTAAAAGGAAGGGGAAAAATTTTAATTTTTTTTTAAGATTTTTTATATAAAACTTATAATGTGTAATTATTTTTTGATAAAATTTTACACTTGCTTTCCTTTTTAATATTTTTAACACTTTTTGAATAAAAAAACATGAGTTTTAGACAAAGACACATGATTTGACTGCATCATTATTGCGCATTAATCAGCGCTGCAAAGAGCGCTTCAATCATAGCATCTTTGACCGCTGTTCCCAAAAAAAAATCCCATAAAAAATGTGAAAATGAAAATTTCCGATATTTTTTTGATGTTCACTTCCGATTTTTTTTTTTTTCATTTTGTTTCACATAAATAAAGTTTTGTAAAGTAAAACGAATGAATTTTTTTGTTATATTTTTTTAAATTTTAGTTATTTGATTTCAACTTTGAATTTACAGCATCTTTATTCTGCTTAAATCAGCTCTACAAAGATACATGAATTCACTGCATATTTAATCTGCTTAAATCAGCGCTAAAAAGATACATGAATTTACAGCATCTTTATTCTGCTTAAATCAGCGCTCTAAAGACACGTGATTTCAGTGCATCTAAAGAGCGCTGTTTCTGTGTATCCAACTAGCGCTCTAAAGTGGGACATCGCCTTAGGGAATCATGCATGAATTCAGCGCAATTGGATGCGCTCCTTTACTCAAGTTCCCCTTCCAAAAGCTGCTGAACGTTCAGCAAAATTTCTGCTGGGCTGGATCATAACCATTTAGAAGAAAAAAAAAATAATATATTTATATATTTAACTCAAATCTAATGTTTAATATCAAAAAGTGATAGATTGCATTAATAAAAAAATTAAAAAAAAAAAAAATGTTTGTTTTATAAATATTTTGTTCAATCATTTTTATACCCTCCAACTACAGTTTGGGGGTATACTCACTTTGTCATTCCGTGTGTAATGCATCAAAATATTGGTCTAGGACCCCATAAAGTATAAGTATATATTTATGATCAGTGATCGATTCTTAGAGATTCTAGCGATGTCCATCTGTAGTTAACACGATGCAGTCCAAAATAAAAGAGCAAGACTCCCGAAATTTGGCACGAATATGTCTTTTTTTCCTATGCAGGTTAAGTTCGTAAATAAGCAAATTCGGAAAAAAGCTTCCCCTTGAAGAACTAAACCAACCTCTGAAAAATACCATTTTCTTACATGATTTTTTATATTTTTGTATAAAAAATGCAATATTCTTATGCTTCAAGAAGTTCAACGTCCTGAATTTGGACCCAGAAAATGTAATTTTTTTCGGTCCGCCCCCCCCCCCCCCCCTTTTGTGGGTGTGGATTAAAAAAAATTGTTTAAATAATGATAAACTTGTATTTCTTTAGTGCAAAAAGCATAAGAATGAATTTTCAAACATATATTTCGAGAGGAAATTTGCCCCCCAATTAGCACTACCGAACCCCTCCAAAAAAAAAAATAAGAAAACGCCCCTGCATTTTTTTTTATTTTTTGCATGTTAGAGGGTATAAAATATTCGGCACAGCCGAATTTAACACTCTTACTTGTTATACCCTCCAACTACAGTATGGGGGTATACTCACTTTGTCATTCCGTGTGTAACGCATCAAAATATCTGTCTAGGACCCTATAAAGTATATATATTTTTGATCAAAGATCGATTCTAAGACATTCTAGCGATGTCCGTCCATCCGTTTGTCTGTCCGTCTGTCCGTCTGTAGTTAACACGATGCAGTCCAAAATAAAAGAGCTAGACTCCCGACATTTGGCACGAACATGTCTTATGTTCCTAGGCAGGTTAAGTTCGTAAATGAGCTAAATCGGACCAGGGGTAAAAAAGTTCCCCCTTGAAAAACTAAACCAACCTCTGAAAAATACCATTTTTTTCATGATTTTTTTGTGTTTGTATTTAACAAATGCAACATTTTTGTGCAACAAGAAGTTAAAAGTCCTGAGTTTGGACCCAAAAATCATAATAATCAATTTTTAAACACATATTCGAATGACTACCGACCCTCCCCACAAAGAAAAAAGAAACGCCCCTGCATTTTTTTTTGCATGTTGGAGGGAATAAAAGATTCGTTATAGCCGAATTTAACACTCTTGTTTTTTTTCCAAAAATTTTTTTGTCAACATTTTTTTCATTAAATATTTTTTTATCAATAACCTTTTTTCAAAAAAAAGCTTTTTTTTTCTCAAGAACTTTTTTTATCGATAAACACAGACAAACAGATAGATGGATATCACTAGAATGTCTTAGAAATCTTTAAGGAACAATAATATATAAACATAATGGAGTCCTCGACCGATATTTCAGGGCGTTTTGCATGGAATTACAAATCAGTATAGCGATATTTTTTCTAGAAAAATTGATTTAATGGTTTTGGCAAGAGACATTCGGAGACATTTTTAATGCCCTGGGTCCAAACGCAGCACTTTAAACTTCTGCTGACATTAAATTGTTTCATTTGTTGAACAAAAATGTAAAAATATGTTGGTTCAGTTCTTCAAGGGGAAACTTTTCCCATCTGGTCCAATTTTACATTAAAATTCTAAAATAAGTAGAAAGAAATACGAAATTCTTAAAATAAAAAATGTTTTTTGAAATGCGTTGTTTAAAAATATCGTGAATAGAGATTGATTCACACGACGTTTAAGAAGTTTTTTTAACGGCTTTAGAAGCCTAGGGTAGTCATTTTTTGTCAGGTCGGGAAGAAAAAAAAATTTAATTTTGCAATTTTATTATTTTTTTTTTTTATTGCAAAAAGTTGAGTTTCGAGTTGCTCCAAAATTTATGCATATTTTTCTACCTGTGGTTTTTGGAGGTTAGCAAAGTCCTATAGAGCTAATATACATATAAAATCAAAAAAAAAAGTCAAATATATTTATTTCCATTAGTGGTTGGTAATAAGACCATATGGCCTTATTTCTCAACTCATTGGGAAATAAGGCCAAATGGCCTTATTGCTTATGGTTTTATTTCACCCCCCACCCCCAGATTACGACAATTATACTTAAGTTACAACTATGTTTGGCTGCAATCATATTATGATTAATATGGGGTTTGGACTATTTTTGGTATAATCATACACTATGATTGGCTACAATCATAATTCATACTTTATCCCCCTTCATTATGATCCCCACAAACATGTTTTTTTTTCTTTATGTTGCAAATTCTCATGTAAATTATAAAAAATTTCCATAAATCTTGGAATCGATTTGTTTTCATTTCTCTTATTGTATATTATCTTACTTCACAAGTTCAACGGAATAATGATAATAACGAAAATGTTATTGAAATATTAAGTTAAATACTCATTAAATTTACATTACAGAACATTTTCTGCAACAACTAAACTCTGACAATCAGAGCATAGCAAAATACTTTTAAATAAGTATATTTGTAAGTGCATAACTGTAGGAGTATTTCAAGTACATATAAAGACACAAACATACAAGTACTAATGATAATGACATTGCATTTTACTGCACAAATTGCATAAATGTTGTTCTGGTTAAAAAAAAAATGAATACATTAGTTATATGTCCCAAATCTGTGAAAACTAATAGTTTTTTTAAATATTGAATCATGATCATGATACCGTTTTGTTATTTTTCAGAAAAAATTCTGATTAATTTTTCTTAAAAAAATAAAAATTGTTTTTATTCGACCTTTAAAATATTATATTTTAAGTAGGTTTATTTTAGCTCGAGGGCATTATTTTCTTTACTAATTAAAACTATGATATTCTCATAGAATAATTTTCAAGAAAATTATTTTTCGGTTTTAAATTTATTTGTGTTGGTCGTTTTTGCAAGACTTTATCTTACTAATGATCTTACTGCGATGGTACAATTTTTGTCTTTTAATTGCTAATTCGAATAGAGTCGCATAAGTATAAGTATATTTTAGTTTGATCATTAACGATTTGTCATAAAATCCCCTTGATACTTGTAGCATTAGACTGACATTTTTCTGTATAGCAAAATTTTTTCTTCTCCGATTTTCAAAATTCGGGCAAATTTTTATTGTCCTAGGTCTAAAACTTATGTGGTACAAATTTGAGGTCAATCGGATTAAATTAACCCGTGGCGACCGGCGGTCAAAGTTGTGGATTTTTGAAAAATTTTTAAAAATAAAATTAAAAAAAAATATTTTTCGACATATTATATTTGTTAATTTCGATGCGCTGAGCATGAATATCAAAAAAAATTAAAATCGCTCGATCGGTTTTCGAGATATCGCCATTTCAAATTTGTAAAAAATGGCGGTTTTTCCTATGTTCAAGAAATTTTTTAAAAAAAGTCTCAAAATTTCATTCCGCCGAGCCTTTTGTAGAGCTTGAGACAATCTTTCATTTAAAACTAATTTGAGCCAAATTCGATCATTTTAACCAGTGGCGCCCTTCGATCAAAATTTTGGACTTTTGAAAAATTTCCACCAAAAGTTTGGATTTTTGAAAATGAAAAAATAAAAAATAAAAATATCTTGCGATGCATTATTTTTATTAATTTTAGCATGCTGAATACGAATATAAAAAAATTTATAAAATCGGTCGAACGGTTTTCGAGATATCGCCATTTAAAATTTGTCAAAAAATAGCAAAATGGGGGGTTTTTTCCTACGTTTAAGAATTTTTTTTAAAAAAACTCTAAAAATTTCTTTATTTTAACCCTTTTATAGAGCTTTATGCAATCTTTCATTTAAGCTTAATTGGAGCCAAATCCGATCATTTTAACCCGTGGCACCCTTCGATCAAAGTTTAGGGATTTTGGTAAAAAATTTCTAAAAAGCCAAAACTTTGATCGATGGGCGCCACGTTTTAAAATGATCCGATTTGGCTCAAATTAGTTTTAAATGCAATACTGTCTCAAGCTTTACAAAAGGGCCGGCGGAATGAAATTTTGAGACTTTTTTTAAAAAAATTCTTGAACGTAGGAAAAAACCGCCATTTTTTTACAAATTTGAAATGGCGATATCTCGAAAACCGATCGAGCGATTTTAATTTATTTTTGATATTCGTGCTCAGCGCATCGAAATTAACAAATATGATGTGTCGAAAGATATTTTTTTTTTAAATTTTATTTGTAAAAATTCTTCAAAAATCCAAAACTTTGACCGCCGGGCGCCACGGGTTAATTTAATCCGATTGACCTCAAATTTGTACCACATAAGTTTTAGACCTAGGACAATAAGAATTTGCCCGGACACTTGGGGCAAGATGACAAAAAAATGCCAGTCTATTGTAGCATAGTGTTTTTATTTTGCTAAATAATCTTGACAATAGAATCTGACAAATTCCGAAACACGTGTCGATTAAATTTAGAACAGAAAAATAGTTTTCTCGAAAATTATTCTATGAGAATATCATAGTTTTAATTAGTACAAAAATAATGACCTCGAGCTAGAATAAACCTACTCAAAATATATTTTTTAGAAGTAAATAGTTTTAAAAAACATAATTTTTGTTAGTAAAATTGTACTTCGATAGATTTGGTACAGACTTTAAAAAAATTATATATTCCCAAACACAAATAAATTCATTTATGTTAAAGGACAAATCTATAGAAATTTGTTTATCAAATAAAAAAGTTTTGTTTGGTTTCCAACAAGTCAGCTCTGCTAACTTTTGTAGTCTTAATAAAAAAAAACTTTAGTTATTTATTTGTAAATTAGTTTTTTTTTATTTCATTTTTGGTTTTTGGTGTATAAACATCAAAAACTTTTAACAAAAAAAAAAAACAAAAAAAAAACAATAAGATAAACATAAAAAAAATCATATGGACATAGAAAAGTTTCTAACTAAAGTTTTTGCTAATACTGAAGTAAATGACAATAGTAAACATGTAAATGAAAAGATATTTGTAGTGATAATTAGAAAAGTTTGGATATGTTTTACATATTTCGTTAAGGGTTATAACAAGTGAAAGTTTTTAGATATTAGACAAAGAGCTATAACTGGTAAAATATTTTAAATGCACAATTTTGTAGTAAATTTTATGGTAGAAATCGATTATTTACAAAGTGACGCCAATATCTGCATAAATTTCATAACTGTTACTTAAAGCAATGGTTCTCAAACGGTGGGTCGTGACCCCCAATATCTTAGTAAACATCTTACTAAAAACATTTAAATTGTAAAATATAAAAATATTTTTTTTTTAATATAATAAGTTTTTAGGGTGGTGTCTAATTTTAAAAATGTTGCAGTACGCCACCTCAGTTTGACTATATATGCTACCGACTAACAAAAAAGAAAATAAGAACTACTGTTTGCATTTTCTTAAAACCAAAAAGGTTTGTAACTTCGATTTGTAACTTGGATAAAAATTCACATGCTTTTGAATGCAAACGTCTTTTCACCAGCTGGTGAATAAAACGTAATATAAATATTTTCATCAAAAATTTTTTTTTCATCAATTTTTTTTTTTTCATAATTTTTTTTTTTCATAATTTTTATATCCTCCACTTAGTGATAGAGGGTATATATAAGTTTGTCATTCCGTTTGTAACTCATCGAAATATCGGTCTGGGACCCCATAAAGTATATATTAGGGTGGTTTTTTATTTTTTTTTTTTTTGGAATTTCGAGGAGCGCGCAGCGGATTTTTGTGCCATTTGATGTTAAAATAATTGTGTAAAAATTTGAGCTAAATCGGATAAAATTAACCCGAGGCGCAAGAAGGTCAAAGTTTCGAGATAAAGCCAAAATGGCCAAATTTTGAAAAAACTTAAAAAAATTTAAATTTTGTAGAAATAAAAAAAATAAAATATTTTTTATTTAACTTTCTTGCAATAATACTCAGAAAAAATTATCTTTACTTTTTATGACGGCAGTAACACTTTCAAACATGAAATACAAAAATTACCATGCATTTTGGGGGGTACCTGATATGAGTGTTTTCGATTTTTTGAAAATTTTATTAAACAAAAAAGTTAAATCTTACTATTAAATAGCAATGGATTATTAAATACATCCTAAGCCTTAAATAAGGAGTGAGATCATAAAAATGTTAACACACATAAAGTTAAATAAAAAACAGACTACTGAATTTTAAGACTTCAAACCAAATTTTTATTAAATAAAATTTAATACAAAATCATAACAAAAAAACCGCATGGAACTCTAACCACTACGAACAAAGTTATCCACTTTTTCCGGAAACCCTCCCATTAAGGCTTTTATGGTAGTTTCTGTCACCTTTTTAGAGCAGGTGGTCCATCTACGTTTGAAATCTTGCATGTCCTGGGAGACCTTTTTTGTGCCCTTTAATTCTTTTTTAACAAGAGCCCAATATCTCTCCACTGGCCTGAGCTCCGGGCAGTTTGGTGGATTTGCCTCTCTTGGTACAAAAACCACATTATTATCATTATACCACTCCAGCGCTTTCTTGCTGTAGTGACAAGATGCTAAATCGGGCCAAAAGTAAGTGGATACATTGTGCTGACTCAAGAACGGAAGAAGTCTCTTCTGCAAACACTCCTTGATATAAATTTCGCTGTTTATAGAGCCAGATGTCACAAATGACTGGCTTCTTTGGCCGCAGCTACATATGGCTTGCCATACTAGGAATTTTTTGGGGAATTTCGTTTGCTTTTTTGACCGAAATTTTTCCGCAACATTTCCTCGAACATCGGAAACATAAAATTCTTGACCAGGGAGCTGCGCAAAATGAGCCAGGACATAAGTTTCGTCGTCCATTACACAACAGTTGTATTTTTTTATAAAATTTGATTTCAATTTTCTAGCTCTGGTTTTGGCCTCCAAATTTTTAAAAGCGTTTCTATCGGGAACTTTTTGAACTTTGTAGGACTTTAGTCCCGCCTTACGTTTCACTTTACGTACAAAAAAGTCTGAGCATTGGGCTAACCGAGCTGTTTTTCTGCCAGATGTGTTAGGAGCTCTCTTAAGGATGCTTTTAACTTTATATGCCTTACCAATGTTACGATAACCAGTCGTTGTTCCTGTTCCCGGCTTCCTTTCAATTGTTAGGTGTTCCAGATACCTTTTTACCACTTTTGAAACTGTTTGGCGGCATACATTAGTTTCTTTGGCAATTTTTTTGTATGTCCATGTTTGGTTTTGTTGAAAATATTTAATTATTTTTGAACGCACTTTTCTTTCATCGTCCATTGTGTAAAAAATTGCAAATTAAAACTCATGATGTAAATTAATTTATTAACTGACATATTTTTAAAATGTAAACTGCCGAAAAAAAAAATTTGGAAGCTTTACACCAAAGTTGTAGGCAAAAATGTGTGTTAACATTTTTATGATCTCACTCCTTATTTAAAAAATTGGGGATATCCATCGACTCAATTTTTTTTTTTGAGTCATTTGACTCCTTGAAATCCGCAAAACTCAAATGACTCCAAAAAAAAAATTGAGTCGATGGATATCCACAATTTTTTAAATATTTAAGCCTTAGGATGTATTTAATAATCCATTGCTATAAAATAGTAAGATTTAATTTTTTTGTTTAATAAAATTTTCAAAAAATCGAAAACACTCATTTCAGGTACCCCCCAAAATGCATGGTAATTTTTGTATTTCATGTTTGAAAGTGTTACTGCCGTCATAAAAAGTAAAGATAATTTTTTCTGAGTATTATTGCAAGAAAGTTAAATAAAAAATATTTTGTTTTTTTTATTTCAACAAAATTTACATTTTTTAAGTTTTTTCAAAATTTGGCCATTTTGGCTTTTTCTCGAAACTTTGACCTTCTTGCGCCTCGGGTTAATTTTATCCGATTTAGCTCAAATTTTTACACAATTATTTTAACATCAAATGTCACAAAAATCCGCTGCGCGCTCCTCGAAATTCCAAAAAAAATAAAATAAAAAACCACCCTAGTATATATATTCATGATGCCCGATCGATTTTAAAACATTCTAGCGATGTCCGTCTGTCCGTCTGTCTGTCTGCCTGTGGAAAATGCTGTCGCGGACAAAATATTGTACAGAGATGACTGCAACTTAACATATTTATTGGAAGTTCTCCCGAGAAGTTTGGTATTGCATTTGAGCGATATCGGTTCAGCGGTTCAAAAGTTATGAACGAAAATGTAAGCACACCTCAAAAATTTCACTTCTGGTTGACATATGTGAACATAATTGAACACCAAATGGTATTTAAACAAGTACGAACATATTTTTTGACAAGAAAAAGAAAAAAATCGCGGATTTTTTTTTTCAAAAATTTTTTTTTGTGGAAATTTTTTAAAAAGTTATTTTTAATTTTATTATTTATTTATAAAATTAAAAATAACTTTTTAGTTTTTTATTGTTTTTTCTGACCTATAGCCGAAATAAAAATAAAATAATTACAACAAAAAGGTCAACAAACTATAAAAATTATTTTTTTTTTTTTTCAAAAGTAATTTTCTTTTAAATAAAGTTTTTTTGCAATAATCTTTTTGAAATTGTGGAGGGTATCAATACATTCGGCAAGGCCGAATTTAACTTTTTTACTTGTTGTTATTAAAATAAAATTAAAATCAAAAAACTATTGAATAAATTTTGTATATTAAAAAAATATTTTGAGAAAGATTATTCTTGCTCAAGGTCATATTTCTTTTACTTATCATTACGATAATATTGTCAAAGTAACAATTTTCAGGAAACTATTTATAAAGTTGTTTGTTTTAAATTGATTTGTTTGGTCATTTTGCAAGACTTACTCGACACGTATTTCGGAATTCATCAATATGAAGGTATGTTTGAATTAAATAGTGATGGTTTGGTCGGAAGTTTCGTTTGAAATTCAGTGTTGTGTTATTAGTACATAAATTCTCATTATGTCTTCTTACATACGAATATAATACTTTATGTTTTGTCATAAACAAGTTTCAATTTGCTAAATACTCTTGAAAATGGACTTTTGACGAGCTCCGAAACACGTGTCGAATAAGTCTTGCAAAATAACCAATCCAATTAATTTAAAACAAACAACTTTATAAGTAGTTTCTTGAAAATTGTTACTTGACAATACCATCATAATGATTAAAAAAAAATAAAACCGTTAGCTAAAATAATCTTTCTCAAAATAGAATTTCAAAGGTCGAAAAATAAATAATTTTAATTAATTTAAAAATTAAAACAGAATATTAAAAAAATATAAAAAAAAGTCCTACCCTGGCTAGTACTTGAACCCAACGTCTCCCAGTTGTAGAGTTTGTTGTCGACGCCTTAGATAGTTCAACCACATAAAGACGAAAATGCCCCACCACTACTTACAAGGAAGGTCTTCCTGGTGTCACCCGCCGATCTTTATGGAATTGATTTTATTTTGTAAACGGACATGTATTTTTTCACCACTAAGTTCGTATTTAGGGGGTGAAAATGGGACGGGAAGAAAGAAAGAAACGGTAATTTTTTATTTTTCTGCGTTTATCTCCTACACTAAGAAAATTATGTCATTAACTGTTTGTAGGTTATTTTAAAAAGTAATCAGTAAAGGTTTTTAAAAGAAAAATCATTAATTTTAATTTCTTATTTTTTACTGTTTCTGTAGTTTAAAAAAAAAAATATTTACTGTATAAAAAACGAATTTTCTGTAACATTCAATTTCGGCAGTAAAAAATTTCTTCTATAGTTTTACTGTTTTTCAATACAAAATAGGTGAATATTCACTAGTTTTTTTAATGTTTTGGTTAGTCATTAAATTAACATTTAAAATTTACTGTAATATGTTTTTATTTTAAATGAAAAAACAGTGGAACGGTTTGTAAATAAAATTTCATTTGTTTTAAGTGAATATTCACTGGAATTTACCTACATAATTTTTTGAGTGTATACTAAAAAACAAGTACATTTGTTGTTGTTTAGGCGTCCACTAAATTTTACGGTAATATCCATCAACAAATGTTGTTGTTCTTCACTATTGGTTAACAACTACAGAAAACGGTAAAAGCAACTTCATATTACAGTCGGTTTTACTGTAATTCAAACTGTCAGAGTTTTTATTATCAAAAAAATATCTTCTAAAACGTTAAAAGCGGTAAAATTGTTTAAAAAACAAAAAACATATTTATAACATTTTATAAATTGTAATTAAATTACTTAATTTAGGAATTATTTATTTGGTAATAGTTCCTGCTGCACCCCACACATCCAACTTGTCCAACAAATCCGTTTTTCTAAACATTTCTAAAAAAGTAAAATTTTTTTATAGACTTAAAACAACTACATAAAACAACTATTAATACAATATAGTAATTTTTTGTAATTATTTTTTAAAACAACTACAAAAAAAAGTTGTTTGAGACTTTTCATACAAAAACAATTGAACATGTAGTTGAAACCAACAACTACTACTTACTACACTAACCACTGTCATGTAGTAACTGCAATAATTTTCTAACAATACGTGTATATTATACAAAGAAACCTAGTCATGTTACATACTAAAAGGTCTTTGGAAAATCTAATTCTTGTGCAAAGAAAGTATCCAAACATGCAAAACTTTTCGTCATGTTGAGTAAAATGACAAAATTTTATGACATTTTTATTAATTAGTCGAAAAATATTTACTTTTTTGCACGTTGTTAGCATCACGAGATAGGTATTTTAAATACCTTTAATCTGATGCCAAAGCTGCTAATATTAATTTGGTGTAAATAGGCGTAAATCGTAAAAAACTGAAAAGGTCAACTTCTCCCCATACAAATCAACCCCCGTTAAAAATGAGTTTGGCCGCTAAAAAGAAATACGTGTTGAATAATTTTCGTTCTGAACAACATATCCAAATTTCATGAAGATCGGAGGGTGACACCAGGGAGACCCTCCTTGTTAGATTTAGAACATCAAACACTTTTAACCATATATTACACTTTTGCCGTTTTTCTGTAGCATCCAATAAGATTAAAATCTTTTTATATCAAAAACCACACGATAGATTTTTTTAATTTGGTCTTAAAATATTCGTACGGGTGCCAACTAACATGCAAAAAAAAAAAAAAAATCATATGCAACGACCTCTCAACCACACCGTGCCTGGCGCGAAAATTTTGAAAAATTTTTGGTAATTTTTTTTCATGAATCATAATAAACTAAGAGTCCCGTGAAGAAAAACAATTTTTTAAGGACCACCGTAGTAGAATTTATAGGTCGAATAAAAAATATTTTTAATTAAATGTTGTTTTTTTATTTTTAGTACCAAAAGGTACATAAAAATAAAATGTATTTATTCGGCCTTTATATATGAGGGGCTCAAAGCACAAGGGGTTCAAGTGACTTTTTTAAAAAAATTGAGTTAACATATGGAATTAGTAGGTGAAGTTCACAGAAGTTCAGAGCACAAGAGGTGAATGTGAAATTCTTATCCGTTAGCGAGATATGGCGACCATTTCTAGCTCTTGTTACTAAAATACCTGTTTTGCTTGGAGCACAAGGGGTATATGAGCACTTAAACCCCTTGTGCTCCAAGCAATTATTAAAATTTAGTTTTTCACTTGGACAAGTGGTTGAATTCCGAGAAGTTCTTGTAGTAATAGTAATTAAATTTTGCAAGAGCATCTTCAGTCTGTAACCAGTGGTTAAAGTGTGAAAAAATGGCGATTTCAGACCAAAATTCATGTCCGAATTTTTTGACCAAATTGGGCTCAAAAATTAGGAATTTTTGCGTACATAATAGGAAAAATAAAAAAAAAAAAATCCCAAAAAAAAAAATATTGGTCCACAGATGCTGATTTTTAACATAAATATTATTTTTTTTATCCAAATTAGTCCCAAAAGTTGGAAAATGTAAAGCAAGTTATCTAAAAAATATAAAAACACGATTTTCGTTCAAAAATGCTGATCAAAGATTTTGATACACAGATGCTAATCAGCTTTTTTGGACCAAAATCGTGGGTTTATTTTTAAAATTTTTCACATAAAATACTCAACATTTTTCGACTTTTAAGACAAATTTGGTTAAAAATATTTTTTATGTTTATAAATCAGCATCTGTGGACTAAAATCGCAATTTTGAAATTTTTTAAATATTTTTCCCATAAAACGCGCAAAAGTTCCTTATTTTTGACCCAGATTTGGTTAAATATTTCAGATATAAATTTTGGTCCAAAAACGTAATTTTTTAAACTTTGACCGCTGGTTGCAGACTAAAAATTATCTTGCAAAAATTTTTCATAAATTTTCCCACAATTAGCTACTCCATGTCCATCGTTCGGCAGGTATCACGGCACGAAATTCGAAAGTTTAGATTTCAAGGGACGCCCTAATGAAGATGAAGATGAAGATGAGCCCGATGATGTCATGGAATCTGATTATGACGACTAAAAAATTAAACAAAGAACCATTAAAGACTTTTGTAATAAAATGTGGTTTTCCTTTTACAAATAACTAACATTCTTTTCATAATTTAGAAATTTATAAAAAAAGTTAGAGCACAAGGGGTATAAGTGCCACTTACATACTTCAGAGGCAATTTTTGGGTGCTTGTATTTGTGAAATATGGTATTTTTTTAACTTGTTAGATTAAAATATATCTCAGGATCTCTATTAACTAAAAAATAATATTCTAGATATCATCTAACATTTTTTACTGCAATTTAACTATAACCTCTTTTTCCCATTATTAAATTTAAGGCACTTAAACCCCTTGTGCTCCAAGCAATTATTAAAATTTAACTTTTAAGACCAATTTGGTTAAAATAATTTTTATGTTTGAAAATCAGCATCTGTGGACCAAAAGTGGAATTTTTAAAAAAAAATTCCCATAAAGTACTCAAAAATTCCTAATTTTTGAGCCAGATTTGGTTAAATAATTTTCGGCAGGTATTATGATACGAAATTCGAAAGTTTACATTTGACAGGATGCCCTAATGAAGATGATGATGATCCCAATGATGTCATGGAATCTGATTATGACGACTAAAAAATTAAACAAAGAACCATTACACATTTTCTTAATAAAATGTGGTTTTCCTTTTACGAATTTACAAATTTATAAAAAAAAGTTAGAACACAAGGGGTGCGACTTACTTCCTTCATATGCAATTTTTGGGTGCAAAAGGGTGTAAAAGACGGTATTTTTTTAACTTGTTAGATTAAAATATATCTCAGGAGCTCTATTACCTTAAAAATAATATACTTGATACCACCTAACATTTTTTATTGCAATTTTACTTTAACCCCTTTTTTCTCATTATTAAAAATAAGGCACTTGAACCCCTTGTGCTCTAAATAGAAATTTATAAAAAAAGTTAGAGCACAAGGGGTATAAGTGCGACTTACTTACTTCAGATGCAATTTTTGGGAGCAAAAGGGTGTAAAAGACGGTATTTTTTTAACTTGTTAGATTAAAATATATCTCAGGATCTCTATTAACTAAAAAATAATATTATAGATAGGATCTAACATTTTTTATTGCAATTTAACTTTAACCTCTTTTTTCTCATTATCAAATATAAGGCACTTGAACCCCTTGTGCTCTAACCCCCTCATATGTATATATATTAATAGTTACCGACGGTGATTTAATATATACAATTTTTGCTTTAAAAGAGTTATTTTTGTTGGAAAACAGATTTCGGACCTTCATAATAGTACTTCTCATATAACTTGGGAAATATCCCGAGTAAAAAAAAAATTTTTTTTTATCTAATTTGATCTCAAAATTGGCTGTATCGAGTTGGATCAGATATTGATCTAAATGTATTATTTTAGATACACAAATATAAAAAATGATATAATTAGATCCGAATTTTGGTCACATCCAAATAAATCCACTTGATCTTATTTTATATAAATTAATATAGATTTATATAATTACATAAAGTCAGATATATTTATGTATAACCTCAGATAAGAAAATGAATCCGCAATAAATCTTAGATAAATTTAGATCTGAACATATAAAAACTCATATATAATTTAACATGATTGTATCAAATTAAATATCATTATATCAAAACTTTTTTACTAGGGATATCAAATATTATGTCTGGTTTGATGTTTGATTGACCAACGATGATTCTCTAAAGTCTGCTGAAGATTCCTTTAGTGGGGATGAAACTGATCAGTACAGACATACTATGAGATAGTAACTTTTTTAAAGCAATAAATTAAAAATACTCTATTATGACAATATCATAAATAGAAATATTTTTGGGCCTCGAACTAGAATAAAACTCTAATCGAATATATATATTTTTAATTAATTTAAAGATTAAAACAGAATTTACCTACACTCATAAAAATTTGTTAGTATTCCTTACAAAAAAGTCTGTTACCATTACTAATAAAGTTTTCAATTTGTGCCCGATAACTTTTTCAGTTACCATTACAAACTTTGGTTTTCAAAAATTAGTAATCTTAAAAAACACTAAAAAAATTAGTATTACTAAATTTTTTTGTAAAAAAATTGTAAATTGTGTATTTTAAATTTTTGGTATTTTTTTACTGCGTATTGCGCTTGTTGTCGCCATTACTATTTCAATGCAAGTCAGATTTTGTTTTAATTTTAGATCTGAAATATGTAAGAGAAAATATTGAATACATTTTTTTTTTGTACAAAATATAAATTACATACCACATAAAATAAATGCTTTGAAAATTGTGTTGAATAAATTGGGGTTCTAGAATAAAAAATACATTATATTGATATTATTTAAATGGAACACATAAATATACTGCTTTCATCATTTTCTATTTCGTTTTATTTATTATCCTCAAAAAAGAGTTAATTTTAAACAAAAAAAACTTTAACATTTGGTTGTGTTGTAATATTTTGTTGTTTGTACATTTTTTTATTTCTTCCGCTCCGCGACGTTGTCCATTCAAATGCTATTTTCCAACTGAATAATAGAAAGAAAGGCATGAAGAAAAGTACACAAAATTACCAATACTATTCTGAGTATTAAGAAATCAACCCTTTGTGTACACTGTACACAAGAAAAAAAAATCGCAGATAGCGTAAAACAAAAAAGTACCGCAAGTGGAGAAGAAAGAAAAAAAAAAATTGAAAAAGGTCGGTGTTTTTTTGAATTTTGCATATCTTCTCTTTACTGCATTTTGTTCCCTTTTTTATATATGTTTTTATTTGAAAGAAAACAAAGTAGTTATAATGAAGCAGACATATAAGTGTAATTCAATATTGAAAATAATAAACATATTCATACTCATCAAAGCGCAGTTTTACAATTAAAATAAAAAAATAACTAACTATATATTTTTTTAAATGCTCTTTTTAATTTCCAAATATTTTAATAACATTTTCTTTTTGTATTTCATTAGTGCATTACTTTTCTAGAAAAAAAACCGAAAAGTTAATACGAAATTTTTAGAAAATCAACTGAAAAAATTATTAAAAAGTCAGTAAAAAATTAATAGTTTGTAACGCGAGTTTACTAAAACGAATTACAAAAAAATATTTTTTTAGTACAATTTAGTAAAAAAGTTGTAAAGTTGGGATACAAACAATTTTACAAACTTTTTTACTAACGTATTTTTTTGAGTGTAGATGGACAGCACTCGTCACCATCTATTCATGTTTTTAATTAAAGGGATTACAACAAAAGCAGGGAACATCTGTATGTAAATTCATAGAGGTGTTTTTTTGTATTGCCCGGCAATAAACCGTTAGTTGTACAAAAGAACTTTCTGTGAAAATGTTGTAGATAAAATTAGAGAGATTATTGAGATTTTAAATTTTCAAAAGAATTTTTTTTTAAGTTTCGACAAAAAATTAAAAAAAAGAGTGTGCCCTCTTGTTCTGGCAGGAACATCATTGGGTTTCAAAAACAATTTTTTCTATAAAGTTTCGTGCAATAAATTTTCAAAGTTGAAAAGCTAAATGCTAAAAAAAATCAAATATTTGGCTCTCCAACAAAATTTGAAAATTTATTGCTCAATACTGGAAAAACTTTAATAGATAATTTTGTTTTTGGAAATCCATGGCGCCCTAGTCAGGAAAAATTTTTTTTTTAAATTTTTTTGCTGATTTTTTTTTTTTTTTATTTTATTATTTTTAAATCTTTATAATTTTGTTTATAGTATTGCCATAGAACGTTTCTTAGTACAACTTACGGTTTCC
The DNA here is from genome assembly GCA_963921195.1 of Pegoplata infirma. Classification (NCBI taxonomy): domain Eukaryota; kingdom Metazoa; phylum Arthropoda; class Insecta; order Diptera; family Anthomyiidae; genus Pegoplata; species Pegoplata infirma. Next base: position 65,999,988 of record OY992540.1, on the reverse strand, counting down.
TTGTAAAAATATTTATACGGTTTATGGTCTGGAATTCAAAATCTACGACCCGAACAACAGAAAAACAAAAAAAATGTCTGTTTAAACTAAATTTAAAAAACAAAAAAAAAATTACTGACATGGAATTAAAAGTTTATTTTAAATTAATTACATTTTTCTGTGGTTATGTCTTTGAATATCTAAATAGTTTTTTTAATAATATTATTAAAAAACTAATATGTTTTTTTTTTGGAAATTTTTACTTATCGTGTTTTTATTTTTTTTTTATTTTAATTACTTCTATATATTTTTAAATAAAAAATTTAAAACTTTTAATAGCGTTAAAATCAAAAAGACTTATTTTCTTTGTTTATGATAATTATAAAGTTATAATTTGTAAAGGATAACCAAGGTAACATATTAAATCAACAATATTCTTTGATTATAACTTTTGTTTATTTTTGATTAGAAAACTTTAATAATAAGATGTGGTCTATTAAAATAACATAAATATTTTTTGGGGAAAATACCAAAAAAGCAAAACTCCCAACAAAAAATCATTAACTTTAGTCATATAATTTTTTATGATTATGGCCTCCATAGAATAGCCATTAGTTAAAAGATATTAAGAAAAAAAAAGAAATATTAATCACTCCTTTGAGACTAAGATTATGATATAATGCTTGTTAAATGATTATGAACACTTTCTTAAGATTATTTTTCATTAAAGGCGTCTTAAAGTATTAAACAAAGAAATATTGAAATTTTAATAAAATAAAAGTAATATTTTAAGTTATTAAAAACAAAAAAAAAATAATGATTATTTTGTAACCTTCAAATAAATCATTAAAACACTTAAACCAGACAAAGAGCACTAAAAACTAGTAAAGAAATCCAACATCAACATGCAAAACAATTATTGTTTAAATTACTTAACAACCATACATACAATAACAACATAATTCTTGCAATTACTTTTTTGAAGTCGTCGTTCCCTCAACCCCCTTCTTAAAAAGAGACCATGTCGAAAAGATAAGCTTTTCTAGCAACATTTACACGTTAACTATACATTGCTCATGTAAAAGAACAAATATTTTTCCTTTAACTAAAAATTTTCTTTTCATACTGCACAACTAGTACTACACCATTTCTAATTGTATTTTTAAATGTTCCAAATTTATTTTAAAACTAGCTGGCCCGGTCCGCGTTGTTGGACCAAATATAATTTAAGTGTCATATTTCGTCTCGCTTAGAAAAAATTTGTGGGCGTGGTTTTAAAGACCTGATAAGGCAGATAATGTCCTCGACCTTGCGAACTGTCCAAATTTAACACTTCTTTACCCAGCAGAAATTTTGCTGAACTGGCAGCAGCTTTTGTAAAGGAAACTCGAGTCAAGGAGCGCATCCAAACCTGCTGAATTCATGCATAATTCTCTATGGCGATGTCACACTTTAGAGCGCTAGTTGGATACACCGAAAAAGTGCTCTTAAGATGCTCTTCACATCTCTTTAGAGCGCTGAAAAAATCGCTATAAAGATGCAGTGAATTCATGTATCTTTTTAGAGCAAATTTAAGCAGAATAAAGATGAAGCACATTTGACAATTTCTGAAATACAAATTACAAAATCTGAAATACAATTGACTATTCTGAATACAATTGAAAAATCTTAAATACAATTATTCAGAAAATCAGTTGACTCCCTGCAAGCATTTGGAAGAATTATCGCCTCAGAGATACAAATACATTTAAAAAATTTCCAATTATATTTCGAAAATTTCAAATTATATTTCAGAAACTTCCATTTATATTTCAGATATTACCATTTATAACCAAAAAATTTTTTTATTACATTTCAAAAATTTTCAATTATATTGGAAATTTTTGAAATATAATTGTACATTTTTAAATATAATTGGAGATTCTAAAATATGATTGGACATTTTTTGTAATATAATTTGTATTTTCTGTAACTAAAGTGGAAATGGTGTACTAAATTTTTTTTTCATTCAAAATGTGTTAAAGGTGTTATGATTGAAGCACTCTTTGCAGCGCTGATTAATGCGCCATAATGATGCAGTGAAATCATGTGTCTTTGTCGAAAACTCATTTTTTTTATTCAAAAAGTGTTAAATATATTTGAAAGGAAAGCATGTTTGAAATTTTATAAAAATATAATCTTTTATTTTAAGTTTTATATAAAAAATCTTAACAAAAAATTCAAATTTTTTTCCCCTTACTTTTACTGCATCTTCAAGAGCGCTCTTTGGATGCGCTTCGGTATGCTATAAAAAGATGCTGTGTCGCCAAAATCTCGATTTATTTTTGCTGGGTAGTATCATTACCAACAACACAAAAATAAATTAGGCATATCCTTCGTTCTTATTGTGAGCTTTTGTCTCGAGTTCAAACAAACCTTTATAGTTTTTCCGAATTTTCTATTTTTCCTGGACAGTTTTCTCATTTATATTTCCTTAAAATCCTTATTAGAACTATAATTAACATAAAAAATCGGTCCGGTCATTAGTAGTCGCCATATTTAGACAAAAGTGGGCGTTGCAACATTTAAAACAAAACAAGTAGAAAAGTTAAATTCGACTTGGCCGAATCTATGAATACCCTCCACAATGCTCATTTTAAGTAATAGTAAATTTTCTAACGTGAAAAAATTCTATTTTTGATTAGATATATTTTATTTTGTGTAAAAAAACTTTTTTTAGTAATTTTTGAAAAAAAAAAAAAAAATATTTATAAAATTTTTGTTTTTGAGTGTAAAATTTTTTTTGAGTGTAAAATTTTTTTGAGTTTTTTTTTTTTTTTTGTTTTGGTGTAAGAATATTTTTAAGTGACAAAAATACGTTGTAAAATATTTTTGTGACTTACCAATGTTTTTAAAACATGTTTAACGGGTTTTCAACATGTGAATTTAAGGTGAAACTAATCTGAAATTCACGGTTTTGCTAATAACTTTTAAATCACTGGACCGATTTGGCTGAAATTCAATAAGAATCAGACCAGTGGAATGACAAATATATATGCTAAGCTTTAACATGTTGTGAATTGCCTTTCGAAAGTTAGCGTGTTTTTTATCTCGTAAATTCACGAAAAACCCTTGCTGAAATTAAGTCTTTTGCTCATAACTTTTGAACCACTGGACCGATTTCGCTGGATTACAATACCAACCTGACCAGGTAAATGTCCAACATATATGCCAAACTTCAGGAGCCTTCGTAAAGTCTTTCAAAAGTTAGCGTGTTTTCAACAGACAGACGGACGGACGGACGGACATCGCTAGATCGTCCTAAAATCGATCGAGGATCATGAATATATATACTTTGTGGTGTCCTAGACCAATATTTCGAGGTGTTACAAACGGAATGACAAACTTATATATCGTCACCTTAAATGCAAAACAACGTAACAACAAAAAAATCAAAATCGAGTTTTTGATTGATTATGATGCATTTGACTAAACTACATGTCTCTGGAAAATTTTGGAAGTCAAAGTTAAAAAATTGCGAATTTATTAACAATAAACAAAAAAACGTATCAGCAAGTGCATGCATTTCATAAACCAAAACAACGTAACAGCAGTGTTACACACACAATTTATATGTAATCGAGAAAATATTAATATATTTATTTCAATATATTTTTATATATTGAAAACGCATAAATATTTAAGACATTCACCATACAAATTGAATAAATCTTTCTGATTAAAATTTACATAAAATTTTCAAAAAATGTATCTTTTAAATTTTTCCAAAATTGTATAATTTTTTTTTAATTTATCGTTTTTTAACCAAATATTTTTTGTTTTCATTTAATAGGTCCGTTCGATTACGTTACGACAATGTTCTCTTTTTTACTATTTTTACTACAGCTGGAAATTTTTAATACAAAAAGTAAACAAAACTTTCCAGTTGTAGTAAAAATAGTTTGAATTTTTGGTAATCGAATTGACATAATATTTGGCTTTGTTAAAAAAGAACGTAGCTTCTATTTAAAATTAGTTTTGAGAAATTGAATTTTAAAATGTAATTTTTTTAACAGTAATTCCGTGGGGTATTTTTTTTTTGTAAATGAAAATAGCAAGATCCGCAGGTTTTTCGAATCCTGTTTCAAATTCTGTGGAATTTACCAGTTCAATGGGAAAGTTTTTCATAAGAATACACCGATTTTTTTTAAAAAATGTATCGTTTCTTCCTAAAACTTTTTCTATACCAAAACCAATTTCAAAAACTTAAAAAAATGTTAAAACTTCAAAATTTTCTTTCCAAAGCCAACTGTTTGATTCTGAGGTAAAACTTTAAGTTAACAAAAAAAAAAATCATACAGGGCCCGTTTTCTTATAAAGAAACCTTCGGGTTCTAAATATTTTTTTTAACCAAGTGAGATCAAAAACTTTAATTTTTTTGGATCTTTACTACAGCAAAATTCTTTAAATATGTTGATAAACCCTTACCTTGTATAAGAACTCTTAAGTATTTTATAGAATCTGGAAAAAATTTTGAAATCATGTATGCTTAAATCTTTGTTGGCTTATAAAAATGAATGGGGGTTTGGTTACATTGCACCCCTCTAGAAGCGACTCCTAGGCAATTGTTTTGGCAAAAAAGTGGCGGTAAAGGGTAAAAAACCACCAACGATTGCCTCGGGGTCGCTTCTATAGAAGTTCAATGGAAAATGGACCCCCATTCATTTTTAGAACCCAATATTTTTCATCCATACAAAAGTAAATTTTTATAAAATTAACTCTCATCTCTAACTGTCCCAAGGATGCTACTACACTGAAAAAAAATTCATGAATTTTCGTAAAATTTAGTTAAATTTAACTAAAAATGGGTTATTTTCCTTACTATAAGGAAAATAAAGGCGGCAGCGAAAATTAGGCCAATTTTGGATGGTGCTGGCGGACGCAATATTTACACCTCAGATTTTATTTTTGATTTAACTCATCTACACGAGCTTTCAAACTAGTAAAAATAATCAACATGTTTTGAACGAAACTTTTTATCTAGAGTCAAAAGAGTGTTGGTACTTTGTACAAAAAAAAAAGTATTTTTTTTAATTTTTAACTTTAAAATAAAGTACACTGCGAATCACATCAATAAGGAATCGAGTTTTTCACTTTTAATCGAATATATCTTTGTAACAAATAAGCGGAAAAATATAAAAAAATGCTCTGATACACGCAGAAAAAAAACATTGTTGCGGTGATCATGATTTAAGAGCGTCATATTATGATTGGGAATATGATTGTAACAATAATGTTAATATGATTGAAGGCAACAAGGAATGTTAATCATTATATGATTGCGGCAATAATGGCCTAAATGTCATATAATTATCATAATATGATTCCAGTTTAATATTTTTTTGTTTAAATTGAGAAAATTAATTATGCTTTAATACCACACGTTTATAGAAATTCTTCATAACTTTTTTTTGATAAAGTTCACATTAATAATTTATTTTTTGTTTTTGAATGTTGTTTTTATAAATATGAAACCATTTTTATTAATTTTGGTTCAATTTAGTGGCAACCTGCGCTTTACATCAATGATGTGCAATAAACTTATGGCATTTTTCTAAAAAAATTCATCAACGATAACATTTTTGTCAGCTAACATTAAATGATTGAATAAACCATTAAGTTATTGACAAAATCATAACATATTTGCTGCAATCATAACATATTTGTTACAAAATTAAAATTATTGTCTGCAATTATAACACATTCAGTAAGCAAAAAATGCACAAAAAACACTTTAATATTTTCGATATGAAGTTTTTATTTAAAATGGAAAGTTATTTTTGAACCGCACAATAAATCTATATATATAAAAGAGTAATGTGACTGACTGACTGACTGACTGACATACTCATTCATCATCGCCCAGCCCAAACCGCTGAAGCTAGAGATTTGAAATTTGGACTGTAGGTCCACCTCCCGGAATATAGATCCACTAAGGCTGGATTTTTGCCAATGTTGATTCTAAGGGGGTAAAAAGGGTAAAAAACTGTACTTTTGGTACTTTTTATATCTCCTGAAATAATGGTCATAGAGACTTGAAATTTGGACTGTCTGTTCACCTCCCGGAATATAGATCCAGTAAGGCCGGATTTTTGCCAATGTTGATTCTAAGGGGACAAAAAGGGTAAAAAACTGTACTTTTGGTACTTTTTATATCTCCTGAAATAATGGTCACATAGACTTGAAATTTGGACTGTATGTCCACGTCCCGGAATATAGATCCAGTAAGGCCGGATTTTTTGCCAATGTTGATTCTAAGGGGACAAAAAGGGTAAAAACCTGTACATTTAGTACTTTTTATATCTCCTGAAATAATGGTCACAGAGACTTGAAATTTGGACTGTATGTTCAACTCCTGGAATATAGATCCAGTAAGGCCAGATGCTTGCCAATGTTGATTCTAAGGGGGTAAAAGGGGTAAAAAAATGTACCTTTGGTACCTTTTATATTTCCTTAAAAAATTGTCCTAGACACTTGAAATTTTGAATGTAGGTTCAGCTCCCGGAATATAAATCTACTAAGGCTGGATTATGCCAATGTTGATTCTTAGGGGTAAAAAGGGTTAAAAACTGTACTTTTGGTACCTTTTAGATTTTCTTAAATAATGGTCCTAAAAATTGAAAATTTGCAATGTAGGTTTTTGCCAATGTTGACTCTACGGGGGTAAAATGGAAAAAAGTGTACTTTTGGTACTTTTTTTAATTTACTGAAATAATGGTACCTTTAATAAAAAGTACCTTTTATAAAAAGTACCTTTTATAAAAAGTACCTTTTATAAAAAGTACCTTTTATAAAAAGTACCTTTTATAAAAAGTACCTTTTATAAAAAGTACCTTTTATAAAAAGTACCTTTTATAAAAAGTACCTTTTATAAAAAGTACCTTTTATAAAAAGTACCTTTTATAAAAAGTACCTTTTATAAAAAGCACCTTTTATAAAAAGTACCTTTTATAAAAAGTACCTTTTATAAAAAGTACCTTTTATAAAAAGTACCTTTTATAAAAAGTACCTTTTATAAAAAGTACCTTTTATAAAAAGTACCTTTTATAAAAAGTACCTTTTATAAAAAGTACATTTTATAAAAAGTACATTTTATAAAAAGTACCTTTTATAAAAAGTACCTTTTATAAAAAGTACCTTTTATAAAAAGTACCTTTTATAAAAAATACCTTTTTTATAAAAAGTACCTTTTTTATAAAAAGTACCTTTTTTATAAAAAGTACCTTTTATAAAAAGTACCTTTTATAAAAAGTACCTTTTATAAAAAGTACCTTTTATAAAAAGTACCTTTTATAAAAAATACCTTTTTTATAAAAAGTACCTTTTATAAAAAGTACCTTTTATAAAAAGTACCTTTTATAAAAAGTACCTTTTATAAAAAGTACCTTTTATAAAAAGTACCTTTTATAAAAAGTACCTTTTATAAAAAGTACCTTTTATAAAAAATACCTTTTATAAAAAGTACCTTTTATAAAAAGTACCTTTTATAAAAAGTACCTTTTATAAAAAGTACCTTTTATAAAGAGTACCTTTTATAAAAAGTACCTTTTATAAAAAGTACCTTTTATAAAAAGCACCTTTTATAAAAAGTACCTTTTATAAAAAGTACCTTTTATAAAAGTACCTTTTATAAAAAGTACCTTTTATAAAAAGTACCTTTTATAAAAAGTACCTTTTATAAAAGTACCTTTTATAAAAAGTACCTTTTATAAAAAGCAACTTTTATAAAAAGTACCTTTTATAAAAAGTAACTTTTATAAGAAGTACCTTTTATAAAAAGTACATTTAATAAAAAGTACCTTTTATAAAAAGTATCTTTTATAAAAAGTACCTTTTATAAAAAGTACCTTTTATAAAAAGTACCTTTTATAAAAAGTACCTTTTATAAAAAGTACCTTTTATAAAAAGTACCTTTTATAAAAAGTACCTTTTATAAAAAGTACCTTTTATAAAAAGTACCTTTTATAAAAAGTACCTTTTATAAAAATTACCTTTTATAAAAAGTACCTTTTATAAAAAGTACCTTTTATAAAAAGTACATTTTATAAAAAGTACCTTTTATAAAAGTACCTTTTATAAAAAGTACCTTTTATAAAAAGAACCTGTTATAAAAAGTACCTTTTATAAAAAGTACCTTTTATAAAAAGTACCTTTTAAAAAAAGTACCTTTTATAAAAAGTACCTTTTATAAAAAGTACCTTTTATAAAAAGTACCTTTTATAAAAAGTACCTTTTATAAAAAGTACCTTTTATAAAAAGTACCTTTTATAAAAAGTACCTTTTATAAAAAGTACCTTTTATAAAAAGTACCTTTTATAAAAAGTACCTTTTATAAAAAGTACCTTTTATAAAAAGTACCTTTTATAAAATGTACCTTTTATAAAAAGTACCTTTTATAATAAGTACCTTTTATAAAAAGTACCTTTTATAAAAAGTACCTTTTGTAAAAAGTACCTTTTAAAAAAAGTACCTTTTATAAAAAGTACCTTTTATAAAAAGTACCTTTTATCAAAAGTACCTTTTATAAAAACTACGTTTTGTTAAATATGCCGAAAGTGCACTTTTGGTACTTTTTTATTTCCTGAAATAATAAACATAGAAACTTGAAATTGGAAAAGGTTCGCCTCTCGGAAAATAATGGGGTTAAAAGGAATAAAAAAGTGTACATTATATAAATATTTATTATATTTATATAATGGCCCCATAAACTTAAAATTTGGAATGTAAAATCCTTCGGTGAAAAAAGAGATTGGGAAAAGTTTTTTTTGGAAATTCCGTTTCTTAACGGGGATAAAAAGTACTTTTAATATTTGCTGAAACAATGATCCTAGATAATTGAAATATGGATTGTAGGATCCTTCGGTGAAGAAAAAACATTCTGAAAGAGGTACTTTTTTTTTAAATTCCGTTTCTAATGGGGTTAATAAAGTGTACTTTTGGTACTTTTTCTGTACCTATAATAATGACCTTAGAAGATGGAGATGGAATTGGAAATGAAATGGAGTAGAACGGGGAACAATATGGAATAGAGCAGGGAACAATATGAAATGATATTAAATTTTTGGTGTTTAGCTTTTTTTTACTCCATATTTTTTTTTTATTCCAATTTCTTTTTTCACTGAAATATTTATTCACTCAAAATCCAAAATCCCGACATAAGGGCTCGAAAATTGTCATTATATTTTTCCCCCGGAACGAACATGATAACGTACCAGCAAAGTTATTAAAATTTTATTGTTTATATTATTCATTGAAATATTTTTTTATGGAAGACTTAAACGTCGACAAGTAAAAAAAAGAAAGACTACGTAGGGGAATTTTTTGAAAATCTATAGAGTAATCCTGATCCTTCTATTATCCGGTATTCAATACAACCGGTAATGAAGTACCGGGATTGTAAGCTAGTAAATTATATAAAGTAGATTTTTGTGTTTCATTTCCTTCTGCGTTGATCCAATTTTTTTACTTAAATTGCCTTAAATTTTTTAAAGAACTAATTGTAAGTGGCGTCTTTGCGGCTAACTTCTTGCTGGCAAAACACTAAACTGATGAATAAACCTGACAATGTTTGCAATGTTTGGCTGGCGCAAATCCTCTTCCAAACCCTCCAGAGTGGGTGCCGGCTGGGCAACAAGCACTACAGACATATCCTGAATGTAGCAGGATGGTGCTTGGCAGAGGTCAGGGTACACGTTTCTGGTATCAGTGTCGTCCTAGTGACACAGTATCGGAGAAATGTATCCTGACTATAGGAATCGGGGTAATTCTTTAGTGGCCAGTCGAAATTCTTGTCGGGGGACAAACATGTTCATCTGTTGAATATGCCGTATCTTCAAGAAGGACGGTAGTGTACTTACAACCCCTCCTTGTTTGTCAAGGATGGGTCGGCCTCTGCCTAAGTTTTTAGTATGGTTTACTCTATGCTAAACTCCTAGGAAATGTAAGTAGGCGGAGAAATGGTTAACTCTCTTAAAACAGAAACCCCTAATCTACGGTGGAACAGCATATGCCAAGAGATGCGTTGCTAAGAGGGTGCTTAGTAGTGAATATGCGAACTCTGGAAGGAGGCGAAATCCAGTTTAATACAGCCTTCCCATGGTAAGGGGCTCTACCATGGGTGACCTTTATACTTCCCCTTATATTGAAAAAAATATTTATGGATACAACAAACAACAAAAAAATTTTAATCGATGCAGCTGCATCCTCTGTCGGAAATGCCACTGGGCTGTCCGACAATACACAAAATATTATGGGCGCTATAGAGCACCATTTAATGGATGACCTAACTGCAACAGTGCAAACCCAAGGTCATCCACAAAATAGTGATATTGAAGTACCACTTACATGCACTGATTCTAACCCAAGTGATGCAATTGTGCGCACAGGTAAGGATCAACAAAGGCAGATCGAAGACGTGTCGCAGGAACTTGAATCTGCGAATTCTGAAACCGACACGGAGACCATAGAATCCGATCTTAAAAGTATATGCTCCGACAGATCAGGAGCTACAATCATAGGCAGCAGCCTTGACAAACTGGGAGTACAAACGGGCACGCCATTTGTTAAATTTAACTCTGCCGAAAGACGACTTTTTAAGAAAGCCTTAGCCGAAGGGCAAACACGGGAGCAGGCTTTAGTGATTGCCAAAGCTCCACCACAAAAAAGAGCCACTAATAAACGTGGGTTGTCCGATGAAAAGGTAGTCTCAATGGAGAAGAAAACTAAATCCAACGCCAACTCATCATACGTCGCTTTACCCCAGTCAACCAAACCATCTTTTAGCCAAGTTGTTGGCACAGTTAAAGTTGGCTTCGTTACAGACGACACGTCGAAGAATCCACTGACAAGTGAACAGATAGCTGTCTTGCAGGAAGCGATTATCGACGTAACGATAGCTCTTGGTGAAGAGGTCCAGCCCCAATATGATGGCTGCTTTCCGAGAACGGGATGGCTTATGGTCGTATGCGCAAACCGGAAAACTGCGGATTTTCTCATTGGGAATGTCGAGGCTGTGAGGACCGCTTGTGGGTTCAGCGTGGCGATTGTGGAGGAATCTTGTTTCCCACGCTCGCACTACGTTAGAGGCTACTTCCCTCACAGCGTGGATTTTTCAAATGAGAAGGTTCTTGCAACGATAGCAGTTCAAAACGGCATTAGGGCCAAAGACTGGAAGGTGGTGAAGAGGGCCAATGAGGGTCAACTTCTCCAACTTCTTTTCGCGGTCGATGACCTGTCTTGGACTAAGCTATGTGAGCTAAATGGTAAAATTGCATACCGGTACGGTCGAGTCAAATTGATGTTGAAGGATGTCAACCGTGATTCCGTACCACAGAAAAAACCAGCAATCGGCAAGATTACAAAGCCAAACGTTGTTAACGCAGAAGATGGCGGCAAAGCAGTAGTTGCTCCAATGGACGAGAGTCCTTCCACCAGTCGTGCTGCTCAACAAAAATCAACAACTTCTACGCTACCACCGGTAGAAGCTAAAAAGCTCCAAAAGGAACGCCCCCCACAGAACAACCATAAACAAAAGGGGCCACGGAGAGCGCGGTTACAAAAGTTAGCGGCAATCTCCAAATCCGATTTTCCAGGATGATGAGCACCCTTAAGGTGCTGCAGGCGAACTTGCACCACGCTAAAGGAGCGTCGGCTACATTGTGCAAGACCTTCGCCTGCGAACAGATAGCCATGGCTCTACTCCAGGAACCATGGGCTGTCAAGGGTAAGATAATGGGCCTTCAACATGAATCAGGTAAATTGATTTATCATCGTAGCGATTGTATCGATGTTCCGCCAAGAACGGCGATCTTAATAGATAAACACATTAATTTTCTCCCTATTCCAGAATTCATCCAGAGGGATTTGGTGTCGGCCATTATTGAGGTTCCAACGGAGAAGGGAACGAGAGAAGTAGTCTGTGCCTCAGCATACTTTGCAGGTGAGGGACCGATACCTCCGGTGGAGGTCACAAAGCTGGTAAGTTACTGTCAGAAAAACAACTTTCAGTTTATAATTGGGTGTGATGCCAATGCACATCATACCATATGGGGGAGTAGCAACATAAATGATAGAGGTAGGGATCTTCTTGATTATTTAGGTTTTAATCAGATAGATATTTTGAACAAGGGATCCAAACCTACTTTTATTAATGTTATTAGGGAGGAGGTATTAGATCTCACTCTAGCTAGTCCATTCATATCCACTTATGTAAACAATTGGAGGGTGTCAGATGAAGTCTCAATGTCTGATCATCAGCACATTCGATTTGACATTCCTGGCAATCTGTCACTCACTCAAGAGTTTATATCGAGAAAAAATACTAACTGGATTTCTTATAGGGAATCTATCGCTTCTAAAGCTGACCTGCTGATCACCGATATTGGTTCCATAGGGGACCTAGAAGTGGCAGCAGGACAGCTTGATCAAGTGATTAAATCCTCGTATCATGAAAGCAGCACAATACGTCAACAAAAGGTACGACGTAAGGTCCCATGGTGGAGTGGTGCTCTCGATGATATGCGGAAGAAAGTTAGAAAACTTTTTAATGAGGCCAAACGTACTGGGAACTGGGATACTTATAGAAGTTCACTGACTGAGTACAACAAGGAAATTAGAAGATCCAAAAGGGCATCTTGGAGGAAATTCTGTGAAAGCATAGAAGATACTCCTACAGTCGCAAGACTACATAAAACGTTAGTGAAATCCTCTACCAACGAGATGGGTCTCTTAAGGGGAAATAACGGTATCTATACCAAGGACCGAAAGGAGACTTTGGAGTTGTTATTACAAATTCACTTTCCTGATTCGATCATTTGTGATCCTTCAGGAAATAATATTATATACGACCCCATAAGATTTTGTAGGAGAACATCTAATCTTTCAGGCGTCATCTTCGAACCGGATAAGGTTAGATGGGCCATTAAGTCCTTTGATCCGTTTAAGTCCCCTGGGGGGGACGAAATCTTCCCCGCTCTTTTGCAGAATGGGTTAGACTTTCTTTTGGATACATTAGTATCTGTTTTTAGATCTAGCTTTATATTTGGACACATCCCTTCTCTTTGGAGGAAGGTAAATGTTGTATTTATACCTAAGGCTGGAAATAGACCGGCTGAATTGCCAAAATCGTATAGACCCATAAGTCTTACATCCTTCCTACTGAAGACTATGGAAAGATTACTGGATCTTCACTTAAGATCTACGTACTTGGACCAATATCCTTTACACAGGAATCAGTATGCATATGCAAAAGGCAAATCTACTGATTCGGCTTTACATCATCTGGTGACAGTTATAGAAAAAGCCCATAAGGACAAGGAAATAGCTCTTTGTGCCTTTTTGGATATTGAGGGAGCCTTTGATAATACTGGTTATGACTCCATTGAATCTGCACTTCGGTGTAGAGGTGTAGATCAGGGTACATGTAGATGGATTAAGAACATGCTAGAGAGCAGGGAAATAACCGCATCTATGGGTTGCACTCGAGTCACAGTGAATGCCGTTAAAGGCTGTCCTCAGGGCGGCGTCCTATCTCCACTACTATGGTCCCTGGTGATAGATGACTTGCTTCAGAGGCTAGATAATATGGGTTATCAAGCAATCGGTTACGCGGACGATTTAGTAGTTATAGTAACTGGTAAATTCGACAATATCATCTCGGATATTATGTGCAACGCTCTACGTTTGATAATGGGCTGGTGCACTGAACAGGGTCTTTCCATTAACCCTAACAAGACTATTATAGTCCCGTTTACTAGGAGAAGAAATCTCAATTTAGGTATAATTTCCGTAGGGAATACTGTTATCCAACTCTCTAAGGAGGTTAAATATTTAGGAGTTATCTTAGATACGAAACTTACTTGGAATTCACATTTAGACGGCACTATCAAAAAGGCTATTGCGGCATTATGGGCAGCGAATAGGATTGTTGGTAGGACCTGGGGATTGAGCCCCAAAATGGTCATGTGGATCTACAAGATGATTGTAAGACCGATCATGACGTACGCTGCAATAGTATGGTGGCCGAAGACTATGCAGAGGGATGCCACCGTAAGGCTAGGCAAGGTACAGCGTCTGGCTTGTACTCTAATCACGGGTGCTATGAAAACCTGCCCAACTTTGGCCCAAGAAGCCATTTTGGGTCTCACACCTCTCGACATCTTTATTAGATCTACGGCAGCTATGGCTGCGCGTAGAATGAATATCGATTACTCTGACCCTCGCAACTCGAACGGCCACTCCAATATTCTTTCTTCAATAGGAATTAGGGAAAATCTAGATATGCCGACGGATAGAATAAACACTGTGCTTCGCTTTGGAAGGAAATTTGAGATCGTGATACCGAGTAGACCAGAGTGGGATGAAGGTGGTCCATATGTGGATACTAGAAGCCTAAACTGGTATACTGACGGATCCAAAATGTCCTCTGGAGTTGGCGCTGGTGTCTACGGTCCTAACACGCGGATCTCCGAACCAATGGGTAGGTGGCCTACAGTTTTTCAGGCTGAAATTCAGGCTATTGCAATATGCGCTAGAGTTAATATTGCAAAGGGTATGAAGGGTACTCATATTTCAATCTTCTCTGATAGCCAGGCAGCACTTCAGGCGTTGTCTTCTTGGGAATTTAAATCCAAATTGACACTGGAATGTTTTGATACCCTTCAACAGCTGGCCGGGAGAAACAAAATTACTCTATTTTGGATCCCTGGTCATAGAGGTTTTGAGGGTAATGAGATAGCGGATGAGCTTGCTAGAAATGCCTCCGCTACTCCTATGACCGGACCCGAACCCTATTGTGGGGTAAACTGGTCCACCTTCTCGAACATGATTAAGGGTTTGGAAAGAACCGACTTCTTAAACTTGTGGGAAAATTCAGGAGGTCTACGCCAATCCAAAGCACTAATCGCGCCATTATCATATGGAAGTATACTTAATCACACCAAAGGTGACATTAGGTTACTGACAGGTTTTCTCACCGGGCATTATAAGGTAAATTATCACTTGCATAATTTAAACCTTTGTGCATCGTCTTTGTGTCGACTTTGTCTTGAGGAAGTAGAAACAACGCAACACATATTATGTGAGTGCGTCGCAATATGTAGGATCAGAAAACGGTTTTTAGACAAAGAATTGCTTAATTCTGCGGATATAAAGCTAGCTTCTCCATCCTCTGTTATAATGTTCATTAGGAACATTGAACAGAGTTTGAATTAGATTAATGGATCTTGGCACAAAAGACCCATAAGGGTCGCAGTGCCGGCCGTTAGGGCTAGATCACCCCTTGAATAATAAAAATAAAAATGTTTGCAAAATTTATTTTCATTAAGTTGTAATTATCTTATGATTGTTATAATCATATTATGTTCAAATTTTTGGTGTGTCGAGAATATAATTAACTATAACATACTTTTGGATGTAGCAATTATTTTATCATGATTGAAGCGACTATTAAATGTCTAAAACAACCATATAAATGTTTAAATACAATTTTAAAAACAATAACTTGATTGCTGCAATCATAACTGGGTTTAGAGATCATAGTATAGTTGTCGTGATCATGTTGCAACCATATTTTTTCTCTGCGTGTAGAGACCATTATCTAGGTAATAACGTCAAATAATAACAATAATCAAAAGACTGAAAGAAGTCCTTAAAAAAAATACTTTTCGGCAACTTGTTAAAAAATTACTAGTTTTTTATGAATCACTTGAATAAGGAATTTTTTAATACAGACCAAGTAGCACCTGAATCCAATTTGTTATGGATAGCAATTCCTTAAACAATAAAAACAAAACAGTTTTGTTTCGAATTTCAATAAAAATGAGACTCACAACAGCTCTTATATCTTCCGAAAAGAAAAAAGTACTGTATTTAAAGTCCAAAGTGTTAAAGGCCGTTGAAATCGCGAAAATAATAGAGAGGGGCAAACCTATTGAAGGCAATTATTTAAATAACATTAAGAACTATGGAAGAAACACGAATGGGCAAACTAAAATGGCAAGAACAGAACGAAATCGACAAAAATTTTAAGAATCCCCTCGAATTCCATGTTGACAGGTTGCAAAATTATCAAAGAAAGTGGTGATTTAATGGGTATTTTGACAGTCTATCACGACTAAAAATTAAATGAGTTCATAGTCTATTGCAAATTGCAAAAAAAAAGCCACCCCTTAGTTCCAAACTTAAGAAGCATCGATGATAACGTAAGGAACAGTAATGATGCCACAGTAGAATAGCGCACCCCATACTATAACAACACCTTCTATGATCTGTCTGCTATGCAAAAACGGTTTTTATTGTCTCAAATCACCGAAAACCATTGTATCCGTCCAATGCAACGGTATTATTTTTTTTTTTTCGTCGGAATAAATTACTTTGAAAAATTTCTCAGACCGTGTCATTGTATTCCTGCAGAGATTAAGGCGCTGCTTACTACGTTTGACATTCAGCGATTAGTTTTTGCATAATTTTCGACGAGCTTTGAACTCACTTGACTTTTAAACGCGACGGACTGTACAAATACTCGCATTAACGCCACTTAATTTGAGAATTTTGAAAGATGTCGGCATAGAATTTGGGGGAATTTTTAAAATTTTTGTCGATCTCGTTCAGTTGTTGCCATTTGAGTTCGCCCATTCATGTTCTTTCCATAGTTCTGAATGTTATTTAGATAATTGCATACAGCAGTTTTTTACCTCTCTTTGAACTTCAAAGTCAGTACTTTTTCCTTTTCGGAAGAGCTAAGAGATTTGGGAGTCCCATTTTTATTGAAATTCAAAACAAAACTGTTTTGTTTTTGTTGTTTGAGGGATTGCTATTCATTACAAATTGGATTCAGGTCCTACTTGGTCTGTATTACAAAATTCCTTATTCAAGTGATTCATAAAAAACTGGTAATTTTTTAACAAGTTGCCGAAAAATAATCTTTTAAAGGACTTCTTTCAGTCTTTTGATTATTGTTATTATCTGATATTATTAGCTAGATAATGGTCTCTATCAGTGCATTTTTTTTATAATTTTCCGCTTATTCTTTACAAAGATATATTCGATTAAAAAGTGAAAAACTCGATTCCTTATTGATGTGATTCGCAGTGTATTTTCGAACTAAAACCAGATATCGGTTTGTTATTTTTTTTGAAAAAAAATCAGAAATCTATATTTTTTTTTTTTTTTTTTTAAAAGAAACAACACTCAGGCAATGCTGCCTATCAATTACTAATGTAACCGTGATGTTTCTCTCGGAAAGGGGATAGAAGAGAGATGAAAGAATTGAAAGATAGAAGGGCTTCAATATGGCAACACTGTAATTGCGCGTGTTAATAATTTTGAGAACAGTTGTTGCATCGCCATCTGTTATTGATCTGGCGAATTATTTTTGAAGCTGTGTTTAATAGCCATTATTTTATTATTTTACTTCGTTGACGTTTTAGTGCTATTTATCAACGAAGGAGGGTGCCGCGATAAATATTAGTTATAAATAGAAACTAATAAATATCTGAACAAATGTTGTTTTGCCTGAGCCGGGAATCGAACCCAGGCTTGCTGGCTAGTAGTCCAACGCGCTAACCACTAAGCCACAGCACCCACAAATATATATAGTTTTCAAATGAAATTAGTTTAAAATAAATTGGAATAAATGCGGCTTTGCCATTAGCAAAAAACTGGAGCCGGATCGGTAAAATTTTTAAATTACACATTTTAAAATGGTTCTATCTCGGAAAGTATAAGAGATAACCACACCCTCTAAAGAGGTTTTTAGGCCGCTACTAGCACATTATCCGCATATATTTTTTTAAGAAATACGATAACAAACAAAAAAAAAATGGCAATTGTTTTAAGTGTTCGTATACAAAAGGCCCCCGTTCAACGGCTGGACTCCAACTTCCAAACTTAAGCTCGAAAATACGTTAGCTATAACCACTAAAAATTTCATGGCTCTCGGTCCAGTACTTACTGAATGGCTGAATTATTTCCAAAAAATTAGCAATTTATTCAACTTTGTGATGTTACGTCGTTTTGTTTTACAAAACACGATTCTACGAAAAACGTAACCCACATATCTCAAAAAATATTTACAAAAACGACTTTTTTTATTTCAGAAATGGATTTATCGCTGTTTTTTAAGCTAACACTTCACAAAAGTCTTTTATACTGCAAATATTTTTCATTTAATAACGTTTTTTGCTTCTCCTGTAAAATTCTAAAAAGTGTTGTTACGTTGTTTTGCATTTGTGGTGACGATATACCCTCTATCACTAGAGTGGTGGGTATAAAAAGAAACAAGACGTGGGGGGGGGGGGCAATAATTATTACCGTAAAATCCTTATATGGACTCTAATGATCATTAAAGAAAAAAAATACCAAATCAGGCCAGTCGTTCTCCGATTTTAGATGTATTAAAAAGAGGGAGTGGAGAATTTTTCTATTCGTAAAAACCTTAGTTGTACTATCACGAACGTCAACAAATACTACTAATAGCTAAATTGGCCCTGACGTTCTTCTATTTTAGATATATCGAAATAAAAGTGGACGTGAAAAAAATGTATTTCCGTTTAAACCTAAGTTGGACTATGACGAACATTAAAAAAAAAAAAATAAAGTCAAATCGATCCAGCCGTTCTCTGATTTTAGATAACTCGAAAAAGGAGGCGGAACAGTTTTAAAATACATTTGGACAGTTTTGAAATTCATTTGGACAATTCTATAATTCGTTTGGACAATTTTAAAATATATTTGGACAATTTTAAAGTCATTTGGACAATTATTAAGTCATTTGGACAATTTTTAAGTAAATTTGGACAGTTTTAAAATACATTTGGACAATTTTAAATTTTGGACAATTTTAAAATATATATGGACAGTTTATAAAAACATTTGGACAGTTTTGAAATACATTTGGAAAATTCTACAATTCATTTGGACAATTGAGAAATATATTTGTACAATTTTAAAATTCATTTGGACAATTTTAAAATACATTTGAAAAATTTTTAAAATACATTTGGAAAATTTTTAAACACAATTGGAAAATTTTCTTATACATTTGAAAATATTTAAACTACTGCATTGCGAAAATTTAAAAATACATTTGGATAACTTTAATATAATTTGTACAATTTTAAAATACATATAAAAAATTTTAAATTGCATTTGAACAATTTTAAATTATATTTGGACAATTTTAAAATAAATTTGGATAATTTTAAAATATTTTTGTCAATTTTAAAGTACATTCGAACAATTTTAAAATTCATTTAGACACTTTTAAAATTTATTTGAACAATTTTAAAATCATTTGGACAAATTTAAAATATTTTGGACGATTTTAAGAAACATTTGGACAGTTTTGAAATTCATTTCGACAATTTTAAAATATATCTAGACAATTTTAAAATACATTTGGACAATTTTAAAATACATTTGGAAAATTTAAAGTTACAGTTGGATAATTTTAAAATACATTTCGACAATTTTAAAATACATATTAAAAATTTGTAATTGTTTTTGGACAATTTTAAAATACATTTGGACAATTTTAAAATATATTTGTACAATTTGGACAAATTTTAAATTTATTTGGGTACTTTCTAAATATATTTCGACAATTTTAAAATACATTTGGACATTTTTAAAATACATTTGGAAAATTTTAAACTGCTTTTGGACAATTGTAAAATTTGGATAATTTTAAAATGCATTTGGAAAATTTTAAAATACAATTGGAAATGGCGTTTAATAGATGTTAAATTGTATTGGTTGCCTGTGTCTGTGTAATGTGTTTTTGTATGTGTGTCTGTCTTCATGCCTGTGTAGAAAATTGTTAACCATCTCTAATGTATTGCATGAAATATGACACTTAACTATAAACCAAACAAATACTCGGAACACTGGTAAACTGGCTAAAAACTCCCTTAAGGTATATGATTACTACTACCACTACAACGACTATGAGTTTACGAGTAGTACTACTTCTTATAATGGTTTTCTTGTCTAAGGTTAAACTTGAATAAAGCAATAACAAAATAATGATTTAAAAGGGATGGTTTGCTCTTTTAAATAAGTAGATGTGGATTTGAATAATTTAATGGATGTAAAGAATTTTTTTCCTCAGAATCTAAGAATTTTTCTTTATAAAAATTTTTCCTACAATCTGATAGTTTTTTAAGGGCAACGTGTCTCAAAATGTATAGACTGGTTCCATTTTAAATAGCATAGGCAATCAGCCGATGGTGGTTCAATTTATCCAAAAATTAATATATCCATTCTTCTGATTTTTATTGAATTTCGGTTTTTGTTATTTAGTCGAAATTGTGAATGGTTCGCGTTTTATCGCTGTTCAAAGTTGGTATTTTGCAACAATTTTATGAAAAATACATAATGTTTAAATGATCGTATCTTTGGAACGCATCATCCGATTGTCACGAAATAAAGAGCAAAATAATGGTTATGTCCTGGTCTTAAAATAGAATTTTGAAAAAGGATAGGATGCTTTGCAAAAAGGATATTGAAATTAAAAAAATGTCCTTAATTTGCAAATATCTCAAAATGCGTATCTTTAATTTTCCTATATTTTTTTGCACATATAGCCCTAAATATACTTAACAACATATGCAAATCCCAAATTGGGATGGTAAGCGGTTTAATTGTAAACGCGGTTTCATGAAACGCCTTATTGATTTTTGTTAATAACTCTCGTTTACAAATGAAAAACAATTTCTGCGCACTAACCGCGAATAATTTTTTTATATGTATTTTTGATCGCTAAACTCAAAAATTTCATCAAAAGAACATTTCGCGAATAACTTTTTGTTTAATGAATTTTTTAGCGTTTTTTGGAGGTATTTTGACTATTTTTCTTATATCTTAAGTTCTGTTTATCTGATCTTCTCGCAATAAAAACCAAACTAAAGATTATCAAATTTCCAACAAATCCTACATTCATCATTTTTTCATAAGTTCATAGCTTTACGCGCAAATAATTTTTTTAGCGTTATTTGGAGGTATTTTGACTATTTTTCTTATATCTTGAGTTCCGTTTATCTGATCTTTTCGCAATAAGAACCAAATTAAAGACAATCAAATTTCCAACAAATTCTTCATCCATTATTTTTATATCAGTTCATAACTTTACGCGCAATTTTCAAATGTTTTTGAAATTTTTAAAAAATGAGCTTTGTTAATAAAAAATAGTTTTTCCTTGTTTGCCTATTGCGCGTAAAGTTATGAACTGATATAAAAATAACGAATGAAGGATTTGTTGGAAATTTGATTGTCTTTAATTTGGTTCTTATTGCGAAAAGATCAGATGAACGGAACTCAAGATATAAGAAAAATAGTCAAAATACCTCCAAATAACGCTAAAAAAATTATTTGCGCGTAAAGCTATGAACTTATGAAAAAATGATGAATGTAGGATTTGTTGGAAATTTGATTGTCTTTAATTTGGTTTTTATTGCGAGAGAATCAGATAAACAGAACTTAAGATATAAGAAAAATAGTCAAAATACCTCCAAAAAACGCTAAAAAATTCATTAAACAAAAAGTTATTCGCGAAATGTTCTTTTGATGAAATTTTTGAGTTTAGCGATCAAAAATACATATAAAAAAATTATTCGCGGTTAGTGCGCAGAAATTGTTTTTCATTTGTAAACGAGAGTTATTAACAAAAATCAATAAGGCGTTTCATGAAACCGCGTTTACAATTAAACCGCTTACCATCCCAATTTGGGATTTGCATATGTTGTTAAGTATATTTAGGGCTATATGTGCAAAAAAATATAGGAAAATTAAAGATACGCATTTTGAGATATTTGCAAATTAAGGACATTTTTTTAATTTCAATATCCTTTTTGCAAAGCATCCTATCCTTTTTCAAAATTCTATTTTAAGACCAGGACATAACCATTATTTTGCGCATTATTTCGTGACAATCGGATGATGCGTTCCAAAGATACGATCATTTAAACATCATGTATTTTTCATTAAATTGTTGCAAAATACCAACTTTGAACAGCGATAAAACGCGAACCATTCACAATTTTGACTAAATAACAAAAACCGAAATTCGACACAGATCTCGAGAATTGATATGCCAATTTTTATGCAAATTAAAATAGGTAAGGTCGAAAAAGTGTTTTTTTTGTTTTCAAAAATTTTGGAATCCTTCTATAGGTAAAATTTTCGGATGTGAAAGTTTTTTCATATAGAAAATTTCAGATTCTAAGACATTTTCCGATAGGTTCTGAGAAATTTTTCTCAGAAAACAATATATTTTAGTAATTTTTTCTAAAGAAAAATTTTCAGATTCTAATATATGGGGGTTTTCGTGTCAACTGACACAACTTTTGAAACCGATGTCTTCCGATGAAATTTGCACCAAGGTTAGTCCTATTGGATAGTAGTTCAGACACAATTTTTCAACGAGATCGGTCAAGGACTCTCTGAGTTAGAGGGGGTCGAAATTTGACATTTTGGCAAAAGAGGTGTTTATTCTCATCCATGTTACTTCTTACCTATTGTTTTTAGCAAAATGTGTCCCAAAAAGTTTAGATAGCTATTTCTTCAGTCTTTCGAAAAAAAATTATAAAAAAAATAAATTTTGATTATTTTTCTTAAAAATTAAAAACTTTTTTGACCTTTTCCTCAAATTGGGCCCATTTTTATTTTTTATTTTTTGATTCAAAAGAAAGCTTAGGTGATTTCCTTTAAGAGCTATGGGGTCGCTTAGTGGGACGCGAGTGGGATATCTATGAAATTTTTTTTTTAACTTTGGAACACAAAAAACGGTTCTTCAGTTTGCACTATTAGGCGTGGGATAGCTCACCAGTCTTCGATTTCGATCCGGGACACCCTCTAATTTTGATAGGTTCAAAAAAGAAGGCACGAGCCAAAAATAAGGACGGTGGGGTGGGGTCATATGGCTTCTCATCGGTGTCAAAATTGGGCGTAAAGATGTTAAAATACACAAAAAGCCCCACAACTGCCCTAGAACTGCCCATCAGCGACGTATCCAGGAATTTGAAAAAGGGGGGGGGCACAACTTACAACATTTTTTTCATCGCATTTTTATAAATATTTATCTAGGACTCCCCCAATCACGATTTTATCTTTATTAATGTAAAAAAATGTCTTGGAATACAGAATTTTGTTTAATAAAATGTCTAGAAATCTCTAAATCTTTTTACGGGAAAAGTGTTTGAATCTACAAACTTTCATTTGAAAAACTAAATATTTGATGAAAATAATGTCTGACAAATTATCAGATTCAGAGATTTTTTTAGACACGGTTCTTGGAAACAATATGTTACCCAAAAGTGTCAGCATAAGTAATTTTACATTGGAATTGGTATTTGCGATATATATCAAACTCTTCGATTAACCACTTTTTGCAAAAATTCATTGAATTGCAAAAAATTAGAAAAGATATTTCCAAAATCGAAATATTTGAACTAAATAAATGTTCCCTTCTTATTCCAAATCATCTTACCAAAGTTTTCAAGCGTATAGCATTTTTTCCGATATGCGATATATCGAACGCGCATTTTTTTTGATCTACTGCTATGTATTCGTAAGTTAGCGCGTCCCATTTTCGAAACATTCAAGTTTGAAGATTTAAAAAAATGCTACAAAAAGTGTCTTAGAATCTTATAGTTTGAAAATTGTGTGTAGAAATTTATTTTTATGATCCTGATCCTTAATTTTTATTAGAAAAAAACAATTTTATGTGTTTTTAAACATATTTTACTGATATTTCGATTGAAATGACTATGTTTCTTTTTTACAATTTTTTTGTTTAACATTTTTTATTAAATTTTAAAATTTTTCAAATCGAAATGGGGGGCACGTGCCCCCTGTGCCCACCCCCTATATACGTCCATGCTGCCCATGGAGGGGTGCAATGTGATACCGACCTCCATTAATTTTCTGCCCCCAATATTTTTCTTGAATATACCTAACCCTTATGTCCAATTCCTAAGGGGGCTCCAATACAAAATGACATTTTTCTAAAATTTGCTCCTACCGCTCTTACTGTCCATAGGGTGCCCCTAGAGAAGTAAAATGTATGACCGACCCCAAATATTTTTTCAACTCCAATATTTTCTCAGAATACACCTTCCCTTTATTTTAAAATCTTAAGGGGGTCCCCATACATTTATTTTTTTATTTTTTTAATAGTTTTTAAAAATACATGTTTTTATAATGTATGGAAGCCCCTTAGAGAGTGGAGATAGGGTGTTATAATGTTCAGACAAAATGTTGGTAACTAAAAAATAATGGGGGTTGGTCGTAATTTTTGCCTCTCTAGGAGGCACGGTAGGGGCGGTAGGAGCTGGTTAAATAAAACAAATTTATAAAAAATAAATGAAATGTATGGGGACCACCTTAAGGTTGTTGGTATGTTTGCAAAAAATTTTGGAATTAATAAAATAATGGAGGTCGGCCATACATTTGGCCCCACTACGGGCACTTTAGGGTAAGTTAGAATGGTAGGATAAAATTTTGTAAAAATGTTTTGTATGGGAGCCCCCTTAGGAAGTGGAAATAGGGGTAAGGTATGTTTAAGAAAAATGTTGGGGGCAGAAAATTATTAGAGGTCGGTCTCACATTGCACTCCTCCAGGGGTGTTTCTAGGGGAGTTTTGGGGCTTTTTGAGGATTTTTACCTCTTGACGCCCAACTTTGACCCCGATGAGGGGCCATATATCGGTTTCAAAAGTTGTGTCAGTTGACACGAAAACCCCCATATGTATATTCCCATATAAAAATTTAAAAATCTACGACACTTTTATGATTCTAATTTTGGCACTTGTAAAAAAACACTAGTATAGTAACTCAAAAAGATCAATTGTAATTGGAAATAGAACAATTGTAGAAAAAATAAAATTATTAGTTTCTAAAAAGTTTTCCAAAAGAAAAAGTCTCGTACTCT
Organism: Pegoplata infirma; assembly: GCA_963921195.1. Lineage (NCBI taxonomy): Eukaryota > Metazoa > Arthropoda > Insecta > Diptera > Anthomyiidae > Pegoplata > Pegoplata infirma. Next base: position 65,975,046 of record OY992540.1, on the reverse strand, counting down.
GTAACATTGTTAAAATTAGACATTTCTAGATAAAATCTTAAACCAATCACTTTATCTCTAACTCGTATGGATCGATATAATTGCTGGTTAGAAAACCTTCCCCTGTCTGTAAGTCAACATCAACTGCTACTACCACACAAAAAGAAGAAGAAAAACATGCCAATGTTTTGCAAATAAAAATGATTTATGTTTATGAAACAAACAAAAAAAAAATTTGCAGATGGAAAAAAATCAACACTCCCCTTTATTAAATAACCAAAACGAAGCAAAGCACAAAAACAGCAAAAAAAAACAGGAATACAGGAACAACTGTCAGTTAGTACAAGAAAAAAAAAATTGAAATTTCCAGAAAACATTATGCCATAATTTTCTTTTACTGAGATTTTTTTAAGGTAAAAAAAAATAAACAAATGTTTTTTTAAAAGAGTGCTAAAATATCAATAACAAAAAACAGCAATATGTTTTTTTCACAACTGCAAAAAAAATGTTATGAATTTTTTAGTAGCTGATTATAAGAGTTAGAATATAAACTAAAACAATACAGATGTTTACAAAAAAATCCATAAAATTTATTAAACATTGAAATCTAGGTAAATAGAATTTTAAAAAATTTTAATGTTGAAAAATTTATAGCATTTCAAGTTCAAATTAATTTTAATGAGCTGTATAAAAATTATAATATTTTGCTAAAAAATATTAGTAAAAACAACAGACATATGGACAGACAGACATCTTAAGATCATCTTTACACACATCTTTAGATCATCTTTAAATCATCTGGGGATCAATAAATAATGGAATCTGTTTTTTTTTTTAGTTTCGAATTTTCATTTTAAGTGAAAGTTTTAAAAACCAAATCTTTCTGTATCTCTTCATCTACTCATAGTCAAATTTATTTAACTAAATTCAATATTTTAAATAAATTCAAATATAATTCCTTTATGGTATTTTTTCTTGATTCACCTGCAGTATGGTAAATATTAGCAAAAGTAGTTCAAGTTCTTCATCTGCATAAATTCAAACAAATTCAAAAGCATCAAATGTAGCATCATTAGTTTGTTATGTTGTACAATGTACCTGGTACATCATAATATCGACCATAAACAAAACAAAAAGGTAAAATAAATTCATTTATGCAAAACAAAATCATTTCAGGTTATTGATAAGACTAATAATATAATTGATTGATTTTTAATAATGCATATTTTAAAATAAATACATAAAACTGAGATGCAACTATGATATATGAAGTAAGAAAATGGGGTCAAAATACTTAAAGAGAGAAATAATATAAAATTTTAAAATGTTTTTAGATAAATAATTTTTATTAAAAAATTTCATAAACCACTATTCAAAACAAAAATTAATGCACAAGAAATCACTAAATTTTTCATAATATTTAGTAAATGCAATCAAACGAAATTATAACAGCTTTCAAGAAACTATTATCTAAGTTGTTTTAAATTGATTGGTTTGATCATTTTGCAAAACTTACGTGTTTCGGAATTTGTCAAATTCCATTGTCAATAGTATTTAGTAAGTTGACATTATAAATATTTTTTTGAATTTTTTGTCTACAAAAAAATAACCTACTTGTATAGGTAAAAACTAATGATATTTCATTAAAAAATACCAACAATTAAAAAAAAAAAAATACTTACACAAATCATTAAAAATTTAAAGAATAATCAGTAGTTTTTACTAACAGAACAAAAATAAATGACTTTAAAAACTAAATGTTAATGAAAGTCTTTATTTTTAGTGTGTTATTTATAAAAACTGAATATCAGACAAATGTTTTTTTTTTTTAAAAACGACTAAACGTAAAACTTTTTAAATAAACTACAAACAGTTAATGACATAATTTTTTGAGTGTAGTTCATTCTATGTCAATTCGGACACATTGAAAACTTTGTTTTAGAGTTTTCCAATTTGTTTACAGTTAGTACTAGAGGGTCACCAGTGAGACCGACCCCCATTGTTTTAAGAAACAAAATACTTTTTTAAGAAATAATAGTACTTCTTTAGAAAAAATAGTACCTAAAAAAAAACTTTTGCTTTAAAAAAGTAATACTTTTTTAGAAACAGAAGAACTTTCTTAGAAAAAATAGTACTTTTTAAAAAAATAGTACTTTTTTTAGGAAAAATAGAAAAAAGTACTTTTTTGGAAAAAAGTAGCAATTTTTTGGTAAAATTGTACTTTTTTAGAGAAGTACTATATTACCTTTAAGTAGGGTTGCCAGATACTAAAAGTGATATAACTGGAAAATGGAAAAAATTCACCTGGATTTTAAAAATATAACTGGATTTTTTTAATAACTTAAAACAAATCTCCCGATTTTCAAAAGTAAGATATTTTATATTTCCACTACATATTCGACCATCTCGGAATGTTGATGTTTATGGTCTAAGATTGTTAGCGTAGATTTTTCTTTTCAAATAACTCTACAAAAATATGTCCGAAATGGTCAAATCGGGAAATCTGGTGGCCAGTTAAAATTTCCTGGACGTGCGATATCAATAGCTGGCCCTTATCTGCATGTTTATTTGAAAAGCAAAATGTTCAACAAACAATCCGCAGATCTCCAGGAAAACATTCATGCTGAAATCAACACTAGACTGCGAGAAGCTTGAAAAAGTAATAAAAAAAGTAGTGGAAATGCAGCAATAAATGTTAAATATATTAAATAAAAAAAAATATTGTTAAAATTAAAGAAATTATTTTTTAACTGGAAAAATTATATTTTAACTGGAAAAATTATATTTTAACTGGAAACTGGACCAGACCCAAAATAACTGGAAAATCCAGGCCATTCCCGGCCGTCTGGCAACCCTACCTTTAAGACAAAAACGTACTTTTTCAGGAAAACAGTACTTATTAAGAAAATAAAATTGTATATTTTCTAAAAAGTATTATTTAAGCAAATATAGTACTTTTAGAAAAAAAAGTAATAATTTGAGTAGGTTTATTCTAGCTCGAGGTCATTATTTACTTTACTAATTAAAACTATGATATTCTCACAGAATAATTTTCAAGAAAATTTATAAATGTTGGTAATTTTTAGGTTAGTTGATGATCGTGATCTTACTACCATGGTACAATTTTCGTCTTCTAATTCCCAATCGGTGTAAAATCGAATATGTATTGTTTTACTACTTTTATAGAAAAAGTTAAATTCGTCTGTGCCGAATCTTTTATACCCTCCAACATGCAAAAAAAATAAAAAAAATCCAGGGGCGGTTTCTTTTTTTTTTTGGGGGGGATCGGTATTTGTAATTGGGGGGGCCAAATTTGCTCTCGAAAAGGTGTCTAAAAAATAAGATGCTTTTTGCACAAAAGAAATACAAGTTTATCATGATTTAAAAAAAATGTTTTATTCCACGCCCATTGGGGGGGGGGGGGTACCGAAAAAAACAAAATTTTCTAATTCTCTGGGTCCAAGTGCAGGACTTTAAACTTCTTGTAGCATAAAAATGTTGCATTTGTTAAACAAAAACACAAAAAATCACGTAAAAATATGCTATTTTTCAGAGGTTGGTTTAGTTCTTAAGGGGGAACTTTTTTCCCCCTGGTCCGATTTTGCTCATTTACGAATTTAACCTGCCTATTAAAATAAGACATAATTGTGCCAATTGTCGGGAGTCTAGCTCTTTTATTTTGGACTGCATAGTGCTAACTACAGACGGACAGACGGACGGACGGACATCGCTGGAATTAGAGTTGTCAACTATTCGGCATATTTCAAAAACCGGTTTTCGAATAGTTAAAAAAACCGCCGGTTTTTAAAAACCGGTTTTCGGTTTTTTTATTTGAAAACCGGTTCGAATAACCGGTTTTATCGTTTTTTTTTTTAATAAAAATTGTTAAAAACATTACATAAATAGGTTTTTATTTGTTTTTAACAAAAAAAAAAAAGAGAACAAATAATTGTACACAATTCATTCTTATTAAATAAATTAAATTCAAAGCTTAATACAACCAAATATACATATTTTTTATGTAAGTTAATAAAATATTTTTAATTTATAGCAATAGAAATTATAGGGTCAGTCACTATAAAATGGAACTATGTACTTTAAATCAGTACGATAAGGACTTATATACATACATTTAAAACACAACATTTTTCTTGTTATTGTTTCTTCACAACCGCGTCTTTTAACCAGTGTTATAGAGTAAGGAATCGCCATTTGTTACCCTACTCTATAACTCTGCTTTTAACCTTCTTACTGAATTAAGAAACAACATTTCAAATACAGAGTTGTATTTTACAAAATTTGTAACAAATGATGACAAAAAAATTAAGTATTATATATTCGAAAATGTCGAATAATTCGACACAAAAAACCGGTTTTTCGAATAACTAGAAAACAACCGGTTTTCAAAAATTGGCTTGGAAAAACCGGGAAAAAGCGAAAAAACCGGTTTTTCGAATAATTCGGAAACCGGTTTTGACAACTCTAGCTGGAATGTTTTAGAATCGATCACTGATCATAAATATATGTACTTTATTGGGTCCTAGACCGATATTTTGATTCGTTACACACGGAATGACAAAGTGACTATACCCCCATACTGTAGTTGGAGGGTATAAAAAGTACTCTTTTTAGAAAAAGGTACTTTTTTTATAAAAAACATACTTCTTTCCTAAAAACACTTGTTTCTAAAAAGTACTAAAGCACTTTTTTTAGAAAAAAAGTAAATTTTTTAGAAAACGGTACTTTTTTATTAAAAAATTTACATTTTTCTAAATAAAAGTACTTTTTTGCCTAAAAAGTAAATTTTTTCTAAGAAGAATTTTTTTCCAAAAAAAAAAGTATTTAAGTTCTTAAATAATACTTTTGAGGAAAAAAGTACCATTTTTTCTAAATAAGTTTTTTTTTATAAAAAAACTTTTTTTTCTAAATAAAAGCACTATTTTGTCTAAAAAGTAAATTTTTTCTAAAAAGTGCTTTTTCCAAAAAAAAAGTACTTTTTTCTTTAATAATACTTTTGAGGAAAAAAGTACCATTATTTCTAAATAAGTTTTTTTTATAAAAAAGTATGTTATTTTTCTTAAATGCGCTATAATAAGTTTCTAAAAGTACTATTTTACCAAAAAAGGGATACTTTTTCTAAAAAAGTCCCTTTTCTATTTCCCCTAAAAAAGTACTCTTTTTTTCTAAAAAAGTACTTTTTTTCTGAGAAAGTACTATTAATAAGAAGTACTATTTTTTCTAAAAAAACCTGAAAATTTACCACGAAGGAGTTTTCAAAGGGTACTAAAAACTTAAAAGAAATTGGGTAAATCTTAAAAAAAAAAAATTTCAAAGTGTCCGATTTGAAATGGAATGCCCCATGTACATATTTATTTTTGAAAAAATTAAAACAATATACTCATTTAAAATGACTTTTCAACTTATTTAAAACCGGTGCTTGCCATATGTTCGATTTCAAATGCTTTTTATAAATACCCAAATAAATTCCCAAAAAAAGGAATTTAACTTTTATTTACCCGGTATTAACCCATGCATCGGGAATCCCATCTCTAACAATGATGATTAGAATCAATTTCTTTTAAACTCAACTCACTGTTAAATGAGAAATTGTATAAAAATAAATTTTTTGAGTCTTACACATAACACTGTAAGTAAAATTTAAACTTTTGAAATGACACACAAAAACGCCGAGACATCCCAACTTATTTTTGGGTCATAGAATCCAGTGGTATACTCCGTTTTAAAAAGTTAGCTCAAAATAACGAGATATTTCGATTTTAAATTTGCAAATGTAAGAGTAAAAAATGAATAAATCCAAAAAAAAATTATAAAATTCATTAAAATAAGAGCAAGTATTGCTGCATGTCCGATTGAAAATGGACGTCCATTATTTCCTAGATATAAATTTTGATAAATAACAAGTTTTTTAACAATTTTTTAAGTTTTTCTCATTTAAATAAAATGAAAAATCGCCTTAAAACTACTACAAATTTAAAATCGAAATATCTCGGGATTTTGAGCTAACTTTTCAAAACGGTGTACAGCACTGGATTCTACGGCCCAAAATTAGGTTGACCTGTCTCGGCGTTTTGGTGTGTCATTTTCATCTACTTAGAGTGTAATCAAACATTAGAATGTGAGAGAAAGGACCTTTTCTATAAATGTGTAAGTAATACAACCACAGAGTAAAAACAGTAAGAGGCTTTATGAGAAAAAGTATTGTGAAAACCCTTTTATGAACTACACTCAAAATAATCACTCTGTTAAATTACAGAGATACTCTGCTGAGCCAGCAGAAAATACCATAGATTTCCAACCAGCAAGATTTTCTGTTATTTTACGAAGAAAACTCAGTAAAATGATTTCGATAAAAAAAACCTGTAAATTTACAGAATTATCTGTAGAATATTGATAAAAGCGCCCAGAATTTTACTATTTTATTTACTATTTGATTTCTGATCAATTTCTTTTTCCTTATTGTTCAAGTAGTGTTGACAATTGCAAAATGCCACCGAGTAAATTTGCCAGCTTTAATGCTTCCAAATTGTAAATTTACTTCTTTTTATATATTTGAAAATTACGATGTATTTTACGAGTACCTCCAATTTTTCCCGACATCCTCGTAAAATTTACCAGGTTTTATTGTAATTTAAGACGCTTTTTAAAGAGCGGTTGAAATATTTGGGAGTTTTTTATTTAAAAACTGTATTACAGAGCAATAAGTAAAATTACAGTTGAAATTTAGTATTTTGGTTACGAGAAAATGTATAAAATCTGTATTTTAACAAAAAAAACTCTGTTTATTATCTGTAAAATAGAGATTACAAAGTAAAAAGTAAAATTACAGATAAAATTTTGTTTTTCGGTTACAAGAAAATACAAAGTATATTCTTAAAATCTGTATTTCGACAGATAACTTTGTCAAATGACTGTCGAATTGAGATTACAGTAATTTTACAGAGTTTTTAACAGAGTAATTATTTTGAGTGTACGATTATCTCAAGGAAGAAAACTTTTTTTCTTCGGTTCCTTTTGAATGTATTCGTTTATTTATCTTTTTTTCTTCGGTTCCTTTTCAATGTATCGCACGGGAAAGGTGCCCCCTTTCTTAAAGGTGATATACTAATTTTCTAAAAAGTACTTTTTTACCAAAAAAGTTATACTTTTCCAAAAAAAGTACTTTTTCTGTTTCTCCTAAAAAGATACTATTGATTTCTTATGACAAGATATTAATTAAAAATAACACATGTTATATTTCAGTGACATATGTTAACACAAAAGATATTAATTGTTATTAATATAATCTATTATGATAAAAATCTTAATATTTCAATATTCACTATTTCACAATAATATAAATTTCCCACATGCTAAAGTATTAAAAAAAAAAGTTATTAAAATACAATTATATTAAATTGCCTGCCAACACGCCTAAACACATATCAGATATCGGGTTAATTATTAATTAAATAATTATTATTAAATAAACAATAACTTTCGTGTGAGTGTGCTTAATAAATAACAATTAAATTGCATTAAATAATTACCCTAATGAATTTTCCAAAATAGATTATAAACCTAATCCTGCACAGTAAACTTTATAAAATACGAGTACTTAAATATCAATAAAATACAGACAATTCTACTAAACACATATACAAACATATGAAGGTACTCGATGAAATACATTCACATATTTAGTTAGTTATTTCAAATAAACAACCCGCAGCAGTATATATTTGTAATTTAAGAAAATTGAAATCTTTCCGCAATCACTTTATTATACGTGTTTACTGATGGAATTGAATTTTACAGCTTAAGCATGACAAAGTGTGGCCACAAGGATAACATAATACAGTAGATAAACATATACAGTGGCCCAAAGCGTAAGCCGGGCAGGACATAAAAAATTATTGAAAACAAAGTTAGCAGGACCAAATGTTATTATCAAACAATTTTTTTTTAAACTTCTCATTCAAGACGCTATTACTGAAATTGATGAAAGACTTAAACGTGCACAAGTAAATAAAACAAAGACTACGTATGTGAATTTTCTTGAAATCGGTGGAGTAATTTTAATCCTTCTATTATCCGGTATTCAATACAACCGGTTACGAAGTACCGGGATTGTAAGCTAGTAGTTTATATGACAAGGTTTTTTATTGTAAGGTTTGTTGTTGTTGATTATGTCTTCAAATATTGGATATCCCGACTTATGTTGTGAGCCACTGTATACTACAGTATAACAGAGAACGTAAACAATCCCATTACACACACATACTCATACTTATAATACAAAAATACTACACACAGATCAGAGGATACGGATGAGGATGTAGATATAGATGTTTAAGTTATATTTTGCGGCATTTAAACACTGTGTATACCCGTAAAGCATGTCATGCTGCACGCGTACTATTAAGCCAAAATAAAGCTCAAGTTGTTTATGATAACAACTTAACTCAACTTAACTTGGGTGAATCATAGAGATTTTTTGTTTTTTTTCTTATGCTTTTTTTGTTGCGCTCATTCTCTGCTACAATATGTATAGATTTTATGAATGTATCTGCTGATACATTAAGTACTTAAATAAATAATACGATTTAACAGCACAACAACGACAACACTAATGACAACAGTTAAAGCAGCGGTATGAATGAAACATAAGTTTAAAATACTCATGTTTTATTTTTTAGAAGTGTTGAAATGCCATTTAGTAAATTAAATTTTAATCAGCTTGATAATGCGATTTATAAAATTTGTATATGATGTGAGACATGCAAATTAAATTTTATCTTTAGGCAGTTTTATTTTTTTTATTTCTTTTTATGTGTTGTAAATGCGTATTGATATAAATCTGGTGTTTATTTTCTCATGTATATAAAAAAGTATTTAAGTGTTTGTGTTTTATGTAAGTCAATTAGCTTAAAAGTTAAGTAGTTAAATTTGTAAAATATATTACACTTACTATTTGGTAAATTTAATGAAATTATCTTTTGCATGAATGAAATTATTTTCCTGCAGGAATTAAACTTTTAAAGTGGGAAAAGCAATTGTAACCAAGATCTATATTTCGAAGAACTGACAAAGTAGGATAAGCCATTTTTACACTTTTTTCTCTGATCGGAAACGGCTACCCGTAAAAGTGGCCCACAAATACCGCAAAATCTTTTTAAAATCGCTCAGTATCTTTAGTAAGTATCTATTAATAGTGCAGAATAGTTAGTACAAGATAATACAAGCATTTTAAAACCAAAATGATCAAATCGCGGGTCTTTTCTTTTTTTTAAATGGACATAATTAAAAAAAAAAATAAAAAATATTAAAAACAAGTAAAAAAGTTAAATTCGGCCTTGCCGAATGTATTAATACACTCCACAATTTAAAATTTTTTTTTTTTTTTTTTTTAAATTTTGACGAAAAAAAAATCCGCGATTTTTTCTTTGTCAAAAAATATGTCCGCACTTGTTAATGGATGGTATTTAATTCAGTGTTCACATATGTCAACCAGGAGCCGAATTAAAGCATTAGATTATGTTGAATGTACTAAAATTTTTGAGGTGTCCTTACATTTTTCTTCATAACTTTTCAACCGTTGATCCGATATCGCTCAAATGCAACAATAAACTGCTCGGGAGAACTTCCAAAAAATATGTTAAGTTTCAGTCGTCTTCGTGTAATATCTTGGTCGTGATCACCATCTCCACTGACAGACAGATGGACAGACGGACATACGGAAAGACGGACAGACGGCCAGACGGACAGACGGAAAGACAGACGGACAGACGGACAGACGGACAGACGAACAGACGAACAGACGAACAGACGAACAGACAAACAGACGAACAGACGAACAGACGAACAGACGAACAGACCAACAGACGAACAGACGAACAGACGGACAGACGGACAATGAACAGGCGGACAGACGGACGAACGGGCAGAAGGACGTACGGACAGATGAACATTCCTAGAATGCCTTAAATTCTGTCAATTATATATATGGGGCATTTCATGTCAAATCGGACACTTTGAAAATTTTTTTTTAGATTTTCCCAATTTGTTTACAGTTTTTAGTACCCTTCGAAAACTCCTTCGTGGTAAATTTTCAGATTTTTTTTAAGAGCCGCTCAAAAGATATCGAATTTTTAAAAATTGGTAGTTTGTTCTTTTACTCAAAATTCTTTTACTCATAACTTCTTCTATAATGGTCAAAATTTCAAATTTTTTTTCAAAATTTTTGTTTTTTACGTACTTTTTAAAACAAAATCCCAAAAAATTCTTAAAAGCGCTCTAGTATGCGATATTTAAGTTTTAAAATTTAAATCTCATTTTTGAAAATGTTTGTACTCTTCGATTTTTTTTAAATTTTTTTATGTAAAACATCTATCGATTCTACAAATTTTTTACCCAGGAGGATCGTGGGATAACGATTATTACTATTTTTTTTAATTTTTGGAAAAAATTGTAATTTTCCAATCTTAAAAACATTTCTACTGCTCCAATAGTGCGTCAAAGAGCGTTCATTTATAAGACAGACCCCCATTAATTTTTATGACTTAACATTTTTTTGGAACAAACCAATACCCTATCTCCAATTTCTAAGGGGTCTCCCACACAAAACGACATTTTTTAAAATTTGCTCCAACCGCTCTAACTGCCCTAATAGTGCCCTTAGAGCAGCAAAATGTATGACCGACCTACAATAGTTTTTTAGTCCAAACTTTTTCTCTGAACACACCTACCCTCTATCTTTAACTGTTAAGGCGGTCCCCATACAATTTTTTTATTTTTTGTAAATTTGTATTATTTAATCAGATTCTACCGGTCCAATGGTGCGTCCGAGGGGGGTCATTAGTGAGACCGACCCCCATTTATTTTTACCCTACAATATTTTTTTAAAACATACCTACGCCCTATCTCCACTCCCTAAGTAGGCTTCCATTCAAAATTATTTTTTTTTAAAATTTGCTCCAACGGTTATTTGTATGGGAGTCTACTTAGGGAGTGGAGATAAGGCGTAGGTATGTTTTAAAAAAATGTTGTATAAATGGAGGTCGGTCTCACTAATGATCCCTCTCGGACGCACCATTGGACGGGTAGAAGCTGATTAAATAAAACAAATTTACAAAAAAAAAATGTATGGGGACCACCTTAACAGTTAAAGATAGAGGGTAAGTGTGTTCAGAGAAAATGTTTGAACTAAAAAAATATTGTATGTCGGTGGTTCATTTTGTTGCTCTAAGGGCACTATTAGGGCAGTTAGAGCGGTTGGAGCAAATTTAAAAAAAAATAGTTTTGTATGGGAGCCCCCTTAGAAATTGGAGATAGGGTATTAGTTTTTTCCAAGGAAATGTTAAGACATAAATATTAATTGGGGTCTGTCTTATAAATGACCCCTCTATGACGCACTATTGGAGCAGTAGAAATGAAAAATTACAATTTTTTTAAAAAAATTTTAAAATATAGTAATAATCGTTGTCCTGGGCAAAAAATCGCATACTAAAGCTCTTTAAGAATTATTTGGGATTTTTTTTAAAAAGTTCGTAAAACAAAAATTTTGAAAAAAATTTTTTTTTGAAATTTGGACCATTATTGAAGAAATTATGAGTAAAAGAAGTTTAAGTAAAGGAACAAACTATCAATTTTTAAAAATTCGGTATCTTTTGAACGGGTCATCAAAAAAATCTGAAAATTTACCACGAAGGAGTTTTCGAAGGGTACTAAAAACTTAAATAAATTTGGAAAATCTAAAAAAAAAAAAAAAATTTCAAAATGTCCAAATTGACATGGAATACCCCATATACTTAATGGGGTCCCAGACCGATATTTCGATGAGTTATAAGCGGAATGACAAATTTATATACCCTCTATCACTTAGTGGAGGATATAAATATATTTGAAAAAAATTTTGTTTTTTTGTATAGCATTAATTTGTTAATGTTCAGATAAAAAATTTTAAGTTTGCCAGATATCGATAAGACACCCAAACGTGAGACACAAAAAACTCAAGTTCTTCGCACGGAGCTCAAATCTACTTCTTCAAAAATTTTGTGAAACAAAGTCTTAAAATATATTAGTTTAACTACTTGATTTCTTTGAATATATAAAAGGGATTGCATAAAAAAATGTTGGGTTAAATTCCTTTATCCAGTTGTTCTGTGGAGCAACCTGGATTTAGCGGATTTCAAAAAAAGGAAATGGACAACCTTATACTATTAGTAGCAAAGGAATTATATTTGCTAAATAATCTTGTCAATAGAATCTGACAAATTCCGAAACAAGTGTCGATTAAGTCCAGCAAAAATGACCAACGTAAATAAATTTAAGACAGAAAATTCATTTTCTTGAAAATTATTTTTTGATAATATCATAGTTTTAATTAGTAAAGCAAATAATGACCTCGAGCTAGAATAAACGTACTCAAAATATAATATTTTAAAGGTCGAATAAAACTATTTTTATTTTTTTTTTATAAAAATTAAAGAGAATTTGAATTGGTAAACATTTTGTAAATTTTTTGTAATTTTTTAAATTGTAATTTTTACTAGGAATTCTCGTTTAATACTTACACAAAAAAAAATCAATAAAAAATGTGTATATTTAATTAAAAACTTAATTAAATCCCGACCAATCACTAAAATGCGCATATAAATAGAAAATATTTGTATATCGATGAAAAAGAGTTAATTCTGATTCGAGGACTTATCATGTTCCCCATTATGAATTAACATATCAAATACTTATGGTAACTCTACTTTCTATAACGAAAATTAATTCGATACGTATTTTTTTTAGCGGCCTCATTTTTAAGGGGGGTCGATTTGTATGGGGGGAAATTGACCTTTTTCAGTTTTTTACGATTTACGCCTATTTAAACAAAATTAATATAGGCATGTGTGGTATCAGATTAAAGGTATTAAAAAACCTATCTCGTGGTGCTAACAACGGACCAAAGAAGTTAATATTTTTCGACTTATTAACAAAAATGTCTTAAAATTTTGGTATTTTACTCAATATGACAAAAAGTTGTGCATGTTTGGACACGTTCTTAGCACACATAGATAGGTTTTCCAAAGACCTTTCATTTGGTATGTAACATGACTAGGTTTCTTTGCATAATATAGGAGATAAGCGAGAAAAACTGAAAACTGGCCTTGTCTTCCCCCTCTTTTTTATCCCCTAAATATGAATTTGGGCCGCTAAAAAAAATACGCGTCCCTTTATTTTTTCTGATCTACAAAATAAAACCAATTCCATAAAGATCCGCGGGTGACACTAGGGAGACTTCCCTTGTAAGTTGCGTATTAAGGGCATGTGGTTAGCAACTTTGATGCAGTTCAGGTTTATGATGCAGTTCAGATTTGATATTTTTGCTGTAATTTTAGGATACTTACTTTTTTCAAGGAAAAAATATAAAAATTAATTTTCGTATTACAAAATTTATTTTGTTTGGTTGATAACACCGCTCAACACTCATTTTCCGGTTTGAATTCTGATGATCAATTTTAGTAGACTTTGATCTCCTGATTCCAAATCTGTTCTCCAAATTTTCCCATCACGTCCAGATTTTTAGTTATTCACGGTTGAAAATGCGAAAAATGACGATTTTTGCATTATTTAAAAGCCTGCACAGCAGCCATTCAGTGGAATACAAATTTGGTATAAAGCGCAAAAGTATAATTTTTGAGATCATAGTTCAATTCTACTATCATGCTTTATACCTGATTTTTATTCCACCCAGCGGCTGCTGTGAAGGCTTTCAAAAAAGGAAAAAATCGCATTTTTTCGCATTTTCAACCGCGAATACTTAAAATTCTAGACGTGATGGAAAATTTTGGAGCACGAATTTGGAATCAGCGAGTCAAAATCTTAAAAAATTTTATATCAAACTTCAAACCGGAGCCAAAAACCTTCGATTTGTTGAGCGGTGTAATTTGTTTATTGAATACCACTATCTTTACATATTTATGCATATTTATTTAGATATCTTTCATTTATTTAGTTAGTAACTGTACACAAAATTTTCATAATATAAACAAAAGATGACAAGACACATTATAAAACATAATATAACGTATAATATTAAAGCAAATGTATACTAATGATATGTCTTGTCAAATATGTACATTGTGTACATTAGGGAGGAGTGAATCTTGCTTTTTTTTAGTATTTTTTTCGAATATTGTTTTCTCTGTACTACCCAGTTGCTAAAATAAAACCAAAGCTGACAAACTGCTGACCCTGTCTTTATGAAATTGCTGACATCTTCATACAGTTTTTAAAAATTTCATCAATGACATGTCAGCAGTTGGTCGGCAGTGTCCACCAGTATCGCTGACCAACTGCTGACACGTCATTGGGGACATTTTGAAAAATTGTGTGAAGATGTCAGCAATTTCATAAGAAGAGAGTTAGCAGTATGTCAGGGGGGATTTGTTTTGCCGACAGTAACAGAACAATCACGGCACGGGGGACGGTTTCCAAGTAGAATTAGTATCAACAACTTTAAAAAAAATAGAACAAGTTTTATTTCAAACCGGCGCTTTTTCCCATTTCTTTAAAATAACGAGCTTAACAAAGCCAAATTCGGCTTTGTTAAGCTCGTTATTGTCAAAAATGCGTAATCGTTGGGGTAGTTTATATGTAGGTGTATAATATACTATATATGCGTACGTATAATATACACTGTATATACGTACGACCGCCAAAATCATATATACTTAAAACAGGTAATTCTCATTTGTTCCCAATCATTACCATATGCAAGTTTCAGGACAATCGGTGGGTGCCCTGAAAAAGAACTTCCTTGTTAGTTAGATAACGTTTGCAAATGGGGATTTGTAAGGACCCTCTCTTCATCTCTCCCAACTTTTGGCAGATTATAGTTAATTACAAACTTTTAGTGTTATATTTAGCACACAATAAACAAAATGGTTTTTAGTGTTATTATTTGTTGGCATGCTTTAGGTAAGTGGCTAGAGGCTAAGCCCAACAAACAAGAGGTCCAGCGCTGTTATAAAGATAAGAAATATGTAAACTTTTAAAAATAGAATTAAAAAACACATTTTAAGTTAACAAAAATATGTTGGGAAATAAAAAAAATAGAAATAAATTAAATTAAATAAAATAAAAACAAAAAATAAAATAATAAATCATAACAAAATTGAATAAATATTATTTTTTATTTTCATTTTTGAAATAAAAATAAGTTCGTGTTTTTGATTTCATTTCATCATATTGATGCAACTTTTCATTAATAGGAAGAAGTTTTTTCATAGATTTTGAAACAACTTTCATTTAAACTTAATTTAAGTCAAATTTTTGATCAAAATTTTGGATTTTTGGATAAGTTTTGAAAAATTCAAAACATTGAATGAAAGACAAAATGGGTTAAAATGATCAGATTTGGCTCAAATGAAATTTTAATGAAAGTTTGGTGGAAAGTTTTAAAAATATCGCTTTATGAAAATGCGTTTTTTCATGTATTCAAGAATGTTCTTAAAATCTCTTTCCCTTGCCCCTTTTATTGAGCTTGAGATGAACTTTCATTTAAACTTAATTTGGTCCAAATCCAATCATTTTAACACGTGGAGCATTTCACTCAAAATTTTGCATTCTTGGACAATTTTCACCAAAATTTTTTTGTTTTTTAAATTTTTTTTTTTGAAAAATGTCGGTTTTTTGCTATGTACAAGCAATTAAAAAAAAATGTAAATTTTCTATGAAAGGGCTAGAGACAAACTTGCATTTAAATTTGATTTGAGCCACTTTTAAATTTTTCAAAAGTTATCCAAAAATCCACAGTTTGATCGAAGGGCGCAAAAGGGTTTAAATGATCCGATTTGGCTCAAATCAAGTTTAAGTGAAAGTTCGTATCAAGCTCTATGAAACCGCAAATAGTAAAACATTTTGTAATTATTTTAACATCATTAACATAATTTTTTGTTAACATCAAATAGTGATAATTCATTTTTTTTTTATTACTTTTTTATTACCAAAACTTTGACCACGCTGGGCGGGTTAATTTACTTTGATTTTCCCCAAATTTGTACCACATATGAGGCATTCCACCCCAAATTTCCAGCGAAAAAAACATGTGTACCATAAATTTCGGAATAGGTTGTATGGATAGCCCTATATGGAACTAAGAAAATTGGTTTTTCTATTTTTCAAAAACTGGGCTTAGGAGTAGTGTTCAAATATTGGAAAAATGGTAAAATTTGTGTCGAGTTGCCTTGATTAAATATTTATCAAATTTAAACAGAATGCACCACAATATCAAAAATTTGCATTCTTGTATAGTTTTGTATGGGCTGTTGATTTAAAATTTTTGTTCTTGTTTTAATGTAGCGTGTGAGTAACATCTATGCGAATATTTAATACTCATCCACAAAGTTTAAACAAGAAAATACATGCAAATTACAAAATTTTTATGAAATTTAAAATTAAAATGCGATTTTTTCGAAAAAAGTGGCCGGATTTTGATAAATTTACTTTTTTAAAAAATGGAAAATTTTAGAAGGGATTCATTCTGAAAATGTTTCCAAAAAAAAATTGATCGGTAGCTCTTACAAAACTTTACGAGAATGTACATTTTTTAGATTGCAATTTTCTTATAGTTCCATAGGGACAACCTATTCAGAAATATACGGGACACATGTTTTTCTGTAGCGGGATATTTGGTGTAGAATGCCTCATATTTATGTTTGAGGCCAAGGAGAATACAAATTTGCCAGGAATAAATACATTTTTTCAGCCCACAATTAGTAACCCAGAAAAAAATTTATCGAGATATTAGCAGCACAGCATTAATTTAAAAAATGATAATAGCCCTTTATCAGATCTACCACAAAATGCTCCAAACTGTTACGCCGCATGAATTCTCGTGATTCTGTTTTAAAAGCAACTTCCAGTTCAGCAAAATTTATGCTTGGAAAATGCTCA
The DNA here is from genome assembly GCA_963921195.1 of Pegoplata infirma. Lineage (NCBI taxonomy): Eukaryota > Metazoa > Arthropoda > Insecta > Diptera > Anthomyiidae > Pegoplata > Pegoplata infirma. The sequence continues at coordinate 65,958,120 of OY992540.1, read as the reverse complement.
AAAATAATGGAAAATCCATTGCCCTTGAAATTCTATATATATAAATATATCAAGATAATAAGTCAATATCAAGACTTATTATCTTGATATATTTATATATTTTTTTTGTTTCATAGTATATTTTGATCCTGTCTAATATACAAATATAAAACCACAATAATATCATGTAATACATAAAATCATAAGGATTATTGAGTTAGTCAAAAAAAAAACACACACACAAGAATAAAAACAAAACTCATTATTGAAACACATACCTGCCTCAGGCTTAACATTGTCATACATCCCCCAAATAAGAGGTAATTTCCTGTATGAGAAGGAGAAAAGAATATACTGTCATAATATAAATTTATTTAAAGTATGTAGAAGTATATAAAAAATTTAAATGATAAACATTTATTTAATTTTTTTCAGCAAAATTTAAATAAAAATGTATACATTTTATCTTTTATCATTGTTTTTTTTTTTTTAATTTTCTTAAAATAATCATTAATCTTTTTTTGTTTTTTCTTCTCCAAAACAACTTAATTTTAAAAGATAAAAAAAAAATCTCATCAATTTTATTTTTTAAACACATCAAAACTTTATTTCAAAAATATCTTTATAATGTACTAACCATATACTTAAAAATCAATGATGCATTATAGCAACAAAAAAAAAAAAATTGTATCATAAAGGAACTGAAGAAAAAATATGTAAAACCAAGTTTTTCTTCATTAGTTTAATCAAATGACATTAATGATGATTGAACAATTTTATTCAAACCAAAAGATTATAAAAAGAATTTACATAGAATGTTAGGAGATATATTTTTTCCATTTTTCAGATTTAATTTTGAAAATAAAAATAAAAGAAAATCAAAATCATTTTTTTTTATATAATAAAACAAATCCAGAAATTTTTGTTGGAAAAAAGAGCCAGAGTCTCAAAACATTTCATTTTTTTTTTAAATTTTTTGGGTGACAAAAACTATTTTTAAAATATTTTTTGTGGCTTGGCAATGGCACTCATACGAGCTTCAATCACACTCACAATGACGCAAAATCACGAAACTCGTAATTATTGAAAAATTTCGAAAATTCAAATTTTAAAAATCTACCAAAATGTTTGGAAATATTTAAAATTTTGCCAAATTTCACAACTTTTTTTGTTTTGTTCGCGACAAAATTTAAATCTTAAACAAATTTGATTTTTTTTTTGGTTTCTTTAGTATTAAAATAAATGTCAAAAAATTTTTAAAATTAAAAAAAAAGTCTTAAAGGTGTTGTCTTGAACACAGTTGGATCAATTTCGGATATAATATTCGTATTTGGAATGCCAAAATTAAAAAAGTAATGTATTGAACGTAAATTTTGCAAAAATTCAAAATTATGATCGAAGGTCGCCACTGGTTAAGATGATCCGATTTGGCTCAAATAAAGTTCAAATGAAAAATTGTCTCAAGCTCTATGACAGAGTCAAGGAAATAAAAAGTTAAGATTTTTGAAAAAAAAAGTCCTGAACGTAGGAAAAAACTGTACTTTTTTAACCTTGTTGGAAAATTTCGAATGACAATATCCAGATAGGTCGGCCACGTTTTTTTTTTTCCAAAATCCAATTCTTTCGGGTGGATTCTTTCCAAAAATCAAAAACTTTAGTCGAAATTTGTCATTTTGATTTAAATAGCTAAAAATAAATTTTCAATCTTTAGAAAAAAAAAAAAAATATTTATTTTTTTTTTTGCAATATAAAAAACATTTTTGAATTTTTTTCCAAATAGGTAAATTTTTGTTGGCTCAAAAGAAAGCTAAGGTATTTTCCGTTAAGAGCTTTGTTGTTACTTAGTTAAAAATTAAAAAAAAACGGGGTTTAAATTTTTAGCATATACACTATTAGGGGTGGGATAGAGCACAAGTTTTCGATTTCAATACGCTACAACCCCTGATTTTGTTAAATTAAAAAAAAAAAAAAAAAACATGAGCCAAATAATGGGGGAGTTGGGGTGGGTCATATGGTCCCTCGTCTGGGTCAAAGTTAAAGCGTAAAGGAGGCAAAACTCCACAAAAATCACCGCTACTGCCCTATAAACGCCTCTGGAGGGGTGCAATGTGACACAGACCGCCATTAATTTTATTTCCCAAAAAATTTTCCGGAACATATCTAACACCTATAACCGCTTCGTTAGGAAGCTCCCACACAAAACATTTTTAAAAAATTTGTTCCTTCTGCTCTAACAATAAGTCTCCTTAAAGTGCCCCTAGTGGAGTCAAGTTTATGACCGACCTTCATTATTTTATCAATTCCAACATTTTCTCAAAACATACCTAATGTGGTCAAAACTTAAGGGTTGAAAAAACTGGGTAGGTATTGTTTTATTAAACCAGCTCCTACCGCCCCTATGGTTCCTCCGAAAGGGTTAAAAAGTAAGACCGACCCCATTATTTTTTTAACCCCAAAATTTTTTACGAACATTATAACACCCTATCTCCTAAGGGGGCTCCTATACGTTATAAAAACATGTATTTTAAAAAAACTCATAAAAAAATTTAAAGATTGTATGGGGACCCCCTTAAGAAATGAAAAAAAGTGTAATTATTAGGGCGTCCCGTCAAGTTAAAATTTTCGCGTTTCATGCCTGCCAAACGATGGCCACGTTACAGCTGATTGTGATTGTGTGTGTCATCTTCAGTTTCAACCAGCTGTCAAAGTTGGAAAAAATTACATATTTCGACCAAAATTCATGTCCGAATTTTTTGACCAAATCCGGCTTAAAAATTCGGAAATTTTGTGTGCTTTATTGGAAAAATATTTAATGCTGATCTGCGATTTTGGTCCAAAGATGCTGATCAGCATTTTCGGACCAAAATCGTGTTTTTATATTTTTTTGGTAACACACTTAACATTTTAGAACTTTTTAGGCCAATTTGGATAAAAAGTTATTTTTATGTTTAAAAATCAGCATCTGTGGGCCAAAATCGTGGATTTAGATTTTTTTAAACTTGGTCAAAAAATTCGGACATGAATTTTGGCCGAAATACGTACTTTTTTCAACTTTGACCGCTGGTTGCTGACTGAAGATGCCCTTGGAAAATTTGTTCATAAATTTTCCCACAATCAGCTAGTACACACAAACAAATAAACTTTGTCAAATTACTAGGAAAAGTCTCGTAATACAATTTTACCAATATTTGACAGTTTTCCTTGTTTTTTAATAAGCAAATTTGGATCGAAATTTACATTTTTTTTGTAACTTTACAACTTTTTTTGTAATTTAACAAATTTCCAAGATAATTATACAAAAAAAAATCAAGTAAATTCACTAGAATTCCTTGTAATTTTAGTTGCGCGAAAAAACTGTAAATTTAGAATTTTATTGGTAAAAAAGCTTGTAAAATTACAAAATTATTGGTAAAAAGCTTGTAAAATTACTAGGAGTTCGTAAAATAGAAGGTTGCTAAAAATCTAGTAAAATTACGAAACCTCCTTGTAAATTTTATCGAGTAAAAAAATTTGTAAACTTACAATTTTTTTGGTAAAAACCTTATAAAATTACAAAATTATTGGTAAAAATCTTGTAAAATTACTAGGAATTTTAGTTAAATAGGAGGTAGCAAACAATAAAAAGTTACAAGTTTTTCCTGTAATTTTACTAGGTTTTTTTTTAGTGTAGGTATATTCTGAGAAAATGTTAGCGTTGATAAACAATTAGGGGTCGGCCATACATTTTACACCTCTACACTCATAAAAATAACTTTTTCAGTTACCATTACAAACTTTGGTTTTCAAAAATTAGTAATCTTAAAAATACTAAAAAAATTAGTATTACTAAATTTTTCTGTACAATTTTTGTAAAATGGATTTTAAAACGCGTTTGTAAATAATATTAACTTTTTTTTGTAAAAAAAATTGTAAATTGTGTATTTTTAATTTTTGGTATTTGTATACATCATGTAAATTGCGTATTGCGCTTGTTGTCGCCAATAACTATTTCCATGCAAGTCAGTTTTTGTTAGAATTTTCGATCTAAAAAAGAGAAAATATTGAACACATTTTTTTAATACAAAATATAAATACTACCACATAAAATTAATTCTTTGAAGATTGATGTTGAATAAATTGGTGTACGGTGAACTTAAATAAAAAAAATATCAACATAATGTTTTAAATAGATCACATAAATATGTATACAATTGTTACCTGTTGTCATCATTTCCTATTTTGCTTTATTATTCTAAAAATAAAAAAACGAGTTACGTAATTTTAATCAAAAAATACTTTAAAATTTGGTTACCTGCTATGCATTTTGTGTTGTAATATTTTTTTTACATTTTTTTTATTCATTTTACCCGTCGCGCGATGTTCACCGATCGAATGTTATTTTGTGACTAAAATATTCAAAGAAAGGCATAAAATAAATTACACAAAAATCAACCCTTTATTTGCGTAAGAAAAAAAATATTCGTGGATAGCATAAACAAAAAAATTCCGCAAGTAAAGAAGAAAGAGAAAAAGAACTGATGTTATTATGGAAATTTTCCATTTGAAAAGGTCGGCATTGTTTTTAAATTTTGCATGTCTTCTCTTTACTCTATTTTGTTTCCTTTTAAATATATATTTTTTTTAAATTGAAAAAAAAAAAACTAATTGAACGTAATTGAATATTAAAAATAATAAACATATTCATACTCATCAAAGCGCAGTTTTATCATTAAAAAAAATAACTAATAATATATTTTTTTTATTTATGTATTTTTTTTAATTTCCAAATATTTTAATAAAATTAATTTTTTTTTAATCATAGTGTATAGGTTTTCTAGAGAAAAAAACGAAATTTACTAACTAATATTGTAAAATTTACAAAATAATTATCAAAAGTTAGTACGATAATTTTTAAAAAATCAACTGAAAAAATTATTAAAAAATCAGTATAAAATTAATAGTTTGTAAAGCGAGTTTACTAAAAAGAATTACTAAAAATTGATTTTTTAGTAAAATTTAGTAAAAAAAGTAGTAAAGTTGAGATACAAACCACTTTACAAATTTTTTTACTAACGTATTTTTTTGAGTGCATAAGTCAACCAGCAGCCGAATTAAAGCATTTTATATTATCTGGTTATGTTGAATGTACTAAAATTTTTGAGTTGTACTTACATTTTCGTTCATAACTTTTGAACCGCTGAACCGATATCGCGCAAATGCAATACCAAATTTCTCGGGAGAACTTCCAATATATATGTTTATTAACAGTCAACTCTGCTTTGTATTTTGGACGTGATCACATTTTCCACAGACAGACAGACGAACAGACGGACATCGCTAGAATGTCTTAAAATCGATATGGCATCATGAATATATATACTTTATGGGGTCCCAGACCGATATTTCGATGAGTTACAAACGGAATGACAAACTTATATATGGGGCATTCCATGTGAAATCGGACACTTTGAAAAACTTTTTTTTTAGATTTTCCCAATTTGTTTACAGTTTTTAGTACCCTTCGAAAACTCCTTCGTGGTAAATTTTTAGATTTTTTTGATGACCCGTTCAAAAGATATCGAATTTTTAAAAATTGGTAGTTCGTTCCTTTACTCAAATTTCTTTTATTCATAACTTCTTCAATAATGGTCCAAATTAAAATTTTTTTTTTTCAAAATTTTTGTTTTTTTACGTACTTTCTAAAAAAAATCCCAAAAAATTCTTAAAAGCGCTCTAGTATGCGATTTTTAAGTTTAAAAATTTAAATCTCATTTTTGAAAATGTTTGTACTCTTCGATTTTTTTAAAATTTTTTTGTGTAAAACTTCTATCAATTCTACAAATTTTTTGCCCAGGAAGATCGTGGGATAACGATTATTACTATTTTTTAAAATTTTTTGAAAAAATTGTATTGTAATTTTTCAATCTTAAAATCATTTCTACTGCTCCAATGGTGCGTCACAGAGGGGTCCTTTATAAGACCGACCCCCATTAATTTTTACGTCTTAACATTTCTTTGGAACAAACTAATACCCTATCTCCAATTTCTAAGGGGGCTCCCACACAAAACGAGATTTTTTAAAATTTGTTCCAACCGCTCTAACTGCCCTAATAGTGCCCTTAGAGCAACAAAATGTATGACCGACCCACAATATTTTTTTAGTCCAAACATTTTTCCTGAACATACCTACCCTCTATCTCTAATTTTTAAGGCGGTCCCCATACAATTTTTTTTATTTTTTGTAAATTTGTTTTATTTAATCAGCTTCTACCGGTCCAATGGTGCGTCCGAGAGGGGTCATTGGTGAGACCGACCCCCATTTATTTTTACCCTACAACATTTTTTCAAAAAATACCTACGCCCTATCTCCACTCCCTAAGTAGGCTCCCATACAAATAAGAGTTGGAGCAAATTTTATAAAAATTTAATTTTGTATGGGAGCCTACTTAGGGAGTGGAGATAGGGCGTAGGTATGTTTTGAGAAAATGTTGTAGGGTAAAAATAAATGGGGGTCGGTCTCACTAATGACCCCTCTCGGACGCACCATTGGACCGGTAGAAGCTAATTAAATAAAACAAATTTACCAAAAATAAAAAAAGTTGTATGGGGACCGCCTTAAAAATTAGAGATAGAGGGTAGGTATGTTCAGAAAAAATGTTTGGACTAAAAAAATATTTCGGGTCGGTCATACATTTTGTTGCTCTAAGGGCACTATTAGGGCAGTTAGAGCGGTTGGAACAAATTTTAAAAAATGTCGTTTTGTGTGGGAGCCCCCTTAGAAATTGGAGATAGGGTATTAGTTTGTTCCAAAGAAATGTTAAGACTCAAAAATTAATAGGGGTCGGTCTTATAAAGAACCCCTCTATGACGCACGATTGGAGCAGTAGAAATGATTTAAGATTGAAAAATTACAATACAATTTTTTCAAAAAATTTTAAAAAATAGTAATAATCGTTATCCCACGATCTTCCTGAGCAAAAAATTTGTAGAATTGATAGAAGTTTTACACAAAAAAATTTAAAAAAAATCGAAGAGTACAAACATTTTAAAAAATGAGATTTAAATTTTAAAACTTAAAAATCGCATACTAGAGCGCTTTGAAGAATTTTTTGGGATTTTTTTTTAGAAAGTACGTAAAAACAACAAAAATTTTGAAAAAAAAAATTTTGAAATTTGGACCATTATTGAAGAAGTTATGATTAAAAGAAATTTGAGTAAAGGAAGAAACTACCAATTTTTAAAAATTCGATATCTTTTGAACGGGTCATCAAAAAAATCTGAAAATTTACCACGAAGGAGTTTTCGAAGGGTACTAAAAACTGTAAACAAATTGGGAAAATCTAAAAAAAAAGTTTTTCAAAGTGTCCGATTTCACATGGAATGCCCCATATACACTCTATCACTAAGTGGAGGGTATACAAAGCTTGTAAAATTACTAGGAATTTTTGTCAAATAGGAGGTAGCAAACAAAAAAAAGGTACAAGTTTTTCCTGTAATTTTACAAGGTTTTTTTTTGAGTGTTGGTATATTCTGAGAAAATGTTAGGGTTGACAAACAATTAGGGTTCGCCCATATATTTTACACCTCTAGGGTACCCTAAGGACAGTTAGAGCGGTAGGAGCAAAAAAAATGGGCCCGTTTTGGAAAAAAAGTCAAAAATGTTTGTGATTTTGCAAAAAAAAATTTTTTTTTTTTTTTTGAAAGAACAATAATACAATAAGCGAGAGGACTTTCGTGCAAATTCATTTTTTTTTTATTAGTGTTTGCACAGCATACACCAAAGATCTTTCCAAATCAAAGAATTTGTTTAAAATGGCATCGATTCGTTAGTGCATATTTTTGCATATTTTGCTAATAATGCATATTTTGCTAGTATTTTTCTTTAAATGCGTATTTTTAGGTCATATTTCGTATAAAATTTTAGTTTTAGCTTATTTTTGCTATTTTTTCTGAAGCTTTTTGCAAATATCATAAATTTGCCTATTGGACAGGCTTCACAATTTTGTTTCGACATCGAATACTTGTCTGATCGAAAGAATTTTTTTCGTTTATTTGCTAACAGAGTAAAAAATTATAAATTTTTTTTTTTAAATATTTTTTAAAAATTTAAAACCGGACAAAAGTCAAATTTCGACCCCCTCTAACCAACAGAGCTCTTGAATAATCGAGTTGAAAAATTGTGTCTAAACTACTATCCAATAGGACTACCCAATTTGAAAACATCGGTTCCCAATTTGAAAACATCGGTTCCAAAAGTTGTTTCACTCGATAAGAAAAGCCCCATATATAAAACCAACGTTCCAAAGTGTTAGAAACGGAACAAAAAACTTATTTATAGCTTATATCGCTAATTGGAGGACTTAAAAATATCGCAGAATCTGAGACTATACCTTTTGGAAAAATCCTTCAGTATCTGATACAAGCAAAAAATCTAACAAGGGAAGTCTCCCTGGTGTCACCCTCTGATCTTTTTAAAAATTGTACTTTGGTACTTTTTAGATCTATAAAGAAAGTTGTTCTACAAACTTGAAATGTGGAATGTGGATCATTCAGCGAAAAAAAAACATTCAGACAAAAGTTCCTATGTTAATTTTGTGCTTACAAGGGAAGTCTCCATGGTGTCACCCTCCAATCTTCATGAAATTTTGATATGTTGTTAAGAACGAAAATTAATTCGACACGTATTTTTTTTTAGCGGCCCAAACTCAGTTTTAGGGGGGGTCGATTTGTATGGGGGATATTGACCTTTTTCAGTTTTTTACGATTTACGCCTATTTAAACAAAATTAATATAGGCATGTGTGGTATCAGATTAAAGGTATTAAAAATACCTATCTCGTGGTGCTAACAACGGGCCAAAGAAGTTAATATTTTTCGACTTATTAACAAAAATGTCCTAAAATGTTGGTATTTTATTCAATATGACGAAAAGTTGTGCATGTTTGGACACGTCCTTAGCACACGTAGTAAATTTTTTCAAAGACCTTTCATTTGGTATGACTACATTTCTTTGCATTATAAAGGAGATAAACGAAAAAACCTGAAATATTGCCTTGTCTTTCCCCCTCCTTTTAACCCCCTAAATATGAATTTGGGCAGCTAAAAAAAAAAGACGTGTCCCTTTATTTTTTCTGCTCTACAAATTAAAATCAATTCCATAAAGATCGGCGGGTGACACAAGGGAGACTTCCCTTGTAAGACAAAACCCAATACATACCATTGTGAAAAAATACAGAATTTAGAAATTTTTCAATTTTTCAAATTGTTATTTTAATATTCCCCTTTTATTAGCCTTAACGGGAACAGTACATCTTTATTTTTATTTTTTTTAAATCAAATTTATTCCAAAGTGGTCTTTTAAAACATGATTTAAAATGTATTCCTAGAATGCTATTGTATTGCAGAAAATTTGTTATGGAATTCCCTATATTTAACAACAATACAAATAATCAACTGTAATTGCTATTAAAACTTATACCATTTATGTGTGCATATGCGGTTTTTGAGGTTTTAAAAGAAAACTTTTAAAATCATTATTGCGGTTTACTACACAACCATAAAATGTGGTTAAAGTGGTTAAAAAAAAAAGAATTATAAAAAATAAATATGATATTGTTAGAATAGACAATAGAATTTATTAAAGATGATACAAATTTAAAACATGCTTCATATATCAAATTTACCATACCGTTGTAGCAGGTTAGTTAACAGCACTTTTTTACTTCTCCATTCTCTTTTACCATATTAACATTACCACATGACTGGTCTTTAGAAATCAATGAGCCTTGAATATTTTTAGAGATGGGTTAAATGAAACAAAAAAAAATAAGTAAAACCCAAATATCAAACCACTTGATGGTTAAAACATTATTGATGAATCATCACAATATACAAGACATCTAGTTACGAATTGTAGGTATAAAAGAAAAAGTTAAATTTGCTACCAAAGCTTAAGGTTGATGTATGGAACGTAATATTGATAGGCATAGTCTGGGCAATACATACTACAAATTTTTAATAAGGGGTGTAACTTTCAGTATTTATATAATATTAAAATACAGCACCTCTCAGAATCAAAAACATTTCAAAATCTAAATGTTATAAAATTTGGTGTAGAGATCTTCACTATAGCGCAATTCTTTTCAGCCCATTATTGATGCTCTAGAATTTTTCTTAAGGAAGAAAATGATTATAAATCTACTTAGGTTTTTAAAACGTATTTTTAGTTTGAAAATAAATTTAATATCAATAAATTTTAACTTTTTTCATTGATATAACAATATACATAGGATCACTACTGCGTATGATTAATATTTAATCCAAGTAAAAAAATTCAATATCACTCATACGCCATGAAAATTTATTTTATTTCAATGGAATTCAAAAATTGCCTGCCAACCGATCGGGTTGGTTTTGGCTTTAATTCGTAATTAACAGGGCAAGGGGGTTCATGTAAATACATGTTTGTTGTCGTTAGCCTGAGTACAACTTAAAGTATTTATCTTCGCGAATCATCGAATTTGCTTAAAAATGGCATTGATTTGTTAGTGCATATTTTTGCATATTTTGATGAAAATGCATGTTTTTGCATATTTTGCTTAAACTACATATTTTCTTGCATATTTTTTTAATATTTAAAAAAAATAAAAAAAATATTATTATTTTTGGGAAATGCATTTTGATAAAAAAGAAATAAAAAATATTTTTTTTGTCAAAAAATTTAAGCAAAAATTGCGCCATATAGTGGGAAAAATATAAATACAATTTTCATGGAGTAATTTCGTTCAAGGGCTGCATCTAAAAGGCACTGACAATGAGATAAAAAAAATGAATTTATGTAATTTTTTTTATTTTTCCCGCAAAAGGGTCCTAATGGCTGTAGGCAAAATCGCCCAAAGAAAAATCGCCCAAAAAATTTTATGAAAAATCGCCCAAATGCAAAATCTCCCAAAAAATATGAAAAATGACCCAAAAAGAAAAATACGAAACTTCGCCCAAAATTAACGAAAAAAAGCCCAAAAAAGAAATGAAAAATGGCCCAAAATAAAATAAAATAAAAAAAGATTTTTTCTAACACATTTTTTCCAAAACACGTACTACACAAAAAAGCTTGCTTTTGCGGAGAGGGTGGGTCTAAGGCATGGAGTTTGGAATCCCTAAGTCCGGCCGAAGGCCGGCTACACAGAAGAGCTTTAAGCCAAAGACAAAAACCATACCATAGGTTACGTGGTTATTATTAATTTTTATAGATCGTTGTTTTGAGAATACAGCCCGTCAAATGCAAAAGTAATTGATGTAAAAGTTTTAAGTGTGAAACTTAAATTTGAACGAAATAAAAAAAAATTGGAATTAGCTGTGATGAAAGCGCCGCAGGCGAAAAATTTTACCAACAAATTTTAACAAAAAATCGCGCGATTTTTTGTTAAAATTTGTTGGTAAAATTTTTCGCCTGTGGAGCTTTTATCGGAGTTGCATGCTGTTTTTAAATTCATTAATTTTGATTTTCTACTGTGCTGCGATAGATTAATATATAGCGTGGTACTGCATGTAAAAGCAGGGGTTTTGGGTTCGATTTCCACCAGAGCCTTAGTATGTTAGCAACAACAGAACAGTTTTGCTTCAGCTTATTCTTGGTTAGTTAAATATATAATTTATAAAAAAAAAAAACACGATATGCGTTTACTGTTTCTAAAAATAATAATATACTGATTTATTGTGACACACATATTTCAGTTTTGACATTTTAAGATTTTGACAAAAAAAAAACCAAAATAAAATTGGGCAATTTTTCATATATAATTTTTGGGTAATTTTTCGTAATGAAAAATCAACCAATTTTTAATTTTGAAATTTGGCCCAAAAACTATGAAAATTTGCCCAAAAATGTTGGGTAACTTTTCATATGAAATATGACCCAAATTTGTATGAAAAATTTTTGGGCGAATTTTCCTTTTCTTTTTTGGGCCATTTTTCTTTGGGCGATTTTGCCTACAGCCGGTCCTAATTGCCTATCTTTTTGGGGCAAGAGTTTTCAAATTAGAAAAAATCCGAATTCGGGAAGCGATAACATACGTATTTGTAAATGTATACACTATGGTAGAGCAAGTTTAGATTTTTTTTTTTAATTTCGAAAACGTCGGGTCGGGAAAGTTGGCTTTTCGGGTCGATATTAACACAAAAATATTGGAAAAGTAGGACCATGGGTTTTGAAAAAAGTGAAAAAAAAACTAACTGTTTTGTTGCTAAAATAATAGTTTATATTCGAACATTACTAAAAAAGTGTTTTTATGGGAAATTTTTTTTTTTTTGTCAGTAAAATTTCGTTTGTTTTTTGTTTCTTGCTTTACAAAAAAATATTTTTAATTAGTTTTTGCTGAAAATATAACGTAACATTAACTCAGTGTGGAAAAGATGTATATTTTTAAATATCGTATTATTTAATTTGGCCTTTAATGCATTTTGAAATTAATTGAAAAAAAATACATATATATAATTTTGAAAAAAGAAAAAAAAAAAATACAAACAAAACAAAGCTAAAAATTTTTGTTCACTTTATTCGGAACTTTCCGATTTTCAAGTCAAAAACGGAGCCCAAATCTATTTTCCTACAGGTCCAATATTTTTGTGTGTTAATATCGACCCTAAAAAGCAGCTTTCCCGACCCCGACGATTTCGAAAAAAGCTAAATATCGAGGGCCTATATTCAAAACCCTCTATCTAAAAAAACACAACTTTTCAGGAGAGCCAAAAAACTGTTTATTTCGCGAATTGTTAGAGTAATTAAAATTCGATATTCTACAATATTTTTTTAAATCAACTACTGAATCTGACATATAATTCGTTTTTAAAATTTTGCACTATTGGGGATTTTAGAGGATAGATAGACGGTTTTGTTTCTCAAAAATATTAAGTACAGGAATGAAAATGATCAGATAGAGGGTTTTGCATTTTAATAAAAATGAATTATGATTTCATTTATGACATCGGTTAAATTTTAACGTAATTTATTAATGATAACGGCTTATAAATAATTTCGAAATCGCGGTTTTGGTCCACAGGTGCGAATTGTTAAGACAAAAAATATTTTTTTTACCGAATTCGTCTCAAAAGTTGACAAACTGTTGAGTATGTTATGTAAGAAATAGTAAAAATAATAAAAACGGGATTTTGGTCCACAGATGCTGATCAGCATCGGGATTTTTAAGATAAAAATTTTTGTTTCACAATGTACACAAGACATCCAAAGTTTGAGACATATTTTTTAAAAAAGTCATACAAGAATTTTCAGAAAAAATTAGCATCAGTGGACCAAAATCGTGGTTCTGGAATTTTGTTGATAAATTCATGTGCAGCATGCAAAAATTAGTATGTAAACATGTAATGCATGATAAAATTATTCAAAACAAATATTTGTAAATTAATTATTTGAAAAGATAGAGGGTTTTGCATTCAGAAAAATTAATTGTGTAAGAGATAGAGAAAACCAAAAATGCAAATAAAATAGCAAAAAAAAATATTTTTGTTCTGAATTTTACACCATAGATGAGGGCCGTTTTACTGAATATTTTGCCATCAAAAAGTCATTTTCGTGAAAATGGAAGATAGAGGGTTTTGAATATAGGCCATCGATATACTTCACTGAATTTTATGTTTTACGATTTTTTATGAATAAATATTAAAATAAATCAATTTTTAATGCATATTTTTTTAGTTTTTACTGCATATTTTTAAATTTTTGATACATATTTTTAGCGCTAAAAACGCGATTTTTAGTGCATGAACTTCCTTGCCCTGGTAATTAACAATTTTAAAATATTTTTTAAAAAAAGCTTAAAAAATTATTTACAAATTAAAAATTTATATTTCAAGAAAATAACATTTAAACATGTATAAAAATGAACGAACTATTTTTTTTTTTGTTACGGACTTCATGTTCGATTTTGTGATTTCAAAATCCATATGCTTGGTTATTTTAAAAACCCATCGACAAACTCTATGTAAAAATTTCAAATGAAAAAATATTTTTTTTTAAATAACTCAAAAACTCTATTCATTCAATAAAAGTTTTACCACTATTGTTCTGAAGTATTAACCCACTCCATAATATTTGTATCATTTTATGGAAAACGTGAGAAATGATAAAGTGGTTGTGGTTAAAGCCGTAAGGCCAATAAGTTAAATATGCTAAGGCTATGCAAAGTGATGATGATCATGATGGAAATGAATTCATAACATAAAGTAACAAAGAGGCTGTATAAAATATTGTATTTTACTTAATGTTTTCAAATCAATGAAGCTTAAAGAGTTTTGCAAAAAAAATTGGAAATTTTTTTAAATTTTTCTTAAATTTTTATTAAGAGAAATTGTTCATTTTTAACATGATAATGTTTCTAGGCTGGTATCTGATTTTAAAAGTGATGTATGATGCCACCTCAGTTTGGCTGCATAAGCTAACGACTAATACGTTTGTGAAGTTTTTACTCTTGCCCAAACCATTGAATCATGCTTTGTTGTATAAATAGGCGTTCTTTCCAAAGCAAAATTTTTCTAAAAAAATAACGCTATAATAATTTGTCATTTCATGCAAAACGCATTAAAATATCGGTCAAGAAACCCATTATATTTATATATTACTGATCCTTTAAGGGTTTTTAATTGTAAGACATAAACATCTATGTATATTAGAGTGGCACTTAAAAATTAAATTTTCGAATTTCAAAATGCGCGAGTCGGAATATTGTGTAATTGCGTCTAAAAATGATTGTGTAAAAATTTCAGGAAAATCGAATAACTTTAACCCGTGCCGCTTTGAGGTCAAAGTTTCGGGTTTTTGGGGAAAAAGGTCGATGATTTGAAAAAAAAAAATAAAAAAAAGTTTTTATGAAATTAATATAAATAATTTTTTTTTATTTAGCTTTTACTCAAAACTACTTGGAAAAAATTATGTCAACTTTGTATGACATCATTAACCCGTTAAAAATTTTAAGCTAAAAATTACCATGAATTTAGGGGGGTACTTCAAATGAGTATTTTCGATTTTTTAAAAATTTTATTAAACAAAATTTTTAAATTCAACATTTCTATACAAGTCACTTATAAAAAACATCATAAAGATTAAATATTAAAAAAATTGGGGATATACACCGACTCAATTTGTTTTTGGAGCCGTTTGATTTTTGTGGATTTCAAGGAAATTAGAATTTTGTGTAAATTTTTTTTTATGAAAATCGATTTTCGAATAAACTGACCAAATTTAAATTTTTTGTTGCTTCTTTTGATCAAATTAATTCAGTTAAAAACTTTTAAATTTATTAGACATCGTTAACCCATATTGGCAGGGGGCAAATGTGACCCAAGCAGCAAATTCAAAGTTTGTTTCTAGAATTTTAAGAATTTTATTGTTTCAAAATCATTTTGGTGGTCTATTACATACTAATTTATAGTGCCCGACCGAATATTTGGCTTCGGCATTGGCCAAAGAGCAGCACTCGGCCAGTATTCGGCTTCGGCTACATTTTTGGCCAAATATGGCCTTATACCGAATAATTATATAAAACTTGTACGAACGTGTTAAAAAATGTTTTTGTGGGAAAAACAAACACTAAAAAAAAGTCTTGTACTCAAAAAAAAAATTTTACTCAAAACAGTTTTTACACTCGAAAAAATGTGCACTCAAAAAAAAATATTTTTACAAAAATTACTAAAAAAACATTTATGGATTCGGTCAAATTTAACTTCTTTTTTTGTTTTTACTATTTAAATATATTTTGACCGAGTCCATAAATGTTTTTTTTTTATTAATTTTTGTAAAAATAATGTTTTTTTGAGTGCACATTTTTTCGAGTATGAAACCTGTTTTGGGTAAAAACTTTTTTTTGAGTGCAAGACTTTTTTTTAGTGTTTGTTTTTTCCACAAAAACGTTTTTTAACACGTTCGTACAAGTTTTATATAATTATTCGGTATAAGGCCATATTTGGCCAAAAATGTAGCCGAAGCCGAATACTGGCCGAGTGCTGCTTTTGGCCAATGCCGAAGCCAAATATTCGGTCAGAACTATAAATTAGTATGTAATAGACCACCAAAATGATTTTGAAACAATAAAATTCTTAAAATTCTAGAAACAAACTTTAAATTTGCTGCTTGGGTCACATTTGTCCCCTGCCAATATGGGTTAACGATGTCTAATAAAGTTAATAGTTCTTAACTGAATTAATTTGATAAAAAAAAAGCAACAAAAAATTTAAATTTGGTCAGTTTATTTGAAAATCGATTTTCATAAAAAAAAATTTACACAAAATTCTAATTTCCTTGAAATCCACAAAAATCAAACGGCTCCAAAAACAAATTGAGTCGGTGTATATCCCCAATTTTTTTAATATTTAGTCTTTATGATGTTTTTTATAAGTGACTTGTATAGAAATGTTGAATTTAAAAATTTTGTTTATGCTGATGTATGAAAACACATATGCACACATCTGCACGTACATATGTCTGGGCCTTATAAAATTTAAAAAAAAAAGTTCAAAAGCATTTGAACTGAAATTTTGAAATTAAATTTTTTACATTTTGAGGATGTTTATTCTGGCTCGAGGTCATTATTTTCTTTACTAATTAAAACCATGATATTCTCATAGCATAATTTTCAAGAAAATTATTTTTTTTTGTTTTAAATTTATTTATGTTGGTCATTTTTGCAAGACTTAATCGACACGTGTTTCGGAATTTGTCAAGATTCCATTGTCAAGATTATTTAGCAAAAATAGAAACGATTTACTACAAAGTAGCAAACGAGTCTAATGACAAATCGTTTGGTGCACAAACTAGCAAATTAATACATATTCGCCTCTATTCGCAATGAGAATTAGGAAGACGAAGAAATTGTACCATGCTAATAAGGCAACGATTATCAATAACCAACAAAAATATTTAAAACAATTTTACATACGATAGTCCATTGGACTACAACAATATGTTTTTTGTGTTTTTGTTGTAACAAATACTCCATATTAGGGTTATTCATCACATGGCGTGCCAACCATTATGTTCAAATTCTGATTAATTTTTATTAAAAAATAAAAATTGTTTTATTCGACCTTTAAAATATTATATTTTGAGGATGTTTATTCTGGCTCGAGGTCATTATTTTCTTTACTAATTAAAACCATGATATTCTCATAGCATAATTTTCAAGAAAATTATTTTTTTTGTTTTAAATTTATTTATGTCACATGGCACGCCATGTGATGAATAACCCTTAGATGGAGTATTTGTTACAACAAAAACACAAAAAACATATTGTTGTAGTCCAATGGACTATCGTATGTAAAATTGTTTTAAATATTTTTGTTGGTTATTGATAATCGTTGCCTTATTAGCATGGTACAATTTCTTCGTCTTCCTAATTCTCATTGCGAATAGAGGCGAATATGTATTAATTTGCTAGTTTGTGCACCAAACGATTTGTCATTAGACTCGTTTGCTACTTTGTAGTAAATCGTTTCTATTTTTGCTAAATAATCTTGACAATGGAATCTTGACAAATTCCGAAACACGTGTCGATTAAGTCTTGCAAAAATGACCAACATAAATAAATTTAAAACAAAAAAAAAAATTTTCTTGAAAATTATGCTATGAGAATATCATGGTTTTAATTAGTAAAGAAAATAATGACCTCGAGCCAGAATAAACATCCTCAAAATATAATATTTTAAAGGTCGAATAAAACAATTTTTATTTTTTAATAAAAATTAATCAGAATTTGAACATAATGGTTGGCACGCCATGTGATGAATAACCCTAATATGGAGTATTTGTTACAACAAAAACACAAAAAACATATTGTTGTAGTCCAATGGACTATCGTATGTAAAATTGTTTTAAATATTTTTGTTGGTTATTGATAATCGTTGCCTTATTAGCATGGTACAATTTCTTCGTCTTCCTAATTCTCATTGCGAATAGAGGCGAATATGTATTAATTTGCTAGTTTGTGCACCAAACGATTTGTCATTAGACTCGTTTGCTACTTTGTAGTAAATCGTTTCTATTTTTGCTAAATAATCTTGACAATGGAATCTTGACAAATTCCGAAACACGTGTCGATTAAGTCTTGCAAAAATGACCAACATAAATAAATTTAAAACAAAAAAAATAATTTTCTTGAAAATTATGCTATGAGAATATCATGGTTTTAATTAGTAAAGAAAATAATGACCTCGAGCCAGAATAAACATCCTCAAAATATAATATTTTAAAGGTCGAATAAAACAAATTTTTTACTTCAAAACGCATAAAAAAAATTCCAAAAAAAAAACTTTGAAAATTTAAAAAAAAAAACTTCAGATATGTACACATTTGCACATATATGACATGTACTTCCATATGTGTCCCGATACAAGATGTTTGAATTTTTCTCAGGACTTAGAAAATTTTTCAAAATTTATTTTCTAAAAACATTTTTTAATGATTTTTTTACTACAAACACTTGGTACTTCGAAAATTAAAAAAAAAAATCGGATGTCCCGACTTAGAAAATTTTTAAATTTTTTTTTTTTTTTTCTTAAAATATTTTTTTATTAAAAACCGAAAAAAAGTTGCCAAAAAAAATTTTGTGTCTGGGACTTAAAAACCAAAAATTTTGGAACTTTGAAAATTAAAAAAAAAAAACATAAAAAAGGGGTTTTTCTGAATTTTAAAAAAATGTTTAAGACTTCAAAAATTTTTCAAAAATAGTGAAACAATTTTAATGAAATTCTTAACACCAAAATGAGAAACGGAATTAAAAAAATATATGTTACATATGTGACCATATATGTCCATATATTTACATATGCCGCCAATTTTCGCATTTGCTTCATATATGTAATTCATATGGGCTAGAAAATATGAATAATATATGAATAACATCTGACATTTTTCACCGGGGAAAGAAATATAAAAAGAAATATTGATGAAAAAAAAAAATATTGACGAAAAAAAATATTGATGGAAAAAAAATATTGATGAAAAAAATTATTGATGAAAAATATATTGATGAAAAAAAAACATTGATGAAAAACAAGTAAATAAATTAAATTCGGCTTTACCGAATGTATTGATACCCTCCACAATGTAATAAAAGATTATTTACAAAAAAAAAAAATTGAAAAAAATTACGCGCGAATTTTTTTTTTTTTTGTAAAAAAAATGGTTTGTACTTATAAAAATTTCATTCTGTGTCCAATTCTGTTCACATATGCCAACCTGCAGCCAATTTAAAGCATTTTGTATTTTTAGGTTATGAATAATATACCAAAATTTTCGAGGCGTTCATATATTTAAGTTCATAACTTTTGAAACGCTGAACCGATTTCGCTTAAATGCAATACCGAACTATTTAGGGCAACAGCAAGTAAATTTGCTAAGTCTCTTTCATATATATTTAATACTTTGGCCGTGATCACCATTTCAACAGGCGGACAGACAGACGGATATCGCTAAAATCTTAGAATCAATCACTGATCAATAATATATCGCTCCTTTACTTGTATAGTGTCATAACTCAAAAAATGCGTTTTTTGAGTTAATGATGCAGATTTATTCGTTATATCGTGCTTTAGATTGTGTCAAAAATTCGTATTAATATCTTTTAAACTCACCGTTTGAGAAGAGTACACGCCATTACTACATTTTCTATGTACCGGCCTTTTTCAATTAAAAACCAGTTTCAATAGTAAACTTTAAACGTGTTTTCTGCAAAATCAAATATTTTGAGTTGTGACACTATACAAGTAAAGGAGCGATATATACATAATGGGGTCCCAGACCGATATTTCGATTGGTTACAAATGGAATGACATACTTATAAAAAAATATTGATGAAAAAAAAAATATTGATGAAAAAAAATATTGATGAAAAAATAATATTGATTAAAAAAATGGTTATGAAAAAAAATATGTATGAAAAAAACAATGTTGATGAAAAAAATATTGACAGAAAAATGTCGGCAAGAAAAATATTGACGAAAAAAGATATTAATTGATGAAGAAAAATTTATGAAAAAAAAATATTGATGAAAAAAAAAATATTGACGAAAAAAAAATATTGATGAAAAAAAAATATTGACGAAAAAAAAAAATTTGATGAAAAAAAATATTGATTAAAAAAAAATACTGATGAAAAAAATATTGATAAAAAACAAATATTGATGAAAACAAAAATATTGATGAAAAAAAAATTTATGAAATAAAATATTGATGAAAAAAATGTTATAAAAAAAAAAATATTGATAAAAAAAAAATACTGATGAAAAAAATATTGATGAAAAAAAAATTATGAAAAATAATAATGTTACGTTTTATTCACAAGCTGGTGAATATTTTTTTTATTCATCACGAGGTGAATTATTTTCCAAGTTACAAACCAAAGTTACTACAATTTTTTATTTTAAGAAATTGAGAACAGTAATTCTTATTTTCTTTTTTGTTAACCGTTAGCTTATATAGTCAAACTGAGGTGGCGTCCAGCTATTTTTTTAAAACTAACACGAGCCTAAAAAGATTATCATGTTAAAAACTTTACGTGACTATATTTTTGATAAAACAATGGAGATTTAAAATTTTAAAACAAAAAAAAATTTCAACAAATATTTTTGAAAACAATATTCGAATGACCTTATTTCCTGGCAAGGATTTCATGTATTTTCCAAACCAAAATTTTGTATTAAAGTTTAGACTGTCCTTTTAATGCTGCTAAAATTTTAACGGAGGTGTTTTTTCGTGTTGTCAAGCAAAATATTCTTAATATTTGTTATTTTTTGATTTTTTTGCAAAAATTAAAAAAAAAAAAAAACAGTAAAATATTTGGCACTTTAACAAACTTTGAAAATTTATTGCTCAACAATGTGAAAAAACACCTCTCTAAAATTTTAATAGCGTTAAAACGACATTCTGAACTTTATCACAAAATTTTGCCCTTGGAAATTCATAGAAAAAGAACATTCAAATACTGTTTTTAAAATTTTTTGCTGAAATTTTTCTAATGTTTTTTTTTCTAAATTTTAAATCTTCATAATGTTACCTAAAATATGGTTGTTTTATATTTTTTCCTACGACTTACGTTGTTCGAATACAAAAATGGTGGAAAACTGCCTTAAAGTCAATATTGTCAAAAAAACGCTTTTTTAAACGCCCATATCTTCCAATGTATTGATCAAAAGAAAAAAATACGATTTTGAATATTTACCAAATTATTAAAAACTAAAAAAATCGATTATCCGCCAGTTAAATTTCCTATGGATTTGCTTATATGAATTTAGATTAAAAAAGCAAGAATTTTACCCGTGCGGAATGCTGCAGATGTGTATAAATGGCATATTACCAATACATTGTATTGTTTTCAATTTCATTTTAAAATGTATTTTATTTTTATTTTTTATTTATACTTTTGTGTTACAATAACATTAATTCAATCGGACACCGAATACATTGTTAATACTGGTAAAAAATTTTAATATTTTGATATGATACAATTTTTAACTGTATATTAGAGCACCCAAAGATGCAAAATTGATGTTATTCAACTATCTGTGCATTTTCTGATAAATTTAGAGTAAACGAAACTATAAATTTAAAATTTAGAGCTAATAAAAAAATGGCCAGGTACTTGTAAACGTTTGAAATTACTAAAATTATTAAAAAAATTGGTCCTTATGGATCCAAAATTTTGAACACATATTATTTATTTCGCTCATTTTCTGTGTCAAACTGCGAGGAGCTGCAGAAAATTATCTTTATACATATTATGGGTGCTCTAATGTTATATGCATTTTAATTTTTTATAAAATATTTATGTTTATTTTTGATTTTTTTAACCCATTACTGCCTGCCCATAGATCGGCTCGTACGATTTTGATGAAATTTTGACATGTGTACCTGGAAGACCACAGAAGTTGCTAGAAAAAATAAAAAAAAATTTACCTCAGCTCCGACCTGAGATATGACATGGGTATTATGCCGTGAAATTTTTTACTTTTATTTTTTGTTTGAGCTGAAAGGGGTCTAAAAAGTTTCTATTGGGTGTCAAAATAACTCCAATAAATTTTCGTGAAAACCAAAATTGTCCTTACCCCCCCGCATCACGTTTTAGGTGCACTTTTCCTGAGTATTTTCGATTAAGAAAAATCTTCGATTTTTGTCAGTGAAAAACAAAAGTTAAACAAAACAAAAAAATCTTGTTAAATGATCACATTTAGCCCAATCTCTTCTCTTTTTTATGAAAAAAGAATCAGCCCGATATCTTCCATCTAGCCCGCGCAAAATTTTTTTAAGTATCAACACTTTTTTGGGTATTTAAATACCCATTAGGCAGGAACCACAAAACAAAAAATAACATTCTTTACAAAATATATACAATAATATGTTAAAAATAAACATGGAAAACATCAATTTATAAAGTGAAACAAACCGCAAACATAATTTTTGTAATTGTTTATACTTTTTAACAATTTAAAATAAATAGATAAAAATACACCTACCACCTGCATAAAGGAAAATATTTAAAAAAATATAACCTTGAACTTTTTTTCAACGAATAAAAGAAAACCTTGATATGATAAAAGGAAATCTAAGTTTTGTTAATGGTTTATTTTTTATAATATTATATATTTCCTCATCCTTCTGACCTCAAAAAAATGGATTAGTAGAAAATAAGAAAAAATTCAAAAAAAATTTTCCCCATTTTTTTGAATTTTTTGGGGAAGGCGTTGTGGCGGAGCCAGTTTCTCCTAACTGTCTCTTAGTCTGGGCAATTTAATTTTAAAAAGCGGATACACACTGGGTGTTTTTTAGTTGCTTAAATTTAGTTATTTGAGGGCGATTTTATTTTATTTAAATTATCAGCGAGTTAATGGAAGATATTTTCAAGATAATTTTACTGAATTTTTGTTTTGGGTGTAAGAGCATATATTTATGTTGATAATGTTTGTACATTTCAGTTTCGTGTTGAGTGTTGCTTTTTGGTATTTGTAAGCCAATAAATCAATATTTTTTAACAAATATAAGGATATGATATATCAATATCCAATTCAAATACATACTTAAATACACATGCTAGTGTGTTTGTGTGAGTGTATTTGTGGTGTGAGTGTACATAAATATATGGTATTTATAGTCATATAAAACATGCCATTATTATTGATGAAAGACTGTTATGTAGTTTTGAGTGTGGATGTGAGGGTTTCAAAGATTATACATATATTAATAAATGGGTGTGTTGTAAATATTATGACATTCACTACTTTAATCAAGAAATCAATACAAATTAATGTATGTGTTTTAAGGATGGCATAAAATACAGGGTGCAGGGAAAAAACATTTTTGCTGTTATTTTAAATTTTAAGCCCAATATGACATTTTTAAACCGTGACGATGGGGGGTTTAAGTTTTGTACTGAAAAAATTAAATTTTCGTAAAAACTTAAAAAAATGTTAAGATTTTTTAATTATAATTTAAAAATTTAAAATTGTGACCGGTATTGTGCTTAAACCGTTTACATGGATAGACGGGCAGAATGACGGACGGACGGGGATCGCTTACTTAACTCCAAAGGTAATTCTAGGTCGACCAAAGTACTCAAAGGTAGGTTAAGACCGAAAATTTCGGGTTGTTACACACATTACCGCTACACCACATGGCAAAATTAAATTTTTCGGAAGTTTGTTTAGTTCTTCCAGGAAAAGCTTTTTTCCCCTGGTCCGAAATGGACCTTATGCGAACTTAAACTATCTATGATTAAAGGATGAATTAGTGTGAATCATCAGAACTACCCCTACGGACATTCTTAGAATGACTTGAAACGGATCTTATATCGATTATACATATTAGGGCGTCACTTCAAATATTAACTCACAATTTTTAAGTCATAATACCTGCCAAACGATGGTCACGTTAGAGCTGTATATAGGAAAATTTATAAACAATTTTGCAATATTTTTAAACTAAAAAAAAAACTACACTCGAAAAAAATTACAATCGAAAAAAATTTTATACTTAAAAAAATTTTACACTCAAAAAAAAATTTAGTAAGTTATTTTTTTTTTTCAAAAATTACTAAAAAAAGTTTTTTTACACAAAATAAAATATTTCTAATCAAAATTGTTAATTTTTTCACGTTAGAAAATTTACTATCGTTTAAAAAGGTCATTGTGGAGGGTATTCATAGATTCGGCCGAACTTAACTTATCTACTTGTTTAGATTACATTCATAAAAGATTCCAACTTTTGAGACTAATTTGGTTAAATTTTTTTTTTTGTTTAAAAATCAGCATCTGTAGACCAAAGTCACGATTCTGGAATTATTTAAGTATTTTCCAATAAAGTACGCAAAATTCCAAATTTTTAACCGGATTTGGTTAAAAAATTCGGATATGAATTTTGTTTGAGATACGCAATTTTTCCAACATTGACTGCTGGTTGCCAACTGAAGATGACCTCTAATTCATCGTTTGGCAGGTATTACAACAAAAAAATCTAAAGTTAAAATTTGGCGGGACGCCCTAATACATATACTTTGCGGTGCGTTACACACAGTGTTGCCATATATCAAGATTTCCCTTTTTTTGCAAGTTTTTTGAGGTGCTAAAAAGATTTCAAGATTTTTTCTAAAAAAACAAGTTTTTTGGAAAATGATGAAGTTTTTTCAAGTTTTTCTTAATTAGTTAATAAATACAAAAAGCATCATTGTTTTTTTTTTTTGTAAATCAGTGTTTTTTTGTAAACACCCGAAATATTGGTCCTAGACCAACCTTTTAGTATACCGACCGATTCAAAATCACTAGCGTGTCCGTCCTTCAGTCTATGTATACGGTTACAAATAAATATTGCTTTGTTCTATGAAAATATGAGATATTCGATTAAAATTTTGTTTTAAGCTTGGTAACTTTATTAAATCCATTTAAAATCAGATCATTCTTTGACTTGGTCGCCATATGAAAATTCCACCTGATATTCACTTAAATCTGTAAGTTGGTAACATAGAATAATTTTTCACTTAAATTGTGTATTTGCTGCGCTAATAAAATATCTTACCACATATAGATCCAATCCGACATATATTGTCGAGTAAGCAAATATCAAAAACCGGCTTGACATTTTCTTACTGAGTACAATTTTCTAAGCCTTCATAAATTATGACTCTTTTTGGAGTCCTAAAAGATTCATATTTGACTCTTAATTATGAATTGTAAAATATGAAATTTTTTTTTTTTGTTGAACATTCATAAAAGAGTCTAAAAAGACTCAGAAAAGAATATGAAGAATATATATTTTTCAGAATTGTTTATGAGTCATATAAGAGTGCTAATGGGCCCCTGTAATTTAGTTGGTAGCGTGCTAGCCTATGAAACAGAAGGTCTTGGGTTCGATTCCCACTAAACCCTTGGTCGATTTCGATTCAACGAGTAGACGGTCTTTGTAACCAGTTCTCGGTTAGGTTTAAATAATTATTAAAAATGATTTGTAATTAAATTGGGAAAACTAAATAAAAACTGATCATTGGATCAAAATTATTATTATTATATTTTAAGAGCGCTCAGAAAAAGGGACCATTTTGAAAGAAAAAACCACTCATATTATTATGTTTTCTGAGCGCCTAAGGACTTTTTATGAGTCTAAGGACTCTCCAAATGAACGCTGTGTTGTTTTTTTTTACACTTGATATACAAATTGAATTGAAAATACATAAATTTGTATTTATTTTTAATTATTTTAATACTTTTGTAAAAAAAGATTTTGTTCACAAAAAAAAGATTTTTTTTCAGAAATAAAAAGATTTTTCAAAAAAATATATGGCAACACTGGTTACACATGAAATAACAAAGTGAGTACTCAGTGTTTGGAGGGTATAAAAAGATTCGGCACTGCCGAATTTTACACTCTCACTCGTTGTTAATTTAATTTTCTTTTATTTATCAATTACTACTAAAATTTTTAGCAACAAAATTAAAATTAATCTTTTATAATTAATGACATTTTCGTAATAAGTCAGAAGAAGAAAATTTATCACTTCAACAACTTTTGCCTGAAGTATGCTTATGCAGCATTTTGAAATCATTTATAACATTTGATTTTAATTTTTTTTACCCAAAATGATGTTTAAACTTGTAATGTTTTTCTTTTTTTAAGACTGAAAAAATATATTCTACAAGTATTTCTATGTACCAGAAGACTATGGGCCAACATGTAAATGTGATAAATGTTTAAGGCATTTGGACAACTTGCTTAACACGTTGCATTTTAAAATTGATTTAATGTTATTGTATGTGTACAAAGATAATAGTCATACACACTTACACCCACAGACATATATTTACACCTACAATGTAGGTCCTACATATATGCATAAATTTTGAAGGAAGTTAAACTAGGTGCTGGAGATAGAATTTAAAAAAAACAAGTGAGAGTGTTAAATTCGGCTGTGCCGAATCTATTATACCCTCCAACATGTAAAAAAATTGACAGGGGCGTTTTTTTAAGGGGGGCAAGGTAGGGGGGGGGGTTGGTGAGCTGCCGTGACTCGCGGTATATGTTTACAAGTCCATTTTTGTCTGCTTTGTGCACTTAAGTATTATAGTTTTATAATTATTTAAATTATTTTTTTATCCACGCCCTTAAAAGAGGGGCGGGGCAAAAAAGCAACATTTTTTATTCCCCTGTTTCCAAGAGCAGGACTATAAACTTCTACGAACATAAAAATGTCTCATTTGGTTCACAGAAATACAAAAAAACCTCAAAAAAATTAGCATTTTTAAGAGGTTGGTTTAGTTCTTCAAGGGGGAACTTTTTTCCCCCTGATCCGATTTGGACCATTTCTGAACTTAACCTGCCTAGGACCATAAGACATATTTATGCCAAACTTGAGGGGTCTAGCTCTTTTATTTTGGACTGCATCGTGTTAACTACAGACGGACGGACGGAAGGACGGACGGACGGACATCGCTAGAATGTCTTAGAATCGATCACTGATCAATAATATATATACTTTATGGGGTCCCCGACCGATATTTCGATGCGTTACACACGGAATGACAAAGTGAGTATACCCCCATACTGTAGTTGGAGGGTATAAAAAGTTTAATATTTTACAGAAATGTTCTTTAAATTAAAAATTGAACCTGCACAACTGATGTTTTGTAAAAATTGTTGGATTTGTTTCTCGGAACAACAGAGATTGCTTCAATCCATTCCACATTTCTTATTTGGTATGCCTTCCCTATAAGTATGCAACATAAAAATAGATAAAAGTAGAAAATGCGTATGACACTACAAGTATGTAATGTGTTTAAAGTACCAACTGTAATGGACGTTTTTGACCGCAGGGCGATTGTGCCGAATCTTTCTTGTTTTGATTGTTGTAATGTGAAGATTATTAATTATTATTTTTATAAAAATTTAAAGGTTAACAACTGTTTGGATACCGCGTTATGGAACCGATTTCACCCTCTGGGAAAATTCATTTTATCGATTTTATAGGAAATAGTAATTTTGTTTGTTCGTCCACCATGGCACTAATTTTTTCATAAGGGTTGATGGGTAAAATAAAACAATTACTTTGGTGTAAGATGCAGTTTTATTTTGGTAATTTATTAACTCCATTAAATATTTTTCTAGGATAGATGTGATCGCTGCATTTTGTTTTTCAAGTATTCTGGTTTTTATATTTAAAACAAGTATAAAAAAGTCCGCACTGCATGGGTTAATTTCTGAAAGAAATGCACATTTATTTTATTATTCAGTATTTTTTTATGTAAATTTCACTGTATACCTTTACTGATATTTCTGCTTGGAGGAAGTTTTTGTCTAGTTTTCGGAAGTTTTTGGCTAGTTTTTTTCATTATAATTTTAAAATTTTATTAATTATTTTATTAAATTTTTTTGATACAGAATAATTGCTGCTGGTATAAAGCACGGTTATATTTTTGTTTTATTTTGATTTCTTTTGTCTTGCTATTTCGTTTTACTCAGATAGATTTCTGGCAGAGCAACACAAAAAGTTAGGTGAATTGGTTCTGATCTTGGCTAAAAGTGGGAATTGTATCTGGGGATGTTTAAATTATATTTTGCATATCAATGCTTACTTTTGTGAAATATTTTTTTTAAATATGCATCAAATTATATATAAAATCGTTATATGAAAGTGTTTTTTTTTATTCCAAAGTTTTGAAAAAGTGTTTTTGCTTCTCTGGGAATATACTAAAATCTATCTTTCTAAAATTCTATTGTCCGGAAACCCTACAAAATGGGAATTTAATTGGCAACTAAATTATTGTTCAGTTGATTTTGGTTTTCGAAATTTCGAATATTATCATGTATTTTGCCTTTCACTATTTTTGCTTTTAACTTTATACAACGTGGAAACTTCCTTTCCTATCGAACCAGTGAACTGAACACATCGTAAGCCTAGTAAAAATTCTTTTAAAGTTTTTTTTGATTACTAAAGTTAATCTGCTTTTTACTAAGCCATCCTAAATTTTAATTGCAATTGAATTAAAGAAATCGGGTCAAAAATACATTTAATTCCTCACCAGCAGCAAATTTATACCTAAAGTGAATTTTCAAAGAAAAAAAAAAAAAATCTTTGGGAAACGACCACCAGTCACTGGAAGCCATTTCGATCGAAGGAAGTTTCATACATTTGAAAAGGAAAATTATTGACTGATAAGCAAACCCCTGTGAGAAAAAATTTGGGAAATCTTGTTATCCTACGGGATAGGGTAAGGGTGCTTCACGCAGCATTTTTTTTTTTTCAACAATACATCTCCAGGGTTGCGAAAAGGCAAACTAACCTTAAAAGTTGCATAAGTATTCAACGAAAGCTACAAATTTTTGTTGTGGTCGTACGTTTTTGCGAGTCCACGCTTAGAACAGGATTTCAAGGTAATCTTTTGGAAATTTTTTATTGTGAAAAGCATCCTTATATGAATATCAACTTTCAACTAGGTCAATCTTAAATCGCCCCGAAAATATCGGGACTCCAAAATTTACATTAAAAAGGAACCCTGCGAACCCTATTTTTTATATGTTGGTTTTTGAGGAACATTTCCAAGTCGAAAAAGCAAAAAGAAGCAAAAACAACGTAAATCGAAATACTCAAAAAGCAGAATCAAATGAGAAGTATTGTAAAATTCACCATAACCATCAAAATCTTACTTTGCCAGCCAGAAAAAAACAGTCGTCATAATAAATAGTGCAAAAACAAAATCAAAATTAGTTAAAACAAAACATCTTTTCAAAAAACAAAAAAATAACCTGTGGTAAAACACTATCTGCAATTTTTACGGTTCGCAAAATCATTTAAACACCGTTTCGTTTATAAAGTAAATATAAAAACCGATTGATAAAGTAGGTATTACATTAATTAAAATCTATTTGCCTTAACGGGCCCAAAAATAATTTTTAGTTAAAAATTTGCATTGTAAGCCATTCAATGTAAAATATTTTCGAAATCGTAAAAATTTAATTTGTCAAAGGTTTCAGACATGAAAAAGTAAATTAATCGGAAATTAAAATTAGAAAAATCGGAAATTAAAATTAGAAAAATCGGAAATTAAAATTAAAAAAAAAAACCGGATGTTAAAGTTATAAAAATTATATAGTTATATAGCATTTTAAATATAACCCAAGAATATTAAGTTCAAGTTTATTATAATGTAAAAAAAAGAATATCCGTAATGATTGTTAAATTTTTATTTCCTATTATGTGGAAACCCTAAAAATCTTGTATCATAAATTAAATTAAAAAAATTAAATATTAATCTTCTTGGGAATTTAAAACTTAAAATTAGTTAACGTTAAAATTATGTAAAATCAAAAGTTAGTTATCTATTTTTTTTTCTTTCAAAAAAACCTACTTAAGCCTAAATGAACTAAAATTAATAGCACAGAAAAAAAAAAAAATCTAAAAATTTGAGTAATTTTGGTTTTAAGCTAAAAATACAAATCAGTTAACGTAAAAATGAATCTGGCCAACAAAAGTAAGATCATGCAAGAATTTAACTAACTTATTATTTCACAGCAAAATATGTAACAACCTGCATCGAGTTCAAACGAGAGGGCCTTCTTCAAGACCGCGATACATGTTGGTAAGTGTGCATCGTTTATATTGTTTTTTATATTCTTGCATTTAAAAAGACACAACAACTAAATTTACATTTGAAATGAGAGTTTAATGTTTTGCTATTGAACAATGTTTCATACATAAATATATTTTTTTATTTTAATTTTGGAGACAAGCAGTATGTTTGTTTGGTTGAATGTAACCTATTAACGATCTCTTTATCGATCTCATTTGTTTAACAGTGCTCTTAAAAGCATTAACAGAATTTGTAATACACTGTTAAATGGTTAACAGGGTTGAATGAACTTTAGTTTTTGTGTCTACGTCATCAATTTTACCATCTGATAATTTTTGCACAATGGGTCAGTTTACTTAAAAAATCTATTAGATTTAAAAAGTACCGTTAGGTTAATTTAATCAAAATTATTTGGTTTTTATTATGAAAACTACAATTGAATTTGTTTTATAGTGAAATTTATTTGTAAAATCTGTCAAATTTCCAATTTTTGCAAATAAACTTAAATATTTTTTTTTACAATTTTTACGCGATAATGTTAAAAATGAATTAAATAACTATTGCATTTTTAAAAATATTCTTTTTCTAGTTATGTTAAAAATTAAAATTAGGTTATATGCGATTTAAAATAACAACAAATGTATAATGTTAGAAAGTTTTCACACGAAAACAATTAGATTTTCATAAGATATTTTTTTAAATATGTTTAAGTTTCATGGGTTGAATAAAATGTATTTATACAATATGGATTGCTAAAGTAAAATTGTGTGGTTTTCTTGCATAACAATGTGATGAAGTGTAGATAGGGTTTATACAAATAGGGGTTTTAGCACATTATATGTTGCCGCTAAAACAATGGAAGGTGAGGGTTTTGAGGCATTATCTCCTGCTACCAACTCGGAGATTTCATTAGGCATCATCGGCTATTAAACGTTTTAGTAAAGTAAATTTCAAATATGACTAGATTTTGTAGGGGTTTTTCTTTGTTTGTTTGACCATCTAGTTATACCAGACCATTTAGCTGTTTTAATGTAAATTTACAAAAAAGGGAGTCTATAATAATATTAATTGTAATGGGAAAATGGATGTAACGCGGAAAGGACACGAACCCCCCAACCGACTGCTTGCTAGCAAAACAAAGGCTCCCGCAGTCCTCCTCCAAACTACATTCCTGATGTGAAATTATTGATTTTTCTGTTGAATTTTCATAAAACCAGACATCTATATTAAATCTTCGATTTGTACATTACAGTAATTGGCGCCCAACGTGTGGGGCCGAAGGGACAGCTTTGTCTTTTCTGGCTCGAAAAATTTTTTTAGTAGTAAATTAAAGATTTCAGTAAATTTATGAAACTTAAAGTTTTGTTGTTGGTTCGTGAATTTTTTGTTAAATATCTTGTAAAACTTGACTGGATATTAGCTATTTGAGGAAATAAGGATCGAGTATGCTAACCATTAAGACTTTATAAGAAATTTTAACTTAATGTTGAACGAGTTAAGGACACTTTTTGTTTTATAGCAGCTGTGCATACAATTTTATTATTTTTTGAGAGGAAGACAAGGGGACAGCAACTCTTGCAGCTCATTGGATATCATTAATTTGCTGATTGCAGTTTAATGACCATGATGCTAGAGAGAGGCGAAAGACTAACAATTGCATCCTGCTGGTTTGGCTAGTCTCAAAAGGTTTGAGGTTGTATGTATTGCTCAATAGACCATTTTTCAGTTTTTTAATAGTCGATATTTGTGCCTGTTTAAGCCCTATTATATTAACTTCATTATCAGCGTTTTTGTAAGGAACCACCGCAAATTTATAATTTTTTTTTGTCAGTAAACAAATTTTTTTTTAGTAACTATTTTCAGAGTTAATTTTTTCAGAAATTTCTAGTAAAGATTTTCTTTAATCTATGATAATTTCGGAAACGGAAAACCTAGATAATTTTACAACTTATACTTATTTGTGACTTGCATTTTTTTTATTGCGTAGTATCTTGAATATTTGTCTAATTATTATTTTTTTCTATTAATAATTGCAATTTTTAGAAAGAATTATATTTTTTGAATGAAAACTAATTTTGGCGAATATCTTTTTCTCCTATTTACTTTTGGGTGATATATATCACTTTAAATTTGTTTGTATAACAGCAAGTTAAGATTTAACTTTTTTCTGTTTATTGATTGAAATTGATGCGATATGAATCCTAAAGGTAAATCCTTTTTGGACATTAAAAACGAAATTTTGAATCGTAAACAACAGACAGGTGAGAATTTCGATCAATTTGTGGATGCTGTTTGTGCGATATCAGAACAGTTACCTTCATCATTGCCTGAGTCTGGATTAGTATACGTTTTAATTTATAATTCTCGACCTGAAATTAGAGCAGGACTTTGTGGCCTCCCAATACATTCATTAAGTAGTCTCAAAAGATCAGTTTATTTTGTGACGAATTTGTTGAGCTCAAACCGTACTTAAGAAATATTTATTTATATATTGTGAGCCTTGTAAAAGTTAAAATACGTAGTCAAATCATACAAATTTTTTTTCTGGCTAATTTCAAGCTTGATTTAAAATGTCCCAACAACCAAATCAGTTTGATGGTGTTCCACCACCACTGCCTATGGCACCTGTTGTCATACAGCCTTCCGTTTGTCATGTCTGCAATGATACTATGCAAGAAGGGCAACATTGCCTTATAATTAGTGAATGCAGTCATGCTTTCCATAGACCGTGTATAGAGTCGTATTTGTCCACCTCAGAAGCATGTCCTGTATGTAAACGGGCTTGCCAACTTAACGAACTTCGCAAACTAGTAATTCAAAATCCCGTACTTTCGACTTCTAAACAGTCTAAAGGCAAAGGGCAAGGAGCTGTGGCTAAACAATACCATACTCGTAGTACCAGTAGAAGTTTATTTCAAAGTGCGACTGCTTCTGCTTCTAATCAAAATTACACTCTTCCAGGAGCTACTGCTTCTGCTTCCGTTCAAAATAACACACCTCAAGGAGGTACTGCTTCGGCTTTAAATCAACAATCCAATAATGAGACCACATTAACACCACCACAGGATTTGGAGTCATTATTTCAAAATAATGATACTCCTCCACAAGGTCCAACTTTGACCCCTATTCGATCAAACACAGCTACAGGCGTTGATTTAAACGCATTAAATACTTTGATTGAACAAAATATGACACTGGTGTTGCAAAATCTTAATATTTTACCAAATCCCAATACTCTAAACCAAGATCGTAGAAATATACCCTTGGTAAGAAATAATGAAGTAAATTGCAATACCGTAAACAATTCCAATAATACTAACATTCCTAATGTTAACACTAGCAATACTTCAAACAATATTCATCCTAATCAGAATTACGATTTTCCAAGTTTAAATCAAAATTCTGTACAAAATGAAGCTCAGAATGTACACAACCATAATCTATTAAACAATGTCAATCCGAATATTAATTTCGGGTTGCAAAATCCTAATTTAACTTATATGTTAAATAATGGACAAAACGCTAACATCACTTATGCACCTGTACAACGGGCATTTTCACACTCGAATAACCCTTCGTATTTAGGTTCCAATGGTAGCAACTTTTTTGTAAACAAAGTGACTCAGATTATTCAGAATTGGAATCTGGAGTTTGACGGTTCTTCAACAGGACTTAATGTCGAAGAATTTATTTATCGTCTAAAATCATTGACTAAGAACAGTTTAAATAACGATTTTTCATTGGTATGCTCAAATTTACATATCCTTTTAAAGGGAAAAGCGCGAAACTGGTATTGGAGGTACCATAAAAGAGTTGAAAATATAGGCTGGACTGAGTTTTGTGAGGCGATACGAAGAGAGTATAGGGAATTTAAATCCTCTTTTGATATAAGAGAAGAAATACGTAATCGTAAGCAGAAAGTAAACGAAACTTTTGATTCATTTTTCGATTCTGTTTCTGCAATTATGGATAAGCTTCCTATTCCTATGGTGGAATCAGAGCTTATTGAAGTTTTGGCGAGAAATCTCCGCCCAGAAATACGCGAAGATCTTCTATACGTCCCAATTCGGTCTATTTCTCATTTGCGCAAGTTAGTGCAAATGCGCGAACATTTTCACAATGATGAATATGTTCGCAAGAATTTACCTGCACGTACTGCAAACTATGTGCCCAGACGTAATGTCGCTGGCATATCTGATCCTGATACAAATATCCTAAATGATGTACCCATAGATCCAGAACTTTCAGTGGATGCTCTCCACAAAACAGAAATTATTTCTAAATGCTGGAACTGCGATGAAATGGGACACCATTGGAAAATATGTTTAAAAGATAAAAAGATCTTTTGTTACGGTTGCGGTACAAAAGATGTTTATTTGCCAAATTGCACAAAATGTGCTACCAAACAACCAAATGTGTCAAAAAACTTCAGACCAATAGGTCCACCGAAGGACCAGCTGTAAGTTTTCGTAAAGATAATGAACAGATTATTTCAAATGATCTCCCTGCTATTGACCAAAATAATTTACCCAGATTTGAACAAAAAACTTCGCCTATTGTTTGTAATGATTGCAAACCAATATCAATATTGAAACGAAATGCTGGCAGTAATAATACCGCTAACGATATTGCGGAGGACTCATCTGGAATTTTATTTCCGCGATTACCCTACCATAAACGCTGGGAATTGTATATGAAAAAACGAGATGAGATTTTTAACGTTGACACTATGTCCTTTTGTTATACTAAAAAACCTAAGAGATCTACTTTGCGCCTTAGAAAATTTTTTAAAATTAAGAAACTTTGTAAAAAGTTTCTAATATCTACAATCGTTTCAAACCCCAATGACATGCGATACTATGCGAAAATAAAATTTTTAAACTTTGATGAATATGGTTTGTTGGACACTGGGGCCAACATCAGTTGTATTGGGGCAGATTTGGCTCAAATTGATTTTTCTAAATTTCCTAATTTTGTGAAATGTAAAACGTATGTTAAAACTGCTGATGGTAGTTCACAATCAGTTGTGGGTTGGCTTGATGCAGAGATTACTTTTAGAGAACAAATTTATAAAATAAAACTTTTTATAATTCCTTCAATCGCACAGAGGTTGATTTTAGGAATTGACTTTTGTAAATCTTGCAAATTGTTTCCAGACTTTATTGGATCTGTAGACATTTTAGCATTTAATCATTTATCCAATAGTCCGTCCGATCTGTCCGCTTTGCAAGAAAAGTCTGCTGTTTTGTCCGATTTTGAGAAATTGTCTGATTTATCAGATGAGAATTCCTACCCACTCACTTTAAGCCAACGTCAACAGTTAAATACTGTTATTAATTTATTCCCCAATTTTGAAAAGCAAGGGTTGGGCAGAACGAGCTTGATTAAGCACTCTATCGAGGTGGGTAACGCCACCCCGATAAAGCAAAGGTTCTATCCTGTTTCCCCAGCAGTGGAGAAACTAATGTTCGGTGAAATTGATAGAATGTTGGCACTAGGGGTGATCGAACCTTCCACATCCCCCTGGAGTTCACCGATGAGGTTAGTCATAAAACCTAATAAGATCCGATTATGTTTAGACGCTAGGAAAGTTAATCTAGTTACCAAAAAGGATGCATATCCTTTGCCAAATATAGAGGGTATTTTTGCAAGACTTCCAAAGGCCAATTTGATTTCTAAACTAGATCTGAAGGATGCCTACTGGCAGATTGCCTTAGATGACTCGTCCAAACATCTCACAGCGTTCACAGTTCCGGGAAGGCCACTCTACCAGTTTGTAGTAATGCCCTTCGGACTGTGTAACGCCCCGCAAACAATGTGTAGATTAATGGACGAGATCATCCCACCTGATCTTAGGCACTGCGTATTTGGGTATCTGGATGATCTGGTGATTGTTTCGGAAGACTTTTCAACACATCTTGAGATTTTAGTTCGAATAGCATCGCAATTTAAAAAAGCAAATTTAACACTGAACGTATCAAAGAGCAAATTCTGCGTGACAAAGGTCAATTATTTAGGCTATGTGATAGGAAACGGGGGCATAACTACCGATCCAGAGAAAATCGATGCAATCCTAAAGTGGCCCGTGCCGAAAAATCTGAAGCAGGTGCGAGGATTTCTTGGATTGGCGGGGTGGTATCGCAGATTTATAGAAAATTTTTCTTCAGAGTTATTTCCCATAACAGAAGTTCTTAAATCGAAAAAGAAATTTAACTGGACCAGTGAGGCTCAAACCGCTTTTGAAAGGGTTAAAATGCTGCTCACTTCGGCTCCTGTATTAAGTAACCCAGACTTCTCAAAAAAGTTTTTCCTGCACTGTGACGCCAGTGATTACGGTATTGGCGCAGTTCTGGTGCAACTGGACGATAACGGTGAAGAAAAACCCATTGCATTCATGAGTAAAAAGCTTAACGCAGCACAGCGTAATTACAGCGTCACAGAGCGGGAATGCTTGGCAGCTGTAGAGGCGATTCTGAGATTCCGCTGTTACCTGGAAATGCAGGAGTTCGAGGTGATCACAGACCACTCAAGCTTGGTTTGGTTAATGAGACAACCTGATCTCAGTGGCAGATTAGCCAGGTGGGTCTTTAAATTACAGCCTTATAAATTTACTGTAAGCCACAGAAAAGGGAAGGAAAATGTAGTGCCGGATGCACTGTCCCGAATTCCAACTGAGGAAGTATCTGCTTTAGAAATCGTAGAGCCTGAAGTCGACCTAAATTCACCGTACTTTGAAGACCAAGAATATCAAGATTTGAAAGATAAAATAAATGCTAATCAAGCAAAATTTCCCGATATTAAAATTGTTGATAAATTTGTATATATTAGAACCGATCATTACTCTGGTGAGGAGCAACAAGAACAAGAGGCATGGAAGCTATGGATACCCTACAGGCTTAGAAAAAGTACCATGGAACGTGCTCATGATGCCCCAACTTCTGCGCATGGGGGTATGCACAAAACCTTGGAGCTTTTAAGAAGACATTTTTATTGGCCTGGAATGGTACGAGATGTCCGAAATTACATAAGAGAGTGTGAGGTCTGTAAAACAACAAAAGCCCCGAATTTCACTATGAAACCTCCTATGGGAAATCAGGCTGTATCCATTCGCCCATTCCAGCGCCTGTATATCGACCTACTTGGACCCTATCCCCGCAGTAAGTCTGGATTTATTGGTTTGCTCATTGTGCTTGATCACCTTACTAAATTTCACTGGCTTTGTCCGCTTAGAAAATTTACGTCTTCCAACATACAGGACTACCTTGAAAAGCAAATTTTTCATGTTTATGGCGTACCCGAGATAATTGTGAGTGATAATGGCAGTCAGTTTAAAGCCAACGATATAAACGCATTTTTTACTACTTATGGCATCACTCACACCTATACTGCATACTACTCCCCCCAATCCAACGCCTCTGAAAGGGTTAATCGGTCGTTGATTGCTGGTATAAGAGCTTACCTCAAAAAAGATCACCGATGTTGGGATGAAAAACTATCTGCTATTAGTTGTGCTCTACGTAATTCGTATCATCAAGCCATTAATATTTCTCCGTATCACGCAGTTTTTGGCTTTGATATGATCACACACGCTTCTTCTTATGATTTGCTTAGGAAATTACAACAACTAAATGAACCTGCTGCAAAATTATCTCGCGATGATCATTTACAAATTTTACGACAAGATCTTAGGAAAAACATAAAAGAGGCCTATGAGAAAAATCAGCATCAGTACAACTTACGTTGCAAAACGCAATCTTTTCAAGTTAATCAGGAAGTTTTTCGGAGAAACTTTGCCCAAAGTAATCTGGAAAAAGGTTTTAACGCCAAATTGTCCCCGGTTTTCCTTAAAGCGCGTGTCAGAGAAAAGTTAGGGAACCACTATTACGTACTCGAAGATTTACAAGGTAAACTAGTGGGCACATTTCATGGCAAAGATATTCGCCCATAAACGCCCTTGTTTTCAAGCTAATTCTTTATCATAATATTCAAGAATTATCTAGTTTTGTAATGGACGTTTTTGACCGCAGGGCGATTGTGCCGAATCTTTCTTGTTTTGATTGTTGTAATGTGAAGATTATTAATTATTATTTTTATAAAAATTTAAAGGTTAACAACTGTTTGGATACCGCGTTATGGAACCGATTTCACCCTCTGGGAAAATTCATTTTATCGATTTTATAGGAAATAGTAATTTTGTTTGTTCGTCCACCATGGCACTAATTTTTTCATAAGGGTTGATGGGTAAAATAAAACAATTACTTTGGTGTAAGATGCAGTTTTATTTTGGTAATTTATTAACTCCATTAAATATTTTTCTAGGATAGATGTGATCGCTGCATTTTGTTTTTCAAGTATTCTGGTTTTTATATTTAAAACAAGTATAAAAAAGTCCGCACTGCATGGGTTAATTTCTGAAAGAAATGCACATTTATTTTATTATTCAGTATTTTTTTATGTAAATTTCACTGTATACCTTTACTGATATTTCTGCTTGGAGGAAGTTTTTGTCTAGTTTTCGGAAGTTTTTGGCTAGTTTTTTTCATTATAATTTTAAAATTTTATTAATTATTTTATTAAATTTTTTTGATACAGAATAATTGCTGCTGGTATAAAGCACGGTTATATTTTTGTTTTATTTTGATTTCTTTTGTCTTGCTATTTCGTTTTACTCAGATAGATTTCTGGCAGAGCAACACAAAAAGTTAGGTGAATTGGTTCTGATCTTGGCTAAAAGTGGGAATTGTATCTGGGGATGTTTAAATTATATTTTGCATATCAATGCTTACTTTTGTGAAATATTTTTTTTAAATATGCATCAAATTATATATAAAATCGTTATATGAAAGTGTTTTTTTTTATTCCAAAGTTTTGAAAAAGTGTTTTTGCTTCTCTGGGAATATACTAAAATCTATCTTTCTAAAATTCTATTGTCCGGAAACCCTACAAAATGGGAATTTAATTGGCAACTAAATTATTGTTCAGTTGATTTTGGTTTTCGAAATTTCGAATATTATCATGTATTTTGCCTTTCACTATTTTTGCTTTTAACTTTATACAACGTGGAAACTTCCTTTCCTATCGAACCAGTGAACTGAACACATCGTAAGCCTAGTAAAAATTCTTTTAAAGTTTTTTTTGATTACTAAAGTTAATCTGCTTTTTACTAAGCCATCCTAAATTTTAATTGCAATTGAATTAAAGAAATCGGGTCAAAAATACATTTAATTCCTCACCAGCAGCAAATTTATACCTAAAGTGAATTTTCAAAGAAAAAAAAAAAAAATCTTTGGGAAACGACCACCAGTCACTGGAAGCCATTTCGATCGAAGGAAGTTTCATACATTTGAAAAGGAAAATTATTGACTGATAAGCAAACCCCTGTGAGAAAAAATTTGGGAAATCTTGTTATCCTACGGGATAGGGTAAGGGTGCTTCACGCAGCATTTTTTTTTTTTCAACAATACATCTCCAGGGTTGCGAAAAGGCAAACTAACCTTAAAAGTTGCATAAGTATTCAACGAAAGCTACAAATTTTTGTTGTGGTCGTACGTTTTTGCGAGTCCACGCTTAGAACAGGATTTCAAGGTAATCTTTTGGAAATTTTTTATTGTGAAAAGCATCCTTATATGAATATCAACTTTCAACTAGGTCAATCTTAAATCGCCCCGAAAATATCGGGACTCCAAAATTTACATTAAAAAGGAACCCTGCGAACCCTATTTTTTATATGTTGGTTTTTGAGGAACATTTCCAAGTCGAAAAAGCAAAAAGAAGCAAAAACAACGTAAATCGAAATACTCAAAAAGCAGAATCAAATGAGAAGTATTGTAAAATTCACCATAACCATCAAAATCTTACTTTGCCAGCCAGAAAAAAACAGTCGTCATAATAAATAGTGCAAAAACAAAATCAAAATTAGTTAAAACAAAACATCTTTTCAAAAAACAAAAAAATAACCTGTGGTAAAACACTATCTGCAATTTTTACGGTTCGCAAAATCATTTAAACACCGTTTCGTTTATAAAGTAAATATAAAAACCGATTGATAAAGTAGGTATTACATTAATTAAAATCTATTTGCCTTAACGGGCCCAAAAATAATTTTTAGTTAAAAATTTGCATTGTAAGCCATTCAATGTAAAATATTTTCGAAATCGTAAAAATTTAATTTGTCAAAGGTTTCAGACATGAAAAAGTAAATTAATCGGAAATTAAAATTAGAAAAATCGGAAATTAAAATTAGAAAAATCGGAAATTAAAATTAAAAAAAAAACCGGATGTTAAAGTTATAAAAATTATATAGTTATATAGCATTTTAAATATAACCCAAGAATATTAAGTTCAAGTTTATTATAATGTAAAAAAAAGAATATCCGTAATGATTGTTAAATTTTTATTTCCTATTATGTGGAAACCCTAAAAATCTTGTATCATAAATTAAATTAAAAAAATTAAATATTAATCTTCTTGGGAATTTAAAACTTAAAATTAGTTAACGTTAAAATTATGTAAAATCAAAAGTTAGTTATCTATTTTTTTTTCTTTCAAAAAAACCTACTTAAGCCTAAATGAACTAAAATTAATAGCACAGAAAAAAAAAAAAATCTAAAAATTTGAGTAATTTTGGTTTTAAGCTAAAAATACAAATCAGTTAACGTAAAAATGAATCTGGCCAACAAAAGTAAGATCATGCAAGAATTTAACTAACTTATTATTTCACAGCAAAATATGTAACAACCTGCATCGAGTTCAAACGAGAGGGCCTTCTTCAAGACCGCGATACATGTTGGTAAGTGTGCATCGTTTATATTGTTTTTTATATTCTTGCATTTAAAAAGACACAACAACTAAATTTACATTTGAAATGAGAGTTTAATGTTTTGCTATTGAACAATGTTTCATACATAAATATATTTTTTTATTTTAATTTTGGAGACAAGCAGTATGTTTGTTTGGTTGAATGTAACCTATTAACGATCTCTTTATCGATCTCATTTGTTTAACAGTGCTCTTAAAAGCATTAACAGAATTTGTAATACACTGTTAAATGGTTAACAGGGTTGAATGAACTTTAGTTTTTGTGTCTACGTCATCAATTTTACCATCTGATAATTTTTGCACAATGGGTCAGTTTACTTAAAAAATCTATTAGATTTAAAAAGTACCGTTAGGTTAATTTAATCAAAATTATTTGGTTTTTATTATGAAAACTACAATTGAATTTGTTTTATAGTGAAATTTATTTGTAAAATCTGTCAAATTTCCAATTTTTGCAAATAAACTTAAATATTTTTTTTTACAATTTTTACGCGATAATGTTAAAAATGAATTAAATAACTATTGCATTTTTAAAAATATTCTTTTTCTAGTTATGTTAAAAATTAAAATTAAGTTATATGCGATTTAAAATAACAACAAATGTATAATGTTAGAAAGTTTTCACACGAAAACAATTAGATTTTCATAAGATATTTTTTTAAATATGTTTAAGTTTCATGGGTTGAATAAAATGTATTTATACAATATGGATTGCTAAAGTAAAATTGTGTGGTTTTCTTGCATAACAATGTGATGAAGTGTAGATAGGGTTTATACAAATAGGGGTTTTAGCACATTATATGTTGCCGCTAAAACAATGGAAGGTGAGGGTTTTGAGGCATTATCTCCTGCTACCAACTCGGAGATTTCATTAGGCATGATCGGCTATTAAACGTTTTAGTAAAGTAAATTTCAAATATGACTAGGTTTTGTAGGGGTTTTTCTTTGTTTGTTTGACCATCTAGTTATACCAGACCATTTAGCTGTTTTAATGTAAATTTACAAAAAAGGGAGTCTATAATAATATTAATTGTAATGGGAAAATGGATGTAACGCGGAAAGGACACGAACCCCCCAACCGACTGCTTGCTAGCAAAACAAAGGCTCCCGCAGTCCTCCTCCAAACTACATTCCTGATGTGAAATTATTGATTTTTCTGTTGAATTTTCATAAAACCAGACATCTATATTAAATCTTCGATTTGTACATTACACAACACGTACAAAATGCAAATAATTTATACTTTTCTCTCTATTACTACTAATACTAACTAACTTTAACAGTTCACACAACTA
This sequence comes from Pegoplata infirma, assembly GCA_963921195.1. Lineage (NCBI taxonomy): Eukaryota > Metazoa > Arthropoda > Insecta > Diptera > Anthomyiidae > Pegoplata > Pegoplata infirma. The sequence continues at coordinate 65,915,942 of OY992540.1, read as the reverse complement.
TGTTTACATATACATACATAAACATGCAGTTGTATTATTGTCTTATTGAATTGATTGTATAGCATGAATGGACATGTACAAATGCTTATTTGTGCGTGTGTGTATAGATAGATTTTTTAGTTGTTTATGTGACTGCAATTGTCACTTAAGAGAATTTTATGTATGTGTTTAAAAGTACTTAAATATTTTCAATATGACCGCATAAATCAAGTACCATCTCAATAGATGTTTGTGTTATTGTACATGGTTAAACATGTTCATTTACTATAGTAACTGATAGGGTATTCAGTTACCAGGGTTTCTGATTTAATCGGTTAATTGAGCAAATAGTTAATCGTGGTAGAACTTAAATCGGTTAACATTTGGGTATATTTTGATTTTTAGATTAACCAAATAATTTAAAATTAATTAACAAAAAAAAAAAAACAAGTACCAAATATATATACCGCTTTGCCGAGTTTTTAAATCCCCCTCCCCTCCCTCCATACAATGATAACCCAAGGGTTTTTTTTAAAGCCCCAAGTGAAGTGAACCCCCATGTTCAAAGCAGTCATCTAATCGGTTAATCGACACAAATTAACCGATTTATTTGTTATTTGACAATTGACAATTTCAAATTATTCGAACAGTTAATCGTTAAAATTATTCGATTAACCGATTAACGGCTAATCGATTGAATACCCTCGTAACTACCTTTTCTGTTTATATATATTTTTTGATATCTGTATTTTGTATGAGTTTCTGGTACATAACATTCTAACACGTACATTTACGCACATTTGCTTATAAATCTCAATAACTCTCACTTTAACACGTTGATTTTTTAAGGTTTTTATTTTGTAGATTTTTACAGTGGTTTAAAGGATCTATAAGTATAATACCATGAAATTTTTTTCATACACACAAAAATTTATCAGTATTTATCAGACTTCTGTATTTAATTTTTGAAAAAAAAAACAAAACTGACTTCTTTAAATGGCGGTTAGAAGATTAATATGTTCTAAGAAAGCAACCGCCATACAATTTCACTGAAGACATTTAACCATATTTTGAAACTCAAATGTGTTTTTACTATAGTTTTTTTGACGTTTTCCAAACGCCTTTGATAAAAAATTAAAAAATTCAGTGGGCTAAAAAAATGAAATCAGAACTGTCTTTGCAAAACCTTTTGGTGATTTTGTCTATTTGATGGTCTACTTTCATATGGAATAGACGTCATCGAGGCTATCTTTTCTTGTTGTACAGTGCAATCAGTACAATGCAGAGCAAAAAACATGAAATTTGTTTTTTTTTTTATTTCTCTGCTCATAACCTAAAGAGTGTTTAGTAAAAATACAAAATGGTTTAACCCGGCTGCTGCCCAGGAAAAATTTTTGGAGCAAATTGCTATAACAATAGATTCTTGAATATATTCTCCGGTAATCAAAACAAAATTTTCAATGTAAAATTATTTTTCAAAAAAACTACTTGTTCTAAAAAACGATTGCTTTTGGGACAATTTCAAACAAAAATCATTGATTCTGGAACGTGAAGTAGAATCGGTTGCAGGGTAATATGATGCGTTCTGGAACCGATTATTTGGAACGTAAAATTTTGCTGGGTGGTTGAATACCAAAAGGAAAATATTTAATTGAGTACAAACACTTATGAGCAAATCCATGGAAAATTTAACTGACGGATGATCGATTTTGTTAATTTTTGGTTATTTGTTAGGGCTTTGTAAATGATTAAAAATATATTTTTTTTTTATCAATACTTTGGAAGATTTGGGCGTTTAAAAAAGCGCTTTTTTGACTTTTAGACAATTCTTTAATATTTTTGTGCTCGGAAACCGTTATTCGTAGGAAAAAACTTATAAAAACAATATTGTTTATAAAATTTTAAAGATTTAAAATTTTTTTAATTTTTTATTTTTTTTAAATTTCAACAAAAAATTTTGAAACCCATATTTGAATGCCCTTTTTTTCTGGGAAAACACCATGGATTTCCAAAACCAAATTTTTTTATTAAAGCTTAATATGTCCTTTTACCGCTATTAAAATTTCAGAGTGGCGGTTTTTCGTATTGTTGAGCAATAAATTTTCAAAGCTTGTTAGACAGCCAAAACATTTGATTTTTTTTTTTTTAATTTTGGCAAAAAATCAAAAATTTAGCTATATCATCAAATTTAAAAATGTATTGCTCGACAACACGAAAAAACACCTCCCTGAAATTTTAACAGCGTTAAAGGGACATTCTAAACTTTAATACAAAATTTTGGTTTTGGAAAGCCGTGGTGTCCTTGACAGGAGAAAAAACATTCCAATATTGTTTTAAATTTTTTTTTTTTTATTTTTTTTTTGTTTCAAAATTTTGAATCTCCATTAGAGGTGTCCTTAAAAACGAAAATCACTTTTTTATACCTGGTAGGGTCCTATATTGTTCTTTAGTATCTAAAAATGAGTGAGCCAAAATTTGGGGACAATCGGCTAAAAATAACTCGTGCCGAAAATGGATTGAAGTTTTGGGACATTCTTATAAGAACGAAAAACTCGTTTTTTCTAGTTTTTGGAAAAACATTGGTATTTATTATTTTTTGTTAAATTTTTTGTGAAATAATATGAAAATGGTACTAAATTACCTTTTCAAAACGACTAATAAAATTAAAATCGGATGAAAAATAAGCATTTTTTGCATACATGCCCCAGACCATTGTATGGTTTTTAGAGCCAGAATTTCAAAATTTTCAAAATTTTTAGGCAAAAAAATAGTAAAAATTTAATTTTACTTTATGATCAAATTGAAAACATGTTTAAGATTAAAAATAGCAGATATGGTAGTCAAGCTTTTTTTTTATTTGGCGCGGGTAGTGATAAAATTTCCGCGGATTCCAAATTAAATGCGTTTTTCTACAATAATTAAGCAAATTTTTGAAAATTTGTGCTCTATTGTGCGGATCGAAGTGTAAAACGTAAATTCTGTAACTTTTGAGAAATCGGATATATGCAGATATTTTGTATTATAGAAATGTATAACGTCTCAAATTTGTCATTTCACCTCGACGAAAAGGGGTTAAAGATGCCCGAATTCTCAAAAAATTTACAGAATTTATGTATTTCACTTCGTAAAATACAATACAGAAAATTGTTTCCCATATTTGCTAAATTATTTTAGAAAAACTCATTTTCTTTGGAATCCGCGGAAGTTATATCACTACCCACGCCAAATGAAAAAAAAAGTTAGACTACCATATCTGTTAGTTTTTATCTATAACATGTATTTAATATAATTATAAAGTAAAATTTAATTTTTTTTATTTTTTTGCCTAAAAATTTTGAAAATTTTCAAATTTTGGCTTTAAAAACCATGCAATGGTCTGGGGCATGTATGCGTAAAATGCTTATTTTTCATCCGATTTGAATTTCTTTAAGCTTTTTGGAAAGGTAATTTATTACCATTTTCATATTACTTAACAAAAAAATTAACAAAAAATAGCATATACCAATATTTTTCAAAAAACTAGAAAAAACGTGTTTTTTCATCAGATAAGAGTGTCCCAAAACTTCAATCCATTTTCGGCACGAGTTATTTTTATCCGATTGTCTCCAAATTTTGGCTCACTCATTTTTAGATACAAAACTACAATTTAGGACCCTACCACGTATTAAAAAGTGATTTTGAAAAATTACCTTAGTCGTTAGGACACCTTTAATCTCCATATCAACAATATTGTCACTGAAAGTTTTTTGGTACAACTTATGGTTTGCGAGTTATAAAACACAAAAGAACTGTCTAAAGCCAACTATTTGAATTTTTGCCAACATTTTGAAAAAATCAAATATTTGACTCTCTTTAAAATTTTGAAAATTTATTGCTCAGCAATACGAAAAAACACCTCTCTGAAATTTTAATATCGTTAAAAAGACATTCCCGACTTAAATAGAAAATTTTGTTTTTGGAAATTCATGGTATAGTTTTCAAAATTTTTGGCTGAAATTTAAAAAAAAAAAAAACAAATACAAATTTTTAATCTTCATAATCTTACAAACAATATTGTTTTTATAAGTTTTTTCGTACGACTCCGAGCACAAAAATGTTAAAAAACTGTCAAAAAGTCAATATTGTCAAAAAAACGCTTTTTTAAACGCCCACATCTTCCAAAGCATTGAACCAAAAAAATAAAAACACGCGAGAGTGTTAAATTCGGCTGCGCCGAATCTTTTTTACACTCCAATACGTAAAAAAAACAGGGGCGTAATTTTTATACACTCCAACTACAGTATAGGGGTATGCTCACTTTGTCATTCCGTTTGTAACGCATCAAAAGATCCCATAAAGTATATATATTTATGATCACTGATCGATTCTAAGACATTCTAGCGATGTCCGTCCGTCCGTCTCTCCGTCCGTCTGTCCGTCGGTACGTCTGTCCGTCTGTAGTAAACACGATGCAGTCCAAAATAAAAGAGCTAGACTCCCGACATTTGGCATGAATATGTCTTATGTTTCTAGGCGGGTTAAGTTCGTAAATGAGCAAAATCGGACCAGGGGGAAAAAGTTCCCCTTGAAGAACTAAACCAACCTCTGAAAACACATTTTTTTGTGTTTTTGTTTTACAAATGCAACATTTTTATGCTACAAGAAGTTAAAAGTCTTGCATTTGGACCCAAAGAATTAGAAAATGTCGTTTTTTTCGGTCCGCCCCCTTTTATGGGCGTGGAATAATTTATTTTTAAATATTGATAAACTTGTATTTCTTTAGCGCAAAAAGGTTAGGTTAGGTTAGGGGTGGTGGCAGCGACGTATCCAGGAATTTGAAAAGGGGGGGGCCCAACTCGAAAATTTTTTTTAATCTTCACCAAATAAAAGTATTTTCTCTTACACCCCCCCCCCCCCCCCCTGGTACAAAAAAAAATCCTCAGAATTTGTTAATTTTTTATAGAGAAAGTATATCTCAGCCTCATCAAAATTTAAAACATCTCAGAATCGGCTCGCAAAAAACACAAACCTTTTAGTAAAATTTTTGGTAAACTCAACTCACCAATTGCTTTTGGTCTTTACCAAAAACTTGGCTCATAAGTGTAAGTTTTTTTGCGTTTGAGAACTTTTTTTTATAAAAACATGTCTTAGAATTTGAGAACTTCTTAGAATTTTAGAACTTTACTCAGAATATGATATTTTTTTATAGAAAAAAATGCATCAAAACCTGAGAAGTTTGATATACAAAATATTATGAAATTAATTCTGAAAATATTCCATTAAAAAAATTCTTTAAATCTGCGAATTTTTTATGAAAAACTGTATAATAAATTCCCAGATTCTGAGGTATTTTTCCAATAAAAATGGTTCCTGGAAACAATAATGGAATTCACGTCAGAAATTTTAGTCTTGCAAAATTGCTCAATGTCAAAATTGCAACTTTTTTTGCTTGTTTCTTTGTGAATAAAATCAATTGTATTGATATTAAAATAAATTGCAAATATTTTCTTGCAACTACGCATCATATAAAAGGTAATAGAAAAATAAAAGTTTTATTAAAATTTTTTTTTTTAAAAATGTTGCAATATTCCACTGTTGCAAGGGTCAAAAAATTCTGAAGTAAATACCCTGAATATGTTACCTGAAAGTCCTATCACCAGAAATTTTATTTTTGTATTTTTGATAAATTTGGAACTGCAAAAAAAATCAAAGTATATTGATTTTGCTCTCCTGATTCCAAATTATCTTACCAAATATTTTAATAGTTTAACATTTTTTAGATTTTTGCCTTTGAAAATTCGAAACTGCTAATTAAGGCGTGTTTATGCCCTACTGATACGTATTCGTAGGCTGGCGCGTTCCATTTTCGAGATATTCACGTTTGAAAATTAAAAAACGCGTTACTTAGTGCTCACTGCTACGTATTCACGCGTAAGAACCATAATACGCGCAAATCAGCATTCCACATGGTTACAGGACATTCCGTTATCGGGATATTTCATCTTGAAAAATATATTAATTTCTTACAAGGGAAGTATCTTAACCCTTATGAACCGATTTGCCTGAAACTTAAAATATATATAAAAGAGACGATTTTCAGGTTGGGGTGTCTTGGCTTATCGGCCACATCAGTGTTTCAAAATTTCGTTGTCCCCTTATGAAACAATATATATTCATATGGACATCGTAGGTCTATATCTTCATATAAATACCCCACAAAATTTACACATTTTTGTAAAAAATGTATTTAACGAAGCCAAACTTTTACAAGGTTATGTCACCGTTGGATTGGCATTAAAAAAATTTTCTTTTCATATGTAAACATCAAAAATCCAAAAAACGATTTTTTCGCCAATTTTTGGCCCATGTTTTGAACCCCTAAATCCCCGATATGGCCTGTAATCCGAGACACCCCAACCTTAGAATTGTCTCCTTAATATATATTTTACGTTTCATGCAAATTGGTTAATAAGGGTTGAGATACTTCCCTTGTTAGTGCTTTTTACGGCTCTACTGCTACATATTATTGTGTTAGCGCAACATTTTAGGGCTGGATAAAAAATAATCGATTTTTTTTGCCAGTTTAAATATTTCCCTAAGTCGTTTTTTAATAATTGAAACTTTAAACCCGATTTTTTAAAAAAGTGCTACAATGAAAATTAAAAATTAAATATGCAAATTTTTCTTTAGAAAATTATTTTCATGATCGTGATGCAAAATTTTCATTAAATTAAACCAATATAATGTGTTTTGGATACATTTTTACAGATATTTCGATATAAATAATTTTTTAAAAACGAAAATTTATCAAAATCAAGAGTTTTTATAAAAATATATTAAAAACTTTTCTTTAAAAACCAAAATATTTGTAATACTAAAAAACATGTGTTTGTTTCTTGTATTATGTGTTCAAATGAATAATTTTTTTAAAATTTTTCAATCCAAAAGGGGGGGGGGGGGGGGCCCGGGCCCCCTGCCCCCCCCCCCCCCTGAATACGTCTTTGGGTGGTGGAGCCTAAAGTTCAGACTACTCGCATAGACCGGCTGGTCCATAGCGATACCACAATTTCCTTCAGCGACGAGGATAAAACGCGTTAGTCCATGTTGCGAACAGTTCTAGTTGCGTAAGGTCCGTAGCGGCGATATCATCCAGATTCTCGATTTCTGCATTACCTAGTACTCGCTCGCGGTGTCTGGCCAATGCGGGGCATTTGCACAGAATATGTTCAACTGTTTCATCTGTATTAGGTTCATCACATCTTCTACAATTGGCATCCGAGATAAGTCCCATAGTTTTCGCGTGAAAAGCAATTAAGCAGTGTCCTCCCGTGAGTAAACGACAATCCTCTCTGTTAAGAGAGAGAAGGTAGCGAGTTTTCCCGAGGTCGTAATGCGGCCAGATTCTTCTGGTGATACTGCTCGTGCTTAGCTCTCTCCATTTCCTGTTTGCAATAGAAATGCAACGACAGTCACTTCTCGTTTAAAAAAAAAAACACATAATCGAAAGGAAATTTGCCCCCCCCCCCCCCCCCATTACCACTAACGACCCCCCTCCCCCCAAAAAAAAGAAAACGCCCCTCTGATTTTTTTTTATTTTCTTGCATGTTGGAGGGTATAAAAGATTCGGCACAACCGAATTTAACACTCTTACTTGTTTTTTTTTTGGGGGTTCGAACTCATGTTCGATCTTAGCTAGCCCAATACCATAAGGCATATTCGTACCACACTTCAGGAATCTAGCTCTTTTAGTTTGGACTGTATCGTGTCTTCCACAGACGGACAGACGGATGGACTGATGGAGGGTATACAAATATGATTTTTAATCATTTACAAACCTCTATCAAATAACCAAAAATTAAGAAATTCGGTGATCCGTCAGTTAAATTTCCTATGGATTTGCTCATATGTGATCCCAAATTTTTTTCGCGGAATTTTTTTTTTCACCAACATTTTTTTCCGTGGAATTTTTTTTTTTATCTATTTTTTTTTAATTGTATACTGAAAGGTATTTAAATAGCTCAAATAACTAAAAAAAAGTGAAGAGAAAATTTATTTGATGAAAAAATTATTTTATAAAAAAATTATTTTATAAAAAAGAAAAATATTTTAAAATAAAATTTTTGATAAAAAAAATTTGATAAAAAAAAAATTCGATAAAAAAAAATGGAGAAAAAATTGATGAAAAAACAAATTTTGTTGAATAATAATTATGTTACATTTTATTCTCCATCTGGTGAAATAAGCTTTAATTCACCAACAGGTGAGTTATTATCCAAGTTTAAAATCGAAGTTGCAAACCTTTTTGGTTTTAAGAAAATGAAAACAGTAATTCTTATTTTATTTTTCGTTAGTCGTTAGCTTATATAGTTAAACTGAGGTGGCGTCCTGCATCATTTTTAAAATTAGACACCGGTCTAAAAACATTCTCATGTTAAAAATTAAAAAATATATCATCCTACTCACCACTGTATCATTCATTAAAATTCAAAAAATGTTTTTTGTCAAGTGTTCAAGTGTAAAAATTGTTCCATTGAGTATCCTTATATTTTCAATTTGATTTTTGTACTAAATCTAATCTTCAGATTTTTTTAATTTATATAAAATTTTAATTAAAAACTTTAAAGATTTTTTTTTTTTTCTTAATTGACAAATATTTGTTTAAAAATAATTTCTAACAAAAAAAACACTTTCAAACCAACACATAACCAAAAATCACAACAAAAACGAAAAAGATAAAATACACCCATTAAAAAAGTTATGTTTATTTATGTTGTTGTTACCACCCCATTAAAGTTTTTCCTTGCTGTTGTAACCATTTGTTTTGTATTTTTTTTTTTTACTCAAATTAAAATATAATTTATTTATATTTCACTGTTTTACACTGTTTAAAGCTGTAAATTGTAACAAATAATTTTCACTTTTTTTGTATTACTATGTTTATGATTTTTATTGTTTTATGGAATTAGGGTGGGAATTATTTAAAGGAGGAATATTTTTTCAGTGAATTTTAAGGAAAAGATTTTAGAACTCATTGAAAAATTTATTAAAGTTTAATTGGTTTGATACACAATATCAAAAAAAAAATCGTACCTAAGAGGCAGTTAATAGCAAAAACATTACAGATCATGGGTTCAAGCCCTGGCGGCTGCGATCTGTTAATAATTTTCACATATAGAATATAATTGACTATTAACTGAGTAAATTTGACATTAAAAGTTTTTCTGATGATTATAATAACTGGATTATATGAAACTAGTAAAAAACGAACCAGGATGTCTTAAATTTTTAGAAAAATAAATTTTTCTTTCACACCTTTCTCAATTCAAACCACATATACTTATAAAATATTTTTTTAATTTTACTTTGACTGAAATCAACATAAATTTATATGAACATTTCCATTTAACTTTTGATTTTAAGGTTTAAAAAATATTAAATTTTTTTTTGAAGGCACATCAAAATCGTTTAGTACGCGTATAAACATGCATTTAGTTAGTTAAAATCCGTTCGCGTGAAGAACTTTCAGCTGACGGCGCGAAAGTTATGGTGGTTTAAAAATTTTATTTGAAAACCAAAAGTCTGAAAATTACAATTATTATTAGAATTTAACAAAATTAACGTGAATTAATGTTTCATACTATCCTCAACACAAATTGGTTACATTATATCCATTAACGTGGATTTATAAAGATATTTTCCCGTTAAAAGTTAGTTTTTAAAAGTTGTTATTTTGAAGCTTGTTATGCAATTTACGCGAAATCTAAAGATGATGGACCAAATTAAAGACCATATTCGTGTTTAGCACCCCCAAATTAGTTAAGAAACTTGTGCATTATGCTAAATTGTGAATTTTTAAAAGTGATGCAGTTTCTGAATAATGAAATTTTAAGGGATGCATTAAATCCACAATCTTCAAAATTTTTGAATGCCGTTCAGTTTTGGGATAAAGCTTCATAAGTACTAGCAATTGTCATTTATAGAAATTAATTTCTATTAGCGGTTTGGGTGTGCCCTGGCGGTTTATCTGGAGACAAAATTGGCGCGTTTTCAGCGTACAGTTACATTTAGTCCCAATTTTTGCATACGATCCATAATACGCATTACAAGCAGTCGTCTGACGGGTATATTTTAAATCTAAATTCTTTTTACGTGAAAATACAAGCAAAAGTTTAAAATCGTGAAATGTCAGATTTTTGCAAAATTTTTGCTAATCAAAATTTTAACACGCTATATCGATTTTATTATAAAAAATCAAAAAATATTTGGATCACGCGATGTGCTGGCCACTTTTAAGTAATATTGCGAATGTGCCTCGCAAAAAAGTGGATTTTTGATGACTTTCACGTTTTGTCTCTCAACCTTTGTCTAGCTAGTACTCTGCTCCTATTGAGGGCACATTCATGACACTGGTTTTAGACTGTAGCCAATTACGACAGCTATCATTCTTCGTATTAGCTTTTGAAAAGTATGAAGCGGCGCAAATTTGCTGATAAAAAAACGACGAAAAAGTGAAAATGAAGAAATTTTAATTTCAAACCGTTACCACCAAATAACTTTTTTATTATTGATGGCACATCAAATTCATAAATACATCTTTTTTGAACAAGTATAGGGACCATATATTCTAAATCTTCGAAGAATACGTTGGACGGCGCAAGTACAATTGGCCAAAGAGTACATAATTTTTATGAAATTTCAATCGACTTTTCCACATTTCGGAAGTTCGGTTGTCGCTAACTACCGCAAATTAAGATTTTTGGCCTTATGTGTTTGCAAGCTAATTGCATTAGAAGTCCGTTATGCATTTCTATCAGTAGATAGATATTTTAATGAAAATAAAAAAAGTTTTTGCCAAAAAACCAAAATTTCAAAGAAATGAAAAGTTAAATGGAAATGTCCATATATTTTTTTTTTGAACTCACAACGTCAAATCTGTTGAAAGTTTTACTCTTACAAAGAGTGGCATTAATTTAATTTGATATTTGTAAGATATGTACTTCAATATTTTAACCAACCTCAAATATTAACTACCCTATTGTTTTTACATAAAATATTTGTTAATCATTGTTAGAAGGCGTTTATCGCTTAGAGGTCAACAAATAAATTTGTTAACAAAAATATTTATGTACCAAAATTTATAAATTATTAAATATTTAAACATTCCCAGGCAGAAAAAATTAAATTTTGCATGTGGAACACAGTGTTGCTCAATCAAAATATTCTGTGAATTACATAAACCAGTAAGAAATGGTAATCGCAAAAATCCCAAAAAAATTTGGATTTCGGATTTAGTATTTTTGAAAATTCAGAATATTAAAAATTTTTATTCCGACTTGTTGCAAATTTCTGACTGTGTTTTTTTACAAGTCCTTTTGCTTTATTGTATCAACAATGTTTATGTATTTGTTTTTATTTTTTGTTTGTTTGTACATGCCATGTATTATTAAAACATGGCCAAACTGACCATTTATACTTTTCCCAACCATTTAACATTTGACACTTTAATCAGGCATAAAATTAATTCATACCATATAATTACATTAATATTAATTACTTAACACATACTCACTCGTTAGTTAGTCGGGAGCTCGTGTGTGTTTAATTGTAAATGAGATTTCAATGAGCAAAATGTGGTTGTAAATGATATCATGTCTAACAAATACATACATATACGTAATAGGGTGGAACTCGAAAATGAATTTGTTGACGAACACTTGCGGAAAATGAAACTTGATTTAATACATGAATACTTTTATCATGGAACAAAATCTCTTTAAATCAAATACTTTTCTCTTAGAAAAATAAAAAAAAAAAAATATATAAGTCTGTCATTCCGTTTGTAACTCATCGAAATATCGGTCTGGAACCCCAAAAAGTATATATATTCATTATACCCGATCGATTTTAAGACATTCTAGCGATGTCCGTCTGTCTCTCTGTGGAAATGGTGATCACGGCCAAAATATTACACGGAGATGACTGAAACTTATTGGAAGTTCTCCCGAGAAGTTTGGTATTGCAATTGACCGATATCGGTTCAGCGGTTCAAAAGTTATGAACGAAAATGTAAGAACACCTCAAAAATTTTAGTACATTCAACATAACCTAAAAATACAAAATGCTTTAATTCAGCTGCTGGTTGACTTATGTGAAAATAATTGAACACTAAATGGTATTTAAACAAGTACAAACGTATTTTTGACAAAAAAAAAAAATCGTGGATTTTTTTTACCAAATTTTTTTTTTGCGGAAATTTTTTTTCAAATTTTTTTTTTTTCAAAAGTAATTTCCTTTAAATAAAGTTTTTTGCAATAATCTTTTAGAAATTTTAGAGGGTATCACTACATTCGGCAAGACCGAATTAAACTTTTTTACTTGATTTTATTAATTTTTGTTCTTTCAAGCGGCTTTAGAAATATAGTCATTTCAAATTTGACAAAAAATTTTCAAAAAAAAATATCGAAATTTTTTTTTTTTTTTGACTATTTCACAGAGTTTGGCACAAACTTTAATTTTAACATAATTTGAACCAAAGTCTTTCGTTTTAACCCATGGCGCCCTTCAATCGAAGTTTAAAGTTTTTGGTTAAAATTATCTAAAGAACCAAAACTTGATCGAAGGGCAATTAATCCCGTGGCAACAGGATAAAATGCTGGGACTTGGCTCAAATAATTAAATATGAATGTTTTTCTTGTGCATATGAAAGGGTCAACGAAACAAAAATTGATTTTTTTTTTTTAATTTTCTTGAACGTAGGAAAACAACTTAAATTTTTTCCAAATTTCAAATAGTTTTATCTCGAAACCCATTGACTGAATTTATTTTTTTAATATCTTCTTAAACGCATCAAAATTAAAAGCGTAGAAATTTATTGGCGAATTTTTAAACCAAATCCGGCTAAAAAATTAGGAATTTTTGTATGGGAAAAATAATTAAAAAAATCCAAAATTGCGATTTTGCACCACAGATGCTGATTTTTAAAAATAAAATTAATTGTTTAACCAAATTGGTTTTAAAAGTTAAAAAATGTGGAGTATATATGAAAAAATATTAAACAAATATTTTGGGTAAGATTACTCTACCTCAAAGTCATATTTCTTTAACTAATCATCACGATGATATTTTCAAAATAACAATTTTCAAGAAATTATTATATAAAGTTTCTTATTTTAAATTGATTAGTACGGTCATTTTGCAAGACCTACTCGACACGTGTTTCGGAATTTGTCAAATTCCATTGTCAAGATTATTTAGCAAATTGACAATCGTTAGTGGTAAAACATAAAGTCTTATATTAAATAATAAAAAAATATAAAGAAAACGATTTTGGTCCAAAAATCCTGATCAGCATCTGTGGACCAAAATCGCTAATCAGCATTATTGGACCAAAATCGCGTTTTTATATTTTTTGTTATTTTTTGATAACATACATACTACATTTGGGACCAATTTGGATAAAAAAAGAGTTTTTATGTTTAAGAATCTGCATCTGTGTACCGAAATCTTTTTTATTTTAATTTTTTAAATATTTTTCCCATAACGTACGCAAACATTCCTAATTTTTAAGCCGGATTTGGTTAAAAAATTCGGTTATAAATTTTGGTCGAAAAACGTAATTTTTTTAAACTTTAACAGCTGGTTGCCGACAACGTTTTGCATAAATTTTTCTACAATCGGCCATTCCGTGGCCATCGGCGCCCTCGTAGACGGCACGCCCTAGTACACATACACCCCGAAATCCAAATAGTACAATATGGTGTTACAAATTTTCCTGATTTCATAGGTTTTATAACGATATAAGGATTCAAAAGTTTACAAAAAAATTTCTCATTAAGGAGTGAGATCATAAAAATGTTAACACACATAAAGTTAAATAAAAAACAGACTACTGAATTTTAAGACTTCAAACCAAATTTTTATTAAATAAAATTTAATACAAAATCATAACAAAAAAACCGCATGGAACTCTAACCACTACGAACAAAGTTATCCACTTTTTCCGGAAACCCTCCCATTAAGGCTTTTATGGTAGTTTCTGTCACCTTTTTAGAGCAGGTGGTCCATCTACGTTTGAAATCTTGCATGTCCTGGGAGACCTTTTTTGTGCCCTTTAATTCTTTTTTAACAAGAGCCCAATATCTCTCCACTGGCCTGAGCTCCGGGCAGTTTGGTGGATTTGCCTCTCTTGGTACAAAAACCACATTATTATCATTATACCACTCCAGCGCTTTCTTGCTGTAGTGACAAGATGCTAAATCGGGCCAAAAGTAAGTGGATACATTGTGCTGACTCAAGAACGGAAGAAGTCTCTTCTGCAAACACTCCTTGATATAAATTTCGATGTTTATAGAGCCAGATGTCACAAATGACTGGCTTCTTTGGCCGCAACTACATATGGCTTGCCATACTAGGAATTTTTTGGGGAATTTCGTTTGCTTTTTTGACCGAAATTTTTACGCAACATTTCCTCGAACATCGGAAACATAAAATTCTTGACCAGGGAGCTGCGCAAAATCAGCCAGGACATAAGTTTCGTCGTCCATTACACAACAGTTGTATTTTTTTATAAAATTTGATTTCAATTTTCTAGCTCTGGTTTTGGCCTCCAAATTTTTAAAAGCGTTTCTATCGGGAACTTTTTGAACTTTGTAGGACTTTAGTCCCGCCTTACGTTTCACTTTACGTACAAAAAAGTCTGAGCATTGGGCTAACCGAGCTGTTTTTCTGCCAGATGTGTTAGGAGCTCTCTTAAGGATGCTTTTAACTTTATATGCCTTACCAATGTTACGATAACCAGTCGTTGTTCCTGTTCCCGGCTTCCTTTCAATTGTTAGGTGTTCCAGATACCTTTTTACCACTTTTGAAACTGTTTGGCGGCATACATTAGTTTCTTTGGCAATTTTTTTGTATGTCCATGTTTGGTTTTGTTGAAAATATTTAATTATTTTTGAACGCACTTTTCTTTCATCGTCCATTGTGTAAAAAATTGCAAATTAAAACTCATGATGTAAATTAATTTATTAACTGACATATTTTTAAAATGTAAACTGCCGAAAAAAAAAAAATTTGGAAGCTTTACACCAAAGTTGTAGGCAAAAATGTGTGTTAACATTTTTATGATCTCACTCCTTAGAAAGAAAGTAATTCCGGGCTAAAGACGTTAGTTTGGTTTTGTTGTTAATATCATTCTCAAAGGTTTTGGTAGGAATCGAACTCGCGACATATTCAATTAGTGCATTTTAGAAAATCTGAGACTTTCATAATGATAAATGTGTGAAAAAGAATGAGACATTTTCTTTAGATTCTCAGTATCTAAGAATTTTCCTAGAATTTGAAACATTTTCTATATATATATATTTTAAAAAAAAAGTCTCAGATTTTGAAGCTTTTTTTAAAATCATTTGCGGAATATCAGATTTTTTCATGTAATATATATTAAATCTAAAACTTTATTTTACAGAAAAAGTGTATCAGAATCGAAAGCATGCATTATGGAAAAAGTTTTTTTTTTCTGGAAACTATCCATCTTAATAAATACGTCATACATATACATTTTTTCCTGTTTATTAGAGTGGGCTAAAAATAAAAAAAATATGATTATTAAGAAAGCCAAATCTGATATAGAATGTTTTTATATCGAAATTTTTTAAATTTTGGAGATTCAAAACTTAATACAATAAAAGTTCTTGTTTATTAATGGGGCGAAACGCGTCAACAGTCCACACCAAAAAACAGATTTATGTATAACACCGTCCGACAAAAATGAAAAAAAGTCGTTGAACACGAACTGGATAATATATGTTTGAAACTAGAAACTAAATGTAGTAAAACTGCATTTACAGTTTTTCTTTTCGTATCCTTTTTCCTTTTAAAAGTACTTCAAAGTTTTATAGGATAAAATTTTGTTAAATATTTTTTTAATATTTGTACTTGTCCTAGCATGCCACTAGTAAAAGCAAATGAAAGAGGAGGATCTCCCCTAATTTTCCTATTTTATTATTTTTACATATCATGTAAAAGGAGGTAAGTTACGTCCTTTCAAAAATGAATCCTTAAATATCATTCAAAATTTCAACATAATATTTTGAAAACATTTTCAAATGACTATATTCATACCCTTATATCCTGATATGGCAAAATAAAATAAAATGGAAAAGTTTGGGGACATCCTCCTCTTTCATTTGCTATCACCAGTGTCATCATATGACAAGTACAAAAAATATTTTACAAAATGCTTTAAAACTTTGAAGTCCTTTTAAAAGAAAACAGGATCACGGTACGAAAAACTGTAAATGCAGTTTTACTCCATTTGATCTCTACTTTCAAGCGTATATCATCCGGTTCATTTTTAATAATAATACAGAAATTGTAAGTTTTAATTTTTTTGCAAAGATCATATTTGAATAAATTTTTATTGGCACTTTGATCCAATAAAAATTTATTTTAAAAAATCTATTTTTAAAGTATTTTTGACGACCTTTTCGATGGCATTGCTGGTTTTTAAAAAAATATAAACATGAGCTTAAAATTGAAGGTGAGATTTTTAACTAACAATAAGTTAATTAGAAAGAATTGAATAAAAAAATTTTTTTCAAAAAATTGAGCGATTGTTCCTTACTGCAAAAATAATTTTGTATAAAATAACACTCAAAAAGTACGAATACTGCGTGTATAATTAGTAAATAAATAAATAAAAAATTATTTTTGCAATAACCCAGCAAAAATTTCCATTACTAGTAATGGGTTTTGTAATCCGAAACAGATGTTAATAAGTAGTAACTTATTGTATGAAACACTAATTATTTTAACAAGGGCGTGAGACAAAAATAACCAGTGAAGAGTATGGAGATAAATAAGTAGTTACTGCCTCAGATTACAAATAGGGAGTAAAAACCCATTACCAATAAGAAGTAAAATAATTAGTTTATTAAAACTTTTAAAATTTAACCTGTTTTTACTAAAACTTAAAAATTCCGTTATTTTTATTAAGTTTTTAAGTACTTTTTAAGTTAATTGAATTGTAAAGGTTAAAAACTGCAAGTGCAAGAAGATATTATTACTTATTGTTAGAGGTGCTTTTATAACATATTACTGAGAAGTAGTTACTTTTAGGCTTTAAGTAATGGTAATGGGTACTCATTATAAATAATGTACTTGGTAATGATAACTTTTCACAGCTCATTACCATGTTTTTTCTGGGAAGTAACTCTCGCTCCATTTTTTGAAAAATGTTTTTAAATGTTAAAAACATCATTCTTTCTAATAAACTTATTGTTAGTTAAAAATATTCAAAACACGCGCTTTATGAAATATATTTTTTTAATAATTTGACCTTGAATTTGAAGGTCAAATTTATATTGTCTTAAAAAACCACAAATGCTATTGAAAAGTTCGCCAAAAATACTTTAAAAATAGCATTTTAAAAATATATTTTTATCGCATCAAAGTGTCAATAATATGATCTTTGCAAAAAAAAATTAAACTTCCAATCTCTGTAACTCTAAAAATATTTCCATAAAATTTATTTATTTGAACTTTGGACTACCTACCGTTATCCTAACATTTTGGCAAAATTATACTTAAATCTGGTTTTTGATGTGGACCGTTGCCGCGTTTCGCCCCAAATGTAAAAATGTTTTGAATTTTTTTGTTGTGTTTTGTCTTTTACTTCTATCTGACTGACAACCCTGGTTGTTTAGTTTTGAAAACTGAAACGTTGTTATTTAGAGAATTTACTTATTATTTGTTATTGGCAAATTATCTATTAAATGGAGGTTGTATTTATAATCCTCAATATTCAAATGATTTAATTTATAATAATAATTTAATAAAATTTAATTAAAAAACCTAATTAAATTATCCACAAGTCATATTCTGCTAACAATCTTAATTTAAAATTTTTATTTCCATACCTCCTCTAATATAAATTTAAACTATTCAAGTATACAAATTAAGGTAATTAGTATATTAAATCCAGTTAGGAATATTTAAATAATAACAAATTAAGCATAAAATTTAGATAAAATTTGTGTAATGAAAATTTTGTTGATAAAATATTTTTGACCACAGAATTTAATTGTTTTAAAAAGAAAATGCAATTGAATTTTCAAAAAATCAAATTGTATTTAATTGTATTTTCTAAAATTGGAAATTAGTATTCAAAGTGGTTAGAATACATAAAAGATTCTGTGTAGCGTATGAGTGATATTAATATGGATCATAGATGGGACTAATTAATTAAAGGGACCAATTAATTCATGGTTTAATTACCATTTAATTGATGTCAATGGTAATGAAATTTTTTTCATTACCATTGGTTGTATCAATTGTACCAATTAAATTATTTATCAATTTAATTACTAATGAAAATTAAAAAAAAAATAATTACCATTGGTATGGCATCACTTAAAAAAAATAATTACCATTAGTAAAAGTCGTCACAATATTGTCAAAATCGTTAATATTTGGAAATATCTGTTGTTTTGTGTTATATGGTGTTTTAGTTTTTCACATTTTATAAACCAAACACACGTTGATTGCCTTTGTATAACACAATATTTGAAATTTTTATTTGCCTTTTGTTTTTTGTCTTTGACATTTTCATATTTTTTTGTAAAAACATACTTTGATGTTTAAATTTTTAACTTTTCAAAAAAACAAAAATGTGCAAACCAATGGTTTTGAAACCAATTGTAATTGGTGTTTTTCAACAATTAGTGCATTTCATTACGATTAGTAATTATTTTTTCAATTAAAAAAATTTAATTACCATTAAATGGTAATGAAATTTTTTTCATTACCATTGATATCAACCAATGGTAATTAAATTTCAATGGTAATTAAAAATTCCCATCTATGATATGGATGTTGCTCATACATTTAGTTGCTCATACGCTTAGTTGCTCATGATAGTTTTTTGGTGCAGAATCTATCATTTTCTTAAGAGACTTAGCAAAATATCTGTTCTTTAATGATCAAAATATTTACAATATTTTAAAAACTTCAGTTCTTGTTTAATGCATTGTAATGTTGTAAATTTTAAATATTTTCAAATCGTAAAGGGGGGCTCGGCCTCAGTATCCCCTGTATACGACCATAATGAAACTAGTTGGTATCTGTTCAGCAAACAAAATGTTTAAGTAGTCTGTTCTGAAATGATGATGGGTTTGAAAACAAATCCTGGAATGAAATATTAATTAACTAAAAACTAAATCGAACAAAGGATTAATTTTTAACCCAGCAAATTTTTCCATTACTATTAATGGAAAGTAATGATTACAAAAATCAGAAAAAATATTGGTAATAATTACATTTTGGAGACTAAGCCATTATTTTAACAAGGGAGTGAGACAAAATTAATTAGGCTCACGAGTAGGGAGTTTATATTATCAATAAGTACTTTTATAACATGTCATAAGTCCCTAGTTGCTTTTAAGCTTAAAATAAGTAGAGTGGTAATGGGTACTCATTACACCGTCCGACAGCTAATATTAAACATGAACCGGATGATATAGGTCTGAAAGTAGAGATAAAATGGAGAAAAACTGCGTCCACAGTTTTTCATTTCGTGATCCTGTCTCCTTTTAAAAGGACTTCAAAGTTGAATCGGATATATTTTGTAAAATATTTTTGAAATATTTGTAATTATCCTAAGATGACACTGGTGACGGCAGATGAAAGAGAGAATCTCCCATAATTTTTCCATTTTTAAATTTTGCCATACCAGGATAAAAGGATGTGAATTAAGTTATTTGAAAACATTATCAACATTTTTTGTTGAACATTTTGAATGATTTTAAAGTACACGTTTTTGAATGGACGTAACTTATTTTTTTTCCTGATATGTAAAAATAATAGAATAAGAAAATTAGGGGAGATCCTCCTCTTTCATTGTTATCAATAGTGGCATCCTAGGACAAGTATAAATATTAAAAAAATATTTTATAAAATTTAATCCTCTAAAACTTTGAAGTCCTCTTAAAAGGAAACAGGATCACGAAAAGAAAAACTGTAAATGCAGTTATACTACATTTAGTCTGTAGTATATTATCCAGTTCGTGTTCAACGAATTTTTGTCGGACTGTGTTATAAATAACGCATGCAGTAATAACACTGCGGAACACTAAAAAATAAACAATAGTTACGACCATCATTTCTATATATTTCGGACATGCTGATTCGAATGGCGTACTCCGTTTTTCGATGTATGGTACAGTTTTCTTGCAAAATGTCGTTAAAGATTTGCTGATTTCGAGCCAGTTTTTTAACAAAAAAATTTGCAAAGTAAACGGTTTATAAATTTTATTACATGGAAAACAAAGATATGACTTGTAGCAACATTTCTTATGCAAATTTGGTTTAAAGCTTTTCAATTTAAGCACTTAAATTCGCGAATTTCTTCATTTTTTAAGGTTTTCACGAAATTAACAGCCAAATTGGTCTTTAATAAAAAACTTGCTTTTAGTGAATCAAAAAGGCATCCCTAACAATACGAATAGTGGGAAAAAACAGCTATATTATATGGACCATCATGATGAAAATCGCGAAAAACCGTTTTTTGTATATGGCAGCATCACTTTACGAGATGATTTAAGGCTCCATCTTTTAGTATATAATGTGGTAACCTTAAACAACTAACTGACCAAAAATTTGGGCAAAAAAGTTTTTATTTGCAAAAGTTATCTTAACAAAAACTAATATTTCAGTATTTTCTATGCAATAATTATAGTTTTTGTTAAGATAACTTTTGCAAATCAAACTTTTTGGGACAAATTTTGGGTCAGTTCATTATTTAAGGTTCCCACATTATATACTAAAAGATGGGGCCTTAAATCATCTCGTAAAGTGATGCTGCCATATACAAAAAAACGGTTTTTCGGGATTTTCATCATGATGGCCCAAATAACATATATGTTTTTTGTTCACTATTCGTAGTGTCATGGGTACCTTTATGATCCACAAAATGCAAGTTTTTTATCAGAGACCAATTTAGGGGTTAATTTCGCGAAAACGTAAAAAAATTAAGAAATCCGCGATTTAAAGGGCTTAAGATGAAAAGCTTTAAACCAAATTTACATTAGAAATATTGCTACAAGTTATATCTTTGTTTTTAATGCCATAGCATTTAAAAATCATTAGCTTTGGAATTTTTTTTGTTAAAAAAGCAGCTGAAAATCAGCCAATCTTTAATGATATTTTGCAAGAACACTGTACCATACATTGAAAAACGGAGTACGCCATTCGATTCAGCATGTCCGAAATATTTAGAAATGATGGTCGTACCTCTTGTTTGTAATTACGTTTCACAACTCATTACCAAGATTTTGTTGGGAATCTGTACTACCACGGAATTATATGAAATTTTACTCTCATACAATTGCTGGTAAATCGTCATGATTTTGTCGTTTATATTTTTTCTCATGATATATTGTCAAGTTATAAAATTTTTTACTGTACACTTAGTTTTTTTAGTGGTGGCTTCAATGTTTATTTTTTTAATCCACTCATTTTTTAAGTTATTATTTTTTTTGTAGTTTTTTATATTCAAAACGTTTTCATTTGATTTGAGGTTAACACAAGTAATCTCTACATTGTCTATCATGTGTCATTTGTTGCTCGTAGTTATTTTTGACACATTCTACTATTGCAGCTGTTGTTGATGACGACGTGGATGATGATGGTGTAAAATTCATTTTTGTTGCCAGATTCATATTTTTTTTCTACTGTTGTTCTAAAATGACACAAAGGCTGATGTTTATGTCAAACTACTTGGTTACGATGACATTGATGATGATGATGATGAGGACGTTGATAATAGTGATGATGACACTGATGTGTAAATACATTAGTTTGTTTTAGAGATAAATTTTTTTATATTTTTTTGGGAATTTTTTATTCATTTTTTATTATCATGAATAAAAAAAATGTATATAAATTAATACCGACAAAGTGTTAAATGTTGTGATTAAATTTAAATTGAATTTGTTTATTCATTTTAATCGCTCTTTATTAAAGTATTTAAAGTTTTTTTGTAGAACTTTTTTTATTTACTTTTTTATTTCTATTTTTCTATTAGTAAATTTTTTCCACCCTTCTTTTTTTTCATTGGCATTTTTATACAAAAAAGTAGAATTTAAGATTTTATGTACGCGCTGTTTTTATATACTATACTCCAAAATACTGTAAAAAAAACTATTAAGAGTATAAAGCAACACTAGAAAATTTCTAGCAAAAAAATGTGAAACCTTTTAGCTAAATTAAAACTATAAAAAATTTAGCTATTGACCTTTAAATGTAAACTTGGGTATAAATATTTATTTTTAAATGAAAACCAGTTGAGGTTATGGGAGAAATAAAAACTATTTAAGCAATGAAAAAAATATATATTTTTTTACAGAATTTAACACAATTTTTTAAATTAGCAATAAAGTACAAATTGTAGCAAATTCGTTCAAAAATATTGGTGTGGATAAATGTCTCAAAATCTTAGAATTTTTTATACGGAAAAATGACTCAGAATCTGACAATTTTTCTATATGGAAAAATGACTCAGAATCTAAAATTTTTTTTATACGGAAAAATGTCTCAGAGCGAGAGTTTTTCTAAACTGTAAATGTTTCAGAATCTGACAAGTTTTCAGAGAATTCTTTTATACAAAAATCAGAGAATTCTTTTATACAAAAAATTATTTAGAATCTCAGAACTTTTCTATACGGGAATATATGTATGTATCTCAAAAACAAAGAAATTTTCTATACAGGAAAATAATTTGTGAATTTCTCAATAAGATAAAATTTCTCTGAACATAAGACTTTTTCAGAACAAGGATTTTTTTACAAAAATTTTTCTTTACAGACATTGGCTACAAAACTAAGAAATTTTCTGTGTGGAAAAATGTGTCAGAAACAGATTTTTTTTACACGAAAAAATGTTTCATATAAGGGAAAAAAACTTAAAAATATGTCAATCACCTGATGATGATCCTCAAAGAGGATCGAAATATTGGAATAGAATAAAATAATATTTATTTACAAAAAAAAACTGCCATCGAACTCGAAGAATTCTTATTTATTTTTTTAGAATATAAAAATTTTTCTTTACGGAAAAATGTCTCAGAATTTTTTTTTCTACGCAAAAAGGTCTCAGAATCTAAGAATTGTTCTATAGTAATAAATATTGTCTTAAAATCTACAAAAAAATGTCTCATACAGAATTTCTCAGAATACAAGAATTGTTTTTTACAAAAAACTCAAAGTTTATGAACTTTTATATAAGGAAAAATGTGAAAGTTTTGAAAATGAAAAAATTTATGAGATTCTGAGAATTTATGTATATTTACGAAAAATATGTTTCAAAATTTGAGAGAATTTATCAGAAAATATGTCTAATAAAAAAATTTTAGTAACTGAGAATTTTTTTCTCCAGACAAATTACTCAAAATCTAAAATTTTTCAATAAAAAAAAATTTCCCAAAAGAGAATATTGTGTTATGTATAACTACAAAATATTCGATTAGAGTATTATTCTAGCTCGAGGCCCAAAAATATTTCTATTTATGATAATATCATAATAGATAATTTTTAATTTTTTTACACTCAAAAAATTATGTAGGTAAATTCCAGTGAATATTCACTTAAAACAAATGAAATTTTATTTAAAAACCATTCCACTGTTTTTTCATTTAAAATAAAAACATATTACAGTCAATTTTAAATGTTAATTTAATGACTAACCAAAACATTAAAAAACTAGTGAATATTCACTTATTTTGTATTGAAAAACAGTAAAACTATAGAAGAAATTTTTTACTGCCGAAATTAAATGTAACAGAAAATTCGTTGTTAATACAGTAAATTATTTTTTTTAAACTACAGAAACAGTAGAAAATAAGAAGTCCCTAATAAAATAAATGATTTTTCTTTTAAAATAACTTTACTGATTACTTTTTAAAATAACCTACAAACAGTTAATGACATAATTTTCTTAGTGTATTCGTTTATATTTTAATTACAATATATTTATTAAAATATGAAAATTAAAATACTACTCCTTAGTGGAGCTTCTAGCAACACAAATGTTATTTACGAATTCACGCCAACTCTGCCTGTTTTGAGCCAATAGCTTAACTTTTGGCCACTTCACCCTTATCCTATTACATTCATCATCGATTGAACTTCGCCATGTGAGCTTTGGGCGGCGCTTACTGCGGGTTCCTTGTGGGTTCCACTTAAAATTTTAACGAGCTATATCCGCTACACCTTTACGAAGAGTGTGGCCCACCCACGACCATTTTCTGCGGCATACTTCAATATATATTTCCTCGGTGTTACATAGGGAAAGAAGTGCTACATTTGAGATTCTTTGTTGTCAGAATATGCGCAATAAATAGCGAAAGAATTTAGGTTTGGAGTCTTCTTACGATGTTGTCTGTCAAACTTTTCGTAGAAAATGTTGTTAATGATCAAAGAAAATGTTCTTAACAAAATTCTATAATTTTTGAGAAAGATTATTCTAGCTCAAGGTCATATTTCTTTTACTAATCATTACGATGATATTGTCAAAGTAACAATTTTCAAGAAACTTTTTATAAAGTTGTTTGTTTTAAATTGATTGGTTTGGTCATTTTGCAAGACTTACTCGACACGTGTTTCGGAATTCGTCAAATTCCATTATCAAGAACTTTATAAAAAGTTTCTTGAAAATTGTTACTTTGACAATATCATCGTAATGATTAGTAAAAGAAATATGACCTTGAGCTAGAATAATCTTTCTCAAAAATAGAATTTTAAAGGTCGAAATTTCCTATAACAAATTTTACACTTATCGATAACAGAAAATTTTTTATAATTATTTTTACATCGATAAAAGAAAATTCTAAAGGTTAAGATACATCGATTACAGAAAACTTTCTGTAGAAAATTCTATAGTTATCGATATATCAAATGCAGAATAGTCATCGATATTTCGATGACAGAAAATGTTCTATAGTTATCGATATATCGATAACAGAAAATTTTCTGCAGAAAATTCTCTAGTTATCGATATATCGATTACATAACATTTTCTCTTGAAAATTATATAGTTATCGAGAAAATTATTCTTCTATAATTTTTCTATAGGAAATTCTATAGTTAGCGATGTATCGATAACAGAAATTTGTTATAAAAAAGCTATCGGTATATCGATAACAGAAAATTTTTTAATGAAAATTCTATAGTTATCGATAACATATATAGAAGAAAATCGTCTATAGAAAATTTTATAGTTATCGATATATCGATAACAGAAAATAGTTATCGATAACAAAAAATTTTCTAGAGAAAATTACATAGTTATCAATTTATTGATTTCTACAAAAATTTTTTTTAATCAATATTTTGTTAACAGAAAAATTTTCTATTGAAAATTATATAGTTATCGATATATCGATAACAAAAAAATTTCTATAGAAAATTCTATAGTTATCGATATATCGATAACAGAAAATTTTCTATAGAAAATTTTATAGATATCGATACATCGATAACAAAAAATGTTCAATATGAAATTTCACAGTTATCGATATATCGATAAATGAAATTTTTCTATAAAAATTTTATAGTTACCGATGTATCTATAACAGAAATTTGTTATAGAAAATTTATCGGTATATCGATAACAGAAAATTTTCTATGGAAAAATCTATAGTTATCGATATAAAAAATGTTCTATAGAAAATTCTGTAGTTATCGATATATCGATAACAGAAAATTTTCTATTGAAAATTATACAGTTATCGGTATATCGATAACAGATATTTTTTATAGAAAATTCTATAGTTATCGATATATCAATAGAAGAAATTTTTCTATAGAAAATTCTATAGTTATCGATATATCGATAACAGAAAAATTTTTAAAGATAATTCTATTGTTATCTATACATTGGTAACAGAAAATGTTTTATAGATAATCCTATAGTTATCGATATATCGATGACAGAAAGTTGACTATAGAAAATTCTATAGATATCGATACATTGATAACAAAAAATGTTAAATATAAAATTTTATAGTTATCGATATATCGATAACAGAAAATTTTCTATAAAAAAATTGTATGGTTATTGAAATACAGATAACAGAAAATTTTTTGTAAAAACTTCTTTAGTTCAATATAATAAATTTGCATAGAAAATTCTATAGTTATCGATATTTGGGTAACAGAAAACTTTTTATAGAAAATTCTACAGTTATCGATTTATCAATAACAGAAAATTTTGAATAGAAAATTCCATAGTTTTAGATATATCGATAACAGAAATTTTTCTTTAGAATATTTTATAGTCACCAATGTATCGAAAACAGAAAATTTTCCATAGAAAAATCTACAGATATCGGTATTTCGATAACAAAAAATTTGTTATAGAAAATTCTATAGTTATTGATACATCGATAGAAGAATATTTTCTATAGAAAATTCCATAGTTATCGATATTTCGATAACAGAAAGTTTTCTATAGAAAATTCCATAGTTATCGATAACAGAAAATTTTCTATAGAAAATTCCAATATAACTAATACTAATATATCGATATCAGAAATTTTTTTTAGAGAATTCTTTAGTTACCGATGTATTGATTACAGAAATTTTTCTATAGAATAATCTACATTTAAAGGTATTTCGATAATAGAAATTTTTTTATTGAAAATTCTATAGTTATCGATATATCGCTAAAAGAAAATTTTTTATAAAAAATTCTATAGTTATCTATATATTGATAACAGAAAATTTTCTCTATAAAATTCTGTAGTTATCGATATTTCGACAACAGAAAATTTTCCATAAAAAATGTTCAATAGAAAATTCTACAGTTATTGATGTATCGATATTGATGTATCGATAACAGAACATTTTAAATAGAAAATTCTATAGGTATCGATATGTCGATAACAGAAAATTTTGTAAAGAAAATTCTGTAGTTATCAATATTTCGACAACAGAAAATTTTCTACAGAAAATTTGTCTATCTATCGATAGACAAATAACACAAAATTTTCTATAGAAAATTTTTTGTTGTTGAAATATTGATATCTATAGAATGTTCTTTACAAAATTTTCTGTTATAAACACATCGATAACTATAAATATATCGATAACTGAAAAAATTCTAAATAAAACTGTATAGTTATCGATATATTGATAAAAAAAAAATTCTATTGAAAATTCAATAACAGAAAATTTTGGAAAATTTTATGGTTACCAATAATTTGATGACAGAAGGTTTTCTATAGAAAATTCAACAGCAATTAAAATTTTGATAACAGAAAATTTTCTATAAAAAATCCTATGGTAATTGATATACTGAAAATATTCTATTGAAAACTTTATAGTTATCGATACATCGATACATATAGTTATCGATACATATAGTTTTCGATATATAGATAGTAACCAAAAATCTTCTAAAATCTTTAGAAAATTCTATAGTTATCGATATGTATCTGAAAATTTTCTATAGAAAATCTGTAGTTATGTAGTCTATGTTTTCTGAAATTTTAATAACACAAAATGTTCTATTGAAAATTCTCAAGTTATCGAGATATCGATAACAAAAAATTTCCTAAACAAAAAATTATTGATAAATCGATAACAGAATATGTTCTAAACAAAACTCAATATTTATCGATATCAGATAATATTCTTAGAAAATTCTATATAACATTTCGATAACAATTGTTATCGATAACATAAAATTTTCTTTTGAAAGTTTAAAAGTTATTCATAAATTTAAATTTAACAAATTTCTTAAATTTTAATTAAACTTAAACAATATTTTCTTTTTCAATGTCTTTTACGTTTCATTTAAATTAAATAATTTTTTTGTTATTTCAATACAAAAAAAATGGGAAATAATAAAAACATTCATATTTATTTAATCGAATTAAAAGCCCTGGAAACAATTATGTGTAATTAATTTTTGCTACTTTATGGCTGAATGTTTAATTTTAATATGTACGTATGTATGTATGTATGTATGTATGTATGTATGTATGTATGTATGTATGTATGTATGTATGTATATGTGTGCATGTTGCTATGATTGTGTATTTGGTTTCCTTTTAATAAAACAAAAGGAAACAAAATACACATACAAGTCAAATTTGTTTACACATACATATAAATGATGTACAAATTTGACTTGTAGTTATGAATTATTGTATACAGTGAACGGCAAAAGAGAGTATACAGTATACAGAAAGTATATTTCAATTGTTTACAAAAGAAATTGGTAGTAAAAAGTCAAAAATCAAAAGTTGGAAAAACTGCTAAAAACACAAAATTATGAATTTAAAAAAAAATCTCTAAAAATAGAGGCGACATCATATAAAAACTTGTTAGTGCGAAAGATAAAGGAACAAAATACACTCTCTAGCAGAGAGTGCTCCATCATTGTGAATTCAGCTGAAATACTGGTTTATAATTAAAAGGTTTGGAATTGTTTACTTTGGCACTAACGAATTCGATCTCCTATAGCCATGTATATTTTCTTTTGACGCTCACTGTGTGTATGTGTGTTTGTGTGTATATTTTTGTGGCTATATTGTTGTTATTAATAAATTTTCATAATTGGATTTGTAATACTTTGCGTGTGAAATTTTCATAGTCAAACAAATGCATGTCAGACAATATAAAAAAATATAGTCAGCCAACGAATCAACCCAGCTGACTGACTAAATGGATGGATGGATGATTAAAACCATTCCTAGTATTTTTTTTCTTCTTTTTTCCATTTATATTATTCTTATTTCATATAACCAGCCACAAAAGAATAAGATTACAAAGGAATATATTTGGTTTATTGTATTCATAATTTTTTTTTCTCTCTCCATATTTTTCTCATAAAATTGCTTTAGTTGAACAAATTGTTTAACCACAACAGATATTGTGTACGGTTCTATGT
Organism: Pegoplata infirma; assembly: GCA_963921195.1. Taxonomy (NCBI): domain Eukaryota; kingdom Metazoa; phylum Arthropoda; class Insecta; order Diptera; family Anthomyiidae; genus Pegoplata; species Pegoplata infirma. The sequence goes on along the minus strand of OY992540.1, from coordinate 65,887,043 downwards.
ACACAGAAAATATTTTAAATAAATTTTGATAAAGTAAGTTGGTGTTTTAGATTGAAAATTTTTTTAATGTCATAATTAAATTGTATTAAAGTTTTAATAATAAATTTTAGTTTGTTTGAATTGAAAAAAAGGTGCTATGTTATTTCCTGTTGGAATCACGACCGAAATTTTTTCTGCCATTACCCCCATTCATAGAATGGGGACTAATTGTAAGTCCAAAACAATTTCGCACATAATCCCTTTATTTTCTGGAGAGGGTGGGTTTAATGCATAGAGCAATCCCCTGAGCCCGGCCGAAAGCAAGTCACGCAGAAAAATTTTTAAGACAAAAAAAAAAAATAATCCCTGTAATGAGAATTATTGCCATTTTTTAAGTGGTCATTATCCCCATAAATCTGGAAACAATGTAAATTTTTTATGGAGATTATGCCCAAATTATTTTCGGTTCCAGTCCCCTCTACCTTTATGGGGGATATAAAAGAACTAATTTCAGACACAATCATCAATGGGGACTATGTCATGTCACCATTTCCAATGCTCAATCACAAAAAAACAATTGTTTAATTTTTAGTTCAAACTTTTTTCTGTGTTTGTGTGTTTGCATCGTTGGTTATGCACACACAAGTATAAAGTTATTTGTATTGTGTGTGTATTTTACAAAATACAAGCAAATTGTAATTAAATTAATTTTTCTTTTCTTTTAATAGTCAAAATAAATGTGAACTACTACAGCACACAATGGTAAAAAGCTAATGAAATTATTTAACTTATAAATTTATATGAAAGTGATAGGCGGTAACGAAAGGACAACATAAGTTATATCAAGAATGGGCACTATTACCAATACCCGTAGGTAAGGATTGGAGCAATGTTATTAACATGTTATTAAAAGTTGTTTAGAATAATTTAAACAATAAAATGATCTCTAGAATTTTGTAAACCTTATAACGGCATTATCTAAACTCTAATCAAAATTTTTTGAAATTTACCCAATTTATTGTAGGAAACTGGACTCCTACTATAAATTGGGTAATTTTACTCTAAATGTGTAAATTGAATAAATTGACCACTAGTGGTCAACTTAAATAAAATAGAGGTGAATAAAATATAACAAAAAAAAAAAAAACATTCGGCGCCCGCCAGCATCAAACTCGACACCTTCCGATTTGAAAGCAGACTTCCTAACCACTACGCTACGGTAGCTTATACTTTTATCTGGCGTTTTAGTTATTTAACATGTGTGTGTGTGTATATTGGTTGACAATTTTATTTACACATTTGTGTGTAAAATATTTGAATTAACGGACATATTAATAATTTGCTGTGTTTAATTTGTTTGAAATTATGTTGCGCATTTAGTGTTAATATTAACACATAATGCGTGCTATTCAACAACAATTTACCCAATTTATAATAGTAAGTTTACATGCGTTTTTTAGAGTGTAGAGAACAGTGAAAAATATTTTGAGTGAAGAAAAATTTCAGTGAAAAAATAAATTTTAATAAAAAAATTTTGAGTGAAGAAAAATATAATGGAAAAAACATTGGGTAAAACAAAAGTTGTGAAAAAAATGAGTAGGAAAAATTTGAGAAAAAATATTAATTTTATTTCGTACCCAGTTTCATTTCAATTCGTTCCATTCATTCCATTTCACTTTTACCAATATTAGGTACCCCTTTCTACCCTAAAATTTTAAATTTCAAAGTAAGTCCTTCTCTTGGCGGACATTTTTGCTGAAGGATCCTACAATGTAGGACCTATATGTCAAATTTTTATTGTCTGAAGATTTTAGTTCAATAGTAATAAAAAATAACCGTTTTTTTATGATACCCTTTTTCCCCCTTAGAATTAAATTTTCGGAATCCTTTTTTACAAGATGATCCTAGGTTCAAAATACATATCAAGTTTCTATGGCCATTATTTCAGGAAATATAAAAAAATTACGAATGAACTTTCAAAATAACTACAATTAAAATTTTATATTTCTAGGATTATAATTTAAAAAAAAAAAATATTAAAAGTACTAAAAGTTTACTTTTTACACCTTTTACGAAACATAAACATGGATTTTCCAAAAAGTACTTTTTGCAGAATGTCTTTTATGCTTAAGAATCCTGCATGGCAAGGTTTTTACTTCGTGAACTGTAACAAGTACCAAAAGTATACTTTTTACTCCCTTTACAATAGGAATTTGCAAAAAGTTCTTTTCCAGAATGTTTATTTCAACTTGAGATGGCACATGAGCAGATTAGAGCGTGATTAACGCGATTCACGCGTGAGTGTGACTGAATTCAACTTTACTCACGTGATTGTGAGTAAGTGTGAGTGGAGAAAAAATTGCGTGAGTGAGTGTGCGTGAGTAAGATTCTGGCGTGAGTGAGTGTGCGTGAGTCGATTTTTTTGCGTGATTTATTTTCTCTTCAAATTTCCGTTCATACCAAAAAAATCAACAAAAAAATTTTAAAATTTGTCTTTTCGTCCTAAAAAAAGCAACAAAAAATTTAAAATTTCGCTGAACTTAAAATTTTGCTGAAAATTTTAAAAGATTTTTGAAATTTTAGTTTTTGATTTTTTTTTTGTATAAATAGGGGTTTCGTGAGGGTGAGCCAACGTGAGTGTGAGTGAAGCTTGAGTGAGTGCACGTGAGTGTGAGTTGTATTAAATTTACTCACGTGATTGAGAGTACACTCAAAAAATTATGTCATTAACTGTTTGTAGTTTATTTAAAAAGTTTTCCGTTTAGTCGTTTTTAAAAAAAAAAACATTTGTTTGATGTTCAGTTTTTATTAATGACTACTTCTGTCCTTTGTTTCAAAAATAACACACTAAAAAATAAAGACTTTCATTTACATTTAATTTTTAAAGTCATTTATTTTTGTTCTGTAAGTAAAAACTACTGATTATTCTTTAAATTTTTAATGATTTGTGTAAGTAATTTTTTTTTAAATGTTGGTATTTTTTAATGAGATATCATTAGTTTTACCTACACAAGTAGGTTATTTATTTGTAGAAAAAAATTCAAAAAATTATTTATAGAAATATGAAAACATGTTTGTATCAAGTGACTTTGGCACGATGGGTAGAGTGTCTGGCCAGAATGTAGTTGATTGCGGGATCGATTCCCCAAAATTTTATTAAAAATTTTTAAAAAAATATTTCAATAGAAAAATTTAAAAAATAACCTACGAAATCATTAATTTTTAATGTTTTCGTAGGTTATTTTATTGGAATTTGTTCGTAAAAATAACAGAGCTATCATTAATTTTTAATGTTTTCGTAGGTTATTTTTTTCGAATTTGTTGGTAAAAAATAATGAAAAAAACGTAATTTTTTAATGTTTAATATTATTTATTTTAGAAAATTTTGTCAACAGTAAAAAATTAATGTCGACGTTTGTTAAAACAAATGAACAATTACTGGGATGGTTTTCAATTTTTTATTCACTGGTTTTAAGTGTGTTTTTCGTTTGTTTTTGCTTACAAAATATTTTGAGTGTAGAAAAAATATGTTCGTGAGTGAGTGTGCGTAATTAAAAAATTCCTGTCGTGAGCTTGAGTGAATGTGAGTCAAAAATCACTCTCGCACCAATCTCTAATTTCAACGACGGATATATTCGAAATGACACAAAAATAGAAACGACTTACTACAAAGTAGCAAACGAGTCTAATGACAAATCGTTTGTGCACAAATTAGAATATTAATACATATTCGCCTCAATTCACAATGAGAATTAGAAAGACGAAGAAATTGTACCATACTAATAAGGCAACGATTGTCAATATCCAACAAAAATATTTAAAACAATTGACAATGGAATCTTGACAAATTCCGAAACACGTGTCGATTAAGTCTTGCAAAAATGACCAACATAAATAAATTTAAAACAAAAAATAATTTTCTTGAAAATTATGCTATGAGAATATCATGGTTTTAATTAGTAAAGAAAATAATGACTCGAGCCAGAATAAACATCCTCAAAATATAATATTTTAAAGGTCGAATAAAACAATTTTTATTTTTATAAAAATTAATCAGAATTTATAGAAAAATTATTTCAGGGAATAATTTTTCAAAAAGTGCACTTTTTTTAAAACTTTTTTGCGTCCCTAAAACGGAATTAACTAAAATACTTTTTACAAAATGTCATTAAATTCCGATAATGTTTTGAGGAAGATTTGGGTGAACTTGCCAAAGCAAAGTTAAAAAAAAAAAAAATAGTGTTATTTGCTATTCCATGCAAAACGAATTGAAATATAGGTCAAGGGCCACATAAAGTTAATATATTATTTATCCATTTCTAAGACAATCTAGCTATATCCATCCGTTCATCTGTCTGTGGAAAGCAAGATTACTTAAGTGGAAAAAAGTATTGTTCAACTTTGGAGAGTAAAAATGATTCGGCACAGAAGAATTTAACACTCTCACTTATTTTTTTGTACACTTGTTAAACAAATGGAACATTTTTATATCAAAGTTTCAGACTTGGTAAAAAAATAAAATTAAAAAAAAAGAAAAATTTTTAGAAGAAAAACAAAATTTTGAAGAAAGAACATTTTTTTTTATGAAAATAAAAATTTTGATGAAAAACAGTTTTTGATGAAAAACAGTTTTTGATGAACAAAAAAAATTTTGTGAATAAAAAATTTTTATAAAAATAAAATTTTGAGGAAAAAATAATTTATCAAAAAAATATGTTGATTAAAAAAAAAATAAAATTTGATAAAAAAAACAAATTAAAAAAAAATGTTGATGAAAAAAATTATGAAAAACAAATTTTTGATGAAAAAAAAAAATATAAAAAAAAAATTTGATGCGAAAAAAATTTTTAGATGAAAAAAAAAATTTTGATGAAATAAGAATTGGTGAAAAAATTAATGACAAAAAAGTTTTTAATGAAGAAAAAAGTTTTTATGAAAAAAAAAAATTATAAAATTAAACAAATTTATGAATAAAATATTTTTATTTAAAAAAACATTTTGAAAAACAAATTTTTGATGAAAAAAGAAAAAAATTGATGCGAAAAAAAATTTTTTGATGAAAAAAAAATTTTGAAGAAATAAGAATTGGTGAAAAAAAAAAAATGATGACAAAAAGTTTTTAATGAAGAAAAAAATTTTTCTAAAAAAAAAAATATGAAATTAAACAAATTTATGAATAAAATATTTTTAAGAAAAAAAAAATTGGATAAAATATATTGATGAAAAAAAATTAAAAAAAAATTTTTTTTGGTAAAAAAAAATATGAAAAAAATTGATAAAAATTTTTTTTTTTAATAAAAAAAATTGATAAAAAAATAGTGAAAAACAAAGAAAAAAAATTTAAAAAAAAAAATTTTTGGAAAAAATTAAAATTTGATGAAAAAATTTTTTGTTATGAAAAAAAAAAAAACACAAATGAAAAAAAAAACTCTTGCTAAATAATAATTATGTTACATTTTATTCACCATCTGGTGAAAAACGTTTTTATTCACCAGCAAGTGAATTATTATCCAAATTACAAATCGAAGTTGCAAACGTTTTTGGTTTTAATAAAATATAAACATTAACTCTTATTTTATAAAAGTCGATAGCAAAATGCAGTAGGGCGTCACCTACAGTCGGCAAACAGCGGTCAAAGTTGGATAAAATTACGTATTTCGACCAAAATTCATGTACGAATTTTTTGATCAAATCCGGCTCAAAAACTAGGAAAATTGGCCCACTTTGTTGGAAAACTATTTAAAAATTTTCAAAAGCGCGATTTTGGTCCATAGATGCTGATTTTTAAACATAAAAATTTGTTATATTTTTATCCAAATTGGTCTCAAAAGTTGGAAAATGTTAAGTGTGTTATCTAAAATATATTAAAAATATATAAAAACACGATTTTGGTCCAAAAATGCTGACCTGCTTATTTTGATTTTCAAAAATTCGTAAAGTGCGAATTTTTCGAAATTTTCAGAATATTGTTATTTAACTCACGTTTTTCCTCTTATGTTAAATTCTAATAAGAATCTAAAATCCCAGTAGTAGTAGTCATAACGATATTTACGATGGTTGTGTGTTCAATCCTCGCCTGTTTCGTATACTTTATATTATTTTGGCTCTGGTATTCAGTTGAAATGCTCTAAAATTTTTGCAAAAAACTTAAATAAACATATTTAATATTGCCTGTCTATATTTTATTTATAGGTAAGTGTTTTTATATTAAGATACTTAATATATTTAAAAAAAAATCTACCTTGTTCTTTACAAATATGACAAAAGAAACATAAGCTGCCATAAATCATGCTCTAACCTCTAATAACAACAAAAACTACAAACCACAACAGTCACCTAACCAATCATGGTATCAGCTTAAATAAATTTCAAACTAACAGCCATAGAGCTCCAAAAAAAAAAAATGGCAATACTTTTAAAATAAACAAACTTGAATGAACCAACATACATGTTTATATGAAAAAACGTATGTATATAACGAGCTATTACTGCTAAAATATTGTAAGAGACACAATTTTTAATTTTAGTTTTCTGATGGTGAAATGATTAATTATGGAATGATGAAAATAACCCTCAAAAAATGATAAAATTTCCGTAACGAATTAACAGCACAAAGAAAAACGATCTGTCAAAATTATGAAAAGTAATATAATTTTAAACCACAAAAATCAAGGACATAAAATAAACTGATTTGCTCTTATCATTTTTAAATTTTTTGTTGACAAGCAGATCAAAAGTTAATTTTAACCGATGGAAGTTCTTTTTGAAAATCAGTGTCAGACTTCTGGTATGTTTAAATTTTTCAGCATTTTACTTTTATAAAAAATAAATTATATAACAGTTATATTTTTTGCCAGGTATGGCTCCATATGTATATATATTCCAGTCAAAAAGTCAGGTCAAACTTGACCAACAAAAAAATAAACAACTTAAAGTTTGTAAATTTTATGAAAAATAAAAAAAAACAAAGTGTAAACAAAATTTCACTACATTTATTCTATACAATACCGAGCAATAGAAAGAAAAACACACTAACACTTAATAAAATGGAAAAATGTTACGATAAAAGAACAAAATATACTTATAAATACTTAAATTCATACAAAAAAATATATTCTGATGCGCACTATGGAATAGATAACTGATACCGGTTTTAGAGGAAAATTTAAAGATTTATGTCAAATATTCTAGATATTTTTTGTGGCCTTAGTATTGAAAACATAAATACACCCAAACAATAAAAACAAAAAAGTTATAATTTGCTACTTTTTTTCTTATTTGAATTTTCCTGATTTTTTTTAATCATTTAATTTTAAATTTAGATTTTCGAAGTTGTTTTGCTCTTTTTGGATTGTTCTTTATTTTTCTGAGTTTTTAATTTTTATACCCTCCAACTACAGTATTAAGGTATACTCACTTTGTCATTCCGTGTGTAACGCATCGAAATATCGGTCGGGGACCCCATAAAGTATATATATTATTGATCAGTGATCGATTCTAAGACATTTTAGCGATGTCCGTCCGTCCGTCTGTAGTTAACACGATGCAGTCCAAAATAAAATAGCTAGACCCTTCAAGTTTGGCACAAATATGTCTTATGTTCCTAGGCAGGTTAAGTTCGGAAATTGGACAAATCGGACCAGGGGGAAAGAAGAACTGAAGAACTGAAGAAACCAACCTCTAAAAAAATACACTTTTTTACATATTTTTTTCGTATTTTTGTTAATTAAATGAAACATTTGGTATATTTATCGCGATGGGAAGGTGCTCTCAACGTCCCCCACTGACCCTATCAACCCCCCCAGAAAAAAAGAAGCGCCCCTGACAAATTTTTGTTTTTAATTTTTTTTTACATTTTGGAGGGTATAATAGAACAGCCGAATTTAACACTCTCACTTGTTTTTATTTATTCTGAGTTGTTTCAAAAATTTCCAATACTTTTTAGACATTTAAAGCAGCGGTTACCAACCTATGGTACGCGTACCACTAGGGGGTACGCGAAAATGTCCGAGGGGGTACGCAACAGTTTAGTAATTTCGACATTAAGATTAACCTTTCAATGCGCATTTGGCTTCAAAAGTTTCCATAACGTCAGGTTTTTAAGAAAGTTGAGGCCAAAATTCACAAGGAATGTATTTTTGTGCAATTTAGAGAGCATATTTTTGGATGATATTTTGAGATCCGACCACTTGTTTTCGATTAATCTTTCGATGCTGATTCCAAATATGGTTCCCAAATTTTTCTATGATGTCAGGTTTTTGAGAAAAATATGTCAAAGTTCTAAAAAAACGTGTTTTTGGGCATTTTTGAGACGGGTTGTGATAGAGTGGAAATTTTGGTACCATTTTCTTAAGCTCAAAATGCCCTTTCATTGTAAATACGAGGGTGTTTCTTTCGAAAAGTCACGGAATTATTGATCTGCCCTCGTATTAAAAAAAAAAAACATATAAAAAAATTATTTAAAAAAAAACAAAAAAACTTATTTAAAAAAAAAAAAATGTAAAACATTATATTTCCGCTCCCTGTGATATGTTTTTAGAACTTTTTATAAGAGTTCAAAAAACGTCCGTTGTTTTAATTTTTGGTGTAGAATCGATTAGAAAATCAGATTTGCAATATTTCAGCCGTTTTGGCTCTGCAGAAAAATCAGCTCAAAATCCGCGATTTCAGATGCATTGAACGACCCCAAAGAGCGAATATTTTTCCAAAAAAATACCACCATTGTTTTGATCTCCCCTAAATCCTTAAAATAATCATAATACCTGCAGATCAAAAATTTCAAAATTAACTCTAATATTTGTGAAGTTTTTTAACGAAAACAAAAATTGGTTAGGGGGTACGCGGCAGATAAAATTTCAAATTACGGGTACGCGAGGCAAAAAGGTTGGTAACCGCTGATTTAAAGGATTTTTCTTAATCTTCAAAAAAAAATTATCTATCCAGAATTTTATGGACCTTTTTCTTTTCAGAATTTTTTAAGAATTTATTTTTGATTTTTGTTGTTAAAAATTTTTCCAAAAATGTCCAACATTTTTGCAACGTTTTAATATTTTTTTTCCGAAACATCACGACTTTTTTTTTTAATTATCAAGAATTTTCTAAATTTTTCAGAGTTTTTCTAATTTATTTGGAAATATTTCCCTGTTATTTTTTTACACCCTCCACTTAGTGATAGAGGGTATATATAAGTTTGTCATTGCGTTTGTAACTCATCGAAATATCGGTCTGGGACCCCATAAAGTATATATATTCATGATCCCCGATCGACTTTAAGACATTCTAGCGATGTCCGTCTGTCTGTGGAAATGGTGATCACGACCAAAATACTACACGGACATGTCTATATATTTATTGGAAGTTCTCCTGAGAAGTTTGGTATTGCATTTGAGCAATATCGGTTCAGCGGTTCAAAAGTTATGAACGAAAATATGTATAAGGACACCTCAAAAATTTTAGTACATTCAACTAGAGATGGGCACATGAGCAGATTAGAGCGTGATTCAAGTGAATCACGCGTGATCACGCGTGAGTGTGACTAATTTCCATTTTACTCACGTGATTGTGAGTGAGTGGCGAAAAAAATTGCGTGAGTGAGTGTGCGTGAGTAAGATTTTTGCGTGAGTGAGTGTGCGTGAGTCGGTTTTTTTGCGTGAGTTTGCGTGATTTATATATTTCCTTTTGTAACAAAAAAAGCAACAAACAAATTCTAAAATTTGGCTTAACTTAAGATTTCGGCCCGAAAAAAGCAAAAAAAGATATGTAAAATTTCGCTGAACAGTAAATTTTGTTGAAAATTTTGAAATATTTTTGAAATTAGTTTTTGAAATTTTTTTTGTATAAATAAGAGTTTCGTGAATGTGAGTCAACGTGAGTGTGAGTGAAGCTTGCGTGAGTGCACGTGACTGTAAGTGAAGCTTGCGTGAGTGCACGTGAGTGTGAGTTATTTTAAATTTACTCGCGTGATTGTGAGTGAGTGTGAGTAGAAAAAATATGCTCTTGAGTTAGTGTGCGTGATTCAAAAATTCCTGTCGTGAGCGTGAGTGAGTGTGAGTCAAAAATTACTCACGCGCCCATCTCTACATTCAACATAACCTAAAAATACAAAATGCTTTAATTCGGCTGCTGGTTGATTTATATGAACATAATTGAACACCAAATGGTATTTAAACAAGTACGAACATATTTTTGACAAAAAAATAAATTAATCGCGGATTTTTTTTTTACCAACATTTTTTTTTAGCGAAAAATTTTTTTAAGTAATTTCCTTTAAAAAAAAGTTTTTTGGAATAATCTTTTTGAAATTGTGGAGGGTATCACTACAATCGGCAAGGCCGAATTTAACTTTTTTCCTTGTTTTTTTTTGGTCAGTATTTTAAATTTTTATACCCTACACCACTCTGTGTTACAGGGTATAATGAGTTTGTGCTGATGTTTGTTACTACCCAAAATATTGGTCCTGGACCTACCTTCAAGGATACCGATCGACTCAGAATTACTTTTTGAGTCAAATTAGCGATGTCCCTCCGTCCGTCCGTCGCGACGGTCCATTTATCGGTTTAATCAAGATACATTTTGCAATTTTGAATCAATTGACTTGAAATTTTAAACTTAAGCATTTTTTTGCCCATTGAAACTGGAGAAAATCGGTCCATGTTAAGACCTAGCCCCATTTAGATTCGGCTTAAATGACTCTCAGCAGGTAAACAAATATTGTACGCATAAATCATCATTCTAAATTTCAAAGGAATCGGGTCAGTTCTTCGGGTAGTCCCCATACAAACCACCCTCCCGATATCCACATAATTCCCTCAAAATTCATAAAAAATGGAAATATTTGATAATTTTTTTTTTAAGTGTTAAACGTGTACTTTAGTAACATAATAAAATCGGAATATAATTGGATCATTTTTAGACTTAGTCCTCTACATAAAAATTTAGATCGATATTCAGTTAAATCGGTCTATTGACAAAAAATAAACCAATTCCATTTAAATTTGATCGGTGTGTGTTTTCTACACTAAATAAAGATCTAACAAAAGACAGATCCAATCGGTGCATGTTTGAACTTAGGATCCATTTTCCGAAAAACACAGGTGTAGGGTATCATATGGTCGGTCTTGACCGACTATAACTTTCTTACTTGTTTTTCATTAACTTTCTTTTACCAATATTTTTTTTCATCAATATTGTTGTCATCAATATTTTTTTCATCAATATTTTTTCATTCATTTTGTTTTTCTAAATATTTCTTTTTAAATTTTTTGCTGACTTTTTTGAACTTTCATAATTTTAGGAATTTAAGTGAGATTTTCTAAATTTACTGTCTTTTTCAGAGGTATCTAAGTTTTAATTCTTGAACTTTTCTGATTTCCCCTAATTTTTTCCAACTGTGTTATTCCGTACGACGATCTGGGATTCCAAAAAGTTATTAAATATTTGATATCCAATAGATTCTGTCTTAGAATTCCTGAGACGATATAGCGATGTCCGTCTGTTCGCCCTTCTGTCTGCCTAAAGTTTTTTAGGAATGAGTCTAATATTCATGTAGAAGGTCCTGTTCTTGGAAAAAGGGGACTTGGGAATCGTACCTTTAGATCGTCGAGCAGCACAGGTTAATGAAGTTCATTAAAATTGTTTGTTATACTTTTTGGCCCATTGTTTACAGCGATGAAACCTTTATGAGAGTAGAGATAAAAAACAATAACAACTACAATAAGAACTTCTGGTCTCGTTGGCATGTTAAGGCTATTGTTGAACTATAAAAAGACCTTTTGAGTTTATGCGGTAAACGGAAGTTAGTAGAAGCAAAAAATCATAGACTAGACCGGACCAAAAACAGGGGAAATACCACAAAAGCCACTCACACCAATCTATAGACAAACACATACACAACAAACACACACATAAGCACATTGTTGTATTGTATGTTTGAAAATCGAAGCAGCAGCAGCAGCACACCTTTGCAATTTGTTGCTTGTTTGTAGAGACTTCAGTTTAGTAGTAAGTGTATTAATAACTTAAGCAGAGACAATTTTATAAATGACTTCATAGATGATGATGATGATGGTCAAGTTGGAAGACATAAGTATGTAGATGATGGTAGTGGTATTTGTTTTGTATAAAAAGGGATTTATTGTTAAAGCTTTTACCGAAAAGGGGATTATGGTTATGATATAGATACATTTACAGAAAAGAGAAAAAGGTATAAAGTTTAAATGACTTTTAAACTTAAGATTTTCATAATAGAATTAGAAAATTAAATAGGATACATAAAGTAAATTTAAAGTTAATGAAAGGTTGTATTAAAGGTAATTTGTTAAATAAGAACCGGTTGGATGTGTTGGTGCACTTAAAATAATTTATAAATTAAAACATATTTTTAAGCCTTCGACTCTACACCATTTCCAATTGTATTTCAGAAATAATCAATTGTATTTCAAAAATTATCAATTGTATTTCAGAAGTTATCAATTGTATTTCAGAATTTATCAATTGTATTTCAGAAATTATGAATTGTATTTCAGAAATTATCAATTATATTTATGAAATTATCAATTGTATTTCAGAAATTATCAATTGTATTTCAGAAGTTATTAATTGTATTTCAGAAATTATCAATTGCGTTTCCGAATTTATCAATTGTATTTCAGAATTTATCAATTGAATAGTTCATGCGAATAAAGACGAATAGACCATTTGTAGAATTTTACAGGGGACAATAAAAACGCTGGAAACGGTTAAAAAATAATATTTTTGTCAACTTTTTGGTATTAGCTTAAAGATTTAGGTCACATCTACCTATATACAGAATTTTAGTAAGGTATTCGAAAGAGAACTTGTCAAAAATTGGACTTCAATTTTTTGCTTAAATGGAAAAAGGGCGAATATCCAAAAAAATTTATTGAAATTTGAATAAAAATGTGTTATTTTGCAGCAGATTTTGACTACATTTTCATGAGACTTGCAATACTTGACGAACTATGGTTGGTATTTGTTTGTAACACTTTAAGGACTTCAAGGATACACTTTTTAAGGATTGCCAGGACATGCAAAAACAAATTTTTTTGTTAATTTTTTTTTTAATATTCCTGCCATTTGATGCAGTAGTAATTCTTTATGACACTAAATACATTTTTAGGAATTATAATATTAACCCTTGACTGCATATTACGACGTAACATAAAAGGACATGAAAAAATTTTTGTTTTTTATTCCTGACATTGGATGCAGTATTAACACTAAAAGTTTGTATATGCTACGATTGTTTTTTTTTTGTGTACAATTTCAAATTTTAGCTTATATCAATTTTAAACTCGCAGCTAAATAATTTTTATATAATATTTTGTTAAGGATGGATATTCGCCCTTTTTGCTTTCCACACTTTAAAGTCTTATAACTCAAGAACGGTAAAATTGTTTGCCAATATAATAAGTGTGGTTTGTTCCTCGTAATGTTCTTTTAACACATTGTTACCGAAAGTAAAATTTTTGTATGTTTTTGCGTTGTATTTAATCAAAATTGTGCGTTAGTTTACTCACAATTTAAACAAAAATATAAAAATATATGAATTATTGCACTTTCAAAGTAATTTTGATAGCCTTAAAAGTCAAAATTTCCCCAAAATTTCTGCATAGCATTGTAGGGCTCTGCTAATAAAATGCATTTATGCAAAAAAACGTGTTTGCGAAAAAGTGGTCTATTCGTCCTTATTCGCATGAACTATTCAATTGTATTTCAGATATTCTCAATTGTATTTCAGAAATTACACAGTGTTACAAAAATGAATGAAACAGAAAAACCTGGGATGAGATACTTTTTTTCTAGTAGGTGTTGTTGAGTACAACAAGATTCTGTCCTTGAAATTTGCGAAACACCTCCAAAATCTTGAGTTACGAGTAAAAAACCGGTTTTTAGCACTTTTTACACTTATAAGCCAGTAACTTTGTTGAGTATTAACCGATTTTGAATTTCTCGACGGTTTTAGAAAGAACAAGTAGAAAAATTAAATTCGACTTAATCGAATCTATGAATACCCTCCACAATGTTATCTGATGGTAATTTTCTAAAAAAAAATTCCATAAAATTGCATTACAAATTTTTTATTAGAAATATGTATATTATTTTGAGTCAAACTTTCTTTTAATCAATCAAATTTTTTTGAGTGTAAAATTTTTTTGACTGTCAACATTTTTTTGAGTCTGCCATTTCATTAAAAAAAAAATAATAATGTGTACATTTTTTTTTGAGTGTAACATTTTTTTTGAGTGTAAATATTTTTTTAGTGTACAATTTCTTTGAGTAACAAATTACTTTGTAAAATATTTTTGTTGTTTTATACCTACATATATGTAATACAAAAAAAAAAACTATTTCACATATTTTCCACTTTTATCCTCTTCTTTAAAAACCAAAAACAAATTAACATTCAATCATACACATACTTTATTTTATTTTTTCCCGTTACATACAGTTACACTAACAATAACAAAACAATAACAAATATTTACTTGTCTAACAACTAAACTGCACCCCACGACAAGAAAGCAAACAACAACAAGTTTTACAAATCTGGTATTTCACCATGCCCTTAAAACTTGTTTTACGAGTTTTCAACAGTTTAAGGTGAAACAAATCTGAAATTCAGTGCTTTGCTTATAACTTTTGAACCACTGAACCGATTTTTCTGAAATTCAAAACAGAATAGCCTTGGGGAACGACAAATATATATGCTAAGCTTCAGCCCCCTCAGAATTGTCTTTCGAAAGTTATAGTGGTTTTAATCTTGTAAATTCGAAAAATACCCTTGCCGAAATTTACTATTTTGCTCATAACTTTTGAACCACTGGACCGATTTCGCTGGATTGCAATATCAACCTGACCCGGTAAATGTAGAATATATATGTCAAACTTCAGGAGCCTCCGTAAAGTCTTTCAAAAGTTAGCGTGTTTTCAACGGACAGACAGACAGACGGACGGACGGACATCGCTAGATCGACTTAAAATCGATCAAGGATCATGAATATATATACTTTATGGGGTCCTAGACCAATATTTCGATGTGTTACAAACGGAATGACAAACTTATATATACCCTCTATCACTAGAGTGGAGGGTATAATAAACTAAGTTCTTTCGAAGTTGAAAACATGAAATTTATGTAATATTAAAACAACTGTGCGTATTTTTCCAGCAAACTCAATTTTTCAAAAAAAAATCATTATATTTTAAGTATGAAGATGTTTTATCATATTTTTTTATTTAGGAACCATTTATGCATTTATTAATAAAGTGTATTTATTTAAGAGAAAATTACAATGTTGGTTTTTAAAATCGGTTAAAAATTGACTGAGTTATTAAACTTTTAATAAAAACAAAATTTTGGAATAAATGCCTGCACAATGTTTTTCTACCATCCAGCCATAATATGCGGGGTATACTCACTTTTTCATTCTGTGTGAAACACATCGAAATATCGATGTAGGGTCCCATAAAGTATATATTTTTGACCAGTGATCGATTCTACGACATTCAAGCTTTGTCCGTCTGTCTGACCGTCCGTTTGTCCATCTGTGGAATACACGAAACTGTCTAAAATAAAAGAGCTAGACTCCTGAAGTTTTGACACGAATATGTGTTATGTTTATAGGACAGAGAAGTTTGTAAATGCGCTAAACCGGACCAGGGGAAAAAAGTTTCCCCTAGGAGAACTAATGCAACCCCAGAAATACACTATTTTATTTTAAAGTTTTTTTGTCTATTTGTTCAACAAATAAAACATTTTTGCGTCATATGAAGTTCATTTACCTGCTGTTGAACCAATGGGATTAAACAATGCCATTTTTTTGATCCGCTTTCCTTTTAGGTTAAACGAAAAATAAAAAAAAATATAAAATATAAACCCTTGCGAAATAATGTAAGAGACAAAAAAGTTGAAAGAAAGTATGAGGTGAGGTTGAGATTGCTAAAATAGAATTGTAGTGTTGGAAACTGTCAAAATTTATCCTGTAGAAACTATAAATATTCACATATATAAAAAACAGTTTTCATTAACAAGACAAACCGACATTTAAAATCCTACTGAAGATGACACTAACTGGGGTGTTTGAAACCGGTATAGGAAATACCAGAAATGTCTATAATTTTTAGAAATTCAATTTTTCTTCTGCATTTTTTCAACTTGAACCCTTATAACAAATATAATTAGAGCCCGTGCTCGATCTGTACTTACAGAAAAAATCAAATAAA
The DNA here is from genome assembly GCA_963921195.1 of Pegoplata infirma. Classification (NCBI taxonomy): domain Eukaryota; kingdom Metazoa; phylum Arthropoda; class Insecta; order Diptera; family Anthomyiidae; genus Pegoplata; species Pegoplata infirma. Next base: position 65,870,819 of record OY992540.1, on the reverse strand, counting down.
ATTTTATTATTTGTTGTTTTTTTATTTTCATTTATCGCAAGGGAAAGGTGTCCCAGGCAGGCCATACATCCGCGCCGCTGAGTTCCCCTTCTCAACAACAGTTTAAGCAAGAGCTTTCGCCAAACTTTTTTGCTTTAGAGTTCCATTGTTATTTATACAAGATTTTCATTCCACTAAATTATCATGTCTTCTACAAGCGAACGTCCGCACATGACGGACATCTCTTCAATGTCTTAAAATCGATCACTGATCAAAAAATATATTCTTTATGGGACTCTAGACCGATATTTCGCCATCTCTATAATGTTTTAGAATCGATCACTGATCAAAAAAATATATTCGCTGTGAGACTCTAGAAAGATATTTTGATGCGTTTCGCACGGAATGACAAAGTGAATATACCCCGTACTACGGTTAGAGGTTATAAAAACATTGTGCAGGCATTTATTCCACAATTTTGTTTTTATTAAAAGTTTAATAACTCGGTCAATTTTTTACCGATTTTAAAAACCAAAGTTGAGTTTTTCTCACAAATAAATATACTTTTTTAATAAATTCATAAATAATACGGTTCCTTAACAAAAAAAATGTGTAAAAACATCTCCAAATTTGAAAAATAGAGAAATTTTTTTAAAAAATTGAGTTTGCTGGAGAAATACTCACAGTTGTCTCAATATTACTTAAATATTATGTTTAAATCTTCGGAAGGTCTCAGTTTCTTCTTTCTAAAACCGTCGATAAATTTAAAATCGGTTGGTTTTCAACAAAGTAACTGGCTTATAAGTGTAAAAAGTTCGAAAAACCGGTTTTTACCCGTAACTCAAGATTTTGGAGGTGTTTCGCAAATTTCAAGTACAGGGTCTTGTTGTACTCGACAACACCTACTAGAAAAAAAGTATCGCATCCCATATTTTTTTTTTCTGTCACACAGTGTTATCAATTTTATTTTAATAAAAAAAAGTTTATCAAATTTTTTATCAAAATCGAAAAAGTGATTGATTGGAAAAAAGATTATCACCTACAATTTGATGATTGATATAACAATTTTTTTCATCAGAGGAGTTTCAATTAAAAAAAATAATTGGATCCGCGTTTTTGTTGATTGAAATTCGTTTGTGTGTGTATTGAATCTCAATCAAATCGGTCCGGTGCACCACGGTGATTCAAAAGTTATAAGCAAACCCCAATATTTCAGATTGGTTTCACTTTAAGTTCATGAGTTTAAAAACAGTTTTAAAAGCATTGGTAAGTTACCAAGGCGTTCAAAACTTGTTTACCAATGGTAAGTCACAAAAATATTTTAAAACATCTTTTTGTCACTTAAAAATATTTTTACACTAAAAAAACTCCAAACACTCGAAATAAATTTTACACTCAAAAAAAATTGAATTTTTTTTATAAAAGATAACTTAAAACAGTTTTTTACTCAAAATAAAATATTAATACCTATTAAAAATTTTTAATATTTTTCACGTTAGAAAAATTTTCTACCACTTTAAAATGGCATTGTGGAGGGTATTCATTAGAGTGTCCCTTATTTTAGAAACGTTGGAAATGTTGAAACGGCACCCGGTAATTTTTTTCTATTTGTCTTGAAAATAACTCATGTGTCATTTTACGGCTCATTTTTTTACCCTCCACTCTAGTGTTAGAGGGCAAATATAATTTTGTCATTCCGTTTGTAGCACCTTGAAATATTGTTCGAGGACACAATAAAGTATATATATTCCAGATCCTCGAACGATTTTAAGACGATCTAGCAATGTTTATCCGTCCGTCTGTCTGTTGAAAACACTCTTACTTTTGAAAGGCTTTATGGAGGCTCCTGAAGATGGCATATATGTTGGCCATTTACCTGGTCAAGTTCGTAGTGCAATCCAGCTAAATCGGTGTTGTAGTTTAAAAGTTATGAGCAAAAGATTGAATTTCGGGAATGGTTTTCCGTGAATCTATATATGGGGCATTCCATGTGAAATCGGACACTTTGAAAAATTTTTTTTTTAGATTTTCCCAATTTGTTTACAGTTTTTAGTACCCTTCGAAAACTCCTTCGTGGTAAATTTTCATTTTTTTTGATGACCCGTTCAAAAGATATCGAATTTTTAAAAATTGGTAGTTTGCTCCTTTACTAAAACTTCTTTTACTCATAACTTCTTCAATAATGGCCCAAATTTCAAATTTTTTTTTTTCAAAATTTTTGTTTTTTTGCGTACTGTCTAAAAAAAAATCCCAAAAAAATTTTAAAAGCGTTCTAATATGCGATTTTTAAGTTTTTAAATTTAAATCTCATTTTTGAAAATGTTTGTACTCTTTGATTTTTTTGAAATTTTTTGGTGTAAAACTTCTATCGATTCTACAAATTTTTTGCCCAGGAAGATCGTGGGATAACGATTATTACTATTTTTTAAAATTTTTTGAAAAAAATTTATTGTAATTTTCCAATCTTAAAATCATTTCTACTGCTCCAATGGTGCGTCATAGAGGGGTCATTTATAAGACCGACCCCCATTAATTTTTACGTCTTAACATTTCTTTGGAACAAACTAATACCCTACCTCCAATTTCTAAGGGGGCTCCCACACAAAACGACATTTTTTAAAATTTGCTCCAACCGCTCTAACTGCCCTAATAGTGGCCTTAGAGCAACAAAATGTATGACCGACCCACAATATTTTTTTAGTCCAAACATTTTCTCTGAACACACCTACCCTCTATCTTTAACTTTTAAGGGGGTCCCCATACAATTTTTTTGATTTTTTGTAAATTTGTTTTATTTAATCAGCTTCTACCGGTCCAATGGTGCGTCCGAGAGGGGTCATTAGTGAGACCAACCCCCATTTATTTTTACCCTACAACATTTTTTTAAAATATACCTACGCTCTATCTCCACTCCCTAAGTAGGCTCCCATACAAAATTACATTTTTATAAAATTTGCTCCAACTGTTATTTGTATGGGAGCCTACTCAGGGAGTGGAGATAAGGCGTAGGTATGTTTTAAAAAAATGTTGTGGGGTAAAAATAAATGGGGGTCGGTCTCACTAATGACCCCTCTCGGACGCACCATTGGACCGGTAGAAGCTGATTAAATAAAACAAATTTACAAAAAATCAAAAAAATTGTATGGGGACCCCCTTAAAAGTTAAAGATAGAGGGTAGGTGTGTTCAGAGAAAATGTTTGGACTAAAAAAATATTGTGGGTCGGTCATACATTTTGTTGCTCTAAGGCCACTATTAGGGCAGTTAGAGCGGTTGGAGCAAATTTTAAAAAATGTCGTTTTGTGTGGGAGCCCCCTTAGAAATTGGAGGTAGGGTATTAGTTTGTTCCAAAGAAATGTTAAGACGTAAAAATTAATGGGGGTCGGTCTTATAAATGACCCCTCTATGACGCACCATTGGAGCAGTAGAAATGATTTTAAGATTGGAAAATTACAATAAATTTTTTTCAAAAAATTTTAAAAAATAGTAATAATCGTTATCCCACGATCTTCCTGGGCAAAAAATTTGTAGAATCGATAGAAGTTTTACACCAAAAAATTTCAAAAAAATCAAAGAGTACAAACATTTTCAAAAATGAGATTTAAATTTAAAAACTTAAAAATCGCATATTAGAACGCTTTTAAAATTTTTTTGGGATTTTTTTTTAGAAAGTACGCAAAAAAACAAAAATTTTGAAAAAAAAATTTGAAATTTGGGCCATTATTGAAGAAGTTATGAGTAAAAGAAATTTTAGTAAAGGAGCAAACTACCAATTTTTAAAAATTCGATATCTTTTGAACGGGTCATCAAAAAAATATGAAAATTTACCACGAAGGAGTTTTCGAAGGGTACTAAAAACTGTAAACAAATTGGGAAAATCTAAAAAAAAAATTTTTCAAAGTGTCCGATTTCACATGGAATGCCCCATATATAAAAGAGTTGGGTGAGTGAGTGAGTGAATGACTGACTGACTGACTGATTCATCATCGCCCAGCCCAAACCGCTGAAGCTAGAGACTTGAAATTTAGACTGTAGGTTCACCTCCCGGAATATAGATCCACTAAGGCTGGAATTTTGCCAGTGTTGATTCTAAGGGGGTAAAAAGGGTAAAAAACTGTACTTTTGGTACTTTTTATATCTCCTTAAATAATGGTCGTAGAGACTTGAAAATTGGACTGTATGTTCACCTCATGGAACATAGATACACTAAGGCCGGATTTTTGCCAGTGTTAATTCTAAGGGGGTAAAAAGGGTAAAAAACTGTACTTTTGGTACTTTTTATATCTCATGAAATAATGGTCATAGAGACTTGAAATTTGGACTGTATGTTCACCTACCGGAATGTAGATCCTGTAAGGCTGGACTTTTGCCAATGTTGATTCTAAGGGGGTAAAAAGGGTAAAAAACTGTACTTTTGGTACCTTTTATATTTTCTTAAATAATTGTCACAGAGACTTGAAATTTGGACTGTATGTTCACCTCCCGGAATATAGATTTACTAAGGCTGGATTTTCGCCAATGATGATTCTAAGGGGGTAAAAATGGTAAAAAACTGTACTTTTGGTACCTTTTTTATTTCCTTAAATAATGGTATTAGAAACTTGAAATTTGCAATTTACCTCCCGGAAAAAAAAATCACTAAGGCTGGGTTTTTGCCAGTGATGATTCTACGGGGGTAAAATGGGTAAAAAGTGTACTTTTGGTGCTTTTTATATCTCCTGAAATAATAGTCATAGAGACTTGAAAATTGGACTGTATGTTCACCTCTCGGAATAAAGATCCATTTAGCCTGGATTTTTGCCAATGATGATTCTAAGGGGGAAAAAAGGGTAAAAAACTGTACTTTTAGTACCTTTTACATATACTTAAATAATGGTACTAGAAACTTGAAATTTGTAATGTAGGTTCACCTTCCGGAAAAAAGATTCAATAAGGCTGGATTTTTGCCAATGTTGATTCTACGGGGGTAAAAAGGGTAAAAAGTACCTTTTATAAAAAGTACCTTTTATAAAAAGTACCTTTTATAAAAAGTACCTTTTATAAAAAGTACCTTTTATAAAAAGCACCTTTTTTAAAAAGTACCTTTTATAAAAAGTACCTTTTATAAAAAGTACATTTTATAAAAAGTACCTTTTATAAAAAGTACCTTTTATAAAAAGTACCTTTTATAAAAAGTACCTTTTATAAAAAGTACCTTTTATAAAAAGTACCTTTTATAAAAAGTACCTTTTATAAAAAGTACCTTTTATAAAAAGTACCTTTTATAAAAAGTACCTTTTATAAAAAGTACCTTTTATAAAAAGTACCTTTTATAAAAAGTACCTTTTATAAAAAGTACCTTTTATAAAAAGTACCTTTTATAAAAAGTACCTTTTATAAAAAGTACCTTTTATAAAAAGTACCTTTTATAAAAAGTACCTTTTATAAAAAGTACCTTTTATAAAAAGTACCTTTTATAAAAAGTACCTTTTATAAAAAGTACCTTTTATAAAAAGTACCTTTTATAAAAAGTACCTTTTATAAAAAGTACCTTTTATAAAAAGTACCTTTTATAAAAAGTACCTTTTATAAAAAGTACCTTTTATAAAAAGTACCTTTTATAAAAAGTACCTTTTATAAAAAGTACCTTTTATAAAAAGTACCTTTTATAAAAAGTACCTTTTATAAAAAGTACCTTTTATAAAAAGTACCTTTTATAAAAAGTACCTTTTATAAAAAGTACCTTTTATAAAAAGTACCTTTTATAAAAAGTACCTTTTATAAAAAGTACCTTTTATAAAAAGTACCTTTTATAAAAAGTACCTTTTTATAAAAAGTAACTTTTATGAAAAGTACCTTTTATAAAAAGTACCTTTTATAAAAAGTACCTTTTATAAATAGTACCTTTTATAAAAAGTACCTTTTATAAAAAGTACCTTTTATAAAAAGTACCTTTTATAAAAAGTACCTTTTATAAAAAGTACCTTTTATAAAAAGTACCTTTTATAAAAAGTACCTTTTATAAAAAGTACCTTTTATAAAAAGTACCTTTTATAAAAAGTACCTTTTATAAAAAGTACCTTTTATAAAAAGTACCTTTTATAAAAAGTACCTTTTATAAAAAGTACCTTTTATAAAAAGTACCTTTTATAAAAAGTACCTTTTATAAAAAGTACCTTTTATAAAAAGTACCTTTTATAAAAACTACCTTTTATAAAAAGTACCTTTTATAAAAAGTACCTTTTATAAAAAGTACCTTTTATAAAAAGTACCTTTTATAAAAAGTACCTTTTATAAAAAGTACCTTTTATAAAAAGTACCTTTTATAAAAAGTACCTTTTATAAAAAGTACCTTTTATAAAAAGTACCTTTTATAAAAAGTACCTTTTATAAAAAGTACCTTTAATAAAAAGTACCTTTTATAAAAAGTACATTTTATAAAAAGTACCTTTTATAAAAAGTACCTTTTATAAAAAGTACCTTTTATAAAAAGTACCTTTTATAAAAAGTACCTTTTATAAAAAGTACCTTTTATAAAAAGTACCTTTTATAAAAAGTACCTTTTATAAAAAGTACCTTTTATAAAAAGTACCTTTTATAAAAAGTACCTTTTATAAAAAGTACCTTTTATAGAGAGTACCTTTTATAAAAAGAACCTTTTATAAAAAGTACCTTTTATAAATAGTACCTTTCATAAAAAGTACCTTTTATAAAAAGTACCTTTTATAAAATTTACCTTTTATAAAAAATACCTTTTATAAAAAGTACCTTTTATAAAAAGTACCTTTTAAAAAAAGTACCCTTTATAAAAGTACCTTTTATAAAAAGTACCTTTTATAAAAAGTACCTTTTATAAAAAGTACCTTTTATAAAAAGTACCTTTTATAAAAAGTACCTTTTATAAAAAGTACCTTTTATAAAAAGTACCTTTTATAAAAAGTACCTTTTATAAAAAGTACCTTTTATAAAAAGTACCTTTTATAAAAAGTACCTTTTATAAAAAGTACCTTTTATAAAAAGTACCTTTTATAAAAAGTACCTTTTATAAAAAGTACCTTTTATAAAAAGTACCTTTTATAAAAAGTACCTTTTATAAAAAGTACCTTTTATAAAAAGTACCTTTTATAAAAAGTACCTTTTATAAAAAGTACCTTTTATAAAAAGTACCTTTTATAAAAAGTACCTTTTATAAAAAGTACCTTTTATAAAAAGTACCTTTTATAAAAAGTACCTTTTATAAAAAGTACTTTTTATAAAAAGTACCTTTTATAAAAAGTACCTTTTATAAAAATTATCTTTTATAAAAAGTACCTTTTATAAAAACTACCTTTTACAAAAAGTACCTTTTATAAAAAGTACCTTTTATAAAAAGTACCTTTTATAAAAAGTACCTTTTATAAAAAGTACCTTTTATAAAAACTACCTTTTATAAAAAGTACCTTTTATAAAAAGTACCTTTTATAAAAAGTACCTTTTATAAAAAGTACCTTTTATAAAAAGCACCTTTTATAAAAAGTACCTTTTTATAAAAAATACCTTTTATAAAAAGTACCTTTTATAAAAAGTACATTTTATAAAAAGTACCTTTTATAAAAAGTACCATTTATAGAAAGTACCTTTTATAAAAAGTACCTTTTATTTTTTTTTATTAAAAAAGTACCATTTATAAAAAGAACCATTTATAAAAAGAACCTTTTATAAAAAGTACCTTTTATAAAAAGAACCTTTTATAAAAAGTACCTTTTATAAAAAGTACCTTTTATAAAAAGGAATGTAGGATTTTTCGGCGAAGAAAAAAACCTTCTGGAAGAGATACTTTTTTGAAATTTCGTTTCTAACGGGGGTAAGAAAGTGTAATTTTGGTACGTATTTTTGTTCCTATAATAATGAGCGTTGAAGCTTGAATTTTGGAATGTAGGGGACTTCGGTGAAAAAAACAGTCTGCTAAAGTATTTTCAAAAAATTATGTTTCTAGAGCTGTAAAAAAGTGTTTTTTGATACTTTTTATATTTTATGAAGTAATTATCCTAGGCACTGAAATTTTGAATGCTTTAAAAAGTTATTTTTGGAAATTCTGTTTCTAAGGGTCGTGACCGATCGTAAAGGGGATAAAAAGTGCAAATTTGGTTATTCTTATATTTCTTGAAATAATGGTTCAGAAACTTGATGTTTTAAATAAAGGATCACCTAGCACAAAAAACAGTTTTTGGAAAATATAATTTTACGGGGAAAAGGGGGCAGGCAAAAAACTATTGTACAAAAAGCCGCAAAAATAACACCCAAGACAAGGACATATTTTAAAATTTTAGGGTAAAAAGGGGTACCTGGTAACAGTGGTGTAAAATGGTACTTTTTATATCTACAATATAAAGACAATAGAACTTTTTATTTTTTTAACGCATATTATACGGAGAGGAATGAAAATTACATGGAACGAAAGGAGATGGACTTGGAAGTGAAATGGAATAAAACGGGGAACGAAGTGGAATAGAGCTGAGAACAATATGGTATGATACTTTTTACTTAAATTTTACGTATTTAACTTTGTTGACTCCATATTTGTTCTCTCTATATGTTTTTCCACTCAAACTTATTTTTATTCCAATTTTTTTTTCACTGAAATATTTATTCACTCAAAATCTTAAAACCCGATGTAAGGGCTCGAAAATTGTCAATATATTTTTTCATCGAAACGAGCATGATGACGTACCAGTGAAGTTATTCAAATTTTATTGTTTAAATTATTCATTAAAATATTATTTTATGAAAGACTTAAACGTCCACAAGTAAATAAAACAAAAACTATGTAGAGCATTTTTTTTTAAATCGAAAGAGTAATCCTGATCCTTATATTATCCGGTATTCAATACAACCGGTAACGAAGTACCGGGATGGTAAGCTAGTTTACGATATAAAAAACACGGTAACTTTCGGAAGACAATTCTGAGGATGCTAAAGCTTGGCATATATATTTGTCGGTACCCTATCCTGGATCGAATTGAATTTCAGCCAATCGGTAGCGTGGTTCAAAAGTTATTAGCAAAACCGTGGATTTTAGAATAATTTCACCTAAAATTCACGTGTTGAAAACCCGTTAAACATGTTGTAAAAACATATTTTACAACATAGTTTTGTCACTCAAAAATATTTTTTCACTTCAAAAAAATACACATAAAAAAATTTTACACTCAAAAAAAAAATTAGTAAATTTGTTTTTTTTTTCAAAAAATTACTAAATCAAAATTGTTATTTTTTCTACGTTAGAATAAGTACTATTATTTAAAAAGGGAATTGTGGAGGGTATTCATAGATTCGGCCAAGTCGAATTTAATTTTTTTACTTTTTGATTTTATTATTATTTTTATACCTTCCAACTATGGGGGTATACTCACTTTGTCATTCCGTGGTTAACGCATCGAAATATGGGTCTAGGACCCCATAAAGTGTTTATATTATTGATCAGTGATTGATTCTAAGACATTCTAGCGATGTCCGTCCGTCTGTCTCTCCATCTGTAGAGGCCACGACACAGTCCAAAATAAAAGAGCTAGACTTCCGAAGTTTGGCACGAATATTCCTTATGGTCCTAGGATGGTTAAGTTCGGAAATGGTCAAAATCGGACCACGGGAAAAACGTTCGCCCTTGGAGAACTAGACCGCCTTTTTTGCAGGGTTTTTTGTACTTTTGTTAAGCAAATGCAACATTTTTGTGTCAAAACTAGTTCAAAATGTGGACCCAGTGGATAAAAAAATATTAAAAAAAGTTCGACCCGCCGCCTTTTGTGGGCGTGGTTATTAAAAATGCATTTTAATAATGATTAATTGGATTAAATATTGCAAGAATCATAATAAATCCATTTTATAAAACCTACGGCACGGGGGAAGGTGTCCCCCAACGTCTCCCACCAATCCCCCCAAAAAAACGCCCCTGGATTTTTTAAATTTTTTTTTTTTTTTACGTTTTGGAGGGTATAAAAGATTCGGCACTGCCGGATTTAACACTGTCACTTGTTTTTTTTTAATTATTATTTTACTTGATTTAAGTGGGATAAGGCATTCAGCTCTAAAAATTTTTAGCCGTTGGTGTCCTACTCTAAAAATATTTAAAACACTTTTTTTAATCCTATATTAATTGACAAGCTCGAGGCCACAGTTGTTTTTAATAAATTTTTATTCTTTGAAAAATAATAAGGAATAAAAATTTATTAAAAACAACTGTGGCCTCGAGCTTGTCAAATAATATAGGATTGAAAATTTAAAGGTCGAATAAATATAATAATATTATTTTTTTTATTTTAGTTTTGACAAGAAAGGATTTAGCTGTTGCTGATATAATGTAGATGATATATATTCATACAAAATATTATTCCTATCTGTGACATCTTATATTAATCGTGCTCTAAAAAAGCACGCAACGTCCGCAATACGATGTGACGACGACAACAACTAATGCGACCATCAATTTCGGTCAATATCGTGATTTTTTTGTCATTCCATTTTTTTGGTTCCTCATAGCTGTTTTCTGGTATCCTATAGAAAGATTTTATGGTCGTTGGTCAATGTTGTGATTTTCTGGTCATTAAATTTGTTTGGTTCCTCAAAGCTATTTTCTGGTATCCTAGAGAAAGATTTTATGGTCGTTGATTAAACCAAATAAGGCCCATTTTGTCGAAAAATTCAAAAAAGTTTTGGATTAAAAACAAAAAAATAAAAAAAAAAAAATAAAAAATTAAAAAAAATCCAAAAAATTGTTTTTTTTATAATTTTTTTTTCGAAAGATTGTAGAAATGGCTATCTAACATACTTTAGACAAATTTCGCTGAAAACAATAGGTACGCAAAAACACCTGTTTTGCCAAAATGTCAAATTTCGAACCATCTAACAACGAGAGTCCTTGACAATCTCGTAAAAAAAATGTGTCGAAACTACTTTCCAGTAGGACTAACCTTGGTGCATCTTCCTAATCGGAAGATATCGGTTTCAAAAGTTGTGTCACTTGGGACGAAACCCCCTATATAATTAAATGGGGCCTCAAACCGATATTTCAAAGTGTTACACACGGAATGATAAGTGAGCATACTGTGGTTGAAGGATGTAAAAATATTCAGTAAAGAAGATTTTGAGAAATGGGTACTCAATTCCCTGACCTTTTATTGTTCGGTATCTTTTATTGTTCGGTCCTTTTATTGTTCGGTCCTTTTATTGTTCGGTATAAAACCGGGAACGAAAGTCTGGACGAACATAATAAAAGTTCATATGTATCTATTTTTGCAAAAATCTTGTTTAAAAACAGTTAGTGAAACTTAAAATTTTCTTTAATTTTTTTGTAAAATTTTTAAATTTTAGACTGTCAACATTGAGGACTTATCCTTAATGTTTGTATTCTTTAAAAATTTTCAAAAATATATATTTTTAAAAATTTCTTTCCGCCGGAAACATTTAAAACACCCGCCAAAGCAATACTTTGAATAACAATTGTCTATACATAAATTTATAATTTTAAGTTAACAAACTCTATTCACATTTTTTTTTTTTTTATTTTTATTTCCAACAAATGTATTTAAATTTTCTGAACACCATCATCACCTATACTGTTATCATTGGCAATCCACAATTGAACAACCATGGTATCATGGTATTAGAAATGAATAACGTAAAAAGGATATTGAATTTATTCTGGCTCATTGCAGTTCAAAGTGTGCATTATATTGAGTTACAATTGGAATATTGAATTAGTTTTTAGGTGTTTGAGCGTATAGAATTTTTGCAGCAACGCCAAACTACGAACGAAGTAGACTGTGACTTCAGCCTGGTCTGGTATGGCTGTTGGCAAAACTCTACCGAAAAAAAAAATCCCCACTAAATGGAAAACAGCAAAATATTGTATAGAATAATCAGAAAAATAAAAAAATAAATAAAATGAAAACGGAAATGAAACGTATTGATGAAAAGTATCACCCAAACCGCATAACACACGGCAATATAAATTTATTTTATTTGGTTAGTTGGAGAGTGCCTGACTGCCTGTCTCGCAGCTGCATGGATCTTTATTTCGAAAACAGTCATGAATAAATATAACTGAAATTGTATTCTAAAAGTCAACTTGTATTATTACCCCCATAAGCCAAAATGAAATACGTTTATTTTATACCAAATAAATTATTGTTATTGTTTTATTAACCACAAGTAAAATCAATAGTTTCAACATAGAGAATTTCCTTGATTTAGTTACTTTTGGAAATAATGGTCTAGTTATTAACAGACTTAATTAGGTTTTCTTTTGTTTAAACAAATTAATTATACAATTTTAATCATAGTCTACTAAGGGTCTGATTTTGTGGGATATTACATGTATATGTTGCCTCTAAGCTGTTCAGGAATATAATTAAATAATTTGATAGTGTGTACAGAAATTAACTTGCTTATATAAATTAATTAGCTACACGGAAATGTGGGAAAAATATATTCAAATGAACAAATGGTCAGGAACGTAGCAAAAAGTTTTCTTCACAATTTTCATATGTAATTTGAACATATAGAAAAGTTAAATTCGACTTGGCCGAATCTATGAATACCCTTTATTCCATTTTAAAGGATAGTAAATTTTTTTGAAAAAATTAACAATTTTGATTAAAAAAATTTTTTTTTGTCATTTTTGTAAAAAAAAAACAGAAAAATTAAAATTTTTTGCATGATAATGTTTGTAGGCTGGTGTCTAATTTTAAAAAGTTGCATGATACCACCTCAGTTTGACTAACTGGGAAGTCTCCCTAGTGTCACCCGCGGATCTTTATGGAATTAGTTTTATTTTGTAGATCGGAAAAAAATAAAGGGACACGTATTTTTTTTAGCGGCCTAAATTCATATTTAGGGGTTAAAAAATAGGGGGGAAGACAAGGCCATTTTTCAGTTTTTTTCGTTTATCTCCTATATTATGCAAAGAAACCTAGTCATGTTCCATATCAAATGAAAGGTCTTTGGAAAACCTATCTACGTGTGCTAAGAACGTGTCCAAACATGCTCATATTTTCGTCATATTGAGTAAAATACCAACATTTTAGGACATTTTTGTTAATAAGTCGAAAAATATTAACTTCTTTGGCCCGTTGTTGTTGCACCACGAGATAGGTATTTTTAATACCTTTAATCTGATATCACACATGCCTATATTAATTTTGTTTAAATAGGAGTAAATTGTAAAAAACTGAAAAAGGTCAATTTCCCACCATACAAATCGACCCCCCTAAAAATGAGTTTGGGCCGCTAAAAAAAAACGTGTCGAATTAATTTGCGTTCTTAACAACATATCCAAATTTCATGACGATCCGCTGGTGACACTAGGGAGACTTCCCTTGTAAGCTAACGATTAACAAAAAAGATAATAAGAATTACTGTTTTCATTTTCTTAAAACCAAAAAGGTTTGCAACTTCAATTTGTAACTTGGATAATAACTTACCTGCTGGTGAGTAAAACCATTTTTCACCAAATGGTGAATAAAACGTAACATAATTATTTTTCAAAAAAAAAAAAAAAAAAATTTTTTGTCATCCATTTTTTTCATAATTTTTTTTTTCATCAACTTTTTTTTTTTCTTCCATGTTTTTTTTTTATCAAAAGTTTTTTTCCATAATTTTTTTTTCATCAAATTTTTATCATTTTTTTTTTTATAAAAAAAAAATTTTCATATTTTTTTTTCATCAAATTTTATTTTGTTTTTTTTTTTCATCAAATTTGTATTTTAGTACCCTCCAACTACAGTATGGGGGTATACTCACTTTGTCATTCCGTTGTTAACGCATGGAAATATCGGTCGGAGACCCCATCATCATCATCATCTATCAGCCGCTTGCGTCCACTGTTGGACATAGGCCTCCTCTAGTTGTTTCCATTTTACTCTATCGTTTGCTATATTCATCCAGTTTCCAGCTATTCTTTTTATATCATCTGTCCATCTTGTTGGTGGTCTTCCTATATTTCTTGTATCCTCTCTAGGTCTCCATTCAAGTATTCTTTTTGTCCATCGGTTATCAGTCATTCTGGCCCAGCGCCATTTTGCCTTTGTGACACTTTGTACAATATCAGCGACTTTTGTTTGGTTTCTTAGGGTTATATTTGTTATACGGTCTCTTCGTGTTACTCCCAGCATTGCTCTTTCCATTGCTCGTTGGGCTACCTGTAGTTTTGTTATCTTGTGTTTGGTTAATGACAAAGTTTCGCAACCATACGTTATGACTGGCAACACACATTGGTCATATACTTTTCTCTTTAGACACATAGGTAGGTTCTCATTAAACACGTATCTTAATTTACCAAAAGCTGCCCATCCTAGGCCGATCCGGCGAGCGATTTCGCATATTTGGTTGTCTTTGCCGATCCTTATTTCGTGGCCTAGGTATTTGTATTCAAAGACCTGCTCGATTTCGTCGCCTTCTTCTAGGTTTATTTTTCCACTAGCTACAAGATTTGTCATAAATTTAGTTTTTTGCGAGTTAATACTCAAACCGACCTTTTTTGTGGTTTGCACCAACTGTCTTAGCATTTGTTGTGCATCATGAAGATTATTGGTTATTAAGACAATGTCATCAGCATAACGTAAATGGGTTAGATGTTCGCCGTCGATGTTGATTCCCTTTTCGTCCCATTTGAGACTTTTAAAAGCATATTCAAGTACCGCAGTAAAAAGTTGGATGGCACGATGCAGTCCAGAATAAAAGAGCTTGCTTTCTGAAATTTGGCAGAAGTATGTCTTATGGGCCTAGGCAGATTCAGCTCGTAAATGGGCAAACTCAGACTGAGAGGGAAAAATTCCCCGTTGAGAAACTAAACCAACCTCTGAAAAACACGATTTTTTACGTGTTTTTATATTTTTGTTAAACAACCCAGAAAAAACTTGGTAATGACTTTGAATACTACTAATTACCATTAGCATTACATTGCGCCAAAAAAGGCAAAATGTGGTTACCACCAATGACATCACCCTGTTAAAGTAATTAACATTGAAATTTGGAGGTAACTAGTTACTCATATTTTTGCTAACCCCCTTCGTTAATTACTTGGTAAGCGAAGTTTTTGCTGGGAAATGAAACATGTTTATGCAAGAAACAGCTTAGAGTGCAGCACTAGGACCGAGGAACTAAAAACATTTAGTTTTTTTTTTTTAAATATTAATAAAATTGTATACCTTTAGTGCAAAAAGGATAAAAAAAGCCCAAAAAGACGTCCCTAGATTTTTTTAGCATGTTGGAGGGTAAAAAAGACTCGACACAGCCGAATTTAACACTCTCACTTGTTTTTTTTTTATCAAATTTTTATTTTTGTTATCATTTTTTTTTTATTTCATTAAAAAATTTTTTTCATAAAAAAAAACTTTTAATAAATTTTTTTTCGTCAAATTTTTTTTTTTATCATAAATTTTTTTTTATCAAAAAGTTTTTTTCATAATTTTTTTTTCATCAATTTTTTTTATCATTTTTTTATAAAAAAATGTTTTTCATCAAATTTTTTTTCACCAAATTTTATTGTTTTCATCAAATTTTTTCTTTCTTCGTTAAAAACTTTTTTTCAACAAAAAAAAAAAATTCATCAAAACTTTATTCTTAACAAAATTTTACTTTTCATCAAAAATTTTTCTTTTAATTTTTAACTTATTTTTGCATCAAAACTACTTTTTCACCAAGTCTAAAATTCTGGCATAAAAATGTTTCATTTCTTTAACAAATGTACAAAAAGCAAGGGATAGTTTTATAATCCTCTGTGCCGAATCATTTATAATCTCCAAAATGTAAAAATGTAAGTAATGCAGTCATTTACCAAATTTACAGCTCTTTTGGTTTAGACTGCACACAGAAAAAAATAAAAAATAAATTTGAGTAAATTTTTAATACTATTGAGTAAAAAATTACTCAATTTTGCACCAGTAAGCGATTTAATAGTATTGAGTAAATTTTTAATAAAAAATTATTAAATGCTTACTAAAAAATTTTTAATGGATACTATTAAAAATTTAATTAAAAATTTTTAAAACGAGAATTCAAAACACGAAGAGAATAAAAAAAAATAAAAAAAAATATTAAATTTTGTATTAAATTATTTACTCAATTTTTTTTTTTTTAGTTTTTGAGTAAATTTTTAATTGCGTCAATTAAATAATTACTCAAATCTTATTTAAAAATTTAAACAAGTGATTACTCAAATTGTTTTTCTCAATATTTCTTTCTGTGCATCTTGCTTTCCACAGACAGATGGACGGATGTGTATAGCTAGATTGTCTTGGAAAGGGATTCATAGTATATAAACTTATAAGGTCCTCGACCGATATTTCAATTCGTTTTGCATGGAATGGGAAAACACATTTTAAAAAAAAAAAAAAAACTTTGCTTTGACAAGTTCACCCAAATCTTCAGCAAAACATTATCATGATTTAATGTTTTGTGCTAGATTAGCAGCCATTTTTGAATTTGTTGGTAAAAATAACACATTAATCATTAATTTTAAGTGTTTCCGTAGGTTATTTTTTTCGAATTTGTTGGTAAAAAAATTAAAGTGACGTAATTTTTTAATGTTCAATGTTTTTTATTTTAGAAAATTTTATAAACGGCAAAAATAAATGTTGATGTTTGTTAAAACAAACGAATAATTACTGGGATGGTTTTCAAATGTTTTATAACTTGTTTTAAATATGTTTTTCATTTGTTTTTGCCTACAAAATATTTTGATTGTAAGAGCACCTTTACTCCATTTGATCTCTACATTCAGACGTATATAATCCGGTTCATGTTAAATATTGGCTGTTAGACAGTGGTAGCAAAAAATTTCACTATCTGTGGAAAAAAAATTTACCCATTTCTGAAATTGTTTTTGACTACAACCCTGCTTAAAACAACTTCATAGTCTTCATAGAAATGTCACTATTTATGAACTCTCACTCGACTCTTTATTGTATGGAAACAAAGTCATTAAGCGGTTAAGAGCCATTAAATGATAACAAGGTTTAGCATAAAAAAATTTAAAACTAAAACATGACAATCACGCAAAAACAAATAACAACAAGGCGTTCTGTCAGATTTTCTTGATACTCTACAACTGGCATTAAATTAATTCAACTCAGTTTGTTCGTTGTTTGGAACATGAGTTTTAGACAACGGGTACTTTTGATAGTTCCAAGAAACTTTAAATTAAGAATAATTCATAACCAAGTCTTGAACTAGTGTCGAGACAGTAAGCTGCCATACTACCAGTTGGTTTTGAGACAGTCCTAAGTCTTTCAAGTTTTTCTACAACCGGAAATTTTCTGCCTAAAATATTGAATATCCATTTAGTATGGGTACTATTTTGGTGCTTCTGCTTAAAATACTGTAGGGAATTTTTCGTAAGCTCCTTACCCATAATTGCCACTCATGTTTTCTACCTTATGCTCTGTGACTGGTATAACAAATCCTTATTTTGCTATGCTTTTGCTTTTTGACAATATAAAAATCACTTTCACACGCACAATGTGTGAAATGTCACTTAACAAGGATTTACTCACGTACACACATTAGTCGGTAAATGTCTGTGATTATGTGTGTGTGTGTGAGTGTGTTTGTGTATTCCACTGTCTTAAACATACATTATAAATGTATGAATGAATGTATTTGTGTGTTTATGACGAGGAAACGTATGCAAAAAAATAAGTATTAAACAGTCACATGCATTAACACTGTGTAATGTACTTTGAAAAAAAAAAAATAAGGCAAGATGTACAGAAATGGGTATGAAAATAGCACAATGGTTAATGAATTGATGTAGTCAGAAGGTATTCATTCAGTAAGTACACTCAAAATAAATTCTTTGTCCAATCAGCATAAAAATCTGCTGAAAATACACCCATTTTGAGCTATATGAGAAATCTTCTGACTTTAGCAGACACGGTTTGCTGAAAATCTGTCATGATTTTCTACGTGAAATCAACAGACGGACGGACGTACGGACGGACATCGTTAGATCGACTTAGAATCGATCGAGGATCAGGAATATATATACTTTAGAGGTTCGTAGACCAATATTTCGAGGTGTTACACACGGAATGAAAAAATTATATATACCCTCTATCACTACACTGAAAGAATTTTGTTCATTTCGGCTATGAAAACATACATTGATTCTATGAAAAAAAATCATTAGAAATCAGTCAATGATGCCCTTCATAGAATCTATGAAACATATTCATAGAAACTAGATACCTATGAAAAAGATCATAGGCTATGAAAAAAAAAATTATTGTTTAATTCTATTTTTATTTATTTTATTATTTTATTATATCCTCCAACCACAGTATTGGGGTATACTCACTTTGTCATTCCGTTTGTAACGCATCGCAATATCGGTCGGGTATTCTAGACATTTTGTGAATGTCCGTCTGTCCGTCCGTCTGTCCGTCCGTCCGTCTGTCTGTAGATAACACAATGCAGTCCAAAATAAAACAGCTAGACTCCTGAAGTTTGACACAAATATGTTTTCTGTTCATAGGCAGGTTAAGTTCGTGAATGGGCAAAATCGGGCCAGGGGGAAAAAAGTTCCCCCTTGAAGAACTGAACCAACATCTGAAAAAATACACTTTTTTTTACATGTTTTTTGTATTTTTGTTAAATAAATGAAACATTTGGTATATTTATCGCGATGGGAAGGTGCTCTCAAAGTCCCCCACTGACCCCATCACCCCCCCCCCCCTCCAAAAAAAAACGGCCCTGACATTTTTTTTTTTTTAATTTTTTTACATTTTGTAGGGTATAAAAGATTCGGCACACCCGAATTTAACACTCTCACTTGTTTTTATTTACTTTATTATTTTATTATATTTATTTTCAATATTTTGTTTTTAAAAATTTATTTATTTTTAACTTATACCCACCGAGATTCGAACACAAAACCAGTTGTTCGTGAAGCTTAGTCTCTATCCACTGAGCTAAAGTATATAAACATATAATAATACTTAAAATCCATTTTGTGTAATATTCTGCTTTAACATATGGAGTTAGTATCTATGCTCTGCCACAATGCTCTCCCAAAATCTGTGTGTGTGTTTGTAGAAAACAAAATGTTTGTGTATTTGCAAAAAAAAAAAAATAACGAACATTATAAAACTAAGTGTTAGTTGGCGAGGTTTTCCTCCTTTGCACTGTGGGCCAGGATTTCCATTTTTTGGCCAATAAGGTCTGTAAGGCAACACATATTTAAAAATATTTTTTCGGAATGTCGACATCTTGAATTTTGCCCACCTTTAATATCTTTTTGTTATAGCTTAAAGTTTTTTTTTTTTACATGAGGTTAAAGTCAATGTTTGAGATTTTTTTTTATATATTTTATTTATGAAACAAATAATTTTTTTTTGTACTTCGACACAATATTTTTTCAAATTTTCGGCGAAGTTCTCCTAAAGACATACCTGTTTGTTGAACACATGATATAAACTGCCAAAAAGTAAGCTATAAGCATATTTTTTTTAAATAAATAATGGAAATTCATACTTTTGTTGAAATCCGCCTTTTTTCAACACCAAAGTCCAAAAAAGTCCAAACGATATTGACAAACCTCGAACTACGATCTGTCTCTGACAATGTATTCTATTCACATTTTTGCGACCCTGTGCGACCGTTCATAAACATTTGATCTAGAGGCAATAAACCAAAATATGACGTTGTAAATGCCCTAAAATGGAACTGGAACATTTTTCGATATTTTTGTTTCTATTGATTTCTAATAAAATATGCCTCACTTTGACAACATTGGCGTGATAACTGCTGATGGGCACGTGAGTGAATTTTGACTCACGTTGACTCACGCTCACGAAAAAAAAACATAATTTACTCAAACGTTATTTTTCTCACACTTACTCACTACTTACGAGAGTAAACAAAACACCACTCACGTGTGACTCACGCTCACTCGTAACTCACGCTAAACGTTTAAAACACGAAAAAAATTGTAAAAACTGAATCTATACAATTAAATAGTTTTGACTCACGCAAAAAAATTGCACTCACTACGAATCACTCACGCAAAAAATTGTCTCACTCACTTATCACTCACGAACAAAAAATTTTAATCACGCTCATTTTTGATCACGAGTAATTCACGTGACCAGCGTCCATCTTTAGTGCTAAACATTAAAGCTGGTAACGCATTTAAGCGGGCATATTTGGCAATAGCATTTTTAATAATTTTTACGAAATTGTAAGCTTGTAGCATTATTTGTACATTTAGGATGGCAAATGCTTATTGGAAATAAAAAAAGTTCTCTCATAAATGAGCCACTGAATATATCAACTTTTTGACGCATTTAAAATAAAAAATATTTTATTAAAATCTTCTGATAAAAGCAAAAAGAGGGATTTATAAAAACTTAGAAATTTAAACATTGTACATTTTTTTAAAAAGCTATGTCCTAAATTTTGGATCCGCCATTTTGATTTCAAAAAATCTGAGTTCGTATTCGTGTTGTGCAATCATTTCCTAGTGATATTTTGAAACATTAATCAATAATTCAAGTATCTTGTCCGCCATATTGGATCCGCTATTTTGAATATTTGATTCTTAAATCAGAATTGGCATTCCAAAAACCAGCAAAATCAGACAACATAGAAAAAAACTTAATATTTTATTTGACGCCATATTGGATCCGCCATTTTGAATTAAAAACAAAATCGGAGCTCATATTCGTAATTACTGACTCTAAATACATCAAAAATTACTAATTTAAGTACAATTAGCTAAGAATTACAAACGCATATTCGCCATATTGGATCCGCGATTTTGAATTTCAAATCTTTAATTCCAAAATCAGTTTTAACATCCGAAAAACCATTAAAATCAAAGTTTTTGGCCAAAAGAGGCAACATATAAAAAATTTTAAAGTTAAATTTGTCGCCATATTGGATCCGCCATTTTGAATTTTAAAAGTCTGAGCTCATATTCGTTATTAACGACCCCAAATACATCGATAATGATTATATTAAAGACAATAAACAAAGAATTAAAAAATCATGTCCGCCATTTTGGATCCGCCATTTTGAATTTTGAAATTTTTTTTCCAGAATCGTGATCAGCGATCCTTTAAGACCCATATGCAATACTTTTTTGACATATAGGTTAAGCGGTCTATTTATGGCCAAAATTCAGGGATGCTGGCCCACAGTGCTTTGGTGGCGCTGATAGCTAAGGCGTCGATTATCAATTTCCCAGACGGTAGGTCTTGGGTTAGAATCCCGCCAGTGCAGCAATATTTTTTACGTTTTTTATGTTTTTTTTTCTATTTTTTCTATTTTTTTAATACATTTATTCAATTTTTTTTTAATTATTGTAACATTATGTTAATTATTAAAAAAATTTAAAGGCTTATTGATAACATTTTTTTCTATGAATAACATTCATTAGTTCTATGAATTTTTTCTATGAATCTATAAAAATCTATGAATAAAATTCTATGAAATATTTCACAACACTAATGAATATTCATTCAGCCAATGAATTGTTTAGATAGATTTTATGAATTTGGTTTTAGGAAATTTGTTCATAGATATTATGAACAATAATTCTTTCAGTGTAGAGTGGAGGGTATAAAAATTAAATATTTGGCTCCCTAACAAACTTTGAAAATTTATTGCTCAACAAAAAAAGCGTTTAAAGCACATTCTAAACTTTAATACAACATTTATTTTTGGAAGTCAATGGTCAAATGGTGTCCTTCCCAGCAAAAAAGGACATTCAAATATGGTTTTTAAAATTTTTTGTTGTAATTTAAAAAAAAAATATTTTTTGTTTAAATTTTAAATTCTCATAATTTTATAAACAACCCAGAAAAACTTTGGTAATGGGTGGTGATTATATAACACATTACCAGGTAATGTATATAAATTATTTTATATTTTATGATGTCTTACCAAATATTTGTTCCACAACGTATTATTTTCAAGTGAAAAATAATGCGTTACTAATAATTTGCTACGTAATGCTTGATTGTTGGAAAAAATTTATTTCATATTTATTATTTCTAAACATTAAATCATGGATGCAGGCCCGGATTACCCTTAAGACAAAGTAGGCAACTGCCTAGGGGCCCCGCATCAGCTAGGGGCCCCTATTTTTTATCATTTTTTTTTAAAGCACGGGGCCCCTAGCTTTTTTTTAATTATTACTTGGTAAAAAATGCGCCCACGTATTTCTTTGACTGAAAATTATTACTTGGTAAAAAATACCAGTGTAAACATGGAAGAATAAATAGGGAAATGCTAACAATTGTTCTTTTCATAGCGATGAGTCTTTTGTTGGTACAATTTTCAAAGAAGAAAAGCTAGGGGTCCCTACCTTTTTTTTAGTTATTACTTGGTAAAAAAATGCGCCTACGTATTTCTTTGACTGAAAAGTATTAGGGGCCCACGGGGCCAGTGTTAACATGGAAGAATAAATAGGGAAATGCTAACAATTATTCTTTTCACAGCGATGAGTATTTTGTTGGTACAATTTTCAAAGAAGAAAAGCTAGGGGCCCCTAGCTTTTAATTAATTTTTTTTTTATTTTATTTTATTTTACTTTACTTTATTTTATTTTATTTTATTTTATTTTATTTTATTTTATTTCATTTTATTTTATTTTATTTTATTTTATTTTATTTTATTTTATTTTATTTTATTTTATTTTATTTTATTTTATTTTATTTTATTTTATTTGTTTAATTTATTGGTTTAACCGAAAAGTGGTAAAAATTACCTTCGTGTCGTGGTAGGATAACAGATCAAGGCCTCTCACAGTGGGAAAAATTGCCAATCTAGCGGGAAATAATTCAAAATATAACTAACAGATTTTAACAAAGTTATAATGCAATTTTAAAGTGGGATAGTGACTGCGTTTTAATCCGTTAAGAACTTAAAGTTCAGTTAACCCATTAGGGAATTACACACTATCAAATGTTGACAATATATGTGGCTCTCACAGTTAATTGTTTATAATATTAAACTTGTCATCGCCGTGTACCTGAAGGGGTAAGCCGTTACCTACCAAGTGTTTGATTTCTTTTAAAGGGTGCTATTAGGTATATTATGTATAAATTTCAATACGTTATCTGTTTTGCGAAGGCTCCCTCGTAACGAATTACATAAACAACGTTTTTTTTTTTAACTACTTAGTTTAAATTCTTATGGAGCTACAAAAAAAACGCTGTCAGATGCTGCTTGATCTTTAATTATAGATTATTTTACATATAATGAAGTGTTACTATTCAAAAAATTAGCTGCGTAGGCCTGCGTAGCGATTTTTTAAAATTATTTTTGTAATTTTGGTCATTCAATAATTATAATTCTAAACCTAGGCAGCGATGAACGCGACTCACGTATATGTTGAGAATCGCGAAGGATTGTTAGTAATTTGTTTTTAACATAGTAGAGCGTCGAAATCTTGAAAAAAGTTCGTGCTGAATTAAAATTATTTTTGATTTTATGACTTTTGAATAACCGATTTAAGTCGCATTCAGTTGGTGAAAAAATTCTTAATAAAAATATTGTTATAAATAATAATAAATTTAATACTATAATTTGAATTGGTTAATAAACTCTTTGGTTTTTTTAAATTTGTTTGACATGTCATTTCAACGGAGAGAGATATTTGAAGTTTGGCGTAAATGCAACAGTGCTTCTGATCGGAACTCAGCAGTTATCAATTATATCTTGTCCAAACTTGGAAATAACATCTGCACCGAGAATGATAGCTATAAAAAACTAACTGTTAGTGTGCGAGATTTGTGTAGTAAATTTAAATGTAGATGGGCCAGTGTTTGTCGCAATTTATATAAGTAGTTCTGAAAATCAGTACAATATGTGGTTGAATGAAAATATAGATTTTCTAGTAGAACACGAAGAACCAGGACCGTCACAACCTCGAGGGCGTCCTTTGAAGACTTTTTTGGAAACGACAAAAAAATCCAAGAGGAGTCGTGTTTCGGATCTTGTACAAAATAACATCAAGGAATAATTATTGGTCGCTACGAAAGTAAGTCTGTACAAATCTGGAAAGAGAGATGCAGCCCAATTATTAGATGAAATTAAAAAAAACACCAAAAAGGGCTACAAAGATGAAAAAAGCCGTATTTTACCCCTCTGAAGCACCGACATAATACACACCACAAGAGGCAATGGCACTATACATTGACAAAAGGTTAACTAAAAATTCATATATGCTTATGCAATCAGGTGCTAAGACTCCTATTTTAGTTATATGCTGGATGTAGGGTATATGTCCAAATGTTATCAGATTTCACTTACAATATTTGATAACCCCATTTACTTTTCAAAAAGTATAAAATTCTTATTTTAAACATAATTTTCCACACCAGTGAAAAAAACTCCTGAGGTATATAACACCTTTTGGGGCACCCTGTATTGAAAAACAGTTTCTTATTATTCATTATACAAAAAGCACATATCCTTAGCTATAAAATCTCCAAGTATTGTTATCGGATCAGACCAATAGTTTAGAAGATATGATTTTTTTCCTGCCAGATTGGTGTTTTTTCCCACTGTGCCTCTGGTGGGAATCGAACACTGTTTCTATTTTACCCCTTTTTTGAGTTCTTTTATGCTTTTTTGGCCTTCTTAGAAGCAATTGTTTATAATACTTTTTCTTAAAAAAGGCTTTCAGGAAATGAAACATTACTTCTAAGAAGGTCAAAAAAGGAAACGAGAATTCCAGAAAGGGGTAAACTATTCACAAAAAACAGCGTAATTTAGAAAATATTTACATTGTGCTTGGAAAATTTGTGTTTTTTTATTTTTTTGGAATTATAAAAAGTCTGAAGGGGCCCCGAGACATGCATTGCCTAGGGGCCCCGACATAGTCAATCCGGCCCTGCATGGATGACTTATATTTAGTTACATTATGTATTATTTCAAAGTTTGAAATAATGCATTATTTATAATTGGATGCATAATGCATTACAATAACATAAAAAATAATTATTTTATAAAAAAATGCATAAGTTTAATCTAGAGATGGGCTCACGACAGGAAATTTCTAACGACACACACTCGCGAGCATATTTTATCTACTTACACTCACTTACAATCACGTGAGTAAATTTAATACAAAATTACTTTTTCACTACTCGTAACACCTTATATATTATCTTCTGGTATGCTATATTATTTCATTTCTCGTAACCTACAAAATATCATATATTTTACACCTTACTCGTATTCTTCGTTATAAATTTATGACTTATTTTATACCTTACTGGTATTCTTTGTGATAATGTGGATGCATTACTTTGAGTCTCATCGCCTGTTAAAATCATCAATGCTGCAATGTATAAAATAAGAGATCCTATACCTTATTTTATACCTTATTTGGTAATCTAAGTTATGCTGGGAATATTGTTTTATAAGTTTTTTCGTACGTCTCACGGTTTCCGAGCACAAAAATGTTAAAAAAAACTGGCAACATGTCAACATTGCCAAAAACAATATTGCTCATTTATAAAAAAAATATACTAAAAATATATCCAAATTATTTTGAAATTCAGCAAACAGAATCAGTGAAAACGCAGTAAAATTTCTGTTATTTTGTAAAACTGAATGACAGAGATTTTAGTAAAAATATCAATTTCTGACATACAATTGATAAATTCTACAATACTTTTGATAATTTCTGAAATACAATTGAAAATATCTGAAAAACAATTGATAAATTCTGAAATACAACTGATAATTTCTGAAATACAATTGATAATTTCTGAAATACAATTGATTAATTCAGAAATACATTTTATAAGTTCTGAAATACAATTGATATCTTCTGAAATACAATTGATAATTTCTGAAATACAATTGATAAATTCTGAAATACAATTGATAACTTCTGAAATACAATTCATAATATCTGCAATACAAATCAACATTTCTGAAATACAATTGAAAATGATGTAGTAGAGGCCTAAAAAAACCTGCTTAGCGGGTGTAGTTATCTTTTATACTTTCCGAGATAGAGTCAGTAGCATGCTCGCATTTATTCCGACTTATTTCAAACTAATTTCATTTGAAAATTAGGTAGATTTCTGATTTTTTCAAAAGAAAAAATTAAGCGATATCTTGTTTGAGTCAGAAGTTACACCATTTCAATGTTAAAAATTAAAAAAAAAAATACTTTTTTCGCAAAAAGTACCAACACACTTTTGACTTCAAAAAAAGTTTTGTTTAGAACATATTGATCATTTTAACTAGTTTGAAAGGTAACATTACATAGATGAAATGAACGATCTATTTTTTCTCTGAAATTTTTTCACTCAAATTATACTGAGTTTTCACTCAAACTTATTTTTTCATTCAAAATATTTTCAACTAAAAATTTTATTCATTCAAAATTTTTTGATTTTATGCGGTTAATTCAATATCAGGGTTTGAAAAAGAGCAAGAGCTAAATTATTATAAACAGTATTTGGGATAAACTTGAACTTTCACAATAAAACTATGAGACCATAGTGAAAAATTTAAGAATTGGAGACTCTTATCTTGATCCGTTTATTATCCGGTGTTAACGAAGTATAGGGGGGTATGCTTATTTTCCAATATTTTTGTATCAAGATTCTAAAATTATTATCTTTTCAAAATTTAAATAAAATTTCTATAAACAAAAGTATTACAAAATGTTTAATAGCATTTTTCCTACGATTCCACTGCTATTTTTATCCTCACAACTACATCTTTCTAGGAGGGCTTGTCATATTATATATGACAAAAAAAATAGTACAAAACAAGTTTCATAAAAAAATGACGAGTACTTAACGTCATAATGCACGTACAAGTACCTAAATAGAAAGAACAACATGCATAAAAAGGCTAAATTTGTTTTTGCTTCCCTTTTTTAACGAGCCAAATAAAGGTGTGTTTTGTTTTGTTAAAGGAAAAACACTAACAGACTTTTAGTAGACTAATAAAATCACAAAATTTATATTTTACAAAACTTTGTTTTAATAAAATTAAATATTTTTTTATAATTCTACTTTAATCTTAAAAATAAACAATTTCAACTGCTCCTTTTAAATAATAAGGATTATTTTACTTTCTTTTTATAACGTGTCCCCTTTTCAACACCTGGTTTTATATAGTCACGTCAGCTTTACTTGTTTTTTTTTTGGTATTTTTTTTTTTGAACTGCAATCGTGCATATCAATCTTCTCATTCTTTAAATCCTTTTCACTTTCTTTCGTTGACCTTTTTTGTGTGACTTTTTTTTTTTGCAAATGTTTACTTGAGTTTGCATTAAAATAAGAATAAATGAAAAAATGGTGAAGGCTACAAAAAAAAACTTTTCAATTTCCGGTAGATTGATACAAGTGATTACGTAGTCTGGTTTAAGATTAGTGGAAATATTCCAATAAGGTGTTGGTTTAACGTATGTATATAAAAAGACATCTTTTAAATTATGATAACCATAATGATGAGCTACGACATTTTTTCCTAGACATCATTGACATGAAATAGAAAATGTTGAAAGTTTATGTATTAAAGAAATTTAAGTCTTTAAAAAATCAACTAGGAATAACATCGGTAGAATAATGTTAAAAAAAATTGGTGGTCAAAAGAATTGTAGATCGAAAAATTTTGATTTCTACTACTACATTAAAAAAAAAAATTAAATTTTTGCATGGGGGTTAAAATTTTTATAACCAACGAACCGATTTTCCTTCCCACCTCGGAATCTTTCAAAACTTAGTCTATTTATTGCACTGTACTTAACTAAGAAAATTTAAAATTTTTGAACCCTATTTTTAATCGTTTCTGAAATATAGCTCTTTGAAAAACGAAAAAAATCATTAAAAACTCTCAAAATTGGTCAAGCTCAAATATTTATATCTTCTTAAGTTTTTATCGCACAAGATCGAAATTGGTACAATTAAAAAGGTATTGATAGTACCTTTAAAATAAAAATTAGCTTAAATTTTTTTGCGAAAGGTCAGAGGTCATTATTTCAATTTTTAATGTTTGCTGTATCTCAAAAAATGAAATTTTTAAAATCTTTAAAAAAATATATGTTAATTCTAAAAGTCTTCTCTGCATTTTTTGTCAAAAAAATTTTATGAGCTCTTATTGGTTCCGGAAATATATCAAAAAAATTTAAAAATAAATGAAAATTTTAAGTGTATTTAAAAAAATACAAAACAAAACATAAATGTTTATAAAAATTGTTTGTTTGTTTTCACATTTTTATCTATATCTCAGGAACAAAAAGGAGCTCACTCAAATTTTTTGGAAAAAAATGCAGAGAGGAAATTAAATCATAGAATAATGACCTCTGACCTCTTGCAAAAAAAAAATAAAAAAAATTCATATTAAAGTCGCTATAAATACCTTTTGAATGGTAATAATATCGACCTTGTAAGTTAAGAACTTAGAAGATACACCCTACTTTGCTTACTCTCTTTTGTGCGTTTTTAATTTTTTTTCATAAATTTGTTAAAAATATTCATTATTTTTTACATTTTTATCTGTATCTCAGGAACCAACAAGAGCTCACTCAATTTTTTTGGCAAAAAATGCAGAGAAATGCTGGCCCGGTCCGCGTTGCTGGCCCAAATATAAGAACATTGTTATATTTCGTCTCGGTTCAAATATATAACCCTGCAAAAAATGTAAGGAATTTCTTGGCTTAGAAAAATTTGTGGGCGTGGTTTTAAAGACCCGATTAGGCAGATAATCATCTTCAAATTATATTTTAAGAACTAAAAAAAAAATATCCTGTTTTTGACTTTGCGAACTGTACAAAACTTCTTTAGTATCATTACGAACAACACAAAAATTAATTACACATATCCTTCGTTCTTGTCGTGAGCTATTGTCTTGAGTTCAAAAAAACTTTTTTAGTTTTCCTGAATTTTCTATTTTTCCGGGACAATTTTCTCATTTATATTTCCTTAAAAACCTAATTAGAACTATAATTAACGAAAAAAAGTGGGCGACGAAAATTTTTCTTTCCGAACAATTATATGGACTATTACGAACATTTAAAACAAAAATAGCCAAATCGGTCCAGGCTAAGTGTTGCAAATTTTAAGGATATTGAAAAATGTGGGATTCAAAGCGGGGGCGGATAATATAAAAAATTACCCAAGTCGGTACAGCCGATTTCCGATTTTAGATAAATCTAAAAAAGTGGGCGTAAAAGGGGGCGTGGCCAATTTTTCTTTACGTAAAAACCTAAGTTGGACTATGACGAACATTTCAAAAAAAAAATTGTCCAAATCGGTGCAGCCGTTCTCAACTGATGCTGTTACCAACGAACGACAATTGATTTTTATTTATATAGATTTTTCACATTTTTATCTGTATCTCAGGAACCAACAAGAGCTCACTCAAATTTTTTAGCAAAAAATGCAGAGAAGACTTTCAGCATTAACATATATTTTTTTAAAGATTTTAAAAATTTCGTTTTTTGAGATACAGCTTCCCAAACATTAAAAATTGTAATAATGACCTCTGACCTTTCGCAAAAAAACAAAAAATTTGCTAATTTTTATTTTAAAGGTGCTTCAATACCTTTTTAATGGTACCATTATCGAACTTGTAGGTTTAAAACTTGGGAAGATATAAATATTTCTGCTTGGCCACTTCAGCGAGTTTTTACCGATTTGACCACTTTTCGTGCTGCAAAATTTCGGGAACCATGAAAGCTGGAGGTCTTTATTTTTACCTTAGTATTACTTTAGTAAAGTAGAACATTCAGGCTCCTTTTTATACCAATTAAAGTGGGTGGGGTTAAAAATTTTACATTTTTTCGTTGATTTAAAATTTAAGTAACAAATATTTAAAAAATCTTTTGCAAAATGTCATCCTTTAAAACTTTAAAGTTCTTTTAAAAGGAAACAGGATCACGAAATGAAAAACTGTAAACGTTGTTTTACTCCATTTTACGTCTACATTCAGACGTATGTCATCCGGTTCATGTTTAATATTGGCTATCGGACGGTATTACAAATTGGTTTAGAAATATAAAAAAAAATAAATATGAAAAATATCTATAAATTTTTTCATTTTCCAGTTCGACCCTCGTAGCACATTTATTATTAACTCAATCTGAACAAACTTTTTTGTGAAAAACTGCTTTTCATTTCAAATTTTTTTCGTCCAGTAGGATCGTGGGATAACGATTATTGCTACTTTTTTTAGATTTTTTGACAAAATTTTATTGTAATTTTACAATTTTTAAATAAGGGTACTACTCCAATGGTGCGTTATAGAGGGGTCAATGATAAGATCGATCCCATTGAATTTTTTCCCCTCAAATTTTTTCAGAACAAACAAAAACTCTATCTCCAAATTCCAAATGGGGCTCCCACACCAATGCATCGTAGTAAGACCACGATCATCAACTAACCAACTAACAAATATTAAAAACAGAACATACATACTGATTACCCTCGGTAATCCTATATGCATTGTTGTTATCGCAAATATTTAAATTTATGTTATAATACCATATAACCATGGCGTGCTAACCATTTTGTTCTAATTCTGATTAATTTTTATTCAAAAATAAAAATTGTTTTATTCGACCTTCAAAATATTATATTTTGAGTAGGTTTATTCTAGCTCGAAGTCATCATTTCCTTTTCTAATTAAAACAATGATATTCTCATAGCATAATTTTCAAGAAAACTTTTTGCAAGACTTAATCGACACGTGTTTCGGGATTTGTCAGATCAAGATTATTTAGCAAAAATAATTTTAAAACAGAAAAATAATTTTCTTGAAATTGTTCTATGAGAATATCATAGTTTTACTTAGTAAAGGAAATAATGACCTCGAGCTAGAATAAACCTACTCAAAATATAATATTTTATGGGTGGAATAAAACAATTTTTATTTTTTATAAAAATTAATCAAATTTTTTTAGAAATATTTGAAAATTTTTCTGAATTTGTTCACATTTTTCAGAAATTTTTTAAAGTTCCGTAAAAATTTTTGAATTATTCCTATATTTTTCTTTCTTTCTTTGAATGAAAATTTTTTCGTTATCCTTAAAAAAATAAAACACTCAGCTAATATGTATTTTCCCTTTAATATCTTTAAATAACATTCCCCAGGCTAATAAAATTATTATGCACCCCTCTACTTATGGCTATAAATAATATTATTATTATGTACATTATATATTCTCCAGCAATCATTTACTTATGCATATTAGGTACATAGCATATAAAATTCATAAATATTTAAGTATTACGTATTCATGTTCATTGACATTCACATTTAATAAATAAATAGATTTAGATAAATTCACAAATCAACAACAAGAAAACTTGTGTCAAAATGTTAACAGAAATAACAAATTGTTATGACACACACATATATACACAGAAATTCAATGAACGTTTCCACATTTCATAAATATTTAAGTAAATAATATAATGTAAATAAATACCAAAGAGATTAGATTGGCTAGAATGTGAATACAAGGCTAATAAAAATTATAATATTATGCATGTAGTATGTGTAATAATTTTTTATTAAAGAATTAAATTTGGTAAAAAAAAATATGATTTTTTTTTATGAAAAATATTACTTTTAAAATAACAACTTTATATGTGAAGTAAATATTTTCTATGACAAACTTTCATTATTTATTTTACGTGACTTTGTAAACATGACAAACACTTTTTAAAATAAACCAATTGGGAAAATATCCAAATAATGTTATTAACAGATTTAATATAATATCTGAAGACTCTGCTTCTTTTTTAGATGAAATGGAGGTACTCCAAAACAACATCTTCACAAAAAAAAACTGTCATTATATCTGTAAAACTACTTTCAATTTATATAAGAAATTGACATTTTAACTAAATTCTCTGTTATTTTACTGATTCTGTTTGCAGAATCTTAAAAAAACTTTTTGTTCAAACAATCTAAAATAGCTTTTAATTCATATTTATTGGAGTAAATAACTGTTATAACAGTTATTTAAAAAAAATCAATCAAAGTTTATATCTCTAAAGCAATGATTGAAGTATTAGCTTTCAATAGGACTCTTTGGCATGCGTTTATTTAAGTGTTATTTTAATTCCTCAAGTTTTTTAAGGCTCAAAGAGTTTTTGATAACAGTTATAAAAAATAAAAGTTTTATTAATTCATATATATTCGATTAGAGTTTTATTCTAGTTCGAGGCCCAAAAATATTTCTATATATGATATTGTCATAATAGAGTATTTTTAATTTATTGCTTTAAAAAAGTTACTCATCTCATAGTATGTCTGTACTGATCAGTTTCATCCCCACTAAGGAATCTTCAGCAGACTTTAGAGAATCATCGTTGGTCAATCAAACATCAAACCAGACATAATATTTGATATATTTCACAAGTTATTTGAGAAATACTATTATGAAGGTCCGAAATCTGTTTTCCAACAAATAAATACATTTTATTTTTATGTACCTTTTGGTACTAAAAATAAAAAAACAACATTTAACACAAAGTTTAGTACGACTCATCCTACCAACACTATTGTTTGGTTAGGTACTGTTGTTATTGTAAAAATTACCGATGGTGATTTAGTATATACAATTTTTGCTTTAAAAGAGTTATTTTTGTTGGAAAACAGATTTCGGACCTTCATAATAGTATTTCTCAAATAACTTCCCAGCAAAAAAAAGCATTACTTAGAACAATGATAAAAAGGACTTCTACTGCTTCGGGAGTAGTGAATATCTACTGAATATCTCATTACATTTTCATATAGTTGTCGCAGCAAGCAAGTAGTTGTTTCAACTCGTTTTTCAGTACATATGAAGTGGTCTTCATACTATTCTATAACTTTGAACTTTTGACTATACTTATTAACCACTTCATTGCGAATGCATAATATTGTATATTTAAGAAGTAATTAAACAATAAAATCAACTGAAAATGTCAGTTAAAATAACTACTTTGTAAGTTGTTTTGGGGTCAACTACTTTTTCAGTTAAATTAACTAACAATGATAGTTATTTTAACTGACAAAAAACAACTGACTTATGTAGTAAAAACTACTAACATTTGTAGTCAAAACAATAAAAATAAAATAACAAGCGCGGGTACAAGGGGGGGAAGGGGAAATTACCCCCCCCCCAGACCAAATTTCAAAAAAAAAAAAAGAAAAAAGAAAGGAAAAGAAAAAAGTAGGAATCGCATACGACTCGTTTTAAATTAAACGACTCGTTTGAGCTCATCATTCTATTACCATATAGTGTCATTTCGTTGTAATGGAATAAATACTAAACGAGTCGTTTAATTTAAAATTAAAAGAAGTGTATGAGAATACGGGATTATAGCACATTCGCATTGCTATGGTAAAACACGGTTTAGTTGAAATATTGTTTTATGATTCGTTTCACCATAGTTTTTGATAGCAAGAAACATTAGCCCTGTTTTCGCGTAAACGTTTATATTTTAACATTAAAATTTTTAATTTTTTTGGCACCACTTTTGTTGAATGTCAAAGTTTATTTAAGCAAACACGGAAAAAAACATTTTATTTTCAAATGCGAACTTTTTATCGAAACTTAAATTTAATGCCAATAATTATAAAAGTTAAAAATAAGCGTGGATAGTTTAAAATTTGTATAGGTGGGCGTATATACGGTTATGCGAAAACAGTGCTATTGCTAAAACCGAGTTTATAATAGTCATAAACTTGGATATTACCAAAAAAAAGCTGTAGGAAAAAGCTATAGAAAACAAAAATCAAACCTAATATTCTGAATTTTCATGGTATTTCCTTACTATACGTAAGAAGCTTAATATAATTTATAAATACATTCCTTAATGGAATTATTTCATGTAATTTTTAAATATAAAGCATTTGTAAAATAACCAATATTTATTAAATAATTATTGATAATTTCCAAATTTTTTAATGAAGTTTTAAAGTGGAGATTTCTTTAGTGAGGAAGTGCATACTAATGTCTATATTTGGAAGTGGTGCAAGCCATAATTTATGACATTATATATCAATTTTTGGAAGTTGTTTAAAAGTATCTACATTTGAATAATAAATCAGGGGTTAACTGCTTTTTTTGGAGTACTTCAGAAGTGGTTTGATTTGGACTACTTCCCTTATTTTTTGCTGGGTTGTGAAATATATCAAATATTATGTCTGGTTTGATGTTTGATTGACCAACGATGACTCTCTAAAGTCTGCTGAAGATTCCTTAGTGGGGATGAAACTGATCAGTACAGACATACTATGAGATGAGTAACTTTTTTAAAGCAATAAATTAAAAATACTCTATTATGACAATATCATATATAGAAATATTTTTGGGCCTCGAACTAGAATAAAACTCTAATCGAATATATATACATATATAAAGGCCGAATAAATACATTTTATTATTATGTACCTTTTGGTACTAAAAATAAAAAAAGACACGTTTTATTAATTCTGTTAATTTGAACAGATATTTATAAAAATCATTTGAAACTGTTATTTTTAATCTTTATTCAAACAAATATTTTTGAACAGATAAATTTGATTTTTTTTTTCAATAAATCACATAAAAATATTAAAATTTTAAAACACGCTACGACATTTTTTCTTTCCAATTTTGTTAATAAATTTTTTAAATTTACTCAAACAAAATATTTTTTTAGCTAAAAATAATGAATTTTCTTTTAAAACAAGTGAAAAAATAGTTGAAAATCATTCGATTTTTCATTAAAACAACATTAAAACAACATTAAAAACTAATCCAGCCAACAAACTTTATAACGCTCCAAATAAAGACACCATATAAAACTTAAGTTTTTTGAGGGCACATTTTTCAGATTCTAAAAGGATATAATTTTAAAAAAATTTTAGTATCAAACATTTTTGTCAAAAAACTTACTTTTTTGAGCTGAAAATTAGCCTTCCAACACACCCAAAAAAGCTCCAATTCTGTCCTGATTTTTGGTTTTAAATATAAGTTTTTGAACCCAAAACAGGGGCTCTTTCGGGTGAACCACTTTCATAAAAAAAAATTAAATATTTAATCCCATTTTTGGAGTCACTAGCGAGTGTGTTTGTTCAATGGGAATTCAAATATTTTTTAAAACAAAAAACGAAGATTTCTGATGTTAAAATAACAACAATTTGCAAAAAAAAATGCATACAAAATTCTTTTAAAATTAAAAGAATCTTCATACCGAACAAAATTAAATGACTTTAAATGACATACTTTTTTAAGTGCAGTTATATTTCCAAAAGATAGTAAAACGTTGTAAATGTTGAGAAAAAAAAATTTTGACCAAACATTCATGTTGGAATCGAAAAATCGTTAATCATCATTTTACTAAATTTCATGAAAAAAATCATCAAACAGACGAAAAATCGCCACAGCACTGGTCGGCAACCACTGGTCAAATTTTGAAAAAAAAAAAATTTAACCAAATTGTCCTTAAAAGTTCAAAAATCTTAAGTATGCTATGAGAAAAACATTTAAAATCAAGTGAGAGTGTTATATTCGGCTGTGCCGAATCTTTTATACCCTCCAACATGTAAAAAAAATATAAAATAATTTCATGGGCGTTTTTCTATTTTTAGGGGGGTGTTTGGGGAGTTTGGTGGGAGAAGTTGGGGGACACCTTCCCCTTGCGATAGATGTTGGCAAATGTATTTATTATAATTCTTGCAATTATTTAATCCAATTTATCATTAAGTATTAATACACATTTTTCATATCCACGCCCACAAAAGGGGGGTGGGTTAAACTTTTTTATCCGCTGCGTCCACAAGCAGGGTTTTGAACTTCCTCTGACATAAAAATGTTGGATTTGCTTAACAAAAGTGCAAGAAACCCCGCAAAAAATACCGTTTTTCTGAGGTTGGTTTAGTTCTCCAAGCGGGAACTTTATTCCCCTTTTCCGATTTTGCCTATTTTCGAACTTAACCAGCCTATGACCATAAGACATATTCGTGCCAAACTTTGGAAGTATAGCTCTATTATTTTGAACTGTATCGTGTTCTCTACAGACGGACAGACGGACGAACGGACATCGGTAGAATGTCTTAGAATCGATCACTGATCAATAATATATATCGTTAACCTATTTTCAAAATATGCCAACTTAAATTTGACCAAAATGAGTTTCCGATGGCAAAAAGCTCCCCTATGCAATACCCATCTGTAATAAAAATTTCAGAGTAAAAAAATAATTTGTTGTCGTTTTTCATCCATTTCTGTTATTTTGTTATCTCAAAGTAGATATTTTTTTGGTGAAAATAAATGCCAACTCCCATAAAAATTATACCTCATATCCCATTGCATTTGCCATGCTGAACACGAATCCGGTAAAGATTTTGATATTTAATGGCTAGTTTTCGAGATATTGCCATTTTGAAAATATCGGTAAATAGTGGTTGCAAAAAATAAATTGCAGATTTAAGCATTATGAGTTGAGCAAATACTGTCAATGATATAAGCTTTCAAAATAGCTAGTTTGGAGTGAGCCTTCTACAATAAAGTGTGAGTTAAAGAGTGCCAAAGTTGACCACCCCGAGATTAAAAGTCTTTCGGAACTTGTAACTTTTAAAAATATGCAAAGATTTTTATTATTTTTTAGAATTACCGTACTAAGGATAACAAAATCCAAAAAGAAATAATAAAAAAATTTAAAAAAAAAATATTTTTTTTTTCGACAAAATATGCCAACTTTAAAAAAATATTTGTTTTTTGATATAGTAATAAATGCCATCTCTAAAAAATACACAAACAAGTGCAAAATATGAAATACTTTATGGGGTCCAAGACCGATATTTCGATGTGTTACACATGGAATGACAAAGTAAGTATACCCCCATACTGTGGTTGGAGGGTATACAAATAAAAACATGTTTTTGGTCCAAAAGTGTTTATCAGCATCTGTGGATCAAAATCGCTGAAAAACATATTTGGACCAAATTTGTATGTCTAAAAGTCAGCATTTGTCGAATAAAATCTCTTTTGTGAAATTTTTCAAATATTTTTCCCATAAAGTACGCAAAAATTCTTAATTTTTGAGCCAGATTTGGTCAAAAAGTTCGGATATGAATTTTTGTCGAAAAACGTATTTTTTCCAAACTTTAACCGTTGCAAAATTTTTTCATAAATTTTCCCACAATCAGCTATTCCGCGGCCATCGTTTGGCAGGTATGTCGACACGAAATTCAAAAAATTTACATTTGACGGGACGCCCTAATGTACATATTGGTACATGATCGTATCCTAGACATTCTATGAATGTCCGTGTATTACACGATAAAATAGTTAAAAAAACTCCTCAAATTAAAGAAGCTAAATATGATGAACTAGTTGGTGGTAAATTACGTTTTAAAACTGAATTTGTTGAACTAAATTCTGTTTTAAGAAATATGTCTTAAAATAATGATTTTTTATATATATTTAGGAAAAATTTCTTTGGCGGCAGGAATTTCTTCCATGTAGTATTAGGGAATTCCATTTAAGGAAAATTATGAAATTTTTAACAGAACATGAACTAAAATTTTTTCCTAACAGTTAATAAAATTTCCCAACTTTTAGTTAAATTTAACTTAATTGTGGGAAAATTTGTAAAATATTGTGAAGAACATTTTTCCAAAGTTAAATTTAAGTCATTTTTTTTTTTTTTTGAGTGTACCGAGCACGTATTTTGGGGTTTACACTCAAAAAATTATGTCATTAACTGTTTGTAGTTTATTTAAAAAGTTTTCCGTTTAGTCGTTTTTAAAAGAAAAAACATTTGTTTGATGTTCAGTTTTTATTAATGACTACTTCAGTCCTTTATTTCAAAAATAACACACTAAAAAATAAAGACTTTCATTGACATTCAATTTTTAAAGTCAATTATTTTTGTTCTGTAAGTAAAAACTACTGATTATTCTTTTGATTTTTAATGATTTGTGTAAGTAATTTTTTTTTAATTGTTGGTATTTTTTAATGAAATATCATTAGTTTTTACCTACACAAGTCAGTTATTTTTTTGTAGAAAAAAAAAATTAAAAAACTATTTATAGAAATATAAAAACATGTTTGTATCAAGTGACTTTGGCACGATGGGTAGAGTGTCTGGCCAGAATGTAGTTGATTGCGGGATCGATTCCCCAAAAATTTTATTAAAATTTTTTAAAAAAATATTTCAATAAAAAATTGTAAAAAATTACCTACGAAATCATTAATATTTATTGTTTTCGTAGGTTATTTTTTGGAAATTTGTTGGTAAAAATAACAGAACTATCAATAATTTTTAATGTTTTCGTAGGTTATTTTTTCGAATTTGTTGGTAAAAAAGAGTGAAAAAAACTTTATTTTTTAATGTTTAATGTTATTTATTTTAGAAAATTTTGTCAACAGTAAAAAATAAATGTTGATGTTTGTTAAAACAAATGAATAATTACTGGGATGGTTTTCAATTGCTTATTCACTGGTTTTAAGTGTGTTTTTCATTTGTTTTTGCCTACAAAATATTTTGATTGTAGTTTCGGTTTTCAAACATTTTATTTTAAATATTTTTTTATGATACGGACAAAACAAATAAAAACGTTCTATGGTCTGATTTACAGGGGACTTGGAACTGACACAAGTTAAGGCGTTTAAATCGGTGCA
This sequence comes from Pegoplata infirma, assembly GCA_963921195.1. Classification (NCBI taxonomy): domain Eukaryota; kingdom Metazoa; phylum Arthropoda; class Insecta; order Diptera; family Anthomyiidae; genus Pegoplata; species Pegoplata infirma. Next base: position 65,832,246 of record OY992540.1, on the reverse strand, counting down.
TTGTCTAAGAATATATGTTTTAAACCAATAGATATTTTAGATTCGGAGATTTTTTCTATAAAGAAATACATCTTAGAATTTCCAAGTGGGTTCATATGAAAGAAAAAAAATAACTTTAAAAAAACTTAAAAAAATTCTTCTTTGTATGTATTTATTTTATTAAGACATGCATGCTATTTGTCTGCCAACTTGTCGTTAGTATAAAGAAACTTTTTCATCTAGTCAACTCCTTATTATAGGCAATAATAAACATACACAAAAGTTTGTATCAGACATGAGTATAAACATCAAGCTACAGAGAGATAATGCAACTGAAGCACGCATCTCTTACGGCTTATAAAAACAAAATTCTGGTAAAAGAAAATATTTTTAAAATATGAAAAAAAACATAAATTTAAAAAGAAATTCATAAGAATAAATTTAAGATATACAAAATATTCTTTTTCATACAAAAAGAAATTCTTAACAAAAAAATATTTCTAAAAATTCTATAAAATATTTACTTTCAATCAATTTATTTTAATAAAAATTTGTTTTTTCTAAAAATATATGAAAACTAAAGTTACTACCTTACAATTTTCCAAATAAACAATTGATCATTGATGTCAGAAATGTAAAAGTTTTATTAAAAGAATTGTACACAGAAAACATTTTTAGTATATTCATATACATAAATAATTGTATGTTATGTCTGTATGTCAACTATTGATTGTTGTATTGCCTGTGGTCTACTTGCATATAATACTTATTGCAATATTTCATTTCTAATATATTTTTTTTTAATGAAATATGAAAATGTCATAGTTCTTCTTACAGTAAAAGACCTTTAGCATTAGATCATAACATAAATATAAATTGATGAATAATTCATCAAATTATGCTCAAAGCGTTTATTTTTTGTTTCTATAAGAAATTATAATAAATACAGAAAAACAAAAGTTATTTTCTCTGACATTGATTGAAGACAATTTATGTAAAAGTGAAATTTATTGTGTTTTCTTTTTAGGTAAATGTCAAATGTATTAGTACAAATAATATTTATAAATTTACAAGGCTAATTCAAGTTGAATATTTACTTGTGATCCTAGTTAGCCCAGAAGGATGTTGATTTTTAATATTTACGACGTATATTAAAACACTAAATAGCCAGTGTTAAAATTTTAAATCAAAATTCTCAAATCAAAATTCTCAATCTCTGAATAGCAAAATTTAAAATTAAACTAAAAATATATAGAGACAGACAGACGGACGGACATCGCTAGATCGACATAAAATCGATCGATAATCATGTTTTTGTATAATTTTTAATGTTTTCCAACTACCAGTAACTTTAAGTCCAAAAAATCAAAATATTTAACTTAAATAAAAATCATAAAATTAAAACATGTTAAGATTTACTTGTATGGGTTTATTTATTTTTTTTTTTTTTTTTCAAATTCACCCTTTTGTTAAAGTTAATATTATCATTTCAATATATTTTTCATATAAAACCTTTTAAAGTGTAATAAAAATTGTCACCTTTATGTTTTTACGATTTAAACCCACAGTTGATTGAAACAAATTGAATTTTTATTGAAGCATAAAAGAGTATTTTTGCAAACAATCAACCTTACGCCAACCTAGAAATAAGGGTATAACTTTTTTTTTTAGGGTAATATGAATTGTCATATAGAAAATGAGGAAAACATTTCAAATACAAGAATTTTTCTTTTCATTAAATTTTGATTTTCAAAGTTGCGCATATAACAAACAGACGTATGATTAATATTAAATTTATATAAATATAATATCACTCATACGTACTGGTGCATCGTTTGAAAATTTTAAAAAATTTCCTTTGATTGTTATCGCATTGCGCAATTTTATTACTCTCCAATTGCAGAATGGTGGTACCCAGCAAATTTTTGCATTACTAGTAAGGAGTGAGTATAGTAATTAGTAATAATTACACTGCGCTAGTCGCAAAAAAAATCTAATTCAGGTATGCTGAATTCAATTGTGCTAGCCGTTTTTCGAAGTTAGCGCTCGTATTCGCGATTTAAAATTGTAAAGCCTTGGTACTACAAAAAGTAAATTTTTATGCCTTTGGGATAGTTTTTAAATATAAATTAAGAAAATGCATTGTTAAAAAAAAAAAAAAAAATCCGAGCAAAAAAAATTCCACGAAAAAAAAATTGCGAAAATTTATTTTTTTTTTAATTTTGTGTCTGTAATTTATCGTATTCTACTTATTTTCACAAATTAATAGGAAAATAAAAAAAATTCTACAAAAAAATTTCACGAAAAAAAAAATTGCGAAAAAATTTACGCGAATAATTTTTTTTTATATATTCAATAGAGTTTAGATGATAAAAATTTAGCAATTGTCTAAATAATCTGAAAAAAATGTTTTTTTTACTTAAAAATAAAAAAAAATAATCGCGAATATCGCTAATACGTATCTTTGAAAAAAAAAAAACTGATGTTACAATGGGATTTAGTGTACACGAATTAGCTTTTACCAGATCGCTGTTTACCAGATCGCTGTTGTAAATTCAAATCAAACTAAAAATATTTGTATTGAACCAATTTTTTAACGAAAATAAAGATTTTTCGCGAACAAAAAATGTTTTTCGCGAAAAAAATTCACTTTATTATGGTTTGTTATGTTACCCACCAAAAACTACTGCTTACGTATGGCATGATATTTGGTCGCAATGTCCCACTTTAGAGAATTTCATCCGAGCGCTTATTTCAACGCAATAAAAATGTAATGAAATCATACCTTCTTAGAAGCTTACTAGGTGCATTTTTGTAAGCATATTGGATGCTCAGAAATCATTGCTCTAATAAAGCACAAAAATAATGTATTATCATCACTAAAGTCTTTATGCCTGAAAAGTTTGTATGAAGGAAGTGCTCCTGGTTAGCTCACAAATAATACTACAGTTTTAATGTATAAATAGTGTGTAGTCGAAACATTGGTTTTCACTTTTGCACATGCGTACACGTCCGTTCACAAAAAAACAGAATATCAACTGAATTAAAAATATATTTTTTATCCAAATTTTCGTTTTGCTGTTTGATGCTAGTAAGTTGTCGTATAATTTTAGTTTTTTCTCTCTGCCTTACGTAATTTTTCGAAAAATTTATATTTCTATCTCTGCCTTACAGTAGTGCACTACTGTAAAGCCTGAATTACTTTAAACGTGCATGAAACGTAGACTCTTAAGCAAAATTCAGTTTAAAGTAATTCAGGCTTAAGGCAAAAATATCTATGTGCTAAAAACGAAGCGCTTGTGAAAGCCAGAAAAATTATGAACTGCTTCCACAATCTCGATTATTTTATGCATGGTTGTTTAACAGACTTGAATGGTTTTGCATTTAAAAATAATCGCAAAAGTAAGTTAACGAATAATTAAGCTCAAGGCCTTAGTATTTTCAGATGAAGATATTTCCCGTAGGGTAACGAAATATTTACTATTAAAATAAATAAATAAATAAGATTTATTAAAAAACTATGGCCTTGATCTTAATTATTCGTTTATTTATTGAAGTTAAAACAAAAAGGTCGAAAAAAACATACATAATAATTATCACAAAAGTTTAAAAGTATTGTTTTTATTGTACTTGAGCATCAAAATTTTAAATCGCGAATACGAGCGCTAACTTCGAACAACGGCTAGCACTATTGAATTCAGCTTGCTCTAATTAACATTACCAGTAAGGTGCCCAGCTTGTTAAAAAAAATGTGTCAAATGCGAGCACAGTGCTATTAACTGAATAAATTTGGCATAAAAAGCTTTTCTGATGATTATAATAACTGGATTATATGAAACTAGAAAAAAACAAACCACACTGAAAAAAAAGACATAACTAAAATTAAGTAAAAAATGTCTTTGAAAATTTATCATGAATTTTCCTAAAATTTAGTTAAATTTAACTTAAAAATGAGAAATTTTCTTAACTATGAGGACAAAATTTTAGTTCATTTACTTATAATTAGTTCATAGTTTTCTTTAAATGGTTTTTTTTTCATATTAGGAAAAAAATTCTTATTGCCAAAGAAATTTTCCACAAATCAAAGAATCGTATCTTTATTTTTAAGACACATTCTTAAAAAACAATTAAGTTTAAGTTTAGTTAAAATATTAAAAAAAACATCATCGTATTTCTCTTCTTTGAATTGAGGAAGTGTACTTCTTAGAATTTAGTTAATGACTTCTGAGAATTTAGTAAATAACTTCTTAGAATTTAGTTAAAAATTCAAAATGGCGATATCTCGAAAACTATGCGAGATAGAGCGAAACGGATGAAATTTTCAAAAGACAGACTATAAAGAAAAATATGGAATAGCCTAGCTCTGCATATCTGTCGGGGTCTCAAGACCCTAATTTTAGATCTAAAATTTGAAATTCCCGAGATTTTATATATGCATATATCTCGGTAAATACTGCCAACACGAGAAAAGGTCCAACGGCATTTTTGTAGCTCTTGACTCGTAGAACACTTCCGCAAAATACCCGAAAGCTCTCCGATTAATAGTGTTTGAGTAATCCGGTTTTTAAGAATCTCAAGACCCTATCAGGCCCCTTATTACCGTATCTCACAAACTAAGCAAGTTAGAGCGAAACGGACACAAATTTTGGGTCAAAATCTAAGGGGACCCTTAAAGGACCCAACGGGGTCTCGAGTTAAGTGGGGTCCGAACCCATGGGTCCAGGGTCTAGACCTAATATATTTCTAAAATGTGAAGTATAATTTTTCCCATTTTCTAGTTAAAATTGGCTTAAAATTAAATAACTTTGTTTTCCTTATTTTTGGGAAAATTATGAACTAAAACCAAGAAAAAAAATCTTTGGAGCCAAATCATTCCCTCTTTTTCTCAAAATTGAGTTAATTTTCCCAGATTTTAGTTCACTTTTTTTTGAGTGCAGGATGTCTTAAATTTTTAAGCTATTTAAAAATTTCTCATATTTATGCTGTTTTTTTCTTTTAATCTCCCATTAAGTTAAACAATTTTACCATCATTAATTTTTTTTTTTTTTGTATAAGCCCCCCTTAAGTTCAAAAATCATAATAAATAAATTTCCTAACATTTATCGCAATACTGTCTCCTAACGACTTCTTCCCAAAAATTATCATCGTGTCACTTTTTTTTTAATTTTTTTAAACTCTGGATGGTAAAAAAAAATTGATACAGCTGAATTTAACACTCTCCCACGTTTTTTTTTAATTTTCGATCAACTTTCGACAATTTAGAGTAATAGTAGAATGGTGCCGTTACATAACCCCATGGACATTATCCCTATTTCCGGTTTGGATATTAGGTCCGAAATGAATTCGGTCATAGTCCCCATAACGGTGGTGGGGACTATGACTATTTGGACATTGTCCCAATAAAAAGTGGTCATAACTCCCAGAAATCACGGGGATAATGACCGAGTAACAAATAGCCATAATGCCCACTTAGGGTTCTGAGTCCAGTGGTTCGTGGTATGTGTGGGATTTTAATTTAAAGATAGTTAAACAAAAAAAGTTTTTCTGCGTAGACGGCCTTCGGCCGGGCTTAGGGATTACATACTCCATAAATTAATTTTGCGGCTTCGTTAAATATTTTTTTTTTCATAGCAGTGTTTACGTTAAATTTTTATTGGGATTATGACCGATCCTATTTCGGCCATATTCTCCATAAAAAACGGAAATTATCCCCATGGGTATTATGACCGTTTTGAAAGTGACCGCGATCTATTCGGTCATAATCCCAATTTCCATTTTGGGTATATTGTCCGTGGGGGATATGTCCGGGCACCTAGTTGAATATAAATTCGGCTTGTTTTTTTTTAATAAAATTTAAAAAAATATAAACAAGAGTTTTTGATTTATTAAATTTGGAAATCTTATATGCTCATACATGTTATTCCCCTAATATGTAAAACTACATACGACAAGTATGTATTTACAATACGTATTATGTAACATATTTTATTGAAAATTTTCTTTGTTATTTTTTTTATATTTAACACAAAAATTGTATTAAATTTATTCAATTGTGTCACTATAATAACAACAATACATATTTGCTGCTGGTGTTACAAAAAATTATATGAAGGAAATGTCAGTGTTTGGTTGAAAATTTGTTGCAGCGAATTAAAGATACCCTACTTCATAAATTTTCCGGGAAGAATTTTAAAAAACTTTTGCTAAAATTATAATTTTTTAAATTAATTTATAAACTTAGATTATTTCAATTTGGATTAATTTGGTTTTATCACAGGAGGTTTTTAGCAGTTTAATAAATATACTCCTTAAAGTTATGACATAAATCTTATCAGAATTTTTTTTTAATATTTTGATATTGTAGAGGATCTACCAGTTAAATGGAAACAAAAATATGGTGTATTTTAAACACGTACAAGACTATATGTGTTTATATGTATGATTATGAAATCGTACAGTGGAGCATACTAACAAATATATAAATTAAAAGTTAAGTCTCAATCAAAAGTATTTAACTGATCTTTCTAAAAATATTTTAAAAACGTTTTTTAAGTACCCACTCTAAACGGGGTCTTGTCACATAAAAACAATGAACATGTTTTTTCATATTTTATGAACAATTATATGAGGTTCGTACAAGTATTTTTTTACCTTTTATAACCACATTTTCTTCAACAAACCCCACCGTCATTAAGCCTGTAAGAACGGCAAATATGTAAATATATGAAAGTCTAGAACAGATTTTTTTATGAACTCAATTTGTTTATGAGGCTTTGAAAATGAAAAAAAAAAAACAAGCAGCCAAAGAAAGGTGTTCATATCTTAGGAAGTATATTTTACGTGGTATACATTTAAGCTAAGAAAAAAAAAGATTTGTTATTATTGAGTTTTCCGACTAGAAGAAAAAAATATAAAGACACTGACTTTTTATAAAGAGATGACTTTAAGAAGACGCAAATATGTTTTTGTGTTAAAGAAAATATTCTTTCTTAGTTAAAGGTCAGACTTATGCATGTTTAAAAAAAAAATGTTGCATGCAACCATAATATTGCCACTTAAATAAAACCAAAGCAGGAAAAAAATCACAAACAAAATTTATTTTATAAGCCACATTAACCCAGTTTTTTTTTTTTTTTTTTTTTTTAAAGAAGTAGATAATTTAAAATTTTTTTTAGTAACGGATGCGGATGTTGAAAAATTAAATTCAAAATTACCAAACTTTGGTATGTTATAACTAGGGATGAGATTTTCATGCACCAAAAAATCGAAAATACGCGCTAAAAAATTCAAAATATGCACTAAAAAACCTTGAAATATGCACTAAAAAATAAAATCTGTGCAATAAAAAATTTGTTTTCATACAAAAAACTTTAAAAAAAATTACGCCGGGTTTAAATTGTAACATTTAAAATTTTATGTAAGCGAGACTTTTTTAGAAATTAAAAAAATCTATAAAAAAAAAAGAAAAAAATATTTTTTCTTATTTTCAAAATAAATTTCTAAAATTTAACATAGTTTTTAAAACAAATAAATTTCAATTTGTGTTTTTGCTAATTTATGCCAAAATATGCAAAATTATGCACTTAAAAGTTGTAAATATGCATAAAATATGCATTTAAAACCAAAATATGCAAAAATATGCAAAAACAAATCAATGCCATTCTAACGCAAATTTCTTGATTCGGAAAGATAATTAGTTGATATCGTTTTGAGACTACCGACAAAAAACATTCATTTGCATGGAAATCTAATCCCTAGTTATAACTTTTCAATTCCTTCTTAACAGTTTCTTGTTACTGGCATGAGCCTTTAATAAAAAAATCTATATATATAAAAGAGTAACGTGACTGACTGACTGACTGACTGACTGACTGACTGATATACTCATTCATCATCGCCCAGCCCAAACCGCTGAAGCTAGAGACTTGAAATTTGGACTGAAGGTCGACCTCCCGGAATATAGATCCACTAAGGCTGGATTTTTGCCAATGTTGATTCTAAGGGGGTAAAAAGGGTAAAAAACTGTACTTTTGGTACTTTTTATATCTCCTGAAATAATGGTCATAGAGACTTGAAATTTGGACTGTATGTTTACCTCCCGGAATATAGAACCAGTAAGGCCGGATTTTTGCCAATGTTGATTCTAAGGGGGTAAAAAGGGTAAAAAACTGTACTTTTGGTACTTTTTATATCTCCTGAAATAATGGTCACAGAGACTTGAAATTTGGACTGTATGTTCAACTCCTGGAATATAGATCCAGTAAGGCCGGATTTTTGCCAATGTTGATTCTAAGGGGGTAAAAAGGGTAAAAAACTGTACTTTTGGTACTTTTTATATCTCCTGAAATAATGGTCACAGAAACTTGAAATTTGGACTGTATGTTCACGTCCCGGAGTATAGATCCAGTAATGCTGGATTTTTGCCAATGTTGATTCTAAGAGGGTAAAAAGGGTAAAAAATGTACCTTTGGTACCTTTTATATTTCCTTAAATAATGGTCCTAGACACTTGAAATTTTGAATGTAGGTTCAGCTCCCGGAATATAAATCTACTAAGGCTGGATTTTGCCAATGTTGATTCTAAGGGGTAAAAAGGGTAAAAAACTGTACTTTTGGTACCTTCTATATTTTCTTAAATAATGGTCCTAAAAACTTAAAATTTGCAATGTAGGTTTTTGCCAATGTTGACTCTACGGGGGTAAAATGGAAAAAAGTGTACTTTTTTAATTTACTGAAATAATGGTACCTTTTATAAAAAGTACCTTTTATAAAAAGTACCTTTTATAAAAAGTAACTTTTATAAAAAGTAACTTTTATAAAAAGTACCTTTTATAAAAAGTACCTTTTATAAAAAGTACCTTTTATAAAAAGTACCTTTTATAAAAAGTACCTTTTATAAAAAGTACCTTTTATAAAAAGTACCTTTTATAAAAAGTACCTTTTATAAAAAGTACATTTTATAAAAAGTACCTTTTATAAAAAGTACCTTTTATAAAAAGTACCTTTTATAAAAAGTACCTTTTATAAAAAGTACCTTTTATAAAAAGTACCTTTTATAAAAAGTACCTTTTATAAAAAGTACCTTTTATAAAAAGTACCTTTTATATAAAGTACCTTTTATAAAAAGTACCTTTTATAAAAAGTACCTTTTATAAAAAGTACCTTTTATAAAAAGTACCTTTTATAAAAAGTACCTTTTATAAAAAGTACCATTTATAAAAAGTACCTTTTATAAAAAGTACCTTTTATAAAAAGTACCTTTTATAAAAAGTACCTTTTATAAAAAGTACCTTTTATAAAAAGTACTTTTTATAAAAAGGACCTTTTATAAAAAGTACCTTTTATAAAAAGTACTTTTTATAAAAATGACCTTTTATAAAAAGTACCTTTTATAAAAAGTACCTTTTATAAAAAGTAACTTTTATCAAAAGCACCTTTTATAAAAAGTACCTTCCATAAAAAGTACGTTTTGTTAAATATGCCGAAATTACACTTTTGGTACTTTTTTATATCCTGAAATAATAAACATAGAAACTTGAATTTGGAAAAGGTTCGCCTCTCGGAAAATAATGGGGTTAAAAGGAATAAAAAAGTGTACTTATTAATTTCCTGATATAATGGCCCCAGAAACTTAAAATTTGGAAGGTAAAATCCTTCGGTGAAAAAAGAGATTGGGAAAAGTTTTTTTTGGAAATTCCGTTTCTTAACGGGGATAAAAAGTACTTTAAATATTTGCTGAAACAATGATCCTAGATAATTGAAATATGGATTGTAGGATCCTTCGGTGAAGAAAAAACATTCTGAAAGAGGTACTTTTTTTAAATTCCGTTTCTAATGGGGGTAATGAAGTGTACTTTTGGTACTTTTTCTGTGCCTATAATAATGACCTTAGATGATGGAGATGGAATTGGAAATGAAATGGAGTAGAACGGGGAATAATATGGAATAGAGCAGGGAACAATATGGAATGATATTTTTAACTCAAATTTTTGGTGTTTAGCTTTTTTACTCCATATTTTTTTTTATTCCAATTTCTTTTTTCACTGAAATATTTATTCACTCAAAATCCAAAATCCCGACATAAGGGAACATGGTAACGTACCAGCAAAGTTATTAAAATTTTATTGTTTATATTATTCATTGAAATATTTTTTTATGGAAGTCTTAAACGTCGACAAGTAAATAAAACAAAGACTACGAAGGGGAATTTTTTGAAAATCGATAGAGTTATCCTGATCCTTCTATTATCCGGTATTCAATACAACCGGTAACGAAGTACCGGGATTGTAAGCTAGTAGGTACATATGTGATGAATTTTTTTCCCGACTTACCATATATCTTAACTCGCACTTAACATTTTGGAATTTCAATAAACATTTTAAGATTAGCCTAATACATATCGTGTTTTCCATCAAACAGGACGAGAAAAAGGGAGTTTTTTGACATGGGCTCTTCAGATTTTTTGGATATGTTTTAGTTCGTATTAAATGCAGCTTGCTCTCAAATTTTCAGATTTTTATACCATGTTGGTGTTGAGTTATCAATTTTTCAAAACGGCGATTTTTTCAAAAAAAAAAAAATAAAAAGTTTAAATTTTCAATTAATTTTGACCAGTAAAAAATATACATCCCAGCAAAACTTAGATTACCAAATAAGGTATAAAATAAGGTATATGATCTCTTATTTTATACATTGCAGCATTGATGATTTTAACAGGCGATGAGACTCAAAGTAATGCATCCACATTATCACAAAGAATACCAGTAAGGTATAAAATAAGTCATAAATTTATAACGAAGAATACGAGTAAGGTGTAAAATATATGATATTTTATAGGTTACGAGAAATGAAATAATATAGCATACCAGAAGATAATATATAAGGCGTTACGAGTAGTGAAAAAGTAATTTTGTATTAAATTTACTCACGTGATTGTAAGTGAGTGTGTGTCGTTAGAAATTTCCTGTCGTGAGCCCATCTCTAGTTTAAAATTATGCATTTTTTTATAAAATAATTATTTTTTATGTTATTGTGATGCATTATGCATCCAATTATAAATAATACATTATTCCAAACTTTCAAATAATACATAATGTAACCAAATATAAGTCATCCATGATTTAATGCTTAGAAATAATAAATATGAAATACATTTTTTCCAATAATCATGCATTACGTAGCAAATTATTAGTAATGCATTATTTTTCACTTGAAAATAATACGTTGTGGAACAAATGTTTGGTAAGACATCATTAAATAATGCTACAAATAAGTTATATGCATTACCTGGTAATGTGTTATATAATCACTACCCATTACCAAAGTTTTGCTTGGATGTATTCAAAAAAGTTGGACAACGTTTTGTTGGTATTTAAATGTAGTTTTAGAAAGAACCCAGCAAAACTTTGGTAATGGGTAGTGATTATATAACACATTACCAGGTAATGTATATACCTTATTTGTAGCATTATTTTAGGATGTCTTACTAAACATTTGTTCCACAACGTATTATTTTCAAGTGAAAAATAATGCATTACTAATAACACTGTGTGACGGTGAAAAAGTAACCTGGGTTTTGACCATCAATTTTACATAATTTGGGCATGCTGATTCCAATGGTCCAAGCCATTTTGAAATCTAAGGTACAGTTGTGGAACAAATGTTTGGTAAGACATCATTAAATAATGCTACAAATAAGTTATATGCATTACCTGCTAATGTGTTATATAATCACTACCCATTACCAAAGTTTTGCTTGGATGTATTCAAAAAAGTTGGACAACGTTTTGTTGGTATTTAAATGTAGTTTTAGAAAGAACCCAGCAAAACTTTGGTAATGGGTAGTGATTATATAACACATTACCAGGTAATGTATATACCTTATTTGTAGCATTATTTTAGGATGTCTTACTAAACATTTGTTCCACAACGTATTATTTTCAAGTGAAAAATAATGCATTACTAATAAAACTGTGTGACGGTGAAAAAGTAACCTGGGTTTTGACCATCAATTTTACATAATTTGGGCATGCTGATTCCAATGGTCCAAGCCATTTTGAAATCTAAGGTACAGTTTTTTCGCAAAACGTCTTTAAAGTTTTTCACGTCCCCGTGAAGTTTTTTGAATAAAAAATATTTTGTGTGCGAAAAAGTCAGTCGTTTATAGTTTAAATTAAAGGATTATATCTGTAACTACATTTTAACTACAAATTCCGCTACTAAAAGTTTAAAACTTTAACAGTGTTTCGCGTTTTATCCCATTTTTTTCTCATTTTTTAGCATTTTCGCGATTTTAAATGCCTAAATAAATTCCGACCTAAACAACCGTTTCAGCTTAGTATATTTGCACCAAAGGAAATATATTCCCATTAAAATATTTTTCATTTATCAATCGCATAGCACTAAAATTGCGCGATTTGTCAAAATTTCTCTATGACAGCATCACTTTCCAACAAGACCACAAGGTCCAGATTTTGATATATTGTGTAAAAACCTCAAAAAAGTATTTGTGCCAAATTTCAAACAAAAATGTTTTCATCTTAAAAAGTTTTAATAAAAAAACATTTATTTCGCCCTACTAAATTATTTTAAACAAGTGTTTTATTTAAATTAGTAGTATTTAGTACAATGTTTTCCTTTTGTTTTTGTAATTAAAATTTAATAATTTAATTTAGTAAGGTGAAATAAAAGTTTTGATACAATAACTTTTGAAGTTGAAAACATTTTTGTTTGAAATTTGACACAATTACTTTTTTGAGGATTTAACATAATATGTCAAAAGCTGGACCTTGTGGTCATCTTGGAAAGTGATGCAGTCATAGAGAGATTTTGACTAATCGCTCATTTTTGGAGTGATGCGCTTGATAGTTGAAACGTATTTTCATAGAAATATATCCCATTTGGTGCATTTAAACTAATCTGAAGCGGTTGTTTAGGTCGGTATTTACTAAAGCATTTAAAATCGCGAAAATGTTAAAAATTTTAAAAACGGGATAAAACGCGAAATATCACTTGAATTTCAAACATTTGATAGCGGATATGGTACTTAAAATTTAGCTACAGTTACAGTCCTTCAATTTCAATTGCAAAAGAGGGAATTTTTTGCATACAAAAACTTTTTTATTTCAAAAAGTTCACGGGGACGTGAAAATCTTTGAAGACATTTTGCGAAAAAACTGTACCTTAGATTTAAAAATGGTTTGCACCATTGGATTCAGCATGTCCGAAATATATAAAATTGATGGTCAAATGTCAGGTTACTTTTAACATCCAAGATTTTGTCACGCTGTGTAATTTGCTACGTAAAGCATGATTATTGAAAAAAATGTATTTCATATTTATTATTTCTAAACATTAAATCATGGATGACTTATATTTGGTTACATTAAGTATGTATTATTTGAAATTTTGAAATAATGCATTATTTATAATTGGATGCATAATGCATTACAATAACATAAAAAATAATTATTTTATAAAAAAATGCATAAGTTTAAATTAGGGATGGGCTCACGACAGGAAATTTCTAACGACACACACTCACGAGCATATTTTATCTACTTACACTCACTTACAATCACGTGAGTAAATTTAATACAAAATTACTTTTTCACTACTCGTAACACCTTATATTTTATCTTCTGGTATGCTATATTATTTCATTTCTCGTAACCTATAAAATATCATATATTTTACACCTTACTCGTATTCTTCGTTATAAATTTATGACTTATTTTATACCTTACTGGTATTCTTTGTGATAATGTGGATGCATTACTTTGAGTCTCATCGCCTGTTAAAATCATCAATGCTGCAATGTATAAAATAAGAGATCCTATACCTTATTTTATACCTTATTTGGTAATCTAAGTTTTGCTGGGAAGCATTGAAAAAATTATTCGAAGTAATTATCCCTTAATTTTTAACGTTTAAAAATTAAAATCGACTTTTTAAAAAAGTCCGAAACCTTAGTTTTTTTTTAAATAAGTGAAAAAATTATACTCTAAATTACGCAACTTTAAAGCCAGAATTCAAGATGTGATCGCAATTCGTTCTTTTTTTTTTAAATTTTGAAAATTGCACTTTTTTTACTCTGGTTTATTTTATATGTTGCTCCAAAAAATTAAGTTGTTAGATATTGACCGCAACCCCACTTATTGTTACACTCAAAAAATTATGTCATTAACTGTTTGTAGTTTATTTAAAAAGTTTTCCGTTTAGTCGTTTTTAAAAGAAAAAACATTTGTTTGATGTTCAGTTTTTATTAATGACTACTTCAGTCCTTTGTTTCAAAAATAACACACTAAAAAATAAAGACTTTCATTTACATTTAATTTTTAAAGTCATTTATTTTTCTTCTGTAAGTAAAAACTACTGATTATTCTTTTGATTTTTAATGATTTGTGTAAGTAATTTTTTTTTAAATTGTTGGTATTTTTTAATGAAATATCATTAGTTTTTACCTACACAAGTCAGTTATTTTTTTGTAGAAAAAAAATCAAAAAATTATTTATAGAAATATAAAAACATGTTTGTAACAAGTGACTTTGGCACGATGTGTAGAGTGTGGAGTATCTGGCCAGAATGTATTTGATTGCGGAATCGATTCCCCAAAATTTTATTAAAAATTTTTAAAAAAATATTTCAATAGAAAGTTGTAAAAAATAACCTACAAAATCATTAATTTTTATTGTTTTGGTAGGTTATTTTTTTGGAATTTGTTGGTAAAAATAACAGAACTATCATTAATTTTTAATGTTTTCGTAGGTTATTTTTTTCGAATTTGTTGGTAAAAAAGAATGAAGATACCGTAATTTTTTAATGTTATTTATTTTAGAAAATTTTGTCAACAGTAAAAAATAAATAAATGTTGATGTTTGTTAAAACTAATGAATAATTACTGGGATGGTTTTCAATTGTTTATTCACTAGTTTTAAATGTGTTTTTCATTTGTTTTTGCCTACAAAATATTTTGAGTGTAGATGTATTTATTTGGATGTAGAAATACGTCTCACGAAATTTAAGGATAATCGGACATGTATAAGGTGTGCTACATCGATCATGAAATTTTATAAACGAATTAAACGGGTAAAATATGGCTTTTTGCTAAATTTCTCAATTTTTTCGATACTTTGAGTTCAGGTTGAATTCATATGGTTACAGAATTATGATTTTGAGTAAAATGTCTCTCTATTTTTTTTTGTAAAAAAAAAAATAAAAATTAAAAAATTGAGATTTCAAACGAGTGTTGTAAAATGCAGGCATTTTTAGCATTAATTCCCAGTTGGCAACGTCCTGGAGCCATTCTCAGTGACGGGACGCTAAAATGTCAGCGTCACTGCTGACATCCACAAGACATCTCTATGTACTGGGTTGAGGACAGTTCCATACGAATTTGCAAAATGTCCTCACTCAAAGTCAGCAGTGGTCAGGGCTGACCTTCTGGGGACATGTCACCTAAGACTTCTTTGGGGAAATGTCTGACGTTGGTCATGCGAAAATACAAAAAATTTCGTATTTCCTTTAGTTTTTTTATCCATTTTCCTTTATAAATTATCTTTCTCATATTTAGAAAAAACTTTTCGCTTTTTTTAGTCCCAACCGGATTTGAACCTGGAACCTCCAGTTTATTAGTCCCACACCTAACTACTTATTCCAAACTTTATTTTGAAAATTGTTTGTCTATTTATTACTTTTATTCTACTTGTTAGATTTTGATTTTATTTTAAATAAATCGATAATATTGCCATATTTTTCTTGGAAATTGAAGAGCTTCCCAGATTTAAAATTCTAATTTAATATACTGCTATTCTGAAGACAATTCCTTTTAGACGTCTTAGAGGAATTGTCCACATTCTTAAAGCAAACATTCAGTCCTGAAAATGTTAGGACATGTCATCAAGGAATACCCATGATTTGTCAGAACCTGAAGACATTTCCTCAAGGAATCACTCTGGAAATTTCCTCAGTGACACATTTTCCAACTGGGATCCTAATAAAGAAAGTAGAGTTATCATAAGTACTTGTTATGTTAGTTCATAATGGGGAACATAAAAAGGCCTCGAATCAGAATAAACTCTTTTTCATTAAAGAATTATTTTTAAACAAAATTTTGGTTGGAGGGTTTTGTTACGGAAAATGTCAACCTTTATTTGCTTTTGGTTTCATTCCATTCCGATTTTGGTTGTAGCACTGTGTAATTACATGAATGAAAAAAATATCCTCTCTTAAATCATGAAATAATTACTGCCTAATACTTACTCATTTTTTATGTCTCTATCATACTTGAATTTAACAAAATATTTAAAAAAAATCTTTAAAAATTATGTTGAGCATTATTTAGACAGGCATTGTTCTAACATGTGTTACCCTCACTTATCATGGTCTAAAAAGTACATAAGAGTCATTCCACACCAACTGTTCCACTACGGAAAAACCATGGAAGTTGCAATAGGATATCAGTTGCACTATGGCACTATTAAAAAAAAAAAAAAAAAAAATTTAAATTTTTCAAAAAGTGGTCCTTGGAGGCATGGTCAAAAATTTAAAATTTCAGCATTTTTTGCCTCAGTATCTTTATTTTAATACTTATGCCAGTAAAATTAAACACAATGATGTCTTTTAAATAAAAGTGTTTTTATAGATTTTTGTATGGGCTTTCGATTAAAAAAATAAAAATTCGAAAATTTTCAGAAGTTCTGAATTTTTTAAATTTAAATTTAATTTTTTATATCAAAAAACATACCACAATTTTATTTTTTTTTTATGTTTAAAAAATAGTTAAGGTGTATATCTATCTGTTCTGAAATTTTCAGAGATGTTTTGTGCCTTGTTTTCGAGAAAAAAAAATTTGAACGCACTCTCACCAAGTAACCATTTTAATCACGCATGATCTTTTATTTTGCTCGCGCTCAGTGACTCTCACGTGAGTATCGTGCCCGTGACACAATTTTTTTCTACTCACGTGAGCGTACATGAATGTGAGAGAAATGAAATACGTGCGTAATTTAACTTTTTCCTTCGTGAGCGAGTGTGATCGTCAAAAAAACTCACCCACAAAACATCTCTATTTTAAATGTTTTTTAAGTGTTAATATTACTCATTCGCATACGTAATATACCCCATTATTGTAAATTATAAGCATAGTGCAATGTTCAACATTTTTTTTCTCGAAAACAAGAAAAAAAAAATTTCTGAAAATTTAAGAACAGATAGTAGAGCTATACCTTAACTATTTTTTAAACATTTAAAAAACAAATCAAATTTTGGCATCTCTTTTGATAAATAAAGTTTAAATTTAAATTCAGAAATTCTTCTGAAAATTTTCCAATTTGCATTTTTTTAATCGATAGCCCATACAAAAATCCACTCTGATAGAAATTTGTACATGACAATAATGAAAATCTACATTATTGTTATGAAAAATGGCGTTAAAAAGGAACCTATGTATGGTTTCATTGAATTAATGAAATAGGTATCATAAAATGTAATTGCAAGAACAAGTTTCATTAAATTAATGAAAATTGTTCATACAAAAAATTAATTGTATTTTAAGAAAATTTTTCATTATTTTAATGAAATAAGTAATTAATTCTTATGAAATACTTTCATTGAATAAATGCTACTTTTTATATTTGAAATGAAATACTTTCATTAAATAAATGCTATTTTTTATTTTTAAAATGAAATAATTCATAATGTCCCACTTTTTCTTACATTAGCCTGTGTAATGTTGTCTTTTCTCGCACTTTTATTTCTTTTTCAAAAGTATGCAAAGATCTTTTTATAGAATTAAAAACAATAAAACACTATTCGTGCCGGTGCAATATACTTCATGGTCTTCACTTATAATTAGTTTTCTCACACAAAATTTAACTCCAACCTTAAATTGTAATACATTAACCATGTAAATAAAACATAAAATAAACGCGGATTTAGTAAATATAAAATTAATAATTTACTTTTTATATTTTGAGGATGTTTATTCTGGCTCGAGGTCATTATTTTCTTTACCAATTAAAACCATGATATTGTCATAGCATAATTATTTTTTTTTTGGTTATTGACAATCGGTGCCTTACTAGTATAGTACAATTTCTTCGTCTTTCTAATTCACATTGTGGATAGAGACGAATATGTATTAATACTTTAGTTTGTGCACAAACGATTTGTCATTAGACTCGTTTGCTACTTGGTAGTAAATCGTTTCTATTTTTGCTAAATAATCTTGACAATGGAATCTGACAAATTCCGAAACACGTGTCGATTAAGTCTTGCAAAAATTACCAACATAAATAAATTTAAAACAAAAAATTAATTTTCTTGAAAATTATGCTATGAGAATATCATGGTTTTAATTAGTTAAGAAAATAATGACCTTGAGCCAAAATAAACATCCTCAAAATATAATATTTTAAAGGTCGAATAAAACAATTTTTTAAGAAATACTCACAATTAATCAATAACATTTCATTTTAAATTTCGTATAAAAATTCTAAAAAAATCATAAGTTATTTCGTACCGCTCTGATCAGTTGTTTTTTTGCGCTTAAACTAACAGGCTAAACAGACGCGACAATGCAGGTGTCAAAACAAAAACAGCAAATTTTGTAAACAAAACTTAATAAAATTTTTTAATAAAACTACGAAATCTAATGAATCAAAATTAATGGAAATCTTGCACAATATGTTTGAAATTTCACTCATCATATGAAATATTCCATTGTTGTAAAGAAACAACGTTTATGAATTCCATTCATTTGTGATAAGAAGCGTTTTTCTATCAGTGTATTAAAAACTTTTATTTTAAAGACTTCACTGTGATTCATTAATTTTGCATAAATATTTAAATAAAGTTACTAAGGCAAAAAATTCAGATATTTTCAATATTTGACCATGCCTACAAAGCCCACTTTTTGAAAAAAATTAAATTTTATTTGTGTTATTCAATAGTGATCTTAGAACGAATACTCTGCAATTGATTTCATATTGACACGACAGGAATTTGAAAAGAGGGGGGTCCCAATTTTTTTTTAATCACAATGGAATAAAAAAATTTCTAGAAATTACAGCATTTTTCTATACTAACAACATAAAAAATGCCTTAGAATTTGTGAATTTTTCTAGAAAAGAATGCCTCAGACTCTATTTTAAAACTTCAAAATTTGAAAAATCTCAGAATCTGAGAATATTTTTATAAAAAAAATGTCTGAAAATTTTAGAATTTTTCTATAGTAAAATATGCATCAGAATCGGAGATTTTTTTTATAAACAAATGTATCAGAGTCTGAGAACTTTGCTATAGAAAATATTCTGAAAATATTTTATACAAAAAATTTTTCAAAATCTTTGAAATTTTCTATAGCAAAAATGCCCTTAAATCCTTAGATTCTGAGGTATTTTTTCTATAAAAACCGTTCCTAAAATCAATATGTAACCTAAAAGTAAAAAGGTTTTAAATATGACCTATTTGTGATAAATTTAAAATTTAAATTATATGAACCAGAAGATTTAGGACTCCTGATTCCAAATTATCTTACCAAATATTTTAATCGTTTAACATTTTTCTGATATTGGGGTTTGAAAATTCGAAACCGCTAATTTAGGCGCGGTTCTACTGTTACGGTTTCGTAAGTTAGCGCGTTTCATTTTCGAGATATTCACTCTCACGTAAGAGCCATTTTAAAGGACTTGATTTCAAATCTGCCATTTGTAGAACATTTCGTTATCGAGATATTTGTACTTGAAAATTAATTAATTCTTTAGCACTTTAACGGCATTTAAAAAGTGCTAGATTGAAAATTAAAAATTAATATGAAAAGTTTTATTTAGAAAAAATTTTTGAGCATCTTAGAACTTTTTATGGAAATAATATCTCAAAATCTGAGACTTTTAATGTAGAAAAAGTGACTTACAATTAGATCCTTAAGAAAACTGTTTTTTCATTAAATAAAACCAATACAATGTGTTTTCGATACATATTTTACAGATATTTCGATATAAATGACTTTTTAAAAACGAATATTTACTCAAAATCAAGAGTTTTTATAAAAGAATATGTAAAACTTTTCTTCAAAAACCAAAATAAATATTTACAATACTAAAAAAACTTATGTTTGTTACTTGTATCATGTGTTGAAGTTTTTACATTTTTTTAAATTTTCCAATCCAGTTTGGGCTCCCTCCCCTGAATACGTCCATGCACGACACCAGTTTTTTTAACGAACATTTGGTGTGGAATGCCTCGAATTGCTCAATTGTGGTATAGGGTTTTTATATTTGCTAAAAAGTCTTGCCAATGGAATCTGACAAATTCTAAAACACGTGTCGATTAAGCCTTGCAAAAATGAAAATGAAAAAAAACAACATAACTTAATTTAAAACAGAAAAATAATTTTCTTGAAAATCATTCTATGAGAATATCATAGTTTTAGTTAGTAAAGAAAATAATGACCTCAAGCTAGAATAAACTTACTCAAAATGTAATATATTAAAGGTCGAATAAACAATTTTTAGTTATTAAAAAAACGGGCCAAAGAAGTTAATATTTTTTGACTTGTTAACAAAAATGTGCTGAAATTTTGGTATTTTACTCAATATGACGAAAAGACATCTTTGGGCACGTTCTTTACACACGTAGATAGGTTTTCCAAGGACCTTTCATTTGGTATGTAACATGACTAAATGTTAAATGAAAAAAATAAAAACTGAAAAATTACTTTTCCTTCCCCCTCCTTTTCACCCCCTAAATATGAGTTTGGGCCGCTAAAACATAAATACGTATTCCTTTATTTTTTTCTGCTCTACAAAATAAAACCAATCCTAAAAAGATCCGGCGGTGACACTAGAGAGACTTCCCTTGTGAATCATACATTATTTTCTGCAGCAAGACAGTTGTTACGAAATGCCTCATAAGTAAGACTCTGTAACGTCCACATGTGTGTGTGACCTGTCTTTATAATATAAAAGTGAATGTGTTGTCCAGTTATAAGCTCATAACTATAAGCTTATAACATCATTCTAAACAATTTAACTCTTGATAAGCTTAATACCCTAACATACAATATTTTTTTTTTTTGTTCCTGTGATATTGTCATTTTTACCAACACATTTTCATTTTTTTTTGTTGGCAACCTAATGTACCTTTAGATGTAGCGTATATGTGTAAGTAATTGTGTGTATGTGTTTGAGTGTATTGAAACATAAAATGGTTCTTTTATACAGTTAAACTCGGTTATAACGAACACGGTTATAACGAATTCTCGGTTATAACGAACTAATTCTAAAGTCCCGAAGTTTTAGCATCAATTTTCACATAAAATACTTCTTTTATAACGAACTCGGTTATAACGAATCCTCGGTTAAAACGAACTGCTTATTATGGTCCCAAGAACACAATTTCATGTATATTTACCTTTTTATAACGAACTCCCATAAATATTTTTTAATGTGTGGCAATGTTGGTTTATATAACAATTTTCATAGAATTTATTTATATTTTTATTGATTTCTTCTCAATAAGTAGATTATTTAAAAAAAAAAATATCAAATAAAACAAAATTGGATTTATTTTGTTGGAAATAAAAATAGGTTTATAAAAAATATACCCCGCTTATAGCGAACTTCGCTTATAACGAACTATTTTTACTGGTCCCTCGGAGTTCGTTATAACCGGGTTCGACTGTACTTAACTCTATGTATCCCTTGTTTGCTTGTTTATACACACACACATAAAAAACATTGGATTTGATTTTTTTTCAGCTTTATTTTTCTGAAAAGTGTCCAACATCATTGCCACTTAAATTAATAGCTCTAATAAAATGTCTGTGACAGGCAACACTTCATAAAAATCTCGGTAAATTGTTTGTAAATGGTTATGAAGGAATACGTATATATTGAAAAACATCTATGTTTGTCAGAATATATGTAAGTGGAATAAAAAAAGTTAAAGAGGCAACATATTGTGACATCATTTTAAAAAGACATGTCATAAAATATAACAAAAAAAGAAATCAAATTAAATTAAATTGAAAACCCAATAGTTTTAAAAGCATTTAGAAATTGTTAATTTAGAACATTTTAAAATTAATAATATATTTAACACATTTGGGGGACCCTGTAGGAAAGTTGGTAGCGTGCTATCCTTTAAAAGTGCTGTCGTGGGTTTGATTCCCACCAGAACCTTAGGTATTTTTCTCTATAACGAGACGACGGCCATTTTTACGGTGACATGACATAATCCCCACAGACATTATCCCCATTTCCGTTATGGGAATTACGACCAAATTCATTTCGGTCATTATCCCCATAATGGTAGTGGGGACTATGACCGAAAATTATTTGGATATAATCTCAATAAAAAACGGACATAATTCCCAGATTTATGGGGATAATGACCACGTAACAAATGGCCATAATCCCCATTATGGGGATTATGTCTTCTATACTAGTTGGTCATAATCCCCAAAATTATATAAAAAAAAAATTTTTACTTTAAAGTTTTTCTGCGTAGCTTAGGGATTACAAACTCCATGCATTTAGCCCACCCTCTCTGCAGAAAACGGGGATTATGACCAAAATTGCTTTGGACTTACTCTCCATAATATGAATGGCGGTAATGACCGAAAAAAGTTCGGTCGTAAGCCCAACAAGGAACGGACATAATCCCCATTGGGATTGTGACCGTTTTGGAAACGGTCATAGTCCCCACAATTATTATGGGGATTATGACCGTAATGAATTTCCGATATTGGGGTAATGTTCGTGGGAATTATGTCATGTCACCCATTTTTACCAGTTCTCGGTTAGGTTGAAATTATAAGAAAAAAACTTTTTGTAAATAAATCGAAAAATAAATAAAAAATTACTCTGTGCTACACCAAAAAAAAAATACAGGGGTTCTCTCCTGAAAATTACACCGCACAACACTCATTTTCCGGTTTGAATTCTGTTGATAAATTTTAGTAGACTTTGATCTCCTGATTCCAAATCTGTTCTCTAAATTTTTCCATCACGTCCAGATTTTTAGTTATTCATGGTTGAAAATGCGAAAAATTACGATTTTTGCATTATTTGAAAGCCTGCAGAGCAGCCATTCAGTGGAATACAAATCTGGTATAAAGCGAAAAAGTATAATTTGTCTTTGGTCTCCAACATAGAAAACAATTTTTTTCTAATTATTAAATTTGGGTGGGTTACAATTGCGTTTTAAAATAACTCTGTTAAAATTATCATTTTTGTAAAAAAGGTAAGGTAGATAGATACCTTATTGTTAGTTTTTTTTTTTGATATTTTTCAAAGAAAAACAAAAAAAAATAAATATTTTACAAATTTAAGTTTTCTGTGTGATTTTTCTTATAAACCGGAAACTATTTTTAATGGGCTTAAAAGTCTATAAGAAAGAATGAACTTTTGCCTAAATTTTGAGCTCATCACAGTAAATATTGATCATCTGGTTTTTGTATTAGAGCCTTTTAAAAATTGCGCTTTTTCAAATTTTTTTCACAGTGTTTTTTTAAAATACATGTTTGGCCAATAATAGTGCAACAACTTCAAATTTTTTTGATCATATATTAGAGATCATAGTTCAATTCTACTATAACGCTTTATACCAGATTTTTATTCCTCCCAGTGGCTGCTGTGCACGCTTTCAAAAAATTCAAAAAACGCGTTTTTTCGCATTTTCAACCGCGAATAATTAGAATTTTAGACGTGATGGAAAAATTTGGAGCACAGATTTGGAATCAGCGAGTCAAAATCTTTATAAATTTTATATCAAACTTCAAACCGGAGTCAAAAACCTTCGATTTGTTGAGCGGTGTTATTGGTTGGTTGGATTCCATAGAGTACGGAGATATTTAGATTTTATCTCGATCACTTCGATAAGTACTATTTTTATTAGCAAATTCGTTGAAAAAGCGAAATTCTTTAACTAAAACTTCAAAAAATTTCAACTTTGTTGTTTTATAATGTTTTTTTTTTTTATTTTTATTTAAAGATACGAGTCTTGCCTCTTAAAGAAAACAAAAGGATTGAGAATCGGCAAAAATTTGGCTGATATACGGCCGTTTAAGTTAAAAATAAACACACATTTTTTCAACAAATTTTCATTTTCTTTTTACTCTAATTGTAAGTTGATCGTAAAAATCAATTTTTCAACGTTTAAAATTAAAATCGACTTTTCAAAACAGTCCGAAAATGTCCTGCTCTAAATTACGCAAATTTGAAGCTATTGCCCGATGTGCCCGAGTAAATTTTTTTTTTATGTAATTACATATATACATTAGAGTTAATTTTGAAAATTTGATCTGCGGATATCGATTCTATGCTAAAAAATAATACAATGGTCGTTTTTTTGAACTCTTCGAAAGGTTCCAAAAACTCACCACAGAGGGCGGAAATATAAGATTTTTCTATTTTATTTTTTAATTATTTTTTTTAAATATGCACAATTAAAGGGCATTTTCAGCTTAACAAAATGGTACCAAAATTTCCGTTCTATCACCACCCGTTAAGAAGTTGTAAGCTCTCAAAAATGGACAAAAACACGTTTTTTGAGAACTTTGATCTCAATTTTCTCGAAAACCTGACGTGATAGAAAAATTTGAAAACCAGATTCAGAATCAGTGTCGTAATGTTAATCGAAAACAAGTTTTGTGATCCCAGAATATCATCCAAAAACATCACAAAACAATGCTCTCAATGATGCACAAAATGCGTTTTTTGTGAACTTTGACCTCAATTATCTCAAAAACCTGAGGTTACGGAACATTTTGGAAACCAGATTTGGAATCAGCATTGAGAGGAAAATCGAATACGGGTGTCCAGACCGCTGACCCATCCAAAAATTTTTCAAATTTCGGTCAGTGTTTTATAATTTTGCCATTAGAAAAAAACTTTGAAGTCTTAAACCTTTTTAATGGGATGTGATAGAAAGGTGCTTTTTGTACCAATTTTCTAAGCAAAAACTGCCTCTTCATCGTGCATGATTAAAAAAATAATTTAAATTTTTTTTTTTAAAAAAATCGATTTTTCCGCCACCTGCTGTGGGTTATTGGAACTTTTTTTAAGAGCTCAAAAAACTGCTATTAATTTTTGCTGTAGAATCGACTGGTGAAATCATATTTGCAATATATGGAGTCGTTTTTTCTCTGCAGAAAAATCAGCTCAAAATCCGCGTTTTCAGATGCTTTGAACCACCCCAAGAAGTGAAAATTTTTCCAAAAAAACACCGGCATTCTTTTTAGCTCCCCTAAATCCTTTAAAAAAAATGATGATATCCTATATACAGATGAAGTGTTATAGTCACCAAACGAATTCTAATATACATACACTCAATAAAAAAAACCTTGTAAAATTACAAGAAAAACTTGTAACTGTTTTTTGTTTGCTACCTCCTATTTGACATAATTTCCTAGTTATTTTACAAGATTTTTACTAATAATTTTGTAATTTAACAAGGTTTTTACCAATAAAATTGTAAATTTACAAATTTGTTGACACAATAAAATTTACGAAGAGGTTTCGTTTTTACTAGATTTTTTGCTACCTCCTATTTTACTAGAATTCCTAGTAATTTTACAAGCTTTTTACCAATAATTTTGTAATTTTACAAGCTTTTTAACAATAAAATTGTAAATTTACAGTTTTTTTGCGCAATTTAAATTACAAGAAATTCTCGTGAATTTACTAGATTTTTTTTTGTAAAATTACTTTGGAAATTGGTAAAATTACAAAAAAAAAATTGTATAATTACAAAAAAAAAAAATTGTAAAATTACAAAAAAAAAAAGATGTAAATTTCGATTTGTTAAAAAACAAAATAATTAAAATGAAAATCACTCACACTCACGCGTTACTCACGCGTTAATCACGTGAATCACGCAGATCACGTAAACAGCGCCTCTCTACCCTGTACGACAGAGTTTTGAGGATATGATTATTGTAATCATAAGTATTATATTGAAAACCTTGCAACGCGTTGCTGATTGGAAACAATCGAATGAAATGTTAATTTTTTTTTTTTGTTATTTTAATTACAAACTTCAAAACTTTCACTTGAAAATCTCATCTTTAGCTAACTCAAAAAAAAAAAAAAAAAGAAACATAAGTATAATTGGTCCTTTTTGTTCGTAAATTAAGTGCAATAAGAAACACTTGAAAATGCAACATAACACTATTTAAACTTTTTCCAACAACTTGCATTAGCAACACTATTTTTTTGTTATTTTAAACGTTCCTGCGATTTGCACACTCCACAATTACAAAAAAAAAAAAAAAAACATAAAACTCTTCAAACAAAAATAGAGAAACTTTAAAGTACCCAGCAAAAAAAAATAAAACTCTAATATCCTTTACGAGTTTTTCTACGTTTTAATCAATACTAAAAAGCAAAAAACGTGAGAAAGGGTAAAAGTTTCATTATAATGTAGAAGAGGAAAAAAATAACGCTGCAAAGGATGCTATTGATGCAACAACATCACTAGCAGCAACAGTAACAGAAAGAAACAGCAACACAAACTTTAACTGCAAGTTTACAGCTTAGGGCAGCATAATTAAAAGTTGTGGTAGCATGACTTGAAAATAAGCGCCAAAAACACTTGTGGAGCAAATAATAATTAATTTAAATTGAATTACTTGGCAGCGATTACACTTCAATTTTTTTTTTTTTTTTTTTTGAGTTTAGTTTTTGTTATTTGTAATTAAAGTGATGAAATTATAAGTAATGACTAAAATGGTAAATGGATTATTTTTTCGGGCACTCAAAAAAATAAAATACTTGAAGGACTTATGAAATTCATTAAAATTACTTTTTTTGTTTGATAGAAATTATTATATTTTTTGAGTGGAATTTTTTGCACATGATAGCTGGTGACAAGTTACTTAAGTAAGCCTCAGCCACAAAACCTCAATATGCAAAAAATGGATTTGGCTCAATTGGCATCTGAAAGCCTCACATGTATATCGATTCTAGGTATCATTTAAATTTCCTCTTTATTTGCATTATTTTAATTTCTTATCATAATAAAAATCTTATCGTACTGAATTGTACAACTTTATTTTATTGACTTTAATTTTACTGATTTTGCTACAAATAAATAATATTGTTGATCCGCTTCTTAGTATATTTATATTCTTAGTATATTTATATTCTGTTATATGCTGATATACATTTATACCCAGAAAGATATATTGAAAGCATAACATTTAAGCAGTGAAGATCAAACAGATAGAACCCACAGATTTTTATTTAATTTTAAAATTAGATAAAAACAAGTGAGAGTATTACATTCGGCTGTGCCGAATCGTTTATACCCTCCAACATAAAAAAATTGCAGGGGCGTTTTATTACTTTTTTTGGGGGGGGTCGGTAGGGTAATTGTGGGGGGGGCAAATTTCCTCTCGAATATATGTTAAAAAATTCATTCTCAAGCTTTTTGAACTAAAGAAATACTAGTTTATCACTATTAAAAAAAAAAAAAATATTCCACGCCCATAAAAAGGGGCGGACTAAAAAAACGACATTTTGTAATTGTCTGGGTCCAACTGTAGAACTTTGAACTTTTTATAGCATAAAAATGTTGCATTTGTTAAACAAAAACACAAAAAATCATGTATAAAAATTGTATTTTTCAGAGGTTGGTTTAGTTCTTCAAGGGGAAACTTTTTTCCCCCTGGTTTGATTTTGCTCATTTACGAACTTAACCTGCCTAGGAACATAAGAAATATTCGTACCAAATTTTGGGAGTCTAACTCTTTTAGATTGGAGTGCATCGTGTTAACTACAGACGGAGGGACATCGCTAGAATGTCTTATAATCAATCACTGATCATAAATATATATATACTTTATTGGTTCCTAGACCGATATTTTGATGCGTTACACACGGAATGACAAAGTGAGTATACCCCAATACTGTAGTTGGAGGGTATAAAAATATATGGGGTGTCAATCGGTCTGAAATGTCCAAAGAATCTTAATACATATACTTATTAGAGTTAATTTTGAAAATTTGATCTGCGGATATCATAATTTTTTTGAAGGATTTAGGGGAACTAAATAGAATGGCGGTATTTTTTTGGAAAAAATTTCGTTCCTTGGGGTGGTTCAACGCATCTGAAAAAGCGAATTTTGAGCTGATTTCACCAGTCGATTCTACAGCAAAAAATAATACAATGGTCTTTTTTTCAAACTCTTAAAAAAAGTTCCAAAAACCCACCATAGAGGCCGGAAATATAAGGTTTTTCAATTTTATTTTTAAATTATTTTTTTAAATATGCACAATCAAAGGGGACTATCAGCTTAACAAAATGATACCAAATTTTTCATTCTATCACAACCCATTAAAAAGTTATAAGCTCTCAAAAATGGTCAAAAACACGTTTTTTGAGAACTTTGCCCTCAATTTTCTCGAAAACATGACGTGATAGAAAAATTTGAAAACTAGATTCAGAATCAGCATCGAAATGTTAATTGAAAACAAGTTTTATGATCCCAGAATATCATTCAAAAACATCACAAAAAACTGCTATCAATAATGCACAAAAATGCGTTTTTTGTGAACTTTGACCTCAATTATCTCAAAAACCTGACGTTACGGAACATTTTGGAAACCAGATTTGGAATCAGTATTGAGATGAAAATCGAAAACGAGTGTCCAGACCGCGGCCCCATCCAAAAATTTTTCAAATTTTGGTCAGTGTTTTATAATTTTGCCATTAGAAAAAAACTTTGAAGCCTTATAACTTTTTAATGGGTTGTGATAGAAGGGTGCTTTTTGTACCAATTTTCTTAGCAAAAACCTCTTCATCGTGCATGGTTAAACAAATCATTTAATTTAAAAAAAAAAAACGATTTGCCGCCCCCTGCTGTGGGTTATTGTAACTTTTTTTAAGAGTTCAAAAAACTGCTATCCAAAAATCATCCATATAATTGTTCACTCAAAATATTTTGTAGGCAAAAACAAATAAAAAACATATTTAAAACAAGTGATAAAACATTTGAAAACCATCCCAGTAATTATTCATTTGTTTTAAAAAGCATCAACATTAAAATTTAATGATTTCGTTGGTTATTTTTTCAATTTTTCTATTGAATTTTATTTTAAAAAAATTTTAATAAAGTTTTTGGGAAATCGATCCCGCAATCAACTACATTCTGGCCAGACACTCTACCAATCATGCCAAAGTCACTTGATACAAACACGTTTTTTATTTCTATAAATAATTTTTTGATTTTTTTGTCTACAAAAAAATAACCAACACAAGTAGGTAAAAATTAATGACTTTTCTTTAAAAAATGCCAACAATTAAAAAAAAAAAAATAACATACACAAATCATTAAAAATTGCAGAACAAAACTAAATGACTTTAAATATTGAATGCTAATGAAAGTTTTTATTTTGTATGTTGTTGTTTTTGAAACAAAGAACAGAAATAGTCATTTAAAAAACCTGAACATTGAACAAATGTTTTTTCTTTGAAAAACTACAGAACGTAATACTCTAGATTAAATGCATTGCTTGATTTAAAGAAAAAGCTTTTCTGCATACATCACACACAAAACTACTGTGAGTTAAAAACAAACTACGTAGTCACTGATGTTTGTACACCGAGTATAGCCTAGTGGTTAGAGCTTCGGTTTAAAAAAAACATGAGTGATTTAATGACACAGGTTCGAAGCTCATGTCAGGCTAGTCTGTTGACAAAAAACATATAAAGAATTTTTCTAGCAAATATCAAATAATCAATTTAATGTAATTGCCTACTGATGACGTAGAAGTGGCTACAGAAACCATGGTCTAGGGTAAATCCACATTTAATTTAATCTTTAGAAGACACAATTTCTTCTTCAATCAGAAAAATACAAAAAACAAATTAAATACACTTGGCTTACGCCGAAAAAATATAATAAATAAACTACAAACAGTTAATGACATAATTCTTTAATTGTAAGTAGAGGTATTCAGAGTCTTGTTGCCAGCAATGGCAATGTAGCAAAAGAAAAATACATGTATTTTGAAAGGTAATTTCAAAAAATGCTCTTTTACCACCAGTGCAAGGTTTTATAACCTTAACATGTTGGAGGTTATAAAATAGAGATGGGCGCTGGTCACGTGATTCGCGTGATTCACCCATTAGTGTAAGTGATTTTTATTTCAATCACGGGAATGTGAGCAAGCATGAGTTGAATATCAATAAATCTGCGTGAGTGAGTCATTTATTTTTTTGCCTGAGTTTGCGTGATCTTATTTTTTGATTTAACTTACATTTTTGTTTTTTTACCCTACAGAACTCTGTGGTGCAGGGTATAATGAGTTTGTGCTGATGTTTGTAACTTTTCCAAATATTGATCCTTCAAGTATACCGATCGACTTCTTAGATTATTTAGCGATATCCGTCTGTTCATGTAAACATTGTGAGCACTGTACAGGTCGCACTTCTCAATCGATACAGTCCAATCTTAAAACCCACAACTGGTGCTATATTTTTTACTGTAGCTGTACATTTTTACATACAACCATATTACCCTTGTGGCAATCACTTTGTCATCTTAAGCTGTTAATTCAATTCCACAATAATACTTATGTCGCTGCGGAGTGTTGAATGAAATATAAAATCTAAACACAACAATAAAGAAGAGGATTTTCATTCTGATTTGATGAAATGTTTGCTAATGGTATTAATTTTTTCCTCCTTTAAGTCATTTTCAAAGGGATTACAATTTGGTTTAAAATATAAACAAAAGAAGGGATATTAGGCAATTTTGCAATAAGTGATGAGAATTTTGTGGTGAATATACAAAAAAAAAAAAATGCTGAGAGGGGAAAAATTAAAATAAAAAATAATTTACATAAAATTACGAAGGTCGCTGAAATTTACAAAAATGCAGCTTCAATTTATATTAGAAAAAAATTTAAATCTGCACAAATTGTCTAACAATTTTTTCAGGATTTAAAATTTCAGGAAACCTATTGCCCCAGAAATTACACTGTACGAATAGTTAAGGAGTTTCAGCAAATCAAATTTCGAAAGAAAAAACGTAATTTTTTTAAAATACCAGTTTTTCGCGAGGCACATTCGCGGTTTCATTCGAAATTTGGTGGACTCTTGCGTAAACCGAGTTTTTTGTGAGTTAACATGAAAAAATCACTGGCGGGTTTATAAAAAATAAATTACTTACAAAAATTTTATGGCATTTTTGAAAACTGTGCGAAATTTGCAAATCAGTGTCCTATTTTTTTAGTAGCAATTAATGCATCATGTTCATTTTAATACACCAAAAGACGTGCCTTAACGAGTAGAACTGATTTGCTTTTTGATTTTTTACTTTAAGCCATTTTGAGCGGAAAGCGCGATGATTTTATCTTAACCTGTTTTGATTTTTTTTTAAATGAAAGCCCACTTGATGTGTCATCATAAAATCAGAGGCGGGTTAAACAATTTTGATGATTATAGATCTTTTGGACCATATTAAATTTTCTTGTTATAAAAAAGCATCACCGATTTTTTTTAAGCTTCTGGTACAAAGATACGATTTTCCGTGATTTTTTTCAGTAATACCAACGCGCATGGCCTAAATATGTTATAAAAAATTGTGAAACTTTTCTTTAACCGCGAATTAATCGCGATTTTAGGTACTTACAAGGAAAGTATCTCAACCCTTATGAACCGATTTGCCTGAAACTTAAAATATATATAAAAGAGACGATTTTAAGGTTGGGGTGTCTCGGCTTATCGGCCATATCCGTGTTTAAAAATTTCGTTGTCCCCTTATGAGACATTGTGGACCTTTGGGAAAATTTCCATAACTTTCGAACTAACAGGAATATCGTCTAGAGAAAAAATACGTGTCGACTTAAATTTAATAAAGATTATTTTGTATTCATATGGATATCGTAGGTCTATGTGTTCACATAAATACCTCCCCAAATTTACACATTTTCATGAAAAAAAGTATTTAGTGAAGCCGAATTTTTAAAAGGTTATGCCACCGTTGCACATTGGGTTGAAATGGATCAAAAGGGTTGAAATGGATCATTGGGTTGAAATATTCAAAACTGAAAAAAAAATTTTTACAAAAATTATTAATTTAGGGTTAAAGTATATAAAATTACACTAAAAAATCTGTCACAACTATAATTCTGAGTTGTTTACTTTTCTTGCAATCCGCCGTCAAAATCAAATAAATTTTTGTGTTTTTGAATATGGTGCTAAAAATTGAAAATCAACTTATTTCTAGATTTTTTTTTTTGGTATTTATTCATTCAAAGGTAATTTTTTTATTATGGAACCATCAACTTCAGGCATTTTCAAATACATTTCTGTTTTTTGTTTTTTGAAAATTGTTGTAAAAATATTTTTGAATTTTTTTTGAAAAATGTTCCAAAATTGGAGTATTTTTAATACTTGATGGAATATAAAAAAATGTAAGAGGTTGTTATTGCTTACACATTGTGATAATAAAGCATATACTAGTTTAAGCTTTAATTTAAAAGAAAAAAAACGTCCGCGTTTAATGCCGTTTTTTTTTTATTTAAGATTTTATGAAAAAAATATGGTGGCTTCAATAACACTTCATCACAAAAAAACAAAAAAGTTTCTGACCCAGAAACTAGACCCACTTATCCTTATGTATTTTGACCTTCTGAAATCGATTCTGCCATCAGAATTGAATTCTATAGTTGGGGTTTCCTGTGATTTACAAGGAAAGTCCGCAAAGTGAACCCACCTAATTTCCTTGTGAATTTGACAAAGCTACAAAATTTTTTAATTTTATTTCTGTATGTAAGGTTCAAGTCTGATTTAGCAGATGTCTCTGGGTGGTGTAATATAATATCTGACAAAAACCATGCATGATGTTAACTTTATTTATTATGAATAACGCAGCTGATATATTTTTTTTTTTTTCAATTTCCAAGGCATAAGTTAAAAAAGGTAAATTTAAACATTCAATAATTTTTATGAAAAAATTAGGTTTCTTAATAAATTTAGTATTTATATGAGAGCATATAATTTTTGTTAAACGTTTATAATAGCACTTTACATAAACTTTAATTTGATATTTGTTTCAAAATATTGTGTTTTGTAATTTCACAGACAGATACAGTAAAAATTGTGAATTTAATTTTTTCCCGAAATAAAGCATAACCACGCGCCTAATATATTATTTTTTTTCAAAAATGGTGGTATTTTACTTATTAATGATTAGGCTCCAATAAAAAAAATTAATAGTTCCAAATTACAACTTTCCTGACTTTTTTATGGAAAATTTAAAAAAAATTAAAATTTTGTGAAACACAAAAATCCGAATTTAAACAAATTTTATGCAAGTATTAACACATATTTATTTTTGACTAGCTGGCCCGGTCCGCGTTGCTGGCCCAACACGGTGCCCTGGATAGGATTTAAATAAAATGTTGGTGTTACTCCAATTTTTAAGTGGATTATGTTTTTAGAAGATAAAAGAAAGAAAATGAGCCAAAAAAGAAAAAAAAGTACTAGGCGCTTTTTTTGGCGGGCAAAAAGAGGAATTTCAAAAAATCAAAAAAGAATTTATTCTTTCAAATGCATTAAAATTTGTATATACGGATGTAAATTCATCACATATTTACTTATCAGTGAGATTTAGATATATATGTAACATATTTTTCCAGATATGAGACTTAAAAGAATAATTTCACTATTAATTGAAACTAAATGAAATATGTCCTTGTAAATTATTTATAAATGTAAGTTCTTAAAAGTTTTCTACTCAGACGGACAGCAGAACACAAGGTTGCCTCAGTTTAGACCTTAGTGAGTCATATAATTTTAAAAGAATTAATACTTTTTTGTTAAACATGTTTTTTTAAAACTAAAAAAAAATCAGAAAACGATAGTAAAAATTCTTAAAAAAGTGTTTGCAATGCCTAAGGAAGAGTAAAATAAAGTAAATAGTTTAAAAAGAGATACAGAAAGTGTTTTGGACTATTTGTTTATTGCGAAACTTATGGATGGACTTAATATCCTTTTTTAATTTTGTTTATTTCGCCAAAAATCCTTTGTAAATTTTGTTTGTATTGTTGGGGTAACTTCCCCCCTTCAAAATCTAGAAACAGGATCAATATTAAATGTGAAGTAACTGCTAGAGTTAAAATTTTTATTAAATTTTTTTTTTTTTTTTTTTTTTTTTTCTCATTAATTTTTTATTGAATCTTCACTAAAACTATGTGAACTAACAATAAGTTTTCAAATCTTAAAACTAATATAAATAGCTTAATATTAAGTCCGGCCAGTGCCAGACAAAATTTCACTTGCTCATAAATTATCCAATGTTTTCAAAAGCATCATCCTTCATTTTATAGTACCAGGTCAGTAGTGGCCCTCCTTCTTAGGCGTTGGTGACCACTATTATTTAGAAGATTACGCGCTAAATTGTTTGGATGTGATTCTAGTCTCCGTAGGTAGTTCTGGGTATGTCTCACAATTTCATCTTTAACAAATGATACATTTAGATCTCTGTGTATGTTTGAGTTTCTAACGTACCAGGGGGCATCAGTAATCATTCTTAAAATGTTGTTCTGTTTTCTCTGTATTCTTTCCACATTAGACGCAGAGGCAGTGCCCCAATTTTATTAAATTAAAGAAGAAATTTGATTTAGTCTCACAAAATAGTGAAATTATTCTTTTAAGTCTCATATCTGAAATAATATGTCACATATATATTTAAATCTCACTGACAAGTGAATATGTGATGAATTTACATCTGCATAAAAATTTTTTAATGCATTTGAAAGAATAAATTTTTTTTTTTTTTTTTTGAAATTCATCTTTTTGCCCGCCAAAAAAAAAAAAGCGCCTAGTACTTTTTTTTCTTTTTTGGCTCATTTTCTTTCTTTTATAGTCCAAAAACATAATCCGCTTAAAAATTGGAGTAACACCAAAATTTTATTTAAATCCACTCCAGGGCACCGTGCCAAATATATGATCAGTGTTACATTTCATCTCGCTTCAAATAAATAGCCCTGCAAAAAATGTAATGAATTTCTAGGCTAAGAAAAATTTGTG
Source organism: Pegoplata infirma (assembly GCA_963921195.1). Classification (NCBI taxonomy): domain Eukaryota; kingdom Metazoa; phylum Arthropoda; class Insecta; order Diptera; family Anthomyiidae; genus Pegoplata; species Pegoplata infirma. Next base: position 65,797,225 of record OY992540.1, on the reverse strand, counting down.
GGCGTGGTTTTTAAGACCCGATTAGGCAGATAATCTTCAAATTATATTTTAGGAACTAATAAAAATCTTCGACTTTGCAAACTGTACAAATTTAAAACTTCTTTAGCATCATTACGAACAATACAAAAAATAAATTACGTATATCCTTTGTTCTTATCGTAAGCTATTGCCTTGTGTTGAAACAAACCTTTAAAGTTTTCTCGAATTTTCCATTTTTCCGGGACACTTTTCTCATATATGTTTTCTTAAAACAAACAATTATATGGACTATTACGAACATTTAAAACAAAAAAGTTAGCCAAATCGGTCCAGGCGTCCTCAAGTGTTGCAAATTTTAAGAATATTGAAAAATAGGGGCTTTGAATTTGGGGAGGACAATAATTATTTCTGTTAAATTCTTACTCAGACTATAATGATAATTACAGAAAAAAATTACCAAATCAGGCCAGTCGTTCTCCGATTTTAGATGTATTGAAAAAAGTGCTATAAAAACCTTAGTTGTAGTATCACAAACGTCAACAAATTCTACTAATAGCCAAATCTTTATTTTAGATATATCGAAATAAAAGTGGGCGTGAAAAATTTCTATTTCCGTTTAAACCTAAACTATGACGAACATTTAAAAAAAAAGTTTATTCAAATCGATCCAGCCGTTTTACGATTTTAGACATATCGAAAAAAGGAGGCGTAAAAGTGGGCGTGATGAATTTGTTTTCTGAAAAAAGCTAAGTCGAACATGTAAAAAAAATAAGACGAACATTTAAAAAAATATTATCCAAATCCGTCAGTTCTGAAGTGATGCGATTACCAACGAACTACATTTGATTTTTGTTTATATTTTATTATTTTACATTTTATTTTTCTATGGAAAAAATTTTATATATATCGAAAATAAGTGTGGATGGACAACTTTTCTTACCGTAAAAACCTTATTTGAATTTAACCAACTCGGTCCATCCATTCAAAAGTGGGCGTAGAAATGGAAAATTGTTCTTTCTGAAAAACCTTAGTTGGACTATGACGAACATTAAAAACAATATAAGACAAATTGATCCAGTTCCATGATTTAAAATGTTATATCGGGAAAAGTGAGTGTAAGAGTAGGCTTGGACAATTTTTCTTTCTTTAAAAATCTTTTGCGGACTATAACCAAATCGGTCTAGAACTTATAGTTCTTTTGATACATAGAAAAAAGTGGGCGTAGGAAATTTTACTATTAGTAATTATCTTAGTTGAATTATGACGAACATTTTCAACAAAAATTAGTCAAAGTGGGCTTGGTCAATTTCTTTTTTCGTAAAAATCAAAGTTGGAATATGATGAAAATTCATTAAAAAAAATTTAGTCAAATCGATCCAGACATTCTCAGAATTTATATAATTGAAAAAGTGGGCGTAAAAGTGGACGTAGTCGATTTTTCTTTTAGTAAAAACTTAAATTGGATTACTACGAAACTTTAAATAAAAAATTACCAAAATCGGTGCAGCTGTTTTCGGATTTTAGATAAATTGTGAAAAGTGGGCGTAAAAGTGGGCGTATTCAATTTTTCTTTACGTAAAAACCTAAGTTGGACTAAGACGAACATTTCAAAAGAAAAATTGTCCAAATCGGTCCAGCCGTTCTCAACTGATGCGGTTACCAACGAACGACAATTGATTTTTATTTATATAGATTGTCTTAAATTTTTATTATCACATTAAAAATACTTTAATTTGCAACTATATTCATTAAATTATCGCTTTTGGTTTAAAAGTTACAGCTTAAATTGTGAATCAAGTTCAATTTTCTAGAAACACTAAAAAAATTCTGACAGGTTAAAAAAAAATAAAAAACACATGTTTTCTCTTTAAAAGGGTGCTTTCTAATATATTACACTGTGTGACAGCGAAAAAAAACCTTGGATGCGATACTTTTTTTCTAGTAGGTGTTGTCGAGTACAATAAGACCCTGTACTTGAAATTTGCGAAACACCTCCAAAATCTTGAGTTACGGGTAAAAAACCGGTTTTTCGAACTTTTTACACTTATAAGCCAGTAACTTTGTTGAAAACCAACCGATTTTAAATTTATCGACGGTTTTAGAAAGAAGAAAGTGAGACCTTCCGAAGATATGAACATAATATTTAAGTAATATTGAGACAACTATGCGTATTTCTCCAGCAAACTCAATTTTTTTAAAAAATTTCTCTATTTTTCAACTTTGGAGATGTTTTTACACAATTTTTTGGTAAGGAACCGTATGATTTATGAATTTATTAAAAAAGTATATTTATTTGTGAGAAAAACTCAACTTTGGTTTTTAAAATCGGTAAAAAATTTACCGAGTTATTAAACTTTTAATAAAAACAAAATTTTGGAATAAATGCCTGCATAATGTTTTTTATACCCTCTAACCGTAGTACGGGGTATATTCACTTTGTCATTCGGTGCGAAACGCATCCAAATATCGGTATGGAGTCTCGCATCGAATATAATTTTTTGATCAGTGATCGATTCTAAGACATTATAGAGATGGCGAAATATCGGTCTGGAGTCCCATAAAGTATATATTTTTTTGATCATTGATCGATTCTAAGACATTGAAGAGATGTCCGTCATGTGCGGACGTCCGCTTGTAGAATACATGATAATTTAGTGGAATGTAAATCTTGTATAAATGACAATGAAACTCTAAATCAAAAAAGTTTTGCGAAAGCTCTTGTTCTAAACTGTTATTGAGAAGGGGAACTCAGCGGCGCGGATGTATGGCCTGCCTGGGACACCTTTCCCTTGCGATAAATGAAAATAAAAAACTACAAGGACGTTTCGCGGGTTTTTTTGGGGGTGGGGTTGTGGGTGATGCTGTCTGGGAACACCTTGCCCTAGCGATTAATGTTTACAAATTTATCTATATATATAAAAATGGATGTGTGTATGTATGTGGGTATGTATGTATGTATGTATGTTCCGTATGGACTCGAAAACGGCTGGACCGATCTTGATGAAATTTTCAGGGAATATTCAGAATATCCTAGGGAGTAACACTGTGCGGTCAGATTTTTGATTTTTTGCATGTGGGCGGAGGGGCGTGGCAAAATCGAATTTTTACATTGCACCACTAATGACATCTATATATAACAACAACGAATAAACCGATTTTGATGAAATTCAAACCAAAGATAGTACTAACCGAGTATTTACTATGTGCCAAATTTAAGCATTGTCGGATAAAGGGCCGTCAAATGCCACGCCCCTTTTTATTGGATTGAAAGTTAATTCTGCATGCTCCTCAATAACTCCAAAACGGCTGCTCCGATTTTAATAACATTTTCAGTACTGATAGTTCTGACGGAGAGCGGAACTATAGGTCATATTAGACTACGATTGGAAAAAGGGACCTAAAATGTCACGCCCCTTTGTACTATACTGGACGTTGTCTGCCTGCTTCACAATCACGCAAAAACAGCAGAACCGATTCTCTTGACATTTTCTCTACATACAGTGCTAACCAAGTGCATATGTAGGCCATATAAGATCGTTATTGGAAAAAGGAGTCAAAATTGCAACGCCCTTTGTACTATACTGACCGCGGTTGAACAAAGAGGCGTAAATTGTTTTATACACGCCCCTTTGTTTTATACTGAACGTTATATCTGCCTGTTTTGAAATCACGCAAAAATGGATAAGCCGAATCTGTCGCTACTGATAGAACTAACCGAGCGGGAACTGTAGGTCATGTGCAGAGCGCGATTCGGCAAAAGGGTATAAAATATCACTCCCGTTTTTTATAAATAAAAAGTTATTTCCCCCTCTTTCGCAATCACACAAAAACGGCAAAACTGATGTCAATGAAATTTGCAGCACACATAGTACTAATCGAGGATGAAGAATGGAACTTTAGACTAAAATGCGTTAAATGACACGCCCCTTTGTACTATACTCAACGTTATGTCTGTTTTGAAATCACGCAAAAACGGCTGAACCGATTTTGTTGAGATTTCTCTATAGATAGTGCTAACCGAGGGTGGAACCAAAGGTCACTAGATGGATCCGGACCCGTGCTTTAATTTTTTCCGACACTATATTTAAATTAAGATGCAATATAAAACAGTTTTTTTCTTAGGGCCAGCAACGCGGACCGGGTATAGCTAGTATATTATAATATTTACACTCAAATAATAAAATTTTATATTTTTTTTTATTTTTCGTTTAACCTAAAAGGAAAGCGGACCTAAAAAATGGCATTGTTTAATCCCCTTGGTTCAACAGCGGGTCAATGAACTTCATATGACGCAAAAATGTTTTATTTGTTGAACAAATAGACAAAAAAACTTTAAAATAAAATAGTGTATTTCTGGGGTTGCATTAGTTCTCCATAGGGAAACTTTTTTCCACTGGTCCGGTTTAGCCCATTTACAAACTTTACTGTCCTATAAACATAACACATATTCGTGTCGAAACTTCAGGAGTCTAGCTCTTTTATTTTAGACAGTTTCGTGTCTTCCACAGATGGACAAACGGACGGTCAGACAGACGGACAAAGCTAGAATGTCGTAGAATCGATCACTGATCAAAATTATATGCTTTATGGGACCCTAGATCGATATTTCAATGTGTTTCACACAGAATGACAAAGTGAGTATACCCCGCATATTATGGTTGGATGGTAGAAAAACATTGTGCAGGCATTTATTACAAAATTTTGTTTTTATTAAAAGTTTAATAACTCAGTCAATTTTTAGCCGATTTTAAAAACCAAGGTTGTTATTTACTCCTAAATAAATATACTTTATTAATAAATGCATAAATGGTACGGTTCCTAAATAAAAAAATATGATAAAACATGTTCAAACTTAGAAAATAATGATTTTTTTTTTGAAAAATTGAGTTTGCTGGAAAAATACGACCAGTTGTTTTAATATTACTTAAATTTCAAGTTTACAACTTCGAAAGATATTAGCTTATTCTTTCTAAAACCGTCGAGAAATTCAAAATCGGTTAATATTCAACAAAGTTACTGGCTTATAAGTGTAAAAAGTTCGAAAAACCGTTTTTTTTTCCCGTAACTCAAGATTTTGGAGGTGTTTCCCAAATTTCAAGGACAGAATCTTGTTGTACTCAACAGCACCTACTAGAAAAAAAGTATCGCATCCCAGGTTTTTCTGTTTCATTCATTTTTGTAACACTGTGTTACTCATCATTCATCAATCAAAAAATATTATATGTTAAAATTACTGCTTCCCTGAATAAAGCGCCACTTTGCCTCTCATTCAACCCAATATGCGTTGGATAGGTGTTAAAGAAACCTTTCTTCTCATATGCATACATCATATAGTTTCTTAAAAAGAAATGGCTAAAAAATCCAAAAAACTATTATTTCCCCATTTTTTTACCCATTTTTTGAACCCCTAAATCCCCGATATGGCCGATAAGCCGAGACACCCCAACCTAAGAATTGTCTCTTTTATATATATATTAAGTTTCAGTCAAATCGGTTCATAAGGGTTGAGATACTTCCCTTGTTCGATATTTTTTTTTTTTAAATCGTTTGGTCATTAAAGGGTTAAATTTATATCATATAATTTAGAAGAAATAATGTATACTGGCATGTTTTAATAACGCATGCAAAAAATGTGTAGAAAAAAAAAATCTTTAAAATATTTTTAAGATTTTTAAAACCGCTAAATCTTAAAACATCCATAACTTTTGACCCCCTTACGCGATTTAATTGACGCGAACAAATTTCTTATTCTTAAATAGCTTCTAATATTTATGCCATCGATGTGCCATAAAAACAAAAATCACATCTTTTTTACCTCAAAATTTAAGTCTTAGACGGAACTCCTCATATATCGAAAATGCATATTTTTTTTTTGCGAAAAAAATTTTTCAGCGAAAATTTTTTTTCCAAAAATTTTGTGTCTGAAATATATCGTATTCTACTCATTTTCATAAATTAATAGCAAAATAAAAAAAAAATTAGAAAAAAATTTCGCGAAAAAATTCTCGCAAAAAAAAATCCGCGAATTTTTTTTTTTTTTTTATATTCAATAGAGTTGAGATTATAAAAATTCAGCAATTGTATAAGGGCGAGTTTTTGAATGGTAAAATTCATTGGTTTTAGGTTTAAACTGAGTTAAAACCACAAATTCTGTTTTTGAGTTGTGGTTTATTTTAAGTTTAACTCACCAATTTTGGAGAGTTGATTTTCAAATATACTGGTTAGTGTTGCCATGTTGTGGTATTTTATTTGAAAAAATGTGTGATAATGGCAACTTTTCTAATTGAAAATGCGATATTTGGTATGGCAATACCGCGTTAATCGACATTTGCTAAACTTGAACTGAAAAACATAATGCTCGGTTAAACTTGGTTTTAATTTAATAAAGTTTAATAAAACTCCCGTTTAAACTAAGTTAAGGCGATATGTCAAAAACGCAGCCTAAATCATATAAAAAAAATATTTTTTACTTAAAAATAACAAAAAAAATAATCGCGAATATCGCTAATACATACGCTAACTTTAAAAATACTGATTTTACAATGGGATTTAGTGTACATGAACTAGCTTTACCAGATGGCTGTCGCAAATTCAAATCAAACTAATTATTTGTATTGAACCATTTTTTTACGAAAATAACGGTTTTTCGCGAACAACAAATGTTTTTCGCGAAAAAAAATCACGGTATTATGGTTTGTTATGTTAGTTGAACAGACTTGAATGGTTTAAATATAAAAATTATCGCAAAAGTTTAAAAATATCGTTTATATTGTACTTGAGCTTCATAATTTTAAATCGCGAATACGAATACGCTAACTTCGAAAAACGGCTAGCATCATTGAATTCAGCGTACTCAAATTAACTATACCAGTAGGGTGGCCAGCTTGTTAAAAAAAAAAAGTGTCAAATTCGAGCACAGTGAGATGCAGCAAAACGCACGACGTACTTTCAATAAACTTTTTGTAGTTGTCATTTCAAAATTGTAAACCCAAAAAATATTTGTGTACCTTTTTGCACAAACATTTTTCCTTGATTGTAATTTAAATTACATTATACTAAAAACTAAAAACTATTTGCACCCATAAACTTTGTTTAGAAAATTAAAGATAATTGTTAAACAACTTTTTTTTTATTATTTGTATCAAATTATAAACACCCTGAATGGGAAAACTTGCATAAATTTATTTTTCGGTACAAAAAAAAAAAAAACACGCATACAGACAAATGCATAAATTTTGTTAGAAACTTATAGTAAAATTTCATTATATTTTTTATTGTGTGTGTGTGGGTAACAATAACCCAGCAGCAGCAGAAGCTGAAGCAGCAGCAATGAAAACAAAGCAATTTTGTGGCTAGAAGGTCGCCTAACAAACAAATTAATTTTATGGCAAAAAATAAAACAAAATATGCCAAAAGGCCAAAAAAGTTATTTCGCAATGAAAAACAGTAGAACGAAGGAATTTCGAAATTGATGAGATTGGCAAATAGTTGGGATAATTAAATAATTATGATTATCTAAATGCCCGCTAAACTTAACTCTGTCTTTGTGGCTGGCTGTGAATTTTTTTTATCTTAAAAATAATTGAATACAATTTCTTAAAAAAAGGTTTTGGTTTAAATGGTTTAGTATTTTTTGTAAAAAAAAAAAAATTTGAGTGTAAATTTTTTTGGAGAAAAAAAAATTAGTGTAAACTCAAAAAATTATGTCATTAACTGTTTGTAGTTAATTTGAAAAGTTTTACGTTTTACCGTTTTTAAAAGAAAAACTATTTGTTAAATCCCGTGTAAAAAAATAATTATATCAAAACATATCTCCTTTGATAAAAACATATATGGATTATATATAAAAAGATGTAAGCAGATCTACTCCATTTATATTCATATCTGCTTCAGATATGTTTTGATCCGTAAATTGAGTCTATCTGACAATTTTACATATATGAACATATCTGAAAATGTCTGATCATATATGCCATATATGACAGATAGACTCAATTTACGGATCAAAACATATCTGAAGCAGATATGAATATATATGGAGTAGATCTGATTATATCCATTAAGATATGATCCATATATGTTTTTATCAAAGGAGATATGTTTTGATATAATTATTTTTTTACACGGGATGTTCAGTTTTTAACATGATAATGTTTTTAGGCTGGTGTCTAATTTTAAAAAAGTTGAAGGACGCCACCTCAGTTAGACTATATAAGCTAACAATTAACGAAAAAGAAAATAAGAATTACTATTTTCACTTTCTTAAAACTAAAAATTTTTATAATTTTTTTTCAATTTTTTTTTTCTTATTTTTTTTCATCAATTTTTTTTCATCAATTTTTTTTATCAAATTTTTTATTACATCAAATTTTGTATTATCAATTTTTTTCTCACCAAAAAAATTGTTTTTTTTTTCATCAAAAAAATTCATCAAAAACTTTTTTTCACCAAAAATTTTGTGTTCATTAAATTTTTTTTTATCATCACTTTGTTTCTCGTGAAAAATAAATTATTTTTTCCATACTTTTACCAAAACTACTTTTACACCAGATCTTCGCTTTTCACATACAAATTTCCCATTTGTTTATCAAAATATTTTGTAGGCAAAAGCAAATGAAAAACACATTTAAAAGCAGTGGATAAACAATTCAAAACCATCCTAGTAATTCATTTTTTTAACAAACATCAACATTTATTTTTTACTGTTGACAAAATTTTCTAAAATAAATAACATTAAACATTAAAAAATAAAGTTTTTTTATTCTTTTTTACCAACAAATTCGAAAAAAAAAAACCTACGACAACATTCAAAATTAATGATAGTTCTGTTATTTTTACAAACAAATTCCAAAAAAATAACCTACGAAATCATTAAAAATTAAAGATTTCGTAGGTTATTTTTTACATTTTTCTATTGAAATATTTTTTTAAAAATTTTTAATAAAATTTTGGGTAATCGATCCCGCAATCAACTACATTCTGGCCAGACACTCTATCCATCGTGCCAAAGTCACTTGATACAAACATGTTTTTATATTTTTATAAATAATTTTTTGAATTTTTTTTTTTCTACAAAAAAATAACCTAGGTAAAAACTAATGATATCTCATTAAAAAATAACAACAATTTAAAAAAAATCCTCGACTGATATTTCAATTCGTTGTTCATGGAATAGCAAATTAATATAACATTATTTTTTCTAAAAAAACTTTGCTTTGGCAAGTACAGCCAAATCATCCGCAAAACATTGTCATGATTTAATGTTTTGGGCAAGAGTACAAAATTCGCAGACATTTTTATAATGACTATTTCTGTTCTTTGTTTCAAAAATAACAATTTAAAAAAAATAAAGACTTTCATTAGCATTCAATTTTTAAAGTCATTTATATTTGTTCTGTAAGTAAAAATAAGTGATTCGTCTTTAATTTTTAATGATTTTTATTGTTGGCATTTTTTTTAAGACATACCTATCATCAGTTTTTTCCTACTTGTGTGGGTTATTTTTTGTATAAAAACAAATCAAAAAATTATTAATAAAAATATAAAAACATGTTTGTATCAAGTGACTTTGGCACGATGGGTAGAGTGTCTGGCTAGAATGTAGTTGATTGTGGAATCGATTCCCGAAAATTTTATTTAAAAAATTTTACAAAATAATTCAATACAAAAATTGTAAAAATAACCTACGAAATCATAATGTTTTAATTTTTATACCCTCCACTCTAGTGATAGAGGGTATATAAGTTTGTCATTCCGTGTTTAACACCACGAAATATTGGTCTAGGACCCCATAAAGTATATATATTCATGACCCTCAATCGATTTTAAGACGATCTAGCGATGTCCGTCTGACTGTCTGTTGAAAACAAGCTTACTTTTGAAGGAGGCTCCTAAAGTTTGGCATATATGTTGGGCATTTACCCGGTCAGGTTGGTATTTCAATCCAGCGAAATCGGTCCAGTGGTTCAAAAGTTTTGACCAAAAGACTGAATTTCGGCAAGGTTTTTTCGTGAATATACGAGATAAAAACACGCTAACTTTCGAAAGGCAATTCTGCGGATGCGAATGCTTGTCATATATATTTTTCTTTCCCCTACCTGGTTCGTGTTGAATTTCAGCCAAATCGGTCCAGTCGTTCAAAAGTTATTAGAAAAACCGCGAATTCCAGATTAGTTTCACCTTAAATTCACGTGTTGAAAACCCGTAAAACATGTTTTTAAAACATTGGTAAGCCACAAAAATATTTTACAACGTATTTTTGTCACTAAAAAATATCTTATACTAAATAAATACACTCGAAAAAAATTTTACATTCAAAAAAATTTTTACACTCAAAAACAATTTTACACTCGAAAAAACTTTTGCGCTCAAAAAAAAATTTAGTAAATTATTTTTTTCCAAAAATTTAAAAAAAAAGTGTTTTTACACAAAATAAAATATTTCTAAACAAAAATTTTATTTTTTTTCACGTTAGAAAATTTACTATCACTTAAAAAGGGCATAGTGGAGGGTATTCATAGATTCGGCCAAGTCGAATTTAACTTTTCTATTCTCTTTGTTTTTAATTTGATGGTGAAAATAACACAACAATTATTAATTTTTAATGTTTTCGTAGGTTAATTTTTTCAAATTTGTTGTTAAAAAAATGTAAGTGCGTTATTTTTTAATGTTCAATATTATTTATTTTAGAAGATTTTATGAACAGTAACAAATAAATGTTGATGTTTGTTAAAACAAATAAATAACACTGTGCTAGTCGCAAAAATTAATACTTAAGCTGGGCACCCTGCTGGAAAAGCTGGTACGCTAAATTCAATGGTGCTAGCCATTTTTCAAAGTTAGCGCTCGTATTCGCGATTTAAAATTGTAAAGCTAAAGTACAATAAAATTTTAATGCTGTTATGCTTTTGGGATAGTTTTTAAATATAAACTTAATAAAAAATGCATTGTTTTTTTTTCGCGAAAAAAAATTTTCCGCGTAAAAGAAAAAAAATCCGCGAAAATTTTTTTTTCGAAAAATGTTGTCTTTGCAATGTATCGTATTCTACACATTTTCCTAAATTAATTGCTAAATAAAAAAAAAAAAACGAAAAAAAAATTCGCGAAAAATATATCGCGAAAAAAAATTTCCGCGAATAAATGTTTTTTTTTTTATATAAAATTGAGTTTAGATGATATAAATTCAGAAATTGTCAAAATAATATAAAAAAAAAAATTTTTTACTTAAAAATAAAAAAAATATAATCGCGAATATCGCTAATACATACGCTATCTTTGCAAAAAACTGATATTACAATGTGATGAACAAGCTTTACCAGATGGATGTCGTAATTTCAAATCAAACTAAAAATATTTGTATTGAAGCAATTATTTTAAGAAAATAACGATTTTTCGCGACCAAAAAATGTTTTTCGCGAAAAAAAATTCACGGTTTGTTATGCTCGTTTAACAGACTTGAATGGTTTTAAATTTAAAAATTATCGCAAAAGCTTAAAAATATCGGTTTTACTGTACTTGAAACAAAATTTTATATCGCGAATATCGCGAATACGAGCACTAACTTCGAAAAACGGCTAGCAACATTGAATTCAGCGTACTCGAATTAACTTTACCAGCAGGGTGCCCAGCTTGTTAAAAAAAAAAAGTGTCAAATTCGAGCATAGTGTAATTACTGGGATGGTTTTCAATTGTTTTATCACTTGTTTTTAATGTGTTTTTCATTTGTTTTTGCCTACAAAATATTCCTAAGTAGAGATTCACAAAATAAGGACACCTAGAACTTCGATATCAAACAACCAAGGTTTTACTGTAGTTTTTAAATGTATTGTATTCTATTCAGTTATTCCCATATACACGCTTAAATTACCTCTCTCACTCCCTTCTGCACTTTTAATGTCCTCCCACATAAACTAATTTTATTGTTTAGTTTTTGAAAATTTGCAAATAATTTTCATGGTAAAATTTAATTGCAAACTTTAACTAAATTTTTAACACACAAAAAAAAGAACGATTTTTAAAAAGTTAAACATGCATTTATTTTAACATTACCATAAATTGTTTTAAAACCCATAAAACCATATTATATTTGTTTTACATAAAATGCTTTTTTCTTTTTGGGAGTATAAAGATGGCAAAAAACAACTCGTATGTATGTTTGAACATTTCATCATCACAAATATTTACTTCCTTTAGTGTTTTTCTAAAGCATTTCCTGTTAGTTTTTTTTCTAGACTTTGTGTAGCACCTACATAGGATGAGAAGGTATATTAAGTTGGTCAGTATTGTAAAATTTTTTTTATAAATATAAAATCTAAATAGGCGTAAGATTAATATTTTATTTAAATCAATATCACTCATACGCATAGTTGCACATATAAGCAGCATTCGTGAATTTAACAAGCAAGTGACAATACCTGCTAAAATCATAGAAACACCAAATTCTTTAGTGATTTTGATCCCAAATTTAAAAAAAAAAAATGCTAAATATTAATCTCGCACCATTTTCAAACTCATTGATTGCTCTAGATCTTTTTATATAATTCTAAAAATGCTACATAAATTAATTGATCTTAATAAAATTGTACCAAATGAAATATAAATATAGGTGGACAACCCCTTAAATTGTATATTTTATTGATCCATGATCGATTCTAAGAAATTCTAGCGATGTCCTTCGGTCTGTCTGTGGAAGATTCGTTGCAGTTCAAACAAATTCAGCTAGACCCCTGAAGTGTCACACGAATAAGTCTTATTATTTCGAGGTAGTATGTTTAAAAATGTCTAAAATCGGAAAAGGAAGAAAAAGGGTTCACTTTGTGGAACTAAAACTAGCTGCAAACAAATTGAATTTATTTTTTAATTTTTATATTTTGTATGCGAAAAGAACGTCAACGTTCTTCACATAGACCAAGGAGATATAACAAATGTTCGTGACAATATCGATTTTTCGTGTTGAGACTTTTCAAAGTTTGAAAAGTTAACCAAATCCGGCTCAAAAATTAGGAATTTTTGCGTTATATGGCGTACCACGCCATATTGGATTCGACATTTCGAATTTTGTATTTTTGACCTCAATTTGAAAATCGTTGACCCCGATAACTTTAAGATACCAAATTTTGACATACAACGACAAGTGAAAATACTTTTGGATGAAATATACCTACTGCATCCCAGTTTGCGGACCCCATTTCTTTTCTCAAAGTTAATTTTAAAACTGAAAGCCTAATCCCACCAAAATTAAACTTTTTGTCGTTAATAAGTTAATCAAGTTTATTTTTGTTTATTTTTTTTACGACAAAACTTTAGGGTTAAAATAGACCGATTGTGCTAAAAACTTTAATTTAAATTTAATGTTGTATTTATTCGATCTTTATATTTGAAATTAAATTAAATAGTTAAGGTCGAGGCCTGTTGTTGTACGTAATTTTTATTTTATTTGTCCAATACTGCGAAATTCATCGAATTTCATCATCAATGACACTTGTAATAATGACACAAACAAAATAATATTGTACTCGATTCAGGAATACGATTTCACAATTCACCTAATTTTAAAAAAAATTATATTCTTTCAAACTTTAATGCCCTGATTCAGTATGTCGCACAAAGTGAGTGACTAGAAATTTTGTACGTAAAACAAAAACAAATTTGAGTTTTTTTTTTTTTGTTTTACGCACAAATTTTGTAGTCACTCACTTCGACCGAGATAGCGAATCGCACCGTAAGACTTTTAAATTAATATTAAAGATATTAACTATATTTTTAATTTTAAAAAGAAAAAATTTTTAAATCTTAAACTTTGAAAAAATATCAAATTTTAAAAAATTAGGTGAATGGTGAAATCGTATTCCAGAATCGAGCACATTATATTTGATTTTGTTTGTGTAATTATTACAAGTGTCCCTGATGGTGAAAATCGATAAATGTTGAAATATTGGAGAAATAATATAAAAATTATTTACAATAACAGACGTCGATCTCATTTATTCAACTTATTTTTAGACAATAAGGAACCAAAATTGGCCGGCAATCGAAGAAATTCAAAAAACGTCATTACCTAGGCAGAAAAATGCAATCGGAATAACGTCAGAATAGAGTTGGCGGAGGGCATTCCAACACCAAAGTGAGATCCTTTTTACAAAATTTATGGTGTTATTATAATATTGAAATGATAACGCCAAAAAACAATCGCCTGAATTTTGTTTCCGACGTCGTCACAACACCAAAAAATCAAATTTACTGGATTAAAATTACATTGTAATAACAAGTTTATGACCTTAGGATGGTGTTCAAAGACAACACTTGACAACGTTATTTTGGCATATTTTTGGCGCTATTTTGGGGTTGTTTTATATTAGAAATACAGTATACAAAAATAATTTTAACTAAATATAAATTTAATTAAAGTTGTTTTAGGCCTCGAGCTCAAATAACGCATTTATTATTTTTAAATAGAAATTTTTCAAAATAAATTCTAAATTTTTTTTTTTTTTTAATATGTATCCGGGTTATACAGTCGCAACAAAAATTCGCAACAAAAATTATACAGTCGCAACAAAAATTTAGAAAATTCGACTTTTTTAAAAAGCCGACTTTTTCCAACCTGTAAGAAGCTGATATTTTTGTATGTTAAAATTTTAATATTTTTTATCAAGATTCTGTACCGAAAATAAGTAAAAATAAATCGAAAATTTTTGATTTATAGAACCGAATTAACTGAAACAGTATTTTGATAATCGGAAATATTGATGAAGTCTTTATTTCGATAACGAAAATAACAAGTAAGAGCGTTCAATTAATAGACTTTTCGACTATAGAACCCTTATTCACCTTGTACATTTTACACAAAAAAAATTTTTTCTAAGTTTTTGTTTAATGACCAATTTATGTTTAATTTTATTTTGAAAAGGGGTTACCTTCCTCACGGGCTAATTATGGTCAGCTATTTGTTTAAAAAAGACATAAAGAAATAATTAAATAAAATAAAGTCAGAAATTTTGTAAAAGTTTACCATAGTAAACCTTTTTGGATTTTAATTTTAAACTCTTATGTAACGTTGGTTCTTTTAAAATCCAATGTTGTAATGGTATTGAATTTTTTGTTTTCAAGGTATTGAATTTTTAAAGTCGTATTTTTGTATATCCAATGTTATAATGGTATTATATTTTTAGAAGAGTCGTAATTTCTGCCTGGGTATTCGTACAACCCAAATGAGAACATTAAGGTCAATATTTTAAGTTAGACCCCTACACTCAAAAAAATTATGTTGTTATCTGTTTGTAGTTTGTTTAATAAGTTTTAAGTTTTGTTGTTTTTTAAAGAAAAAACATTTTTTTAATGTTCGTTTTTATTAATGACACCCGGTCATTTTTTTCGCAGTTTTTTTTAATAATAAACTTATTTTATATGTGTTATGGACCAAATTTTTAAAATTAAAGAGCGCTCATGAGTTTTTTTTAATGCGTTTTGATGATTAGCTTTACCCTTTGACCTGAATTTTGATTTTCTATCCACTGTGCTTTTGTGAGTTGTTTAAGAAATGACAACATAAAAAATAAAGACTTTTATTAACATTTAATTTTTTAAGTCAATTATTTTAAAATCATTGGTTTTTACTTAATTTGTGGGTTATTTTTTTTTATAAAAAAAATCAAAAAATTAGTATATGGCCAGAATGTAGTTGATTGTGGGATCGATATTCCAAAATTTTCCTAATTTTTTTTTTTTTTTTAATAAATCAAGAGAAAGTTCTAAGAAATAACCAAGGAAATAATTAATTATACCCTACACCACACTGTGGTACAGGGTATAATGAGTTTGTGCTGATGTTTGTAACTACCCGAAATATTGGTCCTAGACCCACTTTTAAGTATACCGATCGGCATAGAATCACTTTTTGAGTCGATTTAGCGATGTCCGTCCGTCCGTCTGTCCGTCCGTCCGTCCGTCCGTCCGTCTGTCCATGTAAACGGTGTAAACACGATACAGGTCGCAATTCTTAATCAATTGACTTGAAATTTGAAACTTAAGCCTCTTTTGGCCCAAGGACGAAGCCTATTGAAATTGGAAAAAATCGGTCCATATTTAGACCTAGCCCCCATACAAAGGTACTTTTTAGTTTTGGCTCAAATGACTCTAATAGACGCATTTTAACAGGTATCTATTCGAAATTTGGCAGGTAATCATGTTTTATCAACACAAATCACCATTCCAAATTTTAAAGAAATCGAACCAGTTCTTATTGTAGCCCCCATACAAACCACCTTCCCGATTTTCACATAAATCTCTCAAATTTCATGAAAATAGAAAATATTTAATTAAAATTCTGTTTGTGTATGTTAAACGCGTACTTTAATAACCTTATCAAATCTGATTATCATCGGACCATTTTTGGACTTAGGTCCCATGTGGAAATTTCGCCCGATATTCAGTTGAAGTGATTTATTGTCAACAAAAAGAAGCCTATTATTAGTGAGTGCTTTTTACACTTATTAAAGATTTGACAAAATATAGATCTAATCAGTCCATGTTTGAACTTGGGACCCATTTTCCGGGAAACTCTGGTGTAGGGTATTTTATGGTCGGTCTTGACCGACTATAATTTTCTTACTTGTTTTTATTGTTTTCGTAGGTTATTTTTTTAACATGACACCATCGTGGTTTGTTAAAATGATGTTTTTAGGCTGGTGTATACTTCTAAAAAAGCTGCTGGACACCACCTCAGTGTGATTATATAAGCTACCTACTAACAAAAAATAAAATAAGAATTACTGTTTTCATTTTCTTAAAACCAAAAAGGTTTGTAACTTCGATTTGTAACTTGGATAATCATTCACCTGCCGGTGAATAAAATCGTTTTAAATTTTTTTTTTTATACCCTCCAACTACAGTATGGGGGTATACTCACTTTGTCATTCCGTTTGTAACGCATCGAAATATCGGTCGGGGACCCCATAAAGTATATATATTATTGATCAGTGATCGATTCTAAGACATTCTAGCGATGTCCGTCCGTCCGTCCGTCCGTCCGTCCGTCCGTCTGTAGTTAACACGATGCAGTCCAAAATAAAAGAGCTAGATCCCTCAAGTTTGGCACAAATATGTCTTGTGTTCCTAGGCAGGTTAAGTTCGGAAATTGGCCAAATCGGACCAGGGGGAAAAAAGTTCCCTCTTGAAGAACTAAACCAACCTCTAAAAAAATACACTTTTTTACATGTTTTTTTGTATTTTTGTTAAGTAAATGAAACATTTGGTATATTTATCGCGATGGGAAGGTGCTCTCAATGTCCCCCACTGACCTTATCAACCCCCCCCCCCCCCCCCAAAAAAAAAGATACGCCCCTGACAAATTTTTGTTTTAATTTTTTTTTACATTTTGGAGGGTATAAAAGATTCGGCACAGCCGAATTTAACACTCTCACTTGTTTTTCATTAAAATTTTTCTTTTTTATCAATTTTTTTTTTTTCATTAATTTTTTTTTATCAAATTTCTTATTACATCAAATTTTTTAAAATTTTTTTTTAAATTTTTTACAAAATTTTTTTTTATCAAATTTTTTTAACATCAAAATCTTTAGATCTAAATCTCTTTTTTACCAAAAGTTTTGTTTTCATCAAATTTTTTTATCATAATTTTGTTTTTCATGAAAAAAAAATATTTTTTTTCTATTAATTTTTAACAAAATTTCTTTTTCACCAAGTCCAAACTTTTGACATTAAAATGTTCTATTTGCTTACCAAAACTACAAAAAACAAGTGGAGTGTAAAATTTGTCGGTGCCGAATCTCTTATACTCTCCAAAATGGACCTCATTTGCTTTCAACAGACAGATGGACGGATGTATAGTTTCTTAGAAATGGACCAATAATATGAACTCAATAGGGCCCGAGACCGATATTTCAATTTGTTTTGCATGGAATTGCAAATGAATATAAAATTATTTTTTATAAAAAAAAACTTTGCTTTGGAAAGTACAAATCATCAGCAAATGTTTAGCTTCACAGTGACGATTAAATTTGCCTTTTTTAGTTGGGTGTTTGGCAAATTTGCTATTTTACTAAACGTCAAGTGTTTGCCACAAATTTTTCTTTACATATCGTGAGCGCACTTTTCGTTAATAATTTGCACAAAATAAATGTATAAATGTTTTTGTTGCCGCGTTCGAAATTTCTGCATAAACAATCACAGCTGTTTTCATTATTATGTTTTTTTTTATTTGCACACTGGCATTTTGTTTTTAGACAAGGTTTGAGTTGGGCATTTTAAGAAAAATATGCCACATTCAAATTGGAATTTTTTTTGACGTTTGGCACATTTGCCAAATACTAAACTAAAAATGGCAAATTTAATCGTCACTGTGAAAACCCCAATTATTATGATTTAATGTTTTGGGCAAGAGTACAAAATTTGCATGAAGTTTTATATTAATTTTTTATGTTTTCATATGTTATTTTATTGAATTTGTTGGTTTAAAAAAAATAAGAAACGTTATTTTTTAATTTTTAATGTTATTATTTTTAGAAAATAAATGCTGACGTTTGTTAAAACAATTGAATAATTACACTGTGCAACAAGAAAAATGAGCCTCAATGGCTTCAACGCCCTATGAAAGTAGACCATCAAATAAACAACATCACCAAAGGGTTTTGCAAAGTCAGTTCGGATATCTTTTTTGTAGCCCACTGAAGTTTTTTTTTTTTTATCAAAGGCGTTTGGAAAACGTCAAAAATACTGTAATAAGAACACATCTGAGCTTCAAAATATGATTTGATGTCTGCAATGAAATTTTATGGCGGTTCTTTTCTTAGAACATTTTAAGCCTCTAACTGCCATTTTAAGGTGTCATTTTAGTCCATATTCAAAAACTAAACACAAAAGTCAAATAAAACGTCATTTAGAGTGTTAAAATGTTTTAAAAATATTTTCCTCATAAAATTTCAATAGGGGTTGTCAAATGTGTGACATGCGCAAAGTGCTTAAAAAGGGGCAAGTATAAATAATCAATATTTGTTATTTTTTTTACCAAAGCAGTGTTAAAAAATATCGACAAAAAACAGTGCAAATATACTTTTGAGCCAAAAATGATATTCTGACGTGTTTTATAAAATTTTATGATGATTCTTTTCTTTGACCAAATTAACCCTCTAGCTCCCGGTTTAAAGGGTAATTTTTGTCCTTTTTAAAAGAAATACAAAAAAGTCTATAAAAAAGGCAGTTAGAGTGTTAAAATGTTTTACAAATATTTTCTGCATCAAATTTTACTAGGGCACGTCTAAGACAGAAGGTTCGTCCAGCATATAGAAAATGCTTAAAAATTTTAAAGTATTCAATTTTTTTTTTATTATTTTTTTTAGCCGAAATATAAAAAAAAAAACAAGTAAAAAAGTTAAATTCGACTTTGTCGAATGTAAAAAAGTTTATTTTTTTAAATTTTTTACATTTGTTCACTTGATGGTCTACTTTCATATGGCGTGAAGGCATTGAGGCTCAATGCATTGCCCCAAAATTTGTTGCACAGTGATACTGGCATGGTTTTCAGTTATTTAATCACTTGTTGTAAAGGCGTTTTTCATTTTTTTGCCTACAAAATATTTTGAGTGTAGTTTCTTGGGTTGATTTGACTTGGTTTAACTCAATACCATGTCAATAAATTTTTCTGCTGAAGTGTATTTTCAAATCGGATATTATTGATCTTATTTTAATACATATTTTTCTGTGATGGTTTTTTTGATTTGTTTGGTATTTCTCCTTTTTTAAATATTCATTTTAACTTGGCCATTGTGCTACTGATATTTTCCTCTTCCTGTCTAACTTGAAATCATATACAAACGTTTGAATAAAATCCTTAAGTTGGTTTTTCTGTTTGTGGGTTGTGTTTTTTAGTTGTATTTTTTTTGTTCTTAACCATAACAAGTCAAGAAGTTATGTCCTTTTTTGCACTTTCAAATTTTTGAACAGTTTTTTGTAGTCTTCCAAAGGAGTTTCCATTTCAGCAAATCTCTTTAAAGTTGTTCATAATGTTTGTCTTTGTTTTCCCATATAAATTTTTTGCTTGATAGTAGTAGTAAAACGTATTTAAGTTAAGTATCTTGTTCTAGCCCACAAGAAAAAAATATTGTCAAAAAACCTTTACAAAAACCTTTTATCCAACTAAGAAAAAGTTCAAAACACTTTTCCTTATTGTGGTTTGTTTTAGTAAAAAAAAAAACAAAGTGGTTTATTTTGAAGTTCCAAAATATTGCAGAGGTGTTTGACCAGGATATTCATACTTAACAAATTTTATTATATTTATGGATTATTTTTGCTTTTTTTCTAACAACACAATATAAAGTTTTACTTATATTTGTTTATAATCATAGTTACCAGAGGGTAAAACCAAAAACAACATCAAAACTGAAGAGACAATATGAAGGGGATTTAAAAGTGCTAAGCACTTTTTAAAAGTTTTTGTTTAAGTAGATTGTGGTTTAAATATAAAATGGCATTTATTAAATACATTATAGTATAGGAATTTAAGTTTGTGAAACAGGATAAAATTCTTTGATTTGACAAGAATGAAAAAACTAACAAAGATATTAAATTTTTTATTGCCAGGAAAAAACCATTGTTATTTTTAATATAAATTTGTATTAGCAACGGTGATGTTAGTGCCTAATATTGTGATCTAGGTCTTGTAGTTTAGGATATCGTCGTTTCCATAAAACATCGAGAGAAAAAGGGTATTATTTGACCTTGGGACTTAAGATAATTTTAACAATCCCATTTACAATTTATTAAATTTCAAAAACTCGCGATTTCATTTGCGGTTTTAATTTTTTAAAAATTACAAAAAAATTAAAAAGTGGTGTCGTAGAACGCAAAACGAATATTATTTTTTCGGAATAAAAACACTTTTAAAAATCAAAGTGGAATTGAATTGCATAAAAGTGGTTTCATTCCGAAAAAAAATATTCGCTTTGCGTTTTACGATTAAACCACTTATTCTACTTCCGAACGGAATTGAGTCTGTGACATGTCCCTAAATGTCGGATTTTGTTGATCAAAATTGAAATTAAATGCTAAAATCCTCTAATTTAAGCGTAAAAGTTAAAAAAAAATGTGTTTTTAAAAAAATGCATTTTAAATGCATTTTCGTCAACGTCTTTCATTTTATTTGTATACCCTCCACTCTATTAATAGAGGGTATATGAGGCATTCAACACCAAATGTCCCGCTACAGAAAAAAATTTGTCCCGAGAATATCTGGTTAGGTTAGGTTAGGTTGTAAGTGGCTGCTGACGTTTTACGTCAACACACGTAGACTCTGAGGTCCATTGTGATACCACGGGATCGTAATAGGTTTCCCTACTAGTCCCTGTCGTTAAACCAGTTTGAGCTTCTTATGAAACTCCTTAGATGTTGAATTTTGACATCCGACAAATCTGAAAGATCGTACAGCTCCCTAGATCCCAGTGAAGCAAGTCGCTGACCAGAAAGTGCCGGGCAATGGCAAATAAAGTGTTCGATAGTTTCCAACTCCTCTTCATCCATGCAACTTCGGCAAAAGTCATTCGACGGCACATTTAACCGCTCTGCGTGCTTCCCTATAAGACAGTGTCCGGTAATTATAGAAACCACCGTTGAAATCTCTCCTCTTGGAAGCGATATCAGCTCACTTGTGCGCCCCTGATTAAGAGAAGGCCAAATCAGTCGTGTTGTCTCACACGTCCATCCATTTGCCCATCTTTGATTAGTCTCCGTCGCAGAACAAAGCCGTAGGTTTTGCTTGCAAGTTTCTAGAGGCGTACCAACACATTCCAATTCTGTTGGAACCTGTAAGGTAGTTCCTAGTCTTGCAAGCTCATCGGCTTTGCAATTCCCTGGAATGTCTCTGTGCCCTGGGACCCATATGAGTCGTATGTTAAACTGCTTGGCCATCTCATTTAAAGACGTGCGGCAGTTAAGGGCAGATCTTGTTTTCAGAAACATTGAATCCAGGGACTTGACCGCGGCTTGACTGTCAGTATAGATGTTGACTGCGGTTGTAGACAAGACATTGCAGCTCAACCAGTCAGCCACTTCTTTTATTGCCAGCATCTCTGCCTGGTAAACACTGCAATGATCTGGCAATCTACGAGCCAGGCTCAACCCAAGCTCTTCCGAATAGACTCCAAAGCCCACTTGTTCGTGCAGCCTCGATCCATCTGTGTAAAAATTTATGGTAGCTCCACTACCCGGAGTATCCCCCATCCAAGACTCCCTGGATGGTATCATAGTGGTAAAGTGGCGCTCAAAGAGGCTCAAAGAGGGAGCACAGTCCACATTTTGTGGTATTGTTATCTTTTTCAAGATTGCGCTATGGCCACAATCACTGCTCCTCCATTGCAGCGTGCTATTAAGTCGAATTGCCGATGCAGCCGCATACTGCCTACCCAATATGTCCAAGGGTATCAGGTGAAGGAGGATTTCTAATGCAGCCGTAGGTGTAGTACGAAGAGCACCAGTGATGCACATTGACGCCATTCTCTGTACCTTCGTGATAAAGACAAAGTTCGCTTTTGTTTCCAAAGCAGGCCACCAGACAATGATTCCATACAGCAAAATTGGACGCACCACTGCTGTATAGATCCAATGAACGACTTGAGGGCTAAAACCCCATCGTTTTCCAATGGCCCTTTTACAGGAATACAAAGCAATCGTTGCTTTTCTCACCCGTTCCTCAATATTACGCCTGAAATTCAGCTTCCTATCTAGAAATACTCCAAGATACTTGGCTCCATCTGAGAAGGTGATTTCAGTACCGTCCAGAGAAATAGGATCAAAAGCAGGAATCTTATTTTTCCTTGTAAACAAAACAAGCTCTGTTTTACTAGGATTAACTCCTAGGCCACAGTCTCTTGCCCATCCAGACAGATCCCTCAGAGAACCCTGAAGAATGTCCCGCAATGTTGGCAGATGCTTCCCCTTTACCGCTATCGCGACATCGTCAGCATATGCGATAACATGACAACCACGTGCTTCTAGAGATAATAGCATTGAATTCAGTGCCAGGTTCCAAAGAAGCGGCGAAAGAACACCTCCTTGTGGTGTGCCCCTATTGACAAATCGAGATATGACGGACGCTCCCAATTCAGACGTTATACGTCTATTGGCAAGTAGGTTTTCCACCATTAAAACGATTTCACGCTTTACTCCCAGACCAGACAATGCCAATATTATCGATTCTGGAATGACATTATTAAAAGCCCCCTCAATATCAAGAAAGGCCACCATAGTGTACTCCTTTACCGAAAGCGATCTCTCGATGGTACCAACGAGCTCATGAAGAGCTGTTTCCGTTGATCGTCCCTTGCTGTATGCATGTTGCTTTGTCGAAAGCAACCTCGGGTCAATCACTCTACGCAAATATGAGTCTATCATTCGTTCCATTGTCTTTAACAAAAAAGAAGACAGACTAATTGGTCTGAAATCCTTCGGAGCTGTGTGGGAACTTTTCCCAGCCTTCGGGATAAATACGACTCTGGTATCCCTCCATTTTAAAGGAATATACGACCAGTTGATGCATGCTGTGTATAGATTATACAGCAACGGGGCTATATAGTCCAACACTTGCTGCAACTCAGCCGGGATTATACCATCAGGTCCCGGAGATTTATAGGGCCTGAAGCTTTTTATCGCCCAGATTAATGTTGGCATATTTATTATTTCTGAAGCAATTTCAGATGCTTGGGCGTCAGAACGTTCCAAAGCTTGAAACGGCGTCATGGAATTGCCCGGAAAATGCGTGTTTAAAAGGAGATCCAGCGACTCTCCACTGGAGGAAGACCACACCCCATTAGGATCTTTCAGGTATCCTAGGGTGCAAGGAGAAGAAGCCAGAACCTTGCGCAGCCTGGATGCCTCAGAAACGTCTTCTATGTTTCCACAGAAGTTTTTCCAAGAATCACATTTGGCATTTCTGATCATCTTTTTATAACTCTTAAGTTGCAGCCTGTATGCAGACCAGTCCTCGTCCGCTCTTGAAAATTTAGCCTTATTAAAGAGCTTTCTGCAGGAATCTCTGCTCGTCTGCAACTCATTTGACCACCAAGGTGGCTTTTTTTTCCCTCTAGGCTTTGCAGAAGGGCAAGACGCATCCAGGCACCTATTACAAACATTTGTTATATGGTCAACCAGACAGTCAATTTCCGCTAAACTATGCGGTTCAGATAGGGGTACTTCATCCAAAAGCAAAGAAAAAGTCTCCCTATATTTCACCCAGTTTGTTCTTCTCAGATTTCTAGAGACTGTCTCAACCGGGGCACGCTCCCTGAGTAAAAACTCAATGTACCGATGATCTGAGAAAGAATGCTCTTCCAAAACTCTCCAGTCATCAATTCTATCAGACAATGTATCTGATACAAGTGTTACGTCAAGAACCTCTTGCCGCGTACTTGTAACGAAAGTTGGTTCACTACCCTTGTTACAAATATACAGGTTAGTGCTTAACAAAAACTCCAAAAGTGATTCGCCTCTATCATTTGTGTCTGTACTACCCCATATCGAATGATGTGCATTAGCATCACAGCACACTAGTAACTGGTGTCCCCTAGATTCAGACTCCCGAATCAGACCGCCAACCTTCTCCGGGGGTATTGGCCCCGGATTAGGAAAATACGCAGAGGCGAGCCAAATAGATTTCCCATGAAGCTCTAAGCTAGCCGCTGTAACATCCATATCACTAAAAGTTGATAAAAAGAATATATTTAAGCCATTTTTCGCCAAGATGCAGGCTCTTGGTGAGCCCTCACCTTTGGCAACCATCAACTTAAACCCAGGGGTCTTCAATCCGCAAACCCTGCCACCCCGCACCCAGGGCTCTTGGATAAAAACCAAGTCAACTGCTCCTGTCGTCAGGCGCAGCAATAGTGCAGCTGAGGCTGCCTTACAGTGATGGAGGTTTATTTGTAGGAACCGCAACATCTTGCTTTTTTTCCACCATCCTTTCCACCACCGTGTTATTGGCTTCATCCTCCGTGTTATCATAGAGGTCGCATTCGTCCCCAGATTCGGTTTCGAATAAGCCAGATATGTGTCCCATCTGTTCTGAATCGGAGGCAACAGAACTCTCCGAATTCCTCACTGCATGGGCCTCGTCCTGAATGTCACCCATAGTGGCATCAGCTTTATCCTCCGTGCCATCACAGAGGTCGCATTCGTTGCCAGATTCGGTTTCGAAAATGCCAGATGCATCTCCCATCAGCCTAGAATCGGTCAGCTGAATATCAACCTTTTCCAGATTCTCCTCCCCAGCCGACTCTGCCACTGGCTTGTCTGCTTCCAAAATAGGCTTCTGGTCGCCCTTGTAGACATTGACTCTTATATGAAAAAAGCCAAATCTAATAATGCCGTCAGTCCTGGCTAAAAGCGGAAGCGATTCCTCATTAACCAAGACCACTGCTTGACGACGAGCGCCCTCCATCTCACCCAATCTGGCAATTTGCCAATTCTGAGTTGGAAGGTCAGGATTGCAGACTTTTATCATCTTTAGAATCACCGCAGTGTCACTTGTAGCCATTGGGATCCATGCATGAGCTCTGGGTTGCGAGGGGATATCATGTTTTTCCACAACGTCCAGTCTGGCTCCAGGCCATAACTCTCCCACTTGGCTAATGGCAACCTTAAACACGGCTGCGGATCTTTCGTTTCCAAAAGCAACGAGTTTTACTCGCCCCTGATACCAACCTGCGTTGACAGTAGTAGGGAGAAAATCAGGCATACTCTCAAGAAGCCTATAGTAGATTTCATTTAGTTTAGTTTCAACTAAACTCCACTTGTCCCTTGGAATACTACAATCCCCATTTTGCCTGTTTATCACAGCCCTAACGAAGTTACCTTTCACCACTTCACTAAAAGACTGAGTCCAGACGTTGCCGGTCACCTTAGATCTTTTAGGTAAAGGTTTCTCGTCGGGCGAGCGCAACCTTTTACCAGACTTCGATGACGAGGCCGAAACAGCGCTCTGTTTGTCAGATGCGCGCATTGCCGAAAGTTTGTCCTGTTCTTCAATGACTCCTTTCGCCCATGATAGCGACGCCTTCTCACGTTCGGAGAGCTTCGTTCCATCGAGTTGGCTTAGTCTGTTAATTATTTTCAAACAAAGCCTTCTCTGGTTGTGCCTGACCTTTGATGGCTTAAGTTTCTTTTTCTTTTTACCACCAATATTAGGCTGAGCACCCCTACCAGAATCAAGGCCGGACTTCAAGGTCGCAACCCTAAGACCAGTGCTAGGACCAGCACCAGTCGGTGAGGCAGAGCCTCGAACTAAATCGGTATCATTTGTGTCCATATTTTCATTTTCCTTGATGTGGTAATGAAAATATCACAAAAATACCTATTACGAACAAACCTATTACGAACAATTTTAGTAATTCAATTTATAGCACGGAGTTAAAATAAAACACGTCCACACTCGTCAACAGTTGAACGATTGAATTAATAAAGAATATCTGAATAGGTTCTATGAATAGCCCTATATGTAACTAAGAAAATTGCGTTTTTGGTTTTTCAATTTTTCAAAAACTGGGCTTAAGAGGCGTGGTCAAATATTGAAAAATTGTCAAATTTGTGTCGAGTTGCCTTGTTTAAATATTTATCAAATTAAAGCGGAATGCACCACAATCTGTTAAATTTACATTCTTGTACAGTTTTATATGGGCTATCGATTAAAATTATTGGTTTTGGAAAATTTTCAGAACCCGTTCAGAAATTTTCCATTTTTTAAAAAAAGTAAATTTATCAAAAATTCGGCCACTTTTTTTTTAGTTTAGATGTTTGTCTATCCGCACAAAAAAAAACAGACATGCGTTTTTCGTTTTTTTCGAGAAAACTGCATTTTAATTTTTAATTTCATAACAATTTAGTAATTTGCTTGTATTTTCTTGTTTCAACATAGCGTATGTGTAATATTTATGCAAATATTCAATACTCATTCGCCACGTTGAAATAAGAAAATACAATCAAATTACAAAAGTGTTATGAAATTTAATATTCAAATGCGATTTTCTCGAAAAAAAACGAAAAACGCATGTCTGAATTTTTTGTGTGAAAATACAAACATCTAAACTGAAAAAAAAAAAATTTAAAAAAAAAAAACAAAAGTGGCCGGATTTTCAATAAATTGAGTTTAAATAAAATGGAAAATTATATTTTGAGGATGTTTATTCTGGCTCGAGGTCATTATTTTCTTTACTAATTAAAACCATGATATTCTCATAGCATAGTTTTCAAGAAAATTATTTTTTTGTTTTAAATTTATTTATGTGGGTCATTTTTGCAAGACTTAATCGACACGTGTTTCGGAATTTGTCAAATTCCATTTACAAGATTATTTAGCAAAAAATAGAAACGATTTACTACAAAGTAGCAAACGAGTCTAATGACAAATCGTTTGTGCACAATCTAAAATATTAATACATATTCGCCTCTATTCACAATGAGAATTAAAAAGACGAAGAAATTGTACCATACTAATAAGGCCACGATTGTCAATAAACAACAAAAATATTTAAAACAATTTTACATATGAATAATGATGAATAACCCTAATATGGAGTATTACTCACAACAACAACACAAATAACATATTGTTGTAGTCCAATGGACTATCATATGTAAAATTGTTTTAAATATTTTTGTTGGTTATTGACAATCGTTGCCTTATTAGTATGGTACAATTTCTTCGTCTTTCTAATTCTCATTGTGAATAGAGACGAATATGTATTAATATTTTAGTTTGTGTACAAACGATTTGTCATTAGACTCGTTTGCTACTTTGTAGTAAATCGTTTCTATTTTTTGCTAAATAATCTTGACAAATTCCGAAACACGTGTCGATTAAGTCTTGCAAAAATGACCAACATAAATAATTTTAAAACAAAAAATAATTTTCTTGAAAATTATGCTATGAGAATATCATGGTTTTAATTAGTAAAGAAAATAATGACCTCGAGCCAGAATAAACATCCTCAAAATATAATATTTTAAAGGTCGAATAAAACAATTTTTAAATTTTTGTTTTTCTGTAAAGACAGTTGAGCTCAGGCTCTAATTATAATTATGTATTATAATTTTGTAATCATGTTAAATATGGTTTGAATTGAGAAAGGTGTGAAAGAAAAATTTATTTTTCTAAAAATTTAAGACATCCTGGTTCGTTTTTTACTAGTTTCATATAATCCAGTTATTATTTTTTAATAAAAATTAATCAGAATTTGAAAAATGGAAAATTTCAGAACGGGATCTGAAAATTTTCCAAAAACAAAAATATTAATCGATAGCCAACACAAAACTATACAAGAATGAAAATTTTTGAGATTGTGGTGCATTCCGCTTTAATTTGATAAATATTTAAACAAGGCAAATCGACACAAATTTTACAATTTTTCCAATATTTGGTTTTGGTTTTTCAATTTTTCAAACGCAATTGTTTTAGTTTCATATAGGGCTATTCATACAACCTATTTATAAACTAACGGGACACATGTTTTCTGTAGCGGGACATTTGGTGTGGAATGCCTCATATCAAAGAATCTACATATCACATATCAAAGCATCTATGTTTGCTGTAGTAGACCCAACAGAGGCGTGAATTTTTTCCCAGGGGGGTAAAGTTGAAATTTTTGTTAAAAATGGGTCAAATTTCGATGAGGCTGGGGAGCTCAAAATAAGAAATTTTGACACGATATTTTTTTTTTTAAATCATCTACGTTGTATTGCCTTTCAAATCAATCGAAAAAAATTAACATGTTCGGAACCAAACTTTTAAGATGGAAACAAAAGAGAATTGGTTCTTTTTGGGCAAAAATCCCCATTTTTTTTTTAAGTTTCTAATGGTGTAACTTTTTAACAAAAAAAGATATTTTATTCGTTATGGTTTTAAAATATAATTCTAAAGAAATTTGAACGTCCGGGGACGTTCAACCTATTCCCAAAAAACTAGACCAGGATCAGAAAAAAAAAAATTGTCAACATTCAAATGGCTATTGTCAACATTCAAATGGCTATAAATATGATTGCCCTGACTTGCTATCTCTGATACCGTTTAATGTCCCACCTAGATCTCTCCGTCATAAATATGTTTTTAACTTGCCTCCGCATCGCACAAATTATGCCCAAAACAGTACCTTAAACTGCGCTTTAAATGATTTAAATGCCATCAATGATATGGCCATTAGTATAGATTCTAATCTCCTAATAGAATTTTGCACTTCAAAAGAAAGTTTTAAATTGTATCTTTTTAAAATCTTTAAAATATTAGATTTATAAGTATTATTTGTAAATATTTTAATTTATTTATATACTTATTAGGGTGGCAGCTATTTTGCAAAACTTCGAATTTCAAGGAGTGCACCCCTAAGTTTTTTTACATTTGGCCTAAAAATGTTATGCTAAAAATTTCAGCCAAATCGGACAACGTTAACACGAGGCCCATCGAGGTCAAAGGTTAAACAGACGAAAATAGCCATATTTTGATGAAAAACATTAAATAAATGGTGTTGTTTTTTGAATATATTGTTAAAAAGTGGTACACGAGTTGTTTTTAGTATAAGAAGATACATTAAAAATTTTTGGGTTTTCAAAAATTAACCCTTGTAAGCCTTTCGGGGTCAAAATGATCCAATTTTTACAAAATGACCCCTTAAACACGAAAATCAGCCCCATTTTTCTAATTTTATTGAAATAGACCAATGGAAAACGATATTTATATTCTATTTTATCATAAATACTCTGATATGAAATACTGTGTTTCTAGGATGTCATTAACCCGTTTCATGGTAAGGCCAAAAATATGCATTATATTTGGCGTGGTTCTCAGAACTGATATTTTGATTTTTTTTAAATTTTCTTAAACAAAATTAGGAAAAATGCTGAAAAAACCACAGAATCTTTAAAAATATATGTTAGCATATAAAATAAAAATTTTTTGGGGGATATCCCTCGGATAGTTTGGCGGGGGCATCGATTTAAACTCATCGGATTTCGAGGAAAATGCCTTTTTTGGCCACAATTTACTCAATATGGAAAAATTAAGTAAATATTTTAAAATTTCACAAAGTAAGGGCCATTAATTATTAAAAACATTGTTAGGCTTTAACCCTAAATGTTTTAGGAAAATGGACCAATATTAACCCGCATTTTATTCGGGTCAAAGGTCAAATTTTGGAATATTTAGAGTTTTTTTTAGAAAAAGGCACCTAAATATGAAATAATTATTGCGATTTTTTTATAAAACTTGATAAAATTATTGTACGAGTTCAGAAAAAAATTTATTTGATTTTTTAATTTAACCCATAAATGAACATGGGGTCAAAATGGCCCAGCACGTTAAAATTTCATAAAATAGTTTTTTATTTTTTTTATTAATAAACTTTTTTCCTAATAAACTTGTTATAATTAATGTGCGAGGTCAGAAAAATAATTATTTGATTTTTTTAATTAACCCATAAATTAAAAGTCGAAAATAAAAATATTTTATGCAAAGATTTTTTTACATGCTGGGTAATTTTAGCCCGTCGTTCATTTATAGGTTAATTAAAAAAAATTATCTGACCCAGCACAATGGTTATACCAAGTTTTATAGAAATGGAAAATAATGTATTAAAAATTTTTAATGTGCGGGGCCATTTTGACCCCATGTTCATTTATGGGTTAATTAAAAAAACTCAACTAATTACTTTTCTGACCTCGCACAATAATTACAACAAGTTTTATAGAAATCAAAAAAAAAAACATAAAAAACTATATTAAGAAATTTTAAAGTGCAGGGCCGTTTTGACCCCATGTTCATTTATGGGTTAATTAAAAAAATTAAATAATAATTTTTCTGAAACCGTACAATAATTATACCAAGTTTAATAAAAAAATCGCAATAAACATTTCATATTTAAGTGCCTTGTTCTAAAAAAACTCTAAATATCCCAAAATGAGACCTTTGACCCGAATAAAAACCGGGTTAATATTATTCCATTTTCCTTAAACGTTAAGGGTTAAAGTCTAACAATGATTTTTATAATTTATGGCCCTTACTTTGTAAAATTTTTAAATATTTACCAAATTTTTTCCATATTGAGTAAATTGTGTGCAAAAACGGCATTTTCCTCGAAATCCGCTGAGTTTAAATCGATGCCCCCGCAAAACTATCCGAGGGATATTCCTCAAAAAATTTTTTTTTTATATGTTAACATATATTTTATAAGATTCTGTGGTTTTTTCAGCATTTTTCTTAATTTTGTTTAAGAAAATTTTTAAAAACTCAAAATATCAGTTTTGAGAACCACGCCAAATATAATGCATATTTTTGGCCTTACCATGAAACGGGTTAATGACATCCTAGAAAGACAGTATTTCATATCTGAGTATTTATTATAGAATAGAATATAAATATCGTTTTCCATTGGTTTATTTCAATAAGAAATTAGAAAATTGGGGCTGATTTTCTTGTTTTAGGGGTCATTTTGTAAAAATTGGGTCATTTTGACCCCGAAAGGCTTACAAGGGTTAATTTTTGAAAACCCAAATATTTTTAATATACCTTCTTATACTAAAAACAACTCGTGTACCACTTTTTAACAATATATTCAAAAAATAACACCATTTATTCAATGTTTTTCATCAAAATATGGTCATTTTCGTCTGTTTGACCTTTGACCTCGATGCGCCTCGTGTTAACGTTGTCCGATTTAGCTGAAATTTTTAGCATAGCATTTTTAGGCGAAATGTAAAAAAAAATAGGGGTGCACTCCTCGAAATTCGAAGTTTTGCAAAATAGCTGCCACCCTAATACTTATGGGGCATTCCATGCCAAATCACTCACTTTTAGGCCCGACCCCTTTCGATTAATTTTATTTTTGGATATGTTTTAGTACGTATTAAATGCAACTCCCAGCCAAATTTTCAGCCTTTTATACCAAGGTGGTGTTGAGTAATCAATTTTTCAAAATGGCGATTTTTTCCAAAAAATTAAAAAATTTAAATTTTCAATCAATTTTGACCAATAAAAAATATAGATATATTAAAAAAAGATGGACAACATTTTGTTGGTAGTTAAATGTAGTTTTAGAAAAAAAAATATGAAAAATTATTCAAAGTAACTATCACTTGTTTTTTATCGTATAAAAATTAAAATCGACTTTTTGAAAAAGTCCGAAACCTTCGATTTTTTTTTAAAAATGTCAAAAAATTCTACTCTAAATTACGCAACTTTTAAGTCATAATTCGAGATGTGATCGTAATTCGTTCTATTTTTATTCAAATTTTGCACTTTTTTTTTTTGACTCTGGTTTATTTTATATGGTGCTCCAAAAAAAATAATTTGGTAATTATTGACCGTAACTTCCCCTAGATATATTAACTTGGGTGTAAAAATACGTTTCAGAAAATTTTAGGATGATCGGACATGGGTAAGGCGTGCCGCATCGGCTTTGAAGTTTGAAAATCGGATTACAAGGGAAAATATGCATTTTTTTCTGTTTTCTTAATTTTTTTGGTATTTTAAGTTAATTTTGAATTCAAATGGTTACAGAATTGAAATGTAGAGTAAAATGTCTCTCTATTAAGGTCATAAAAACCGAAATCGGTTTAAAATCAGCCAAGTTATTACAACTTCCCCAGGTATCTAACGTGTGGCAGACTACTTGATTAATCAATACAATCCGATTTTTGAAATTCATTGAAATTTTCTACTGTAATAACATTTTTTTATTCTTCAAGTTCAAATGTTATTAGATGACAAGTATTTTTCATATTGTGTTTTGCTAACATTTTTTAAATTAGTGCTAAAAATGCCTGCATTTTCCACACCCTTTTGAAATCTCTATTTTAAAAAAAAAAATATTTTTTTTGTTTTAAAATTTGGAAAAGTCAAAAAAATATTACACTGAAACATGAATAATGAAAAAATGTTATTACAGTAGAAAATTTCAATAAATTTAAAAAAAGGGCCTCGTATTTTTTAATCAAGTTGTATGGCACACGCTAGATGCCTGGGGAAGTTGTAATAACTTGGCTGATTTTCAACCGATTTTAGATTTTAGTACCTTATTAGAAAGGCATTTTACTCCACATCATAATTCTGTAATCACTTGAATTAAAACTTAACTTAAAATACCAAAGAAATTGCGAAAACAGAAAAAAATCATATTTTTCCTTGTAATCCGTTTTTTAAACTTCAAGGACCATGCTAAGCGCCTTACACATGTCCGATCGTCCCAAATTTTTGTGAGACGTATATTTACCTCCAAATGAATATATTTAGGGTAAGTTAGGGTCAGTATCTACCATTTTTTTTTTTTTTTTGGAGCTCCATATAAAATAAATCAGAGCCAAAACATAAAAGGTGCAATTTTAAAAATTAAAAAAAAAATAGAAAGAATTGTGATCACATCTCGAGTTATGGCTTAAAAGTTGCATAATTTAGAGTAGAATTGTTTTAGTTTTTTACAAAAAAATCTAAGGTTTCGGACTTTTTCAAAAAGTCGATTTTAATTTTTAAACGTCAAAAAATAAGTGATAATTACTTCGAATAATTTTTTCACATTTTTTTTCTAAAACTACATTTAAATACCAACAAAACGTTGTCCAAGTTTTTTTAAAATATCTATATTTTTTACTGGTCAAAATTGATTGAAAATTTAAATTTTTTCATTTTTTGGAAAAAATCGCCATTTTGAATCGCCAAATTACATAAACTATAAGCGGTATAAATGTCACTGCAATCGGTCCAGTACTTACTGAATGGCCGATTTATTTAAAAAAAAATCGATAATAAACCACTGTGTGTTGGTTTAGTTCTATAAAGGGGAACAATTATCTCCTGGTCCCATTTCCGAATTTAAGCAGCCCATGACCACAATACATATGATCACAAGTAGAGTTTCTGAATAACCGATTAATTTATTAACCGCAGTTTCGGTTATTAAAAATTGAATAACCGATCGGTTTCGGTTATTTTCGGTTATCAGTAAAAATTTTATTCCGGTGGCAAAACTTTATTTTTTAACAGTTTTTTATTAGAATCGAAAACAGTTTAAATACCCATTTTGGTTTAGCTTCCGCTTATGTCTTTTCAAAAGCTGAATTTAAATTATCTTCCAAAGATTAGGTGGTGGTTCATTATTTTTTCAATTTTGAATCTAAAAAAAAATAAAAAATTTGGCCTGTAACGGCTATATTCATAACAAAAAACGTGCAATTAACTTTTTCGCACTCATTTTAATTAAAAGGGAAAACTTGGCACACTTTAGTAACTTTATTCTTTATTATATAAATAAAACGATTGCCTTACTTTCCCTTACTAAAAATTGCGAGTAAAAACGTTGGCAGTTCTTTTTAATGTGAATATAATACGAACCATGCAGTCACTGTAATATTAAAATGTGAAAGTGACTGCGTAGCATTGAAATTTCACTTATGTCATCAAAAAAGTTAATAATTTAAATTTTTTTTATCAAAAAACATAAATTATATACGTAAATACTTGTTAATTTAAATACTTGTTAAATTAAATTCAATAATATTAATAAAAAGCCAATAACCGAACAAATATGGGTCGGTTTTCGTCTTGAATAGCCGCGGTTTCGGTTACGGTTATAACTGAAACAGAAACTCCTATCACAAGACCAGGCGCGGATCCAGCTCTTGAGTTTGGGGGGGGGGGAAGTTTTTTTTTTACTCAAAAAACTTTTTTACTGTATTTTTTTTTTGCAGGGAACCTTAGGTTAGATTTGAATCATTAATTAAGGTTTTTGTTTTCCTCTTCTTTATTATGATTTTTTCTTTAAAAAAATGTCTCCTCAAAAAATTCTCAGCAAAAGACCAAGATTTTGAAAAAAATTCCATTAGAGAATATATTAGAATTGCGTCATTTGCTTAAAGAGAAAATTTATGAGTCTGGGACATTATCCCAATAGAAAAATTCTGAGGTTCTGAGCCATTTTGCTACAGAAAAGTTTTAAGAATTTATAAAATTCTTGCTTTTGAAAAACTTTTACATTCTGATACACATAGAAAATTCTCGGAAACTTAGGCAATTTTCCCACCAAAAAATTCATATGTTAAAAAAAAATTTTCGATTAGATTTACAATTAGTGACTTTTCTCCCCATAGAAAACGCATAAGGTTCAGAAATATGTTTGTCTATTCTATTTTTCCACCGAAAACTTATTTCTTCACCAAAATTTTAAGGGTTTGAAAAACTAAAACCAGAAAGTACCTGAGATAAGAAAAATTAAAATTTAAACATTTTTGGAGTCAATTTCCTAGATTCTGAGACATTCTTCTAATGTAAATGTAAAAGTTTTTGACACTCTTTTCCTTAGAAAAAATATGAGATTCTCAAACATTTTCTGAGACATATTTTCTATTGAAGTCTGAGAATCTAAGAAATTTTTCATAAAAAAAAATTTTAGATTCTGAAACATTTTTCCGACAGAACAGGTCTCAGCTTCTGAGACATTTTCCCTACAGAAAAAGTCTCAGAATCTGAGTCTCAGACATTTTTCTACAGAAAAAAATTCTAGGACATTTTTCAAATAGAATTTAATATATTTTCTGAGACTCTGTGACATTTTTTCTAAAATCTCAGATTCTAAGGTTTTTTTCCATAGAAAAAGTCTCATATTCTGAATCATTTTTATTTTACGAAAATAAAAATCTCAGAATCTAGAATATTTTTTCTATAAAAACTCACAAATTCTGACATATTTTCCTATCGAAAAAGTCTGAGATTTTTTATCTTAGCCAAAGATTTCAGCTTTATTATTAAAAAGTCTAAGATTTTAAGACATATTTTAAATAGAAATATTTTTAGATTCTGAGATATTATCTCAGAATCTGACACTTTGTTCTGAAGAAAAAGTCTATAATTCTGAGGTATTTTTAAATAAAAAATCTCAGATTTCGAAACATTTTTCCTATAAAAATTTCCAGATTCTGCGTAGTTTTTCTATTGAAAAAGTCTTAGATTCTAATAAATTTTTTGTAAAAAAAAAATCTCAAATATTCCATAAAGAAAATTTTCTTGATTTTACCCAAAAATTTAAAGATTCCAAGACTTTTTTCCTAAAAAAAAAAAATTCAAAGATTCAAAAACAGAAAAATTTTGAGATTCTTGAGCATTTTTTATAGAAAAAATATTTATATAATTTCATTTTCTTTTTCTCTTTACTTTTTACACATCCTCTCAAATTTTTTCGAAAGAAGAATTATCAGATTTTCTCATATTTTTTCTAAAGAAAAATTCTCAGACTTTTCCTATAAAAAAATCTCTAATATTTTCCTTTAGAAAAATTGTCAGATTTTTTTTATTAAAATTCTCAGATTTTTCATATACAAAATTTGCAGGTTTTTTTAAGAAAAATTATTAAATTTTATAGAAAATTTTCTAAATTTTTCTTATAGAAAATTTAAGGTTTTTTTTTAGAAAAAGAAAATTTTAAATATTCCAAGACTTTTTTCATATAGAAAAATTCTAACATCCGAAAAAAACTCTAATGTTTTTCCTATAGAAAAATTCGCAAATTATTCCTATACATAGGAAAATTGTCAATTTTTTCCCAATGAAAAATTCTCAAACTTTTCATTTAAGAAAATTCTCAAATTTTTTCGTTTAGAAAAATTTTACATTTGAGACATTTTTTTTTCAAAAAATTTTTCATAGAAAAAATTTTAAGATTATTTTCTTCTTCTTTTTTTCTCTCCCTTTTTCTTCTTTCCTTTTCTTTTCTTTTCCTTTTTCCTTTTTTCTTCTTTCGAATTCGGTTTGGGGGGGGGGGGGAAATTTCCTGTTTTACCTCCCCGTGGATCCGCACCTGCTCAAGACATACAAACTTCTTGAGTCTAGTTTTTTATGGTCTAAGTAAAATTTGCCCATTTCAAATTTTTTTTAATTTTTAGTGTAACTTAACAGTGTAATTCAAACTTTATCCATCACATAAAATTTGTATTTAATAACAATAATACTGCAACATGTATTACATCGCTATTTTGTTTATATACTCATTATGTTGTCACTTACTTATTTAACATTTTTTATCAGTTTCATCATGTTTTTTATTATAAATGAGTGACAGTTGACAATATGATTACCTTTTATAACGGATACGTACGCACTAAAGGTGTCCTAACGACTAAGGTAATTTTTCAAAATCACTTTTTAATACGTGGTAGGGTCCTAAATTGTAGTTTTGTATCTAAAAATGAGTGAGCCAAAATTTGGAGACAATCGGATAAAAATAACTCGTGCCGAAAATGGATTGAAGTTTTGGGACACTCTTATCTGATGAAAAAACACGTTTTTTCTAGTTTTTTGAAAAATATTGGTATATGCTATTTTTTGTTAATTTTTTTGTTAACTAATATGAAAATGGTAATAAATTACCTTTCCAAAAAGCTTAAAGAAATTCAAATCGGATGAAAAATAAGCATTTTACGCATACATGCCCCAGACCATTGCATGGTTTTTAAGGCCAAAATTTGAAAATTTTCAAAATTTTTAGGCAAAAAAATAAAAAAAAAAAAATTTTACTTTATAATTATATTAAATACATGTTATAGATAAAAACTAACAGATATGGTAGTCTAACTTTTTTTTCATTTGGCGTGGGTAGTGATATAATTTCCGCGGATTCCAAAGAAAATGAGTTTTTCTAAAATAATTTAGCAAATATGGGAAACAATTTTCTGTATTGTATTATACGAAGTGAAATACATAAATTCTGTAAATTTTTTGAGAATTCGGGCATCTTTAACCCCTTTTCGTCGAGGTGAAATGACAAATTTGAGACGTTATACATTTCTATAATACAAAATATCTGCATATATCCGATTTCTCAAAAGTAACAGAATTTACGTTTTACACTTCGATCCGCATAATAGAGCACAAATTTTCAAAAATTTGCTTAATTATTGTAGAAAAACGCATTTTATTTGGAATCCGCGGAAATTTTATCACTACCCGCGCCAAATAAAAAAAAGCTTGACTACCATATCTGCTATTTTTAATCTTAAACATGTTTTCAATTTGATCATAAAGTAAAATTAAATTTTTACTATTTTTTGCCTACAAATTTTGAAAATTGTTAAATTCTGGCTCTAAAAACCATACAATGGTCTGGGGCATGTATGCGTAAAATGCTTATTTTTCATCCGATTTTAATTTTATTAGTCGTTTTGAAAAGGTAATTTAGTACCATTTTCATATTATTTCACAAAAAATTTAACAAAAAATATCAAATACCAATGTTTTTCCAAAAACTAGAAAAAACGAGTTTTTCGTTCTTATAAGAATGTCCCAAAACTTCAATCCATTTTCGGCACGAGTTATTTTTAGCCGATTGTCCCCAAATTTTGGCTCACTCATTTTTAGATACTAAAGAACAATATAGGACCCTACCAGGTATAAAAAGGTGATTTTCGTTTTTAAGGACACCTCTAGTACGCACATTAACGTCATATTCCATATCATTCACAATGGTAATTTACATGTATGTTTAATATCATTATTATCTAATGTGATTAAAATTTCATATGTTTTGAATGTTAATTATGTCATGTTAATTTAATTAAAAATATTAATAAATTTAAGAATTTTTTATGAAATCACAAATAAAGCATAATTGTTAAAACCCCATTTGGAAAATGTTTTAGTGAGAGTAGTTTCCGCGACATTTCTTGATTAAATGTATTCAGGTGTTGACAACATTTTTGATGCCATAATTCTGATTCTGGTTCATTTTTAATGTGCAGTGGTAGTGAAAGGGTTAATTGAGACTGATATAAATAACAATTGTTTTTTTAACCATTTCAATTCTCTTAATTACAATTTTCTTTTTACAATTTCTAATGTTAAAATGATGTTTTGTTAAATTCACTAAATTATTTTCATTGAAAATTCTAAACGGATAAGATGAACTAGTTTTTGTTCTATTGTAAGTATTTTTTTTTTTTTTTGTATGAACATTTATTCCATTGTTTATTTTAATTTCCTGATTTTTTTTTCTTACAAACAATGACTTATAGTTTTTTTGCCAACCTATGTATATGGTCAATGACTGCATTGTCTGATAGAATTGAATTATATCGTAGAAAAAGCAATAAAAGATTTTGAAAGGAAAACGAAATAGAAAATTAAATTTTAAAACTGTAGTTTTTCAAAAGTAATATCTTAATAAAACTTACATTAAATCGTCAAAAGAGGATAAACAAACTTGGGCGCCCAAAAAATTGTTCTACAATATTTTCAAATTTTTGGGAGTTTCTATAAGTTCCAAAAAACTAAAGAAAATGAAACGAAACACCATAAGAACATCCAAAAAATTGGACATTAGAAAATTACAACAACCAGAAATTAAACAGCACTTAGTCTCGCAAATAGAAAATCTAACCACAGCAACATATGAAGCAAACGAAGCTACTCTGCAATGGAACCAAATATCCGAATCTCTTCTAAATACAGGCCAACAAACTCTGGGGTTTCAAACAAATGAGAGAAAAGACTGGATAACTGATGAGACGTGGGAAAAAATTCAAGCGCGGAAAATATTAAAAAAAAAATAAATAACGCTACCCCTCAGCAGCTACCTAACCTACAGCAACAATACAATGACACAAACAAAGATATTAAAAAAAGCGCAAGACGCGATCGTAGAAAATACACGGAGAATATTGCCGTACAGGCAGAACAAGCTGCAGGAAGAAATGATATGCGAGAGACTCATCGCCTTACAAAAAAACTATCGGGTAAAAACACTCAACCAAATGAACCAATATGTAATATTGATGGTCAAATGCTAACAACAGATGAACAACAACTTAAAAGATGGACGCAATATTTTACAGATTTGCTTAATAAAACGCCCAACTCAATTATAAAGAATCGGATATCAGATGTGGTAGAAAGCAAGCTCAGAAGGGAGCAAGCAGGTTTTAGACCGGGCAGATCTACTATAGATCACATCAACACATTGCGTCTGATAATAGAACAATCAAACGAATTTAACTCCTCACTTTATATGACATTTGTTGATTTTAAACAAACATTTGACAGCGTTGATAGAACAATGCTTTGGAGAATAATGCAATTCTACGGCATTCGTCAAAAACTTATAATGATTGTAAAAGCATTATATCTAAACTGTAAATATATAATTACCCATAATGGTCAACTACGAGAGCAATTTACAATAGAATCGGGAGTTAGACAGGGATGCACTCTTTCTCCTCTTTTATTTACATTGGTCCTTGACTGGGTCCTATCAAAGACCAACGAAAACCAACAGCTAGGAATCCAATGGAACCTTATGAGCCGGTTAGAAGATTTAGGCTTTTCGGATGACATATGCCTACTAGCACACCGACAAGAATACATGCAGACAAAAATAGAAAGACTGTGTAAATATGGAGCACAAGTTGGCCTTGTTGTCAACACTTCCAAAACAAAGCTTCTGCGAGTTGGAGCTAATACCAGTAACCCAATTACCATCAATAACATTCCAATTAAAGAAGTGGATAAATTCACTTACCTTGAAAGTATTTTAAATAAAATGGCGGATCAGAGGAGGATGTTACTCAACGCATACATAAAGCACGGTATTCATTTATAATGCTAAATAAACTATGGTCAGCCCCAGTGTCTACAAAGGTCAAAATCAGAATTTTCAAATCCAACTGTCTATCAGTCCTACTTTATGGATGCGAAACGTGGATGCTATCCAGCATTAGCCTACAAAAAATACAAGTGTTTATAAATAAATGTTTGCGAAAAATCCTGAAAATATTTTGGCCGAGAGTGATATCTAACGAAGAACTATGGCGTCAAACAGATTTTGAAAAATGCGAATCAATTATAAAACGTAAAAAATGGAACTGGGTAGGACATATCCTTCGAAGAAGCCCAGACGACGTAGCCAGAATGGCGCTTGAATGGAAGCCACACGGTAGTAGGAGACGCGGAAGACCAAAAACAACTTGGCGAAGGCAAATTATAATGGAGGCTAACCAACTAAATAAATGTTGGAACGAAGTAAAAACACTTGCACAAAATCGTTCGATGTGGAGATACTTTGTTGATGACCTATACTCCCTCGCGGAGTAAGGACTTGATGATGATGATAAGTTCCAAAAATAAAAAAAATTAAATTCACATAAACTTGTATATCCTCTAAGAGGGTGATCTAAGTCTCTTAATTTATTTATCTTGAACAATGAGTTAAATAATAACACCGTCCAACAGCCAATATTTAACATGTACCGGGTGATATACTTCATCTGAATGTAGTGATCAAATGGAGTAAAACTTCATTTACAGTTTTAAATTTCGTGACCCTGTTTCCTTTTAAAAGTACTTCAAAGTTTTAAAGGAAAACATTTTGCAAGATATTTTTAAAATATTTGTACTTGTCCTTGGATGCCGCTACTAATGGCAAATGAAAGAAGTGGATTTCCCATATTTTCCATTTTTTATTTTGCCATATCAGGAAAAAGTATGTGAATAATTTTCTTTCAAATTAAAGTATTTTGTCAAAACGTACTTACTTTTTTTCCTTATATGTCAAATAATTCTATGAGAAAATTAGAGGAGATACTCCTCTTTCATTTGCCATCATTAGTGGCATCTTAGCACAACTACAAATATTTAAAAAATATTTTTTATAAAATTTAATTCTCTAA
Source organism: Pegoplata infirma (assembly GCA_963921195.1). Lineage (NCBI taxonomy): Eukaryota > Metazoa > Arthropoda > Insecta > Diptera > Anthomyiidae > Pegoplata > Pegoplata infirma. The sequence continues at coordinate 65,755,564 of OY992540.1, read as the reverse complement.
AACTTTGAATTTTTCAGTTGTATCAACTCAAAATTCCGTTGCTGCTACTACATTTTGATGTGGCTAACGAATTTTATAGTTGTTTCAGTTAAAAGACAGTTGTAATAACAACATTTTGTTGTAACTACCGATACTTAGTTGTTTCAACCTTAATTCAAATGCATCCACCGATTTTTTGTTGCAACAACTGAATTTCAGTTGGAAATTAGCAAATTTGTTTTCTGTGTGTAGTTTCAAACGTATATTTTTCTGTTTATCTTATACGTTTTTTTTTTTAATTATTCTTGTCGGACGGTGTTATATTATTAAAATTAAATTTAAGCTCAAAAATTAAATTTAAGTAATTTTCTAATTTTGATTTTAATATCAGTAAGTACAAATAAGCGATTTTTTATTGCTCTCTTCTTTGAAACGAACAAACAAAAGTTGTCACCTTTTATTTCACTTTATTCGACGTTTATGTATGTATGAAAATATCTATTACGACGATAATAAGTTAAAAGCCACTTAGTGTTTTAGCCACTTAAATTATTGTTTTTTATTTTTTTTAACATTAAGAATTGTTGTGCTTTTCTGTTGTCTGTAAAATACAAAAGAGTCAACCAAAAAACAAAACATAGCACTTACTGTTGGGAAGGATTCCGAAGAACTTTTCTAAGATTTCAATTTAAAAGTGAATAAAAAGCATTGATTTGATCAATTAATCAAGTTTCATGAAATTGTGTACTAAGGCGAATGAGTGATTTTTTTTTTCACTTCTCCATTGAATCAATATTAATCATACGCCTACATTGCACTCATTTAGTTTTCAAGAGAAAATTTTAAAATTTAACACAATTTTTATCGATAAGGTCTCAGACTTTTAGACATTTTCTATAAAACATTTTAACTATGCATTTGGACCCAGGGTTTTTACATACTCCAGTATGGGAGAAAACTCACTTTATAATTCAGTGTAAAACATGGAACCCCGTAGTCTGTCTGTTGAAAGCACAATGCAGTCCAACTTAAAACAGCCGGACTTCTGAAGTTTGACTTGCATATGTAGGTAATAGGTATTTGGTAATGGACAAAATCGGACTTGGCCGAAAAAAGTTCCTCTTGAAGAACTTAACCAACCTCTTAAAACGCCATTTTAATAATCTCCACCCCACAGTGGGCTATTTAAATTTTTTGAACATAATGCAGCCATTCAGTAAGTACTGGACTGATGGCTATGCAATTTAAAATGGTCAAAGCTAACGAGCTTTTAGCTTCTAGAGGGGTACAATGTAAAACGAACCCCCTATTAATTTTTAACACCCCAACATTTTTTTTCAACAAATTTATTTTTATGAAATTAGCTCCCACCGCTTTAAGTGTCTCAAGGATGCCCCTAGAAGAGTCGAATTTATGACCGACCCCCAATATTTTTTTAACCCAAATATTTTCTCAAAAAACATATCTACCCTCTATCTTCAATCCTTAACGTTGTTTTTAAATTTTTTAAATTTTTTATAAACTTGTGTTATAAAATCAGCTCCTACCGCTCCCATGGTGCCTTCCAGAGGGGAAAATGTAAGACCGACCTTAATAAATTTTTGGCCACCAACATTTTTCTTAAACAAACCTACCCCCTATCACAACTCCCTAAGATAGATACCATACAATAGTTCCATTTAAAAAAAAAATCGGGAAAAATTTTTAAATTTAAAATTTTTATTTTAAATCAAAACTTTTGTTTTTGAGCACAACGTCATGAAATTTTGCATTTAAATAGTTCTTACTAATAAAAATTTAATAGCAAACAGAAATTTTAAGATTTGATGTATTAAATTCCCAATTTTCCTTCTTAAAATTTCCACAAACATGATTTTTTGCAATTTTCGCTGCCACGCCCACAATAAAGGCGTCGTTAAAAATTCCACATTGTGAAAATTACATACATGATAGAGCATCCACACCTGCCTCAATAGGCTTATCGGGGGCGTACGTTTTTTCACAGTTGGTTAAATTCGATTTTTATGCCATAAATGGGCCAATTTTGGATGGGACTGGCGCACAGTGCCACATTTGGCCAATCTAGCACGACAAAAATCAAAAAAAAAAAAGTTCCCCGATTTTTATGATTTGTTTGTATGTAATGTAAAACATTCCTAATAACACGGAAATACTCATATAAGAACTATAATTCTATTCGTTATTAAGATGTGGGTGCATAAAGTTGCATCTTGTAAAATCCTGCAAGGAGTGTTCATTATTTCGCATTTATTAAGTCGATTTTAAACGGTTGTAACTTTTTAATCAAAAAGATTTTTATACACTCTTTTTTGGTCATTTTAAAGGATATTTACAGGCTTTAAGTCATATCTTTTCTTCTTTTTTTAAACAATTTTTTCTATTTTTTATTAAATTTTTAATATAATAAAAATTTTTGAAAAGAAAATTATATATTTATTTTTTTTGATGGAATAGAACTTTTGTGTTTGGTCTCTATTGGTCGCCGGACTTTTTCAGACATATTGACCAATATCCATAGTACTTATTTCAACGGCTAACTTTTGCGACCGTCTGCGACGCCGACTACAGTGGGACGATATGCAAACCTTGTTTTTACACATTTTTTAAACATATTTTTAAAAAGTGGGCGTGGAAGTTGTCTGACCGCCCCCTTTTTTTGTGATATTATTTCTACAGTCCTTGAGAGTATATATACTAAGTTTAAAGAAATTACAACCAAAATTAAAAATTTTTTAATAAGTGGGCGTGGCCGTTAAATGGCCTCCCATATTTTTCATAATGTTGTTTTTGAAGTCAAAGCGAACATGTATACCGAATTTCCAGTCAATATAAATAAAATTGGATTTTTGTCGTCCTAGATTGGCCAAATGTGGCACTGTGTGGCGGGTGAAATATTTACATCTCGGCCTTCAATTTTATTTTAAAATGATCTACGTGAAGTTATCTTTTAAACTAGTAAAAATAATCAGCATGTTCTGAAAGAAACTTTTTATCTAGAGTCAAAAGAGTGTTGGTACTTTTTACGAAATAAAATCTTATTTTCTTATTTTAACATGATAATGTTTTTAGGCTGGTGTCTCATTTTAAAAAAGTTGCAGGGCGCCACCTCAGTTTGACTATATAAACTAACGATTAACAAAAGAAAATAAGAATTGCTTATTTTCGTTTTCTTAAAACCAAGAATTTTAGTAACCTTGGTTGGTAGACAATTTAATTCGTGTTTAATAAAACAAAATATTCACCACTTGGTGAATAAAATTGATCAATATATTTCATCAATGTTTTTTTTTCAACAATATTTTTTTTTCATCAATATTTTTTCATCATTTTTTCATCCTCTTTTTCATCAATATTTTTTCATAATTTTTTTTCATAAATTTTTTTTCATCAATATTTTTTTTTTTATCAATATTTGTTTTATCAATATTTTTTTTCCTCAATACTCTTTTTATTTATATTTTTTTCATAAATTTTTTTTTATCATTTTTTTTTTTCATCATTATTTTTTTTTTTTTTTCATCAATATTTTTTTTCATCAATATTTTTTTCATGTCATATAATTTCATTCATTTCATACATTCCGAGACATATATTTTACAAAAACAAAAAAATCTGTGAGGAAAATTTCTCAGATTGTTAGAATTTGTCGGTGCCCGGCCATAGTTATGATCGAACAGATCGCCGTCATAACTCCCATATTTGTTATAAGGACTATGGCCACTTTCAAAATGGTCATAATACCCATGGAGATTATGTCCGTTTTGTATGGAGATTTAGACCGTACTAAAATCGGTCATAATCCCCATATAAAACTGAACACGTATAGCTCTGCTAGCCAATAAAACTTTATTTTGCGGAGAGGGTATGTTTTAGAGATGGGCAAATGAGCAGATTAAAGCGTGATTCACGTGATTCACGCGTGAGTGTGACTGAATTCAATTTTACTCACGTGATTGTGAGTGAGTGTGAGAGTGAGTGGAGAAAAAAATTGCGTGAGTGAGTGTGCGTGAGTGAGTGTGCGTGAGTCGATTTTTTTGCGTGAGTTTGTGTGATTTAATTTCTCTTCATATTTCCATTCATACCAAATAAGCAATAACAAATTTGTAAAATTTGGCTTAACTTAAGGCATAATTACTTGAGCGAATACGGTTCGAAAATGTGTCAGCTGATACGTTAGCTTGTATTATAATAAATAGAAATAGGTACTTAAACGAATACGTGACGGTGATGTAGCAGCCGAAACTAGAAAATTTTGATTTGCCGTACGTTTTACGTGTCAGCTGATTTTATTTTTTATTTTATGTTGAAATTTTTTTATTTGTGTGGCAGAATTGACAAATAAATATTATATTGACAATTAAACGAAAAAAAATGTTTTTCTGTAAATATAAAATAAAAAAAAAAATCACAAATAACCACTTTTTAAAATTAAATTTGTAAATTAATATGGAATGTTAAAACGGAATCAGTAAGTGCTTGGAAAATACAACAGCCCGTCACGCTACAGCACCGCTCCAGTAAACAGCACAAAAAAAAAATAAATTTCGTTGAACTTTAAATTTTGCTAAAAATGTTGAAAGACTTTTGAAATTTTAGTTTTCGAAATTTTTTGTATAAATAACAGTTTTGTGGGTGTGAGTCAACGTGAGTGTAAGTGAAGCTTGCGTGAGTGCACGTGAGTGTGAGTTGTACTAAATTTACTCACGTGAGCTAGTGAGTGAGTGTGCGTGATTAAAAAATTCCTGTCGTGAGCGTGAGTGAGTGTGTGTCAAAATCCACTCACGTGCCCATCTCTAGTATGTTTAATGCATGGAGTTTGTAATCCCTAGTTAATAACTCCGACATTGTCGGTCTGCTACCCAAAAACGCTTTATTTTGCGGAGAGGGTAAGTCATGGATTTTGTAATCCCTAAGCCTGGCCAAAGGCCGGCATCACAGAAAAACGTTTGAGACAAAGTTCATATATTTTTTTGGATTATGACCTAAAAGTATATTCGAAATATTCCTCGAAATGGGGATTACAGCTATTTGTTACGCGGTCATTGTCCCCGTGATTTCTGGAAGTTATGTCCATTTTTTTATTGGGACTATGTCCAAATTTTTTCGGTCATAGTCCCCACCACTGTAATGGGGACTATGACCGAATTCATTTCGGACTTAATCCCCAAACCAGAAATTGGGATAATGGGGCTATGTCACGGCACCGAATTTTTCTTTAGGAAATATACGACTTGATCTTAAAACTTTTTTTATATCAAAAATGTTTCAGAACGTGAGAATATTCGTATATTAAACTTTGAGTTATGCATACGTATGAGTAATATAAATTTGGTGTAAATATAAAATATCAATCGTACGCCCTCTGATATAAATATTTCAATAAAATTTCTCACATCTATATTACGGTGTGTACTTTAATAGAAATCCTAGCTAAACTTTTTAGAAATCCTATCAGATTTTGAGTCCTTTGAATAAAAATATTATTGTTGCAGTTGAAATAGTCTTATATTCTGTAACTTCTTTATATAGATTTGACATTTCTTTCTCTATAAAAATTTTGAAACATTTTTTCAAAAGAAAATGTCTAAGATACACATTGTTTGACAGAATAAGACATTTGCTGTCGAAAAATATGTATTCAAATCTCAGACATTTTCTTTAGAAAAATGTTTCAGAGGGCACCCACCGATGGTCCTGACACTTTTATAGAAAAATAAATATCAAAATCTATATAAAGAAGTTAGAGAATATAAAAGTTGACAGGGCATAATCCCCATGGACATTACCCCCATAACGGAAATGGGTATTATGACTGAATTCATTACCATAATAGTTGTGGGGACTATGACAGTTATGTCCGTTCCATGTTGGGATTACGACCGAACTTTTTTCGGTCATAACCCCCAAATCAATTTTGGTCATAATCTACGTTTTCTGCAGAGAGGGTGGGTTTAGCGCAGTCGCTAAATTAATTTATGGAGTTTGTAATCCCTTCGGCCGGGCTACGCAGAAAAACTTTTAAGACAAAAAAAAATAAATTTTTTTGGGAGTATGACCAACAAGTATAGTGGACATAATCCCTGTAATGGGGATTATGGCCATTTGTTACGTGGTCATTATCCCCATAAATCTGGGAATTATGACCGTTTTTTATTGGGACTACGTTCAAATTATTTTCGGTCATAGTCCCCACTACCATTATGGTTATTATGACCGAAATGAACTTGGTCATAAGCCCCATAATGGTATGGGGAGTATGTCCGTATGGATTATATCATTTCACCAATATAAGACTATTGCAACGGAAATAAAAGTATTTTTTTTTGTAAGGTCTCCGAATCTAAGATGATTTTTCAAAAGTTTTGATGGGATTTTTATTCAAAGTACAAACCAGATATAGATTTAGGAAATTGTATTAAAACAGTTATCCAGAGGGCGTATGATTGATTTTTTTTTACTCCAAATTTATATTACTCATACGTGGAGAAATGAGGTAATGAGGGAATGAGGGGAGAAAAATAAGAGTTAACTGTTTTTTTTTTCTGCAGCACAATCTCAAATTAAACAAGTAGAAAAATTAAATTCGACTTGGCCGAATCTATGAATACCCTCCACAATACCCTTTTCAAGTTATAGTAAATTTTCTAGAGTGAAAAATTAACACTAATTTCTGAAAAAAAAAAAAATAATTTACAAAATTTTTTTTTGAGTGTAAATTTTTTTTTGAGTGTAAAATTTTTTTCGAATGTATTTCTTTTTTCTTTTAGTGTAAACTAACTAATTTTTTAACTAATTTTTGAAAAAAAAAATAATTTACTAAATTTTTTTTTTTGAGTGTAAAATTTTTTTCGAGTGTATTTTTTTTTCTTTTAGTGTAAAAATATTTTTGAATGACAAAAATGCGATGTAAACTATTTTTGTGACTTACCAATGTTTTTAAAACATGTTTAACGGGTTTTCAACACGTGAATTTAAGGTGAGGAGAATCTGAAATTTACGGTTTTGCTAATAACTTTTGAACCACTGGACCAATTTGGCTGAAATTTAAAACGAACAGGACCTGAAGAACGGCAAATATATATGCCACACTTCAGCAGCCTCAGAATTGCCGTTCGAAAGTTACCGTGTGTTTTATCTCGTAAATTCCAAAAAAAACCCTTGCCGAAATTCACTCATTTGCTTATAACTTTTGAACCACTGGACCGATTTCGCTGGATTGCAATACCAACCTGACCAGGTAAATGCTAAACATATGTGCCAAACTTCAGGAGCCTCCGTAAAGTCTTTCAAAAGTTAGCGTGTTTTCAACAGACAGACAGACAGACAGACAGACAGACAGACAGACAGACAGACAGACAGACAGACAGACAGACAGACAGACAGACAGACAGACAGACAGACAGACAGACAGACAGACAGACAGACAGACAGACAGACAGACAGACAGACAGACAGACAGACAGACAGACAGACGGACAGACGGACGGACGGACGGACGGACGGACGGACGGACGGACATCGCTAGATCGTCTTAAAATCGATCGAGGATCATGAATATATATACTTTATGGGGTCCTAGACCAATATTTCGAGGTGTTACAAACGGAATGACAAACTTATATATACCCTCTATCACTAGAGTGGAGGGTATAAAAAAAGGGTTGCTGCTTTATGAAAAAACGTGGTCTTTCTGGAAAATCCAAATAAAATCCGAACTAGCAATAATTTCGCCAAACGCAAAAAAACGAATAAGCTTAATTTTAATAGATGTTAGTATACATGATTTTCGCGGTCGTACGAATTTCGATATAAAGTACTCCGAAGTTGTTTACAGTTTTGAAAAAAGACTTAACGCAGCCTTTGACATGACCAATACAGCATTGGATAGACCTTCAAAAAACATTTCCATCTGTATTAAAAGTTCATATCGTGAACCTATATTCAAAATATGCCAACTCAAATTTGACGGAAATGAGTTTCCGATGGCAAATAGCTCCCCTATGTAATACCTATCTGCCATAAAAATTTCAGAGCAAAAAAATAATTTGTTGTCGTTTTACATCCATTTTTGTTATTCTGCTAACTCAAAGTACATATTTTTTTGGTGGAAATAAATGCCAACTCCCATTGTAAATTTCCAAAATTTTTTCAAAAATTTTTTTAAAAAAAATTAGACCACATGTCTTATTGCATTTGCCATGCTAAACACGAATCTTGTAAAGATTTTGATATCTTATGACTGGTTCTCGAGATATTGCCATTTTGAAAATATCGGTAAATAGTGTTTGCAAAAAAAAAATTGCTTATATTTATGTAACTTTCAAACTATTTATCAGATTGAAACATTATGAATGGTGCAAATAAAGTCAATGATATAAGCTTTCAAAATAGCTAGTTTGGAGTGACCCTATTGCAATACAGCGTGAGTTACAGAGTGCCAAAGTTGACCACCCTGAGATTAAAAGGCTTTCGAAGCTAGTAACTTTTAAAAATATGCAAAGATTTTTAATTTTTTGTTCAGTTTTTGCCATTACCGTACTAAGGATAACAAAAAACCAAAAAAAAAAAAAATTTAAAAATTTTTCCAAAAAAAAAATTATTTTTATTTTCCGACAAAATATGCCAACTCTAAAAAAATATTTGTTTTTTGATATAGTAATAAATGCCATCTCTGAAAAATACGCAAACAAGTGCATAATATGAAAATTTTTGCATAGGTAAAAATTGTTTAGAATATTTAAACCATCTTGTGGAAGGTACATTGTTTACTTTTGCAATAATATGCGAAATAACTAGTTTTTTAGCTCTCCTGAACAGTAAGCTTTTTCGAGTTGGCATTTATTGAATATAGTTCGACGATATGTTTTTTTTTAATTGAAAAACCTTCAAAAAACTAAAAAATATCCAATTTTCTCCCTCCTCTTTAAACCGCTAAATAGGAGATAAGGTACACTCAAAGAAAAATGCTTCATCATATTGATGATACGGTTTCATCACTTGCTGTCATCAATTTTGATGACAAATTTCATCATATTGACGAAGATTTTCTTCTATATGAAAGTCCTGCCCCGGCTGGTACTTGAACCCACGTTCCCCAAGTTGCAGTGTTTATTGTCGACGCCTTAGCTAGTTCAGCCAACTATAGATAAAAATCTCGCACCGCTTAGTTAGATAACGTTTTCTAATATGTAATTGTGAAGACTCAACATTTTTCGTTATATACAATGTATAATATGTATATAAACATGTTTTTAAACGTTTGTTTATGGGAATTTGTAAAGACTCAAACATTTTATGAATGTACAATATCCCTCTCTTTCCCTCTCACTGCTTTTAGCAAAGCATAGTTACGCACAAACTTTTAGCGTTATTATTAGCACACAACAAACAAAACGGCTTTTTATTGGTATTATGTATTGTCATGCTGTAGGTCAGTGGCTAGAGGCTAAGCCCAACAAACAAGAGGTACGGCGTTCTAATCTCGGTGGATACGAAAAAAAGATGTAAATTTTTAAAAATTAGAAAATAACAAACAAATGTAAGCTAATAAAAATAAATTAAATAAAATCAAATAACAAAAAAAAATTTTTTCTTATTTTTTTTCTTATTTTTCAAATAAAAAATGTTATTGATGACTCCGCTTCATCATATTGATGACAAGTTACATTGGACGAAAAATGATGTAACATTTCATCATATTGATGTTACTTTTCATCAATATGAAGAAGCTTTTTCTTTGAGTGTAGCTAAAAAAAACAGGTAACTCTTATCTTCCTCCCCTCTTTCCCATATGCAAGTTGCGGGACAATCAGTGGGTGTCCTCTGAAAGATCTCCCTTGTGAGTTTTCTATTATAAAAATTTCGAATACCTTCCCTAGCTGCTATTTCATAAAAAACAATACATAAATGTTTTTTGTTCTTGGCTTCAAAGAAGACGAAAAAAAAATCCGGAATCTTAAAAGTAACTTAAGCCATTTTTAATATACTACTAAAATAATAGCAAACAACAACAACAATAGTATACACTTCACATATTCAAACATAATACAAACAACACACATATACATGCTTACACTTACTTATACACTCATATAACATAAATCTTAAAAACACTATTCAACGTCATTTGCAGGTGTTGAAATTGTCACAGTTGTTTAGTAAAGAAGAATGTCTATTTGACTGCCATCCAGCCTGACTGAGTGACTGACTGGATGGCTGGCTGGGTATGCTCGACTGCTTGCTTACTTCGTTTTTATTATTATTTGCTTGCCTGACAGTTAGTCAGGCTGCAAGCAAGTAAGAGTGTTGTTGTTGTTGCTGTTTTTCTTATTTTTGTTCTTCAGAATGACGAACACACACACACATAGTTTATGTGTGTGTGTGTTCATGTTTTGTTTTCTTAAGCCTTGTTCCTTTTTTTTGTTGTTTTCAGTCTCTTGACAAAGATTATATTCGCATATAAACGTTAAAAACTGTCAAGTGTATGTTGGTGTTGAAGACATTCAAGTCATATAAAAGAAAATGTCTAGTTGTATGTGTTGTATGTATATTAGGGTGCTCCAAAAAAATGAAGTTGTTAAATATTGGCCGTAACTCCCCCTAGAAATATTCATTTGGGTGTAAAAATATGTTCTGCAAAATTATAGGGTAATCGGATGTGGGTAAGGCGTGCCGCATCGGCCCTGAAGTTTGAAAAACGGATTACAAGGGGAAAATATGACTTTTTTGTGATTTTCTCAATTTTTTTGGTATTTTGAGTTAAGTTTGAATTCAAATGGTTACTGAATTGGGATTTAGAGCTAATTGCCTATCTAATAAGGTATTAAAAATTAAAATCGGTTGAAAATCAGCCAAGTTATTACAACTTCCCCAGACAACTAACGTGTGTCAGACCACTTGATCAAGTAATACGAGCCCCATTTTTGAAATTTATTGAAATTATCTACTGTAGAAACATTTTTTTATTCTTCAAGTCCCAATGTACTAAGAAGATACATATTTTTCATATTGCGTTTTGCTAACTTGTTTTAAATAAATGCTAAAGTGGTCTGAATTTTTCAACACTATTTTCAAATCTCCAATTTTAAATTTTTATTTTTTTTGTTAAAGAAATTTTAAAAAATCGGCTATTGGAGTTTAAGGATTTATTAAGCACATATAAAGGAATAAAAACCCTAAAAATTGTAGGGTTTGCTGTTTTCATTTGGCTATTACAGTGATGTAATTTCGGCGGATTTCGGGAAAGTAGTGATTTTTGGCCCTTTTTTAGCTTTTATTTATTTTTTTTTTTGGTTTTTTTTATAAACTTGATATGTTTTGAATCGAATTATATCAACACGAGATAGAATACTTCAGTTCGCAAAATTAGGGCGAAATTGAGATATAAAAAATTGCCCCTGTTAAGGGTCAAAGGTCAAATTTTAGAAAATTTTTAATTTTTAAACATTAACAGATTTGCTGGGCGGATTTTGCTGAATCTACTTGATGTTATTTTAATTGGTCTAAACTAAATGTCAAATGATTAAAATTTAGAAATTCAACCCTTAAGTGATGTTGGGGCCTATAATTTTTTTAATTTAATGGAGATAATGTAAGTGTATTTTGTTCAAAGGGTCGAATAGGCCCCACCATCACTAAAGGTTAATATTCTGAATTTAAATAAAAAGACATATGTTAAGACCTTTTAAAATGACATCAAGTAGTTTCATATATTTCCACTCAGAAAATCTGATAATGTTTAAAAATTCAAAATCTTCTAAAATTTGACCTTTAGTTGGGGCAATTTTTAATTTTCCATTTTTACCCTAAATTTGCGAATTGAAGTATTCTATCTCGTGTTGATATAAAGAACAATATGATAAATACTCATCATCTTAGGACATTGAAGTTTGAAGAACAAAAAAATTTTATTACAGTAGATAATTTCAATAAATTTCAAAAATGGGGCTCGAATTCCTTGATCAAGTGGTCTGGCACACGGTAGTTGCCGGGGGTAGTTGTAATAACTCGGCTAATTTTCAACCGATTTTAATTTTTAATACCTTATTTGATAGACAATTAACTCTTAATCAAAATTCGGTGACCATTTGAATTCAATCTTTACTTAAAATATCAACAAAATTGAGAAAATGAAAAAAAAAAGTCATATTTTCCCCTTGTAATCCGTTTTTCAAACTTCAGGACCGATGCGGCACGCCTTACCCATATCCGATTACCCTATAATTTTGCAAAACATATTTTTACACCCAAATGCATATTTCTAGGGGCAGTTACGGCCAATATTTAACAACTTCATTTTTTTGGAGCACCCTAATGTATATGTTTCTATGTGTATGTATGATTTGAATAACATGAATGAATATGTATGTATGAATAACTGAGTTAATGTCACAGCTGGTTTGATCCTAACAGTTGTTAATATAAAGGACATTTAATGTTTGCAAAACAACAAAAAATCAAAATGAAGGGAAAATAATACAATACCCAACATAATTTTTGGTGCAGTCTATATTTAAGGGCCCGTACCAAAGAAAACCAAAAAGTCTATTTTTAGTTTTATTTAAAATTTTAAATTTCCCATACATTTTTTGAAGTCGATTTAAAAACAAAAACAATTTTTAATGGAAATAGAATTTAAAGTCGTTTTAAATATTTTACTTGTTATTCAACAATTCCAATATTTCGAAAGTTCCAATTGAAATTCATAGATTTCAATTGTAGTTCAAAAAATGGTCAATAATAATTGGAAAAAAATCAATTGTAATTCGCAAAAACCTCAATTGCCAGTTGTAATTCGAAAACGTTCAATTAAAATTCAGCTTAAATTTTTATAAATTGGAATCTTCGAATGAATATTGATCTTTTTCGAATTACAGTTGATCATTTTCGAAATACAATTGATCTTTTACGAATTACAATTGATGTTTTTCAAATAACAATTGGAATTCTTGAATTTCAATTGGAATTTTCTAATTGCCAATGGAATATTCGAATAACAAGTAGAATTTTCGAATTATAAAAAAAGTCTTCGAATTACAAATGTAATCTTTAAACTGCAAATAGAATTTTTGAATCGCAATTGATCTTTTTCGTACAGCAAATGTAAATTGTGTTATAAAATAACAAATTTTTCAACAGAATATTTGTAGCACCAAATTTTGCTGGGTATTTTCAAGTTTCAAAGTTTTTTTTTTATTTCTTTGGTAAGACTAATAAAAAAGTTTTTGTTTTATGAAAAGTTTTTGTAATAATTAGTATTATGTTTGGACATTATCAGTGAATTTTATGATTTCCAATATTTTTCAGAAAATCTTTCACTCTTTATTAAAAATTCTAAAGCATTTAACTTTTTACAATTGAACAGTTCATGCGAATAAGGACGAATAGACCATTTGTATTATTAACGGCTAAGAACTAATATTTTTTCCAACAATTTTGCATAATGCACTAATCCATTAATGCATAAAAGTTCACAAAAATATAAGTTTTAAACCGTTTCCTGCGTTTTTATACAAATTATACAAATGGTCAATACAAATGGTCTATTCGTCCTTATTCGCATGAACTGTTCAATTGTCAAGTATCTAAGAATTGAGATGCTCACACATTTTTCGTAAAGATTTTTTTTTGTCTGGGATATACTTCTTTTAAAAAAAATCTGTAAAAAAATTTTAATTCTCCATAATTTTATCAACAATATTGCATATGAAAGTTTTTTTGTATATTTAAAGAGTCGAAAGAACTGACATTTGCCTATATGCCAACCTTTCGCATCTCCGAAGTTGTCTTTCGAATGAAGCACAAAAAAAGTTAAAATTCTTTTTTCACTTTTTTCGGAACTTTCCGCTTTTCAAGTCAAAAAAAGAACTCAAAGCCATTGTCCTACATGTCCAAATTTTTGTGTGTTAATATCGACCCTAAAAGGCAACTTGCCCGACACCGACGTTTTTGAAATTCAAAAACAGCTAAATTTGATCCACCCTATTATAAAGAAATTTGGAGGCCGGACATCTCCATATAAGTTACCTCAAAATTTAAACATTTTTGACAATAACAACTTAACAAAGCCAAATTCCGTCAATTCCGATACGACATTGAATAAGCCTTCCGACAAACTTTCGATCTTTGTAAGAAATATGAAAAAAATCTTTAAATAAACACAAATATATATGAAGGGCTTACTCAAGAACTTGATAAGCAACATTTTATTTTTTCGTATTTTTCGCCTATTTTCTATTTTATTTTAAAACTTTTAAGGAAAACCCCACCATAAAATGAAATACTGCTTATCGAGTTTTTACAATAAGCCCTTCATATAGTTAATCCCGACTCAGATTTCCCTCTTTAACAACCGAAGTGGACCCCCAAAAAATTTGTATCTCAGATTTCGGCCCTGTATTACATACATTTATAACAATAGGCACGGTGAGCCTCAGCGATGTTTAGGTTCAACTTTAGTGTCGACGAAAAGTGTAAACGCAGTTTGATTTCAACTTGATCAAATGTCACAAAAATGTTAACAGCGAAATCGTAGCTGCTCGCATTCGCGAGATATCGCGAAATAGTTGTTTTTGTGTTTTCTTAAATTTTGACAATGAAGTGTTTTAAATATCTTCAAAAACTGAGTTTGCAGTTTTGAAATTATTTATAGGTCACTAAACAGTTAACATCGAAATCATACCTTCTCAATTTCGCGAGAAATCGCAAAATTAAAAAAAAAATAAAAATTGGGAAAAAATATATTTTTCGCGTAAATTAGCAGTCAAGATATTGATTTGAGCAGTTTTACCACCTTCAACCACGTAAAATTTAAACTGTATACAATATATTTGTCGTTTCTTCAGTTTTCCCTTTTTTTTTAACACTAAAGAAAAAATAAATTAATTAATAAATATAAAAGCTTGAATAGTAATTTTGCAATTTCTCGGGAAATTGATCATCTATAATTTTTCTGCTTGCAGCTTTGTCAACTTTAATAACCTCGAATTAAAACTGCATACCACATTTTTGTCGTTAATTGAAGGAAATGTTTTTAAAGACCAAAAATAACACAAAGTAATGAATAAATAGTAGTTAAGCGAGTTTTTTTAGCGATATCTTGAAGAATTGAGCAGCTAGAATTTAAACGTTAACAGCCTTTTTACCCTTAATCAATAGCAAATCAAACTGCATTTCGTGTTTTTCAACAATGTTAAAGAAACTTCTTCTATTAATCAAAACAAGAAATACCCACAAAAAGCTGTTTTCGCTATTTCTCGCGAAAGGAAGCAGCTATAATATTTTTGTGGGCAGTTCTAATTTCTTCCAACATGTTCAAATCAAACTGCATACCACTTTTTTTATTATTTCTCAGGAACCGATTTTAAAATATAAATAAATGATAAAAAAAAATTTATAATTACGCGATATCTCGCGAAATTTAACACCTACAATTTCGATGTCAACAGCTGTGTGACCTTTGATCAAGTACAAGTAAAACTGCATACCATGTTTTTGCGAAATTTTAAAGAACCCTACCTAAATATAAATAACGAAAACAAAAACAACAAAAAATTAAATTCGCGATTTCTCGCGAACTAAAGAAGTTAGGATTTTGATGTTTACTGTTTTGTGACCTTTAAATAAGTACAATTAAAACTGTGTACTCAGTTTTTAAAAATATTTAAAAAACTTGAATGTCAAAATTTTAAAAAATACAAAAACACAAATTTCGCGTTATCTCGCGAATGCGAGCAGCTTCGATTTCGCTGTTAACAGTTTTGTGACACTTAATCTTGTAGAAATCGAACTGCGCTTACACTTTCGTCGACACTAAAGTTCAACCTGAACATCGCTGAGGCTCACCGTGTAGGAGTGTAAGTCATAAAATACCTTCCATTTAAGTGGACTTAAAAAAGTGGAAGTGTTCAATTGCCGGTCCCAAAAATGGCTTCTTTTATGAATTTCGCTTGGTAATAGCAAAAAAATGTGCGTATTACAGATCTGATAATGGGACAAATAATTCAAAAAGTTTTTTTTTTTTATTTTGAGTATGTTTTTTTCTAGCTCGAGGTCATTATTTCCTTTACTAATTAAAACTATGAAAAAAATTATTTTTCTGTTTTAAATTTATTTATGTTAGTAATTTTTTGCCAGACTTAATCAACTCGTGTTTCGGGATTTGTCAGATGCCATTGTCAAGATTTTTTAGCAAAAATAAAAATCCTATACTATAAGTAGCAAAATGTCTTTAATGACAATCGTTAATGATCAAACTAAAATATAAATAAATATTCGACTCTACTCCCATTGGGAATAAGAAGACAAAAATTGTACCATCGTAGTAAGATCACGATCATCAACTAACCAACAACCGAATATTAAAAGCAGACAAATATTAAAAAACCTACTCAAAATATAATACTTTAAAGGTCGAATAAAACAATTTTTGTTTTTTAATAAAAATTAATCAGAGTTTTTTTTTGTGTTGACGCTATGTCAAAATTCGCGGATTGTTTAGTTCATTAAGAGAAAAATATTTAAAAAGTGTTCATGGAATAATTTTCATCCACCAGTGCATTTTAAGAAAAAAATCGAAGTTTTTGGCAATATTGAACTATAAATTTTCGTATTAACGTGGAATTTACTTCAGCAAGTTCGTAAGGGTAATTTTAATAGCCCATGTTCTTTTAGTACCATTTTAAGCCACATAAAAACAAAAGTCAAAAAAAAATATTTTTTTTACGTGTTTTTGCAACAAACATTGCATAAGCGGATTAAATTTCATCATGCAAATATTTTCCCATAATGTACTCCACATTCCGCAAATTTTGTCACTAATTGCGACAAAAACTAAAAATATTTTTTTTTTTTTTGACAAAATACACTACGGTTACGAACTTTAACCGGTTGTAGGGAGGCGAAGACAGACTCTAATATTTTTTGGATCATTTTCCCCATCATCATAAACCTCTCAAATTCCATGAAAATAGAAAACATTTTATTAAAATTTTGTTTGTATGTTTTTAACTTGTACTTTAATAACCTAATGCTAATAATGGGACCATTTTTTGACTTAGGCCCCATAAAAAAATGTCGCCCGATACTCAGCGGTTTATTGTCAACAAATAGAAGCTTATTTCACTCAAATTAGGTTTTCGAGTGTTTTTTACACTTATCCTATCGGTCCATGTTTGAACTTGGGACCCATTTTCCGGGAAACAGTGGTGTAGGTATTATGTATTATATGGTCGGTCTTGACCGAATGTAATTTTCTTACTTGTTTTTTTTTTTGGAGTGGGGGATCGGCGGGGAAAGTAAGGGTCACCTTCCCGATCGCAATATATGTAAACAAAGTCTTTAATTGTAAAATTTATTTCTAAAGTAGCAAATTTTATAATTATTTATAATAATTTTTAAGTTCACGCCCACAAAAGAGATTGGGCCGAAAAAATCTGACATTTCCGCATGCAGGACTTAGAACTTTTCTAACATAAATATGTCTCCTTTCTTTAAAAATAATCTAAAAAAATTGTTTTTCAAAAGTGAATTTAGTTTTTCAAGGGAGAAATGGTTTGCCCCTAGTCCGCCCATTATTTTTTTTTACTGCATCGTGTTATCTGCAGACAGACGGATGGAATTTCGTAGAACGTCTTAGAATTGCTCATGCACTTAAAAAATTATGTCGTTAACTGTTTGTTGTTTATTTAAAAAATTTTACGTTTAGTCGTTTTTAAAAGAAAATACATTTGTTTGATGTTCAGTTTTAATTAATGACTACTTCTGTCCTTCGTTTCAAAAATAACACACTTAAAAATAAAGATTTTCATTAAGACTAAATTTTTAAAGTGATTTATTTTTGTTCTGTAAGTAAAAACTACTGATTATTCTTTAAATTTTTAATGATTTGTGTAAGTCATTTTTTTTTTTAATTGTTGGTATTTTTTAATGAGATATCGTTAGTTTTTACCCACACAAGTAGGTTATTTTTTTTTTTGTAAAAAAAAAAAATTAAAAAATTAGTTATAGAAATATAAAAACATGTTTGTATCAACTGACTTTGGCTCGATGGGTAGAGTGTCCGGCCAGAATGTAGTTGATCGCGGAATCGATTCCCCAAAATTTTATTAAAAATTTTTAAAAAAAAATTTCTATAGAAAATTGTAAAAAATAACCTACGAAATCATTAAATTTTAATGTTTTCGTTTGTTATTTTTTTTGGAATTTGTTGGTAAAAAAAACAGAACTATGATTAATTTTCAATGTTTTCGTAGGTTATTTTTTTCGAATTTGTTGGTAAAAAAGAATGAAAAAAACTTAAATTTTTAATGTTATTTATTTTAGAAAATTTTGTCAACAGTAAAAAATAAATGTTGATGTTTCGCGACCTTGGGACAACAAGGTTCTAACTGACATTTTTTTCAAAAATGAGTTATATATCGCATCGCACTAAAGCGACTACGCTCTTTCGATTGGCGTTCTCAGTTTTTCTCTATCTCTTACAGCTTCTGAGATACTCAATTCAACAAGGTTCTATCTACGTGTTTTTGGTTTGAGATTCAGTTAACAAGGTTCTAACTGGCTGATAGAACCTTGTTTACCAAAAAAGCCCATATTGTTTTGCAGATAGAACCATGTAGACACTTTAATTGGAAACAGAACCGTGTTGCACAGAATAAAAATTGCATATTGCACAAATACACTTAAGAAAAAAACTTGTTAAATGATAAGAAAAGCTTGTAATTTTTTTTTACCTCATATTTTCGGAGAATTCCTATTAAAAATTACCAAAAAATTTTGTAATTTTCAAGCTTTTTACCAACAAAATTATAAATTTACAGCTTTTTTGACGCGATAAAACTTAAAAGGAATTCTCGTGACTTAACTAGATTTTTTGCTACATCCTTTTTTACGAGAATTCCTTGTAAAAATTACGAGATTTATGTTTTTATTATAAAATTACTAGAATTCCTTGTGAACAATAATTTTTTCTTGTAAATTTAAAATTTTTTCGTAAATTTTGGCTGCGGATAACTAACGTTTTACCAATAAAAATGTAAATTTATAAAAAAAAATGTAAATTTCGATCACACAAAACACAAATTAACACAGGATAACGAGACTTTTTCTAGTAATTTAACATGTTTTTTTTTTTAAATCTTGTAAGGTTACCAAAAAATTCTCGTAAAATGATTGTTTGCCACGAGTACCTCCTATTTTAAGAGAGTTTCTAGTAAAAATTACAATTTTATTGGTAATAAGCTTGTAAAATTACAAACAATTTGCAAGGTTTTCACCAATAAAATTGTAAATTTACAACTTTTTGACGCAATAAAAATTACAAGGACTTCTCGTAACTTAACTAATGTTTTCCACCACCTATTTTGTGAGAATTGGTAGTAAAAATTACGAGCTTTTTTGTAATTTTAAAAGTTTTTCGCCAATAAAATTGGAAATTTACAACTTTTTTGATGCGATAATGCTAACAAGGAATTCTCGTGCCTTAACTATTTTTTTTTTTTTTTTGTAAAATTACCTTGGAAATTTGTACATTTACGAAAAAAATTGTAAAATTTCCAAAAAAAAAATTTATATATCGATAAAAATTTTTTTGTTAGAAAACAAGGAAAACTGTAAGATATTTGTAAAATGGGATTACGGGACAAGGTTTTTTTTTAGTTTATAACCAACTGTAAAGAGAAATATGTGTT
The DNA here is from genome assembly GCA_963921195.1 of Pegoplata infirma. Classification (NCBI taxonomy): domain Eukaryota; kingdom Metazoa; phylum Arthropoda; class Insecta; order Diptera; family Anthomyiidae; genus Pegoplata; species Pegoplata infirma. The sequence continues at coordinate 65,735,876 of OY992540.1, read as the reverse complement.
TAAAGTCACATGAGCACAGTATTGTCTTGAAACTTATTGAAAATTAAGAACTTCCTCCCTAGTGGCTTAGCTTGGAGCTTTTGCAACTCCCAAAAAATAGTTTTAACACACTCGAGAAGAAAAATAATGTAACTGGGGTAGCTAAAAGATGCGATTAGGAATTAAAATCCGCAAAACGAATTCCTGAAGCAAGGTTTTTAAAAATAAAAACACATGAAATAAAAGGCTTTTGATAAAACTTCAGTTACCCCAACAGCAGGACTGGCGGAAGAAGTGTGAACGATATAGCATCAGCCTTCCCAAAAAACTGCCGAAAAAGTATTCGAAGACAAGAATATCACAAAACTGTTAACATGGAGCGATTCTGGTGGTACTAAAAAGCAAAAAAATGGAGTATTTTATTAAAACTCATGCCAATGATGAAAGCATTACAATGAAATACTCATTACCAGGACTAAAAACTGACCGTTCTCTTCCCCTTATGTACCCCCTAATAACGTGTGACATTATTTTTCCTGCTCTACAACATAAAAAAAAATATTATGAAGATCCCAGGTGGACACTAGGGAGGCTTACCTTGTAAGTCGGTTTATTTTTTATTAACAAATGTTTTAAAATCCAAATAACACAAGTATTATTGTATTAAAATCCAAATAACACAAGGTTCTATCTGCAAAAAACTATTTCTTACAGAAACACAAGGTTCTATTTGGCAGTTAGAACCATGTTGTCCAAATTCATGTGCCTTATCGTTGAGCAACAGAGTTCTATCTGCTTTTTGAGACTCAAATTGTGCAAAAACTGATATAGTAGCGCGAATATTTTCAAATACATAATAAAATTTAAGGACTAATTTCAAATTATTCAAAAACCGTTTTTAAATTTAGTCAAAACTGACTTAGTAAAGCGATTAACAATATTCAACCTTAGTTTTCTCAATAGTAGTGTTGGTGCAAATAGAACCTTGTTGTTCCAAGGTCGCGGTTTGTTAAATCAAATGAATAATTACTGGGATGGTTTTTAATTGTTATTCACTGGTTTTCAATGTGTTATTCATTTGTTTTTGCCTACAAAATATTTTGAGTGTGGACTAATATTTCGATACTTTATATGTGGTTAGAGGGCATCTTAATTTTTATAAAATTTTTCAAAAATGTAAAAATATTTCAGAGAAATCACAAAAAAATGTCGGTGAAAATAATGATATGTTAGGTAAACTTGTATATAATTTGTAATTCAATAAATAAATAAATTTTTTAATTCGATCTAAATTGTAATTTATTACCCCAATTTCACATCGTGTGATTATTGTTTTAAATTTGTTTGATATTTTAATAAAGCATTTTTTTTTTTAAATAGTTTTTTTTAAGCCGAAATAGCATGTAAACTGAAACAAAGTTGTAAATATTTGTTTTTACACAATATATTTATTTATAGACTAGAGTTCACATTTAAGTAAAACTATTTAAACTGCCAAAAAAATAAATGAAAAAATTGTATTCCAAGTTTTTGTCTTTTGTGTCTTTTTTTCTAAATATAACTCTTAACAATTTATTACTTTTGCGTACTGTGTCAAGTGAGTTTTTAGTACAAATGTTGTATATATCACTGCCACTAAATATAACTGCTACTAAATTTTATTTATCCTGCAGCCAAATAGCTAAAAGACAGACAAATATAAAAACCGACAGACATAACAGACTCTGTGGTAATTGTGACGCCTATATGGCTGAACTATATTTAGCTACAATTTTTTTATATTTTATACTATTTTTTTTTCGTTATCTTATACATTAAATTGGGGTTATTGATGTGCTTTTTTTTCTTTAAAAAATAAAATTTTATTGGGTGTGATACTAAGTTTTTGGACTGTTTTAAAACTATTTATTTTAAAAGCAATAAATAAAAAATAATCTATTATGAAAATATCATAAAAAGGAATATTTTTGGTCCTCGACCTAGAATAATTTTCTAATCGAATCCTTAAAAACTAAAAGAAACATATGTCAATTTTTTCAATGCAAAGAATTAGTCGAGATGGCTTTTGAGGAAAAAATCGTCAGACTGGAAGCGCACTGATTGTAGGTCATAAAAAATGTTAACCCTTATTTAAATATAGTTAAAATTATATAACTTGTAAAAATTCCAGTGATAAATACTCCTAATATTTATTTGACATGATGTTTTATTTTCATTCAGTAACGATTTTCTCATTTTAATTTATTTATTCATTTAGTATTATTTTTATGTGACAATTTATGGACACATATCTGTCTATATGTGCTAAAAAATATATATGAATGTTTTTATTTGAACTTAAGTGTTACATACATTTAATGACACTTAAAATGTTATGACATTGTCATGTCATTATTATGGTTATTACAGAATTATTGTTATTACATATTTAAAATATTTTTTGTGTATTTTTAATTTGATGCTTCAATTAAAATTTAAAAATAAATTGATTTTATGTTGATTTGAGAGAAATTTATTTATAAATCCCAGTAAAGTTTTTTTTTTTTAATTTGAAACATATTTTTTTCAATTTAAAAGAACTGGTTCATAAATTGGTTTACAGGTTTTCAGACATATTTTGTACAGACAAAAACCCACAACCTTTTTAAAAAACGGTTTTATTTAATTAAAGATATCACCGGAACAAATCGGTGATTTTTTTCCGAAATATGAAAAAAAAAAAAAAATATATTCTATTACAATTTTCAAAAATAAAAAATATTGAATTTTTATTTTTAGTTCGGTTTGAGTCCATATTAATTATTTCTGAGAAATAATAATTGTTGTACAATGAGAAAATATGAAAAAAATCAAGTAAGCACACAGGTGGAGATGTCGACAGCTTTCGGAACAGCTCTCCGACAGCTTTCCATCATCAGCACTCCTTCGACTTCCACACACTTAATGTGTGTCAGATTAAAATTAGACATTTAAATGAAACTTTTGAAGAAATAGAATACCGGAATTACTTTTATCATAAATTAGCAGAAACTTAACCAATCTCAACTTTTTACAGAGTTATATTTTTCACATTGTTAACCCTTAGTAGGACATTTCAAGTCTTGAAAATGTCTGTTAGGCTAGAATTTTTGTTTCAATTTCTAATTCTTAGAAATATTACTAAATTGCAATGTACCGTATGAGTTGTGTTGTAATTGTATTTATATATAATGTTGGACTGTATATTTTATAACTGAGTTTTTATTTTTAGTTCGGTTTGAGTCCATATTAATTATTTCTGAGAAATAATAATTGTTATACAATGAGAAAATCGGACCAGTACCTACTTACTGAACCAAAATTAAAAATAAAAAACTGTGCACCGTTGCGTATGATTGTTATAATATTAATTATATTATATTAATTATACGCCTTATACATTTTTCAAGCAATTGTTTTTTTATAATTATAATTAAAGTTCATCAACTTCAAATGCGTCCACAGTGGATCGAAAATCCAAAGTCCCGGTCAAAGGGTAAAACTATTCATCAAAACTCATTGAAATTTGTGTCCTGCATGGATTTTTGGTCGATGAATTCATTTTTATACCCTCCAACCACAGTATGGGGGTATACTCACTTTGTCATTCCGTGTGTAACGCATTGAAATATCGGTCTAGGACCCCATAAAGTATATATATTATTGATCAGTGATCCATTCTAAGACATTCTAGCGATGTCCGTCTGTCCGTCCGTCCGTCCGTCCGTCCGTCCGTCTGTGGAAGACACGATACAGTCCAAAGTAAAAGAGCTAGACTCCTGAAATTTGGCACGAATATGTCTTATGGTATTGGGCTGGTTAAGTTCGAACATGGGCAAAATCGTATCAGGGGGAAAAAAGTTCCCCTCTTAAGAACTAAACAAACCTCCAAAAAAAAGCCATTTTTTATAGGTTTTTTGTACTTTTGCTTAGCAAACGAAACATTTTTATGTCAAAAGAAGTTCAAAGTCTTGCAGTTGGATCCAGGAAGGTTGTCTCCAATCAACGTTACACCCCCCCAAAAAAAAAAAAAAGACGCCCCTGTTTTTTTTTTTTTTTTTAACGTGTTGGAGGGTATAAAAGATTCGGCACAGCCGAATTTAACACTCTTACTTGTTTTTAATTTGAATTGTTGTGGTTGATGCGACACGCCTTACCAATGGTCCATAATACTTCCCTTGTTTATCACTTAGTGATAAAATGTATATAAAAGTATATATAAGTGGTCTGCCATACGTTAGATGCCTTGGGAAGTTTTAATAACTTGGCTCATTTTCAACCGATTTTAGTTTTTTGTACCTTATTAAGTAGATAGGCATATTACTCCGTATTATAATTCTGTAACCACTTGAATTTAAACTTAACTTAAAATGCCAAAAAAAAATGAGAAAACAGAAAAAAATTCATATTTTTTCTTGTAATCCGTTTTCTAATCTTCAAGGCCCATGCCTTATCTATGTCCGATCGTTCTTAATTTTTGTGAGGCGTATTTTTACCTCGAAATGAATGTATCTAGGGTAAGTAAGGGTCAGTATCTACCAATTTTCTTTTTTTGGAGCCAACATAACATAAATCAGAGTCAAAAAATAAAAGGTGCAATTTTCAAAATTAAAAAAAAAAAAATAGAATCAATTGCGATCACATCTCGAATTATGGCTTAAAAGTTGCGTAATTAAGAGTAGAATTTTTATAGTTTTTTACATAAAAATCTAAGGTTTTGGACTTTTTCAAAAAGTAGATTTTAATTTTTAAACGTTAAAAAATAAGTGATAATTACTTCGAATAATTTTTTTAATATTTTTTTATAAAACTAAATTTAAATACCAAAAAAACATTGTCCAACTCTTTTTAAGATATCTATATTTTTAACTGGTCAAAATTAATTGAAAATAATAATTTTTTAATTTTTTTTTGAAAAAATCGCCATTTTGAAAAATTGATTACTCAACACCATCTTGGAATAAAAAGCTGCAAATTGGTGTCCAAGTTGCATTTAATAAGTACTAAAACAAAATAAAATAAATCGAAAGGGGTCGGGTCTAAAAGTGAGTTATTTGGCCTGGAATGCCCCATATATATTATTGATCAGCGATCGATTCTAAGACATCCTAGCGAAGTCCGTCTGTCTGTCTGTCCGTCTGCCCGTCTGTGGAAATGTTGATCAAGGCCAAAGTATTAAACATATGAGGCATTCGACACCAAATGTCCAGCGAAAAAAAAACACGTGTACCGTAAACTTCTGAATAGGTTGTATGGATAGCCCTATATGGAACTTAGAAAATTGCGTTTTTGGTTTTTCAATTTTTCAAAAACTGGGCTTAAGAGGCGTGGTCAAATATTGGAAAAATGGTCAAATTTGTGGCGAGTTGCCTTGATTAAATATTTATCACATTAAAACGGAAAGCACCACATTCTCAAAAATTTACAATCTTATATAATTTTGTATGGGGTATCGATTAAATTTTTTTTTTTTTTAATTTTCAGAACCCGTTCTGAAATTTTTCATTTTTTAAAAATGTCAATTTATCAAAAATCCGGCCACTTTTTTTTTTCTTTTTTTAAATTTTTTTTCTAAAGTTTAGATATTTGTCCATCCGTTCCATATAGGGCTATCCATACAAACTATTCAGAAATTTACGGGACACTGAGACTTAGCAAATTTACTTGTTGTTGTTCTAAGTAGTTTAATATTGTATTTAAGCGAAATCGGTACAGCGGTTTAAAAGTTATAAACTAAAATGTAAGAACACCTCAAAAATGTTGGTATATTCTAAATAACCTAAAAATACAAAATGCTTTAAATTGGCTGCTGGTTGGCATATGTGAACAGTAATGGAACTTGCACAGAATGGAACTTGTACAAACATTTTTTTTTTTTTTTTAAATTCGCGGATTTTTTTTTCACCAAAAATTTTTTTCGCGTAATTTTTTTTTTTCCAAATAGTCCTTTATTACATTGTGGAGGGTATCAATACATTCGGCATTTTTATACCCTCCACTCTAGTGATAGAGGGTATTTATAAGTTTGTCACTCCGTATGTAACACATTCAAATATTGGTTTAGGACCCCATAAAGTATATATATTCATGATCCTTGATCGATTTTAAGTCGATCTAGCGATGTCCGTCTGTCTGTTGAAATCACGTTTTTGGCAATAATCAAGAACCGATTTAAACGCTTGGGGTACCAAAAGTTGCGTAATTCTCCTAGGCAGAAACTGATGTATTTTTTTTTTAAATCGGTTAAGTATCTTAAAAGATATGAGTGAAAATGTAAAGGTACCTCAAAAATAATGGTGAATTTTACAAAAAAAAAATGCTATAACTTGACACCTGTTGAATGAATGAGAACGAAACTTGGAATTTAATGTAATTTTATCATTCCTAACACTCACAAAAAATTTGGGCGGAATCGCACAATGGGGAGAGGCACCAGAAATTTAACCAAAAATTTTAAAATGATTTATCTTGGCTCATGGTTGACATATTCAAATAAAATTTTAAATAGGCAATATAAACTCAAGTTATAGAGTTGCAATATAATTAAACGAACTGTGATATTAATTTTTAAGCTGTGTTTTTAATTTATTTTTTGTGTTAAATGTTTTTTGTTTTATGTAAAATGTATAAAATTATAAATTTAATGTGAAAATAAGTTGAAAATTTACAAAACCCCTGAGGATGTCAAAAAATAATTGACGAAACGTTGGGAGAAATATATAAAGAAAGTCTTTTATTTACATTAACAAATATAGGCCCAATTTGCTGATTGAACAAACTTCAAACTTTTAATATCTATTGAAAATTGGCCAAACAACATACTGATATATCATATTTTATTGTTCTCAACGTTTTTTTGGTTATTTTGGTACCAATTATGGCAAAATCGGTCAAGGGGCTAAGAGGCCATGAGCAATTGAGATGAGTTTCAATATAAACCTCAATGATATGACGTGGCTGCGCGCCATTTTGTAGTTATTGATGCTTATTTGGCTTGTTAGTTGTTATTTGTATAAATAGAAGTATAAAATACGTAGTATGTGACATACACGTGGTTGCTTTTATATAATTTTCATACATACTTATAAAATATTTTTTTTTTGTTTTTTAAATATTTATGTTGCACTATGGTTCCGGTCATCACTTTTCGTGGCCAATATAACAAAACTGGAAAAACTTGTGGTTTGAAATAGGTTTTGTGTTAAAAATTGTTATAATTTTTTTGTTTTCCATGTAGAGTATGAGGTCAATTCGATTACCTTACTACAATCTACTAATTTTTACTCATTTTACTACAGCTGGAATTTTTCAATACAAAAAGTAAACAAGACTTTCCAGTTGTAGTAAAAAATAGTAAGAAATTTAGGTAATCGAATATACCTATTGTAAGAAATTTTTTATATTTAAATTCAAAAAATAATTGAAAAAATTTAAAAAAATACGTTTTTTTTTATTTTAATCTAAATTTGTTTTAGAACGGTAAATAAGTGTATACAAAAACAAAATATGTTTTCTGTTGTTTGTAAGTGTTTATGATTTTCTATAAAATCCATTTTGGCCAAGAAAGGTCGTCTGCGTCTTGTGCATTGGTTAACATTGTGGAGGGTATTTAAAGATTCGGCACAGCCGAATATAGCTTTCTTACTTGTTTATGATTATATTGATAACGGATTCTAAAAAATTCCGAAATCGCGGTTTTGGTCCACAGATGCTGATTTTTAAGACAGAAATTATTTTTTTACCTAATTCATCTCGAAAGTTGACAAACTGTTAAGTATGTTATGTAAAAATAGTAAAAAAATTAAAAACGGGACTTTGGTCCATAGATGCTGATCAGCATCGCGATTTTTTATATTAAAATTTTAGTTTCATTATGTACACAAGACAACCCAATTTTGACCCATATTTTTAAAAAGTCAATCAAGAATTTTCAGAAAAATCAGTGGATCAAAATCGTGGAATTTTTTTGATAAATTCATGTTCAGCATGAGGGCCGTTTTACTGAATATTTTGCCATTAAAAAGTAATTTTCGTGAAAATGGAAGATAGAGGTTTTTGAATATAGGCCCTCGATATACTTTATCCTAGACCAATATTTCGAGGTTTTATAAACGGAATGATAAACTTTTATGTACATATCTTCTATCACTAGAGTGGAGTTTTTTTTTTCTTTTTATTTATCTTGTTAGTTTTTCCTTTGCAGTTCGTCATGCCTTAAGACGGCAATGAGTCTGATGAGAGTAAAATTACCATTTTCCAGATTTAATACACTCAAAAGAAAAGCCCTGTCAAAAAATCTGTAAAATTACTTTCAATTAGCAAACTTTTAACAGATTTTTCTGCTGAAATAGATAATTTAAGCAAATTCTCTGTTTAAGGGTACTTTTCACTATCACACATTTCCATTATACAAGCGTAATTTCACCATTTTAGCGAAATATTTTTTTAAAAAAAGGTTTCAATCAAAAAAGAATCCAAAAATCTTTAGGAAGTTGGTAAATTTTGATGTGTATAATGGAAAAGTATGATAGTGGAAAGTACCCTTTATCAGTGTAGAAAATATATTCCGCAATTTTAGTAATTCTGTTTGCTGAAATTCAAAATATTTTTGGGCAGAAAATTATTTTGTTATTTTACAGAAAAAGTTTGTTGACTTTTTTTTAAAAAAATGTTTTAAGATGTATTTTTTTTTTTTTTATTTTTTGTGAAATTTAAAATCCTAAAAATAAAAAATTAATAAAATTTAAAAAAAGCAGTAGATTGTTTGGTTAATCTTACAGAAATATTAAGTTATTTCTTTAAAAAAATAAAAAACAAAATTATAAGTTTTTTGTTTGATCTTAAAACAAAAAATTAGAAATTTTATTCTTGGAAAACAGTTTAACTTAAAAAAATGTACACTTAAAAAAAAAAAACTTAAAAAATTTTCTTGTATTTATTCGTGATCAGCAGACTTTTCTGCTGTCTCGACAGATTTCTCTGCTAATTTCACCTAGCTAAGCAAGACAGATTTTTAGCAAACCGCGACTGATAAAATTATCAGATTTCCCATACTGCTCAAAATGGGTGTATTTTTAACAGATTTTTATGCTTAACTATCGTTATAATAGGGGAAGGTGATACCGTAAACGGTATCATACAGGTGATACTATTTTCGTTATCCCTTATATTTATTGTGTTTATTGGGATAGTATGCTTGCTAAGATCGTAAAAATGCTAAATATTAAAAAAAAAAATTCAATAACATGTTTTCAATAAATTTTTCAAAAGAAAATAAATTAAAAACTTCTTTTTTTTGTAAATCATGATGATAAAAATTTCCTGAACCCATTAATAATACAATATTGTCTTTTGTGTAATCTGTCTGAAAGCAATTGATGTATCAATAAATAAGTTGCACACAAACCCATACATATACTTCGAAGTGAACCAACAAAAAATAAAATAATGTTGATAAACATAAGATTTCAATTAAGTAAAGAACCCATTAATTGGTTTATATGTCACCATTAATGGCTCAATTGTAAAGACGAACAAGTAAAATGAACTGATATTGCCGCACACATACATACAAACTCAAACCCATACACACACTCTGACATTCAATGACTATAAAGAATGACGCGTCGATAAAGAAAAAAAAAGAAATAAAACAATAAATATTTTTTTTTGCAATCAAAAGAAGCAAAAAAATATTGATACTTAAAATACACATACGATTGAATGTCTCTATGATTGTAAAAATAAAAATAGTATATCAGGAAACAGGGAGTGTTTTCCTATACACATATGACTGACTCATATCAGCAATGACTTTATAAAGATATTTCGGTAATTTTTTCTTTTTTCTGTTTTACAATATTGATTTTTATTTCCTATTTATTTAAACGGTTTCCTGTCTTTTATAAAGTGAATATTTACGTGACCTTAAAACAAAAAACAAAAAAAAAACTATAGTAAAATTGTGAATGAATGTATGCAACCTTGTCATTGCGTTATTTCTGTGTGTTAAATGGTCACGAGAATTGTAGTGCTAAAGACCATTAAAATGGTTCCATGAAAATTGTTGTAAACTTTGGAAAACTCTGCACAGAAAACAAAACGACAAAAATTTAACAAAATTGTCTATTTATCCAAACAACAAAGAAAAAAAAATTATACAATTTTAAAACACTACTACAGTAGACCGATGATAACAAAATTTGAAATAACAATAATACCCAGCAAAAACTTGCATTACCAAGTAATGAAATGTGTAATGGGAAATTCAAAAGCTATAACTACTTCTGATTCGAATTACCTTTCCCATTACATTTATAAGCAAATGTGCCAAATGTAATGATTATCAAAACAGTATTAATAACTAATTACCAGGGACAGGAACTTCATGCACTAAAAAACTATACTTTAGGCGCCTAAAATATGCACTAAAAAGTCTTGAAATATGCACTAAAAATCTGAAAATATGCACTAAAAATCATAAATATCCACTTGTTTTTTTAATTTTATTAAAAAAAAAATAACATTTGAATTCAGTCTGGCATTGTAAGCTTAGATATACTTATATACAGTGTGTATAAAATGTTATTAAAAAATAAAAATGATCTAAAAAAATTTAATAATTGCTTTAATACAAAAAAATATCATAAACAAATTTTAAAAATAGCTAAAACTACAAAAAATAGCTAAAAAACTAAAATATGACCTAAAAATATGCATTTATAGTGGAATAATAGCAAAATATGCAAAAATATGCATTTTAAGCAAAATATGCAAAAATATGCACTAACGAATCGATGCCATTTTAAAGCAAATTCTTTGATTCGCAAAGATATTTTGTTTATGCTGTTCTATGACCAAAAGGAAAAAACATGCATTTGCATGAAAGTCCTCTCCTTGCTAATTACGTATGTACTTATAAGTAATGAAAAAATGTTTTAAAAAAAAAATTTAAAAAATAAAAAAATATTTAATTTTATTTTATTTTTAACCAAAATAATGTACAGTGAGTCAAAAAGTGAATATCTAGTTCTGAAAATTTTTTATTTTATTATAATGACTTATGTAAGTCATTATTAATAAGTCCTTATTTTACATTTCAAAATAATGCTAAATGTAATTTTCTGTCATTACTAAGTAATTCGAATGGTAATGATATGTCATTACCAAGTTTTTGCTGGGTAGTGGTATACAATCAACTATCATGACAAAAAAAATAATAAAGTTGTGTCCAAAAGAATAAAATTTTTCAAAATTGAAAATTTTTGAAAATTTGTCCAAAATTTTTTTAATATGATGTTTTTAGGCTGGTGTCTAATTTTAAAAAAGTTGCAGGACGCCACCTCAGTTTGACTATATAAGCTAACAATTAACGAAAAAGAAAACAAGAATTACTATTTTAATTTTCTTGAAATCAAAAATTTTAGTAACGTGGGTTTGTAACTCGGATAATAATTCACCTCGTGGTGAATAAAATCGTTTCTCACAAGCTGGTGAATAAACCCGTTTTTCACCAGCTGGTGAATAAAAAGTAACAAAAATATTTGTCAACAAAAAAAAATTTTTTTTCATCATTTTTTTTTTTTTTTGCATCAATTTTTTTTTTTCATCGATTTTTTTTTATTCATCGATTTTTTTTTTCATCAATTTTTTTTCCATCAATTTTTCTTTTCATAAATTTTTTTTTTTTTCTAAAATTTTTTTTTCATAAAATTTTTTTTTTTATCAATTTTTTTTTTTTTTCATAAAATTTTTTTTTTGTCATTAATTTTTTTCATCAAATTTTTTTTTTTTTTTTTCATCAATTTTTTTTCCATCAAATTTTTTTTTCCATCAAAATTTTTATTTCCATAGTTTTTTTTTTTTTCATCAATTTTTTTTTTCATCAAACTTTTTTTTTCCATCTAATTTGTTTTTTCATAAATATTTTTTTTTCGTCATTTTTTTTTTATCAATTTTTTTTTTCATCAATTTTTTTTTTCATTAATTTTGTTTTTCATCAAATTATTTTTTCATCAAAATTTTTTTTTCATAAATTTTTTATCATATTTTTTTCATCAAATTTTTTTATCAAATTTTTTATTAGCAATTTTTTTTCATACTTTCTTCCATCAACTTTTTTTTACATCAAAAAAAAAAATATTTTCTTTTACCAAAACTACTTTTTCACCAAGTCTAAGCTTTTCGCATAAAAATTTTCCATTTGTTTATCAAATGTACATAAAACAAATGAGAGTGTTATATTCTTTGGTGCCGAATCTTTATACTCTCCAAAATATAAAAAACACTTTTTTGCACTTATTTTTGCACTCACTTACGAAATGAACAGCTATTTTTGTTTTTTAATGGGGTCCTCTACTGATATTTCAATTCGTTTTACATGGAATGGCAAATAAATATAACATTATTTTTTCTAAAAAAAACTTTGCTTTGGCAAGTACACCCAAATATTCCGCAAAACATTATCATGATTTAATGTTTTGGGCAAGAGTACAAAATTCGTAAAGCATTTTTTTTAGTTTTTTTGGAACCTAAAGCATTTTTAAAAATGTTTTCAACTCAAAAACTCAAAAAAAAATTTTTTTGATGAAATATAATATATTTTCTAAAAAATAAAAAAATTCAAAATATTTTTCAAAAAATTTCACAGGATAGGGGATCGAACGACACCCTTTTTTCTGCAGGGATGTTTTTCGCACTGGCAAAAATGTATTTAAATGTTTTTAAAACAAATATACAAAAGTAAAATTTTCAAAAAAGAATGTATATTTAAAAAAAAATACTACACTCAAAAAAACCTTGTCAAATTACTAGAAAAAGTCTTGATTCGGGTCTTAGAAAATTTTTCAAAATTTGTCAAAATTTTTTTTTTTTTTTTAAATAATTGGGACCTCAAATCATTTTTAAGAAAAGTTTTTCATTCTTAAACGCCAAAAAAAATTTGATGAAACTAAAAATATTTTCAAAAAATTTCAAAATATTTTTCACAAAAATTCACGGGATAGGGGATCGAACGACACCCTTTTTTCTGCAGGGATGTTTTTCGCACTGCCAAAAATGTATTTAAATGTTTTTAAAACAAATATACAAAAGTAAAATTTTCAAAAAAGAATGTATATTTAAAAAAAAATACTACCCTCAAAAAAACCTTGTCAAATTACTAGAAAAAGTCTTGTAATCACATTTTGTCAATATTTGACAGTTTTCCATGACTTTTAACAAATAATTTTCTATCGAAATTTAATATTTTTTTGTAATTTTACAGTTTTTCTTGCAATTTCACAAATTTCCAAGGTTTTTTTACAAAAAAAAATCTAGTAAATTTACGAGAATTTCATTTATTTTTTTTATTTCGCCAAAAAAAAGTTGTAAACTTACAATTTCATTGGTAAAAATCTTGTAAAATTACAAAAAAGCTTGTTATTTTTACTAGAAATTCTCTTAAAATAGGAGGTAGCAAAAAATCTGGTTTCAGGAAATATGAATAGTACACTTTTTTTACATTAAGTACACTTTTTTATCCCTTTTAACAGAATTAGCCACAAATTTAATTCAGTTCTATGAAATTTCCAAGTCAGCTTAAGTTTCGTTTGACCAATGTAAAATGCAAAAAAAAAAAAACAATTTCATTTTTGCAAATGGTTTAAAATAGTATTTCAACTATAAACATTTTTTTTCTTTTTCATTCGCATATTTTTTCTTGAAAGGAAGTTGTTGAAGAATTGGGAAATTTAAAACTTACACTTACATGACGTGTCCGGAATTTTATTAAAACTGTTTTTAAATATAACTTCAAAATAAATATTCAGGCTTAGTTGTATTTTAAAAACTTTTTGCAAATAAAAATATTTCATTTAAAACAACTTAAAAACAAAAACAAAAAAAACCAACCCAAAAATCTTTTTTAAATTTAACACTGTTTTTATACCCACCAACCACAATATGTGGGTATACTCACTTTGTCATTTCATGAGTAACGTATCAAAATATAAGTCGGGGACTCCAAAAAGAAAAAATATTATTGAATTTGTGTGAGGTTAGGGTAAAAAAAATTGACAAAAAATATGAATCGATAGTTTAATTTTTTTTTTGTTACAATTAAAAATCTAGTTAATATCTTCAAATAACACTTTGCTCGAATTTGACACTTTTTTTTACAAGCTGGGCACCCTACTCGTAAAGTTAATTCGAGTACGCCGAATTCAATGATGCTAGCCGTTTTTCGAAGTTAGCTCTCAATAAAAACGATATTTTTAACATTTGCGATAATTTTTAAATTTAAAACCATTCAAGTCTGTTAAACTAACATAACAAACCATATTACCGTGAATTTTATTCGCGAAAAAAATTTTTGTTCGCGAAAAATCTTTATTTTCGTAAAACAAATTGGTTCAATACTAGAGTTTTTCTTTTCCCGGACTTTTTCATTTCCCGGGAAACCGGGATTCATTTTTAAATTTCCCGGGATCCCGGGAATTCCCACAAAAACTAAAAACCAAAATTTTTTATCAAAAAAATAAATAAAAACCTTCTAAATGCGATTAAATTATTCATAATGTTTATTAACCCCATAAAAATCGTATTTAGGACAATTAAAACAAAACAAAAAAAAATAAGTTTCGAGAAAAAAGAACAATTTTTGTTACACAGTTTTTTTTTTAAACGGCCCAAATATTTCGAAGTCTTTTAAAATTATTTTTAAGGGAATATGTTATTTCACATCGCTTTATCTGTTTTAATAATAAAAATTCATGATTTTTTCTAATTCATCTCAGTTTATTTTTACAATTGGTTCTCAACGCTTTGCTTCTTAAACGCAATGAAACTGATTCAGAGGAATTTCTGAATTATGTCTCTGAAACTGAATGAAACTGTTTCAGAGAAATAAAATTATAAGAAAATTTGCCTCAAAAAGTTTTTAAAAATGTTGAAAAAATTTAAAAATTCTGGTTTCTAAAAGAAAAACCCCTTAACTTCAAAGTCATTCCTTCTCTACACAGATTTTATATCAATTTATCGATTTAAAAAGAATCATGTCCAGAGACATAAATATTTTCTATAGAGACAAATAACACTGCACAACAAAATCAAAATTTTTCCAAAATTACAAGGTCAGACCAAAAAATTTTGATAGAAGAGACAAAAAAAAAATACACGTGTATCGGCGTTTTGAAAGTTTACATCTGGGTTTCATTTTAGGGGGAGGTGAAGTTTCCCCCAAATGCAAATGTTGTATTGTAAATCGTCATTGAATATCGAGTGAAGCTTACGTTTAAAGAATATGGTGTGTTCAGCAAATTTATGTAAAATGTTACGGAGAACATTTTTGTGGAATATATTAACCCTCTAGCTCCTCACGGTAAGGGTCTTTTTTGTCCTTCTTTTCAAAAAGAGCAAAAAACACCATTAAAAAAGGGATTTAAGGGGTTTAAATGTTCCGAAAAAATATTCGTCGTAAAATTTTACTATAAGTCCTTGAATACATCAAAACGGAAAACTTAACCAGAAGGTCAGAAATAAGACACAACAAAAGAGATCTTAGGGTTAATTTCGCATTTATTAAGAAAATCGTTTAAAGCTTACGTTTAAAGTATATGGTGTGTTCAGCAAATTTATGTAAAATGTTACGGAGAACATTTTTGTAGAATATGTTAACCCTCTAACTCCTCAAGATAAGGGTCTTTTTTGTCCTTCTTTTCAAAAAGAGCAAAAAACACCATTAAAACAGGGATTTAAGGGGTTTTAATGTTCCGCAAAAATATCCGCCGTAATATTTACCATAAGTCCCTGAACACACCAAAACAGAAAACTCAACAAGAAAGTCAGATATAAGACACAAGAAAAGAGAGCTTAGGGTTAATTTCGAATTTATTAAGAAAATCGTTTAAAGCTTACGTTTAAAGTATATGGTGTGTTCAGCAAATTTATGTAAAAAATTACGGAGAACATTTTTGTAGAATATGTTAACCCTCTAACTCCTTAAGATAAGGGTCTTTTTTGTCCTTCTTTTAAAAAAGAGCAAAGAACGCCACTAAAACAGGGATTTAAGGGGTTAAAATGTTCCGCAAAAATATTCGTCGTGAAATTTTACTATAAGTCCTTTTCACGGCAAATATTTTTGCGGACCATTTTAACCCTTAAATAGCTGTTTTAATGGTGTTTTTGCTCTTTTTCTAAAGAAGGACAAAAAAGACCCTTACCTTGAGGAGCTAGAGGGTTAACATATTCTACAAAAATGTTTTCCGTAACATTTTACATAAAATTGCTTCACACACCATATACTTTAAAGGTAAGCTTAACTCGATTTTCTTAATAAATGCGAAATTAACCCTAAGCTCTCTTTTTTGTGTCTTATTTCTGACTTTCTTGTTAAGTTTTCCGTTTTGGTGGATTCAGGGACTTATAGTAAAATTTCACGGCGGATATTTTTGCGGAACATTTAAACCCCTTAAATCCCTGTTTTAATGGTGTTTTTTGCTCTTTTTGAAAAGAAGGACAAAAAAGACCCTTATCTTGAGGAGTTAGAGGGTTAATATATTCCACAAAAATGTTCTCCGTAACATTTTACATAAATTTGCTTAACACACCATATACCTTAAACGTAAGCTTCACTCGATATTCAATGACGATTTACAATACAACATTTGCATTTGGGGGAAACTTCACCTCCCCCTAAAATGAAACCCAGATGTAAACTTTCAAAACGCCGATACACGTGTATTTTTTTTTTGTCTCTTCTATCAAAATTTTTTGGTCTGACCTTGTAATTTTTTTTTGTGTTGTACAGTGTAATCATACTGCAAATTTTTCTAATGCAGGTCTCAGAAAAAAAATTTCTCAGCTTTTGAAAAAAAGTATTGGGTTGTAATAATTATATCCTATCGAGATTTAGACTTCTTTCATTTCGTAAGTCTCAGATTTTATGACATTTTTTAGTTTGATGTTCTCTTGGAATACTTTTTGGGCCTCCTGGTCCCTGCGTTCGTTTCTGCCATCAATTTTCAAGAATTTTTATAAAATCTCTATAAATTCACATACAAAATAATCATTAGAAGTCGAAAAATCAACAATTTTAAAGAAACGAATATTCCCGGGAATTCCCGCTCTATTTCCCGGGATTTCATGATCAAAAATTTACGGGAATTCCCGGGAATTCCCGTGAAAAACTCTATTCAATACAGATATTTTGAGTTTGATTTGAGTTTACGACAGCCGTCTGGTATAGCTATGTAGTTCGTGTACACTAAATCCCATTGTAATATCAGTTTTTTTAAAGTTAGCGTATGTACTAGCGATATTC
Source organism: Pegoplata infirma (assembly GCA_963921195.1). NCBI lineage: Eukaryota > Metazoa > Arthropoda > Insecta > Diptera > Anthomyiidae > Pegoplata > Pegoplata infirma. The sequence continues at coordinate 65,718,580 of OY992540.1, read as the reverse complement.
GCGATTAATTTTTTTTTAAGTAAAAAAAAAAAAATTTTATATTATTTAGACAATTCCTGAATGTTTGTTATCTAAACTCTATTGAATATTTAAAAAAAAAAAATTATTCGCGGAAATTTTTTTTCGCGAAATTTTTTTTCCAAATTTTTTTATTTTGCTGTTAATTTATAAAAATGAGTAGAATACAATACATAACAGACACAAATTTACAAAAAAAAAAAAAAACATTTTTTCGTAAAAAAAATTGTTTTTAAATATAAATAGTTTTTAAATCAAAATTTCTAATTTTAGATTTAAAAATGCCTGCGAATTTTGTACTCTTGCCCAAAACATTAAATAATGATCATGTTTTACGGAAGATTTGGGTGTACTTGCCAAAGCAAAGTTTTTTTTAGAAAAAATAATGTTATATTACTTTGCTATTCCATGCAAAACGAATTGAAATATCAGTCGAGGAACCCATTAAAAACCAAAAGAGCTGTACATTTCGTAAGTGAGTGCAAAAATAAGTGCAAAAAAGTGTTTTTACATTTTGGAGAGTATAAAAGATTCGGCACCAAAGAATATAACACTCTCACTTGTGTTATGTACATTTGATAAACAAATGGAAAATTTTTATGCGAAAAAGCTTAGACTTGGTGTAAAAGTAGTTTTGTTAAAATTTTTTTTTTTTTTTTTTCGAAAAACAAAATTATCTTAAAAAAAAAATTTTATGAATCCAAAATTTTTGGTGAAAAAAAATTTTGATAAAAAAAAGGGTGACATGACATTATCCCCATGAACATAATCCGCATTTCCGTTATGGAGATTATGACCAAATCCATTTCGATCATAATCCCCATAATGGTAGTGGGGTTTATAACCGAAAATTATTTGGACATAATCGAAATAAAACACGGACATAATTCCCAGATTTATGTGGATAATGACCACGTAACAAATGGCCATAATCCCCATAATGGGGATTATGTCTTCTATACTAGTTTGTCATAATCCCCAAAATTAAAATTATTTTTTTTACTTAAAAGTTTTTCTGCGTAGCCGGCCTTCGGTCGGGCTTAGGAATTGCAAACTCCATGCATTAAACCCACCATCTCTGCAGAAAACGGGAATTATGACCAAAATTGCTTTGGACTTACTCCCCATAATGTGAATGGGGGTTATGACCGAAAAAAGTTCGGTCGTAATCCCAACAAGGAACGGACATAATCCCCATTGGGATTGTGACCGTTTTGGAAACGGTCATAGTCCCCACAACTATTATGGGCATTATGACCGTAATGAATTCGGTAATAATCCCCATTTCCGTTTTGGGGGTAATGTCCGTGGGAATTATGTCCTGTCACCAAAAAGTTTTTGATGTTTTTTTTTTTTGACGAAAAGAAACATTTTTTGATGTAAAAAAAAAATTGATGAAAAAAAAATTTTTTCCGTAAAAAAAAAATTGATAATAAAAAAATTTGATAAAAAATTTTGATAAAAAAAATTGATAAAAAACAAGTAAAAAAGCTAAATTCGGCCTTGCCGAATGTAGTGATACTCTCCACAATTTCAAAAAGATTATTGCAAAAAACTTTATTTAAAAGGAAATTACTTTTGAAAAAAATAATTTTAAAAAAAAAAATTCCGCGAAAAAAAAATTTTGGAAAAAAAAAATACGCGATTTTTTTCCTTTTTTGTCAAAAAATATGTTCGTACTTGTTTAAATACCATTTCGTGTTCAATTATGTTCACTAGAGTGTCCCTTATTTTGGAAATGTTGGAAATGTTGAGACGGTACCCCCTCATTTTTTTCCATTTGACTAAAAAATAACTCAGGAAAAATTTTACGCCCCTACGACCACGCCTTCCCTACGCGACGGGGCCGTAAAGAGCGGGGCCTTAAAAATCATTTTTCCATACAAAGCAAAAAATTTTTTTTTTGATTTTAAATTTTTTTGTTATTAATTATAATATTACTTGGTTATCTTATTCACGACAAAAAATTTGATTTTGGTGGGATGAGGCCTTCAGTTTTAAAAAATTTTTCGAAAAAAAAAATTTAGAGCTTTTGGGGTCCTACAGTAAAAATTTTTAAAATTTTTTTTTTTTTTTAGTTTTGACAAGCAACGGTTTAGTTGTAATGTTGCTTTTAATGATATATATTCATAAAAAAATATTACTCATATCTGTGACATCTTGATCGTGTATCGAAAAACATCAAAAATGCATTTTTTACCCTTTTTTAGATCACGATAAAGATGTCACAGATAGGAATAATATTTTTTTATGAAAATATATCATTAAAAGCAACAATTCAACTAAAACGGTTGCTTGTCAAAACTAAAAAAAAATATTTTTTAAAAAATTTTTACTGTAGGACCCCAAAAGCTCTAAATTTTTTTTTCGAAAAATTTTTTAGAACTGAAAGCCTCATCCCACCAAAATCAAATTTTTTGTCGTGAATAAGCTAACCAAGCTATATTATAATTAATAACAAAAAAATTTAAAATCAAAAAAAATTTTTTTTGCTTTGTATGGAAAAATGATTTTTAAGGCCCCGCTCTTTACGGCCCCGTCGCGTAGGGAAGGCGTGGTCGTAGGGGCGTAAAATTTTTTCTGAGTTATTTTTTAGTCAAAAGGAAAAAAATGAGGGGGTACCGTCTCAACATTTCCAAAATAAGGAACACTCTAATGTTCACATATGTCAACCAGAAGCCGAATTAAAGCATTTTGTAATTTTAGGTTATGTTGAATGTACCGAAATTTTTGAGGTGTGCTTACATTTTCGTTCATAACTTTTGAACCGCTGAACCGATATCGCTCAAATTCAATACTAAACTTTCCGGGAGAACTTCCAATAAATATGTTAAGTTTCAGTCATCTCTGTACAATATTTTGTCCACGACAGCATTCTCCACAGACAGACAGACGGACAGACGGAAAGACGGACATCGCTAGAATGTCTTAAAATCGATCGGGCACCATGAATATATATACTTTATGGGGTCCCAGATCGATATTTCGATGAGTTACAAACGGAATGACAAACTTATATATACCCTCTACACTAAGTGTAAGGTATAAAAATATGATAAAAAAAAAAATTGTTAAAAAAAATTTTTGAAAAAAAATTTAATGAAAAAAAAAATTTGATGAAAAACAAAAGTTTGATGAAAAAAAAAGTTTGATGAAAAAAAAAAAAAAAAAATTATGAAAAAAAAAAAAATTTATGGAAAAAAAATTGATGAAAAAATAAAATTTGATGAAAAAAAAATTCATGAAAAAATTTGATAAAAAAAAAAATGAATGAAAAAATTTGATAAAAAAATTAATGAAAAAAAAAATTTGATGAAAATAAAAATTGATGAAAAAAAAAATTTGATAAAAAAAAAATATGAAAAAAAAAGATTGATGAAAAAAAAATTTTATGAAAACAAGATTAATAAAAAAAAACTTTAATGAAAAAAAAATTTATGGAAAAAAAAATTTTTTTTTGTTGAAAAATAATTGTTATTTTTTATTCACCAGCTGGTGAAAAACGGTTTTATTCACCACAAGGTGAATTATTATCCAAGTTACAAACCCAAGTTATAAAAATTCAAATAGTAATTCTTGTTTTCTTTTTCGTTAATTGTTAGCTTATATAGTCAAACTGAGGTGGTGTCCTGCAACTTTTTTAAAATTAGACACCAGCCTAAAAACATTATCATGTTAATATATAAAATACTTTGTTTACTTATTGTGGGGTATAAAAGATTCGTTACAGACAAATTTAACACTCTAACTTGTTTTTTTTTTTTTTTGATTTTACCACTATCCCAAAACCACATCTTTATAAGTACATATGAATTCAACATTTCTTTTGCATGTTTCGACTATTTTTATCTGTGCATGTCTACTCTCATGTGGTCATGTTAGTACTACACAGCAAAAAACAAAACTCAAAAAAAAGAATACAGCTAAATACTTTCATACCATCGTAAATAAACATATTGGGAAAAAAAAAACGTAAACGAAATAACCGCTAAGTGACCATTGCTTAAATGCAGACCCCCAAGTCGTCGTTAAACTAACTTCCTGTACAACTATGTGGAGTATTCAGTAGCAACAACAACAAAAAAAAATACCGAACAAAACATAACAACAGCAGCACAAAAAACCTAATTTCGACCCAAAAAGTTTTTTTTTGCCTGATAACTTTAAGTTCACTCTACTTTTTTTTTTTTTTGTTTTAAAAAAGTGATAAAAGCAGAGTAGTTAGAAAAAATTGTTGAAAATTTGTATGCGGTTTTAACAGAAATTAAAATACAATCATGTTGAAAAGGTTAAACAAAAAAACAACACCGACAAAACACATATTAGAAGATACAGACATAAAATTTTCAATTACACCAGACAGAATAATGAAAAAGAAATGAAGCAAATTTTTTTGTTTTTATGTTAAGAATATTTAAACGAAATTTTTGAATTGAAGTTATGTGAATTTTTTAGTTGATTAAGCGATGTTCGTCCATCTGCTTGTAATCAAATTAAATTTCGCGGTTTAAAAGTCATTGAAATTTTGGGTCTTTAAAACAATAAATTGCAGGATTTAATGCATCAAATCATAATTTTTTTGCTACACTCAAAAAATTATATCATTAACTGTTTGTAGTTTATTTAAAAAGTTTTACATTTAGTCGTTTTTAAAGCAAAAGCATATGTTTAATGTTTAGTTTTTATTAATGACTACTTCTGCCCTTTGTTTCAAAAATAACACACTAAAAAATAAAGACTTTGATTAACATTTAATTTTAAAGTCATTTATTTTTGTTCTGTTAGTAAAAACTACTGGTTATTCTTTAAATTTTTTATGATTTGTGTAAGTTTTTTTTTTTTTTAATTGTTGGTATTTTTTAATGAGATACCATTACACAAATAGGCTATATAATTCATAATTCTCTTATTTTGCGGAGACTGGGTTTTGATGCATGGAGTTCGTAATCCCGGCCACGCAGAACAATTTTATAGACAAAAAAATATTTATACAATTGTTGGGAATATGTCCAACTACACCATTTGCAATTGTATATTAAAAATGTATTTTAAAATTGTCCAAATGTATTTTAAAATTGTCCAAAAATATTTTAAAATTGTCCAAATGAATATAAAATTGTCCAAATGTATTCTAAAATTGTCAAATATATTTTAAAATTGTCCAAACTTATTTTGAAATTGACCAAAAGTATTTTAAAATTCTCCCATTGTTTTTTTAAAACTGTTTAAATGTATTTTAAAATTGTCCAAATGTAATTTAAAATTTTTCAAATGTATTTTAAAAATTTCCAAATTTATTTTAGAATTTTTCAAATGTATTATCAAAATTATCCAAATGTATTTAAAAATTGCCCAAATATATTTTAAAATTGTCCAAATGTATTTAAATGTATTTTGAAATAATTTCGGTCATAATCCCCATAACGGAAAAAGTGGTTATGTCCTTGGGGATTATATCATGTCACCGTGGCTTAATATTGAAAAAATTGGCAAATTTGTATAGAGTTACCTTGATGAAATATTTATCAAATAAAAACGAAATTTACCATAATCTCAAAATTTGCATTCTTGTATTTTTTTTTTTATTTTTTCAGAACCCGTTCTGAAATTTCCCAATTTTTAAAAAAATCCTATTTACAAAATCCTGATATACTACTATTTCTTTTCTTCTTTAATTTTTTTTTACAGTTTATATGTTTCTCTATCCAGACCATAAAAATAAGTGTATTTAAAACAAAAAAAAAATAAATCTACCGATTTGCTCTGGAGATATTTTTACTTAAAGGGAAGTATCTCAACCCTTATGAACCGATTTGCCTGAAACTTAAAATATATATTAAAGAGACGATTTTAAGATTGGGGTGTCTCGGCTTATCGGCCACATCGGTGTTTACAAATTTCGAAATTATGAAACCATGTGGACCTTCGGGAAAATTTTGATAACTTCCGAACTAACAGGAATATCATCTAGGTCAAAAATACGGGTCGACTTAAATTTAATAAAGATTATTTCTTATCCAAATGGATATCGTAGGTCTAAGTCTTCACATAAGTATCCCCCAAAATTTACACATTTTCCTGAAAAAAATATTTAAAGAAGCCGAATTTTTACAAGGTTATGCCACCATTGGATAGGCATTAAAAAAACCTTACTTCTCATATGAAAACATCATATAGTTTCTTAAAAATAAATGGCTGAAAAATCCAAAAAACTATTTTTTCGCCATTTTTTGACCCATGTTTTGAACCCCTAAATCCCCGATATGGCCGATAAGCCGAGACACCCCAACCTTAGAATTGTCTCTTTGATATATATTTTAAGTTTCAGGCAAATCGGTTCATAAGGGTTGAGATACTTCCCTTGTTAGTATCACAACTTTTTTAAAAAAATAAAATTTTGCGAAGTTATTAATATCTGGAAATCGCTACTGGGTGGCGGCCTAAAGAAGTCGACATTTTCTAGCCCCCTGGGTCCAACTATAGGACCTTGACTTCTTTCATAAAAACGCTTCATTTGCTTAAAAAAAAATACAAAAAAAAATGTAAAAAAATAAGTTTTTATGAGGTTGGTTTAGTTCTGTAAGGGGAAACTTTTTTCCCCCTGATCCGATTTGGTCCGTTTACGAACTTAACCGTCGGCGGCCCAAACAAATCGTCATTTTCTAGCCCCCTGGGTCCAACTAGAGGACCTTGAACTTCTTCTTTCATAAAAATGCTTCATTTGCTTAACAAAAATACAAGAAAAACATGTAAAAAATAAGTTTTTCTGAGGTTGGTTTAGTTCTGTAAGGGAAAACTTTTTTCCCCCTGATCCGATTTGGTAGGTTTACGAACTTAACCTGCCTATGAACATAAGATATATGCCATACTTCAGGATCCTAGCTCTTTTATTTTGGACTGCATTGTGTTATCTACAGACAGACTGACGGACAGACAGACATTCATAGAATGTCTTAGGATTAGTGTCCGACCGAACAGTTCGGCCAAAAAACGTCATTTAATCAAAAATTTGGTATTTGGAAGTACTTTTAACAACTTTTTTTATATGGGGTAGAATTGTTGAGGCGATGGAAGATGATTCTGAGTGTAAAATTTAAGAACGAGTACGAAGTTAAGCCACAATTTCGAAGTTCGGTGACCGAACTTTTTTCAATTTGGCTGAACGTTCGGTTACCGAACATCTAAATTGGTGCTTAACTTCGTCCTCGCCATTAAATTTGAAAGTCAGAATAGTCTTCTGTCGTATATATAAACAAACGGCCATCAGAAAAAGCTGTTAAAAATGCTTGCAAATATTAATTTTTGACCAATACCGTTTTTTGGCCGAACTGTTTGGTCGGACACTACTTAGGATCGATCATGGATCAATAATATATATAATTTATAGGGTCCCCGACCGATATTTCGATGCGTTACAAACGGAATGATATACTGTGGTTGGAGGGCATAAAAAATTATATTTAATTTTAAATTTCGTATAAAAAGTCACAAAAACAAGTTAGAAAAATACACTTTCGCATTTATATTTTATTTATGGATTTCATTTCGTTTTCTCACACAAAATTCTGCTATATCCTTAAATTTTAATTTTAAAATTCGTATAAGTGTAAAAAAATCAAAATAAATTCGTGCCGCTCTGATCAGCTGTTTTTTATTTGTCTACATTTTAAGCGTTAACTATAGACTACACAGACGCGACTCGACAGGTGTCACAAAACAACAAAACTACGAAATCTTATGAAACATTTTATAAAAAAAAAATGTATGATATTTAATTAAGCTTATGAATTCCTTCATTGGATTAATGAAAACAAAGTATTGAATCCGTTTCTTTGTTATCATGAAGGTTTTTTTTAGTCTACTCGTTTTCACCGTTTGCAATTTAAAAAATTTACAAAATGTTTAAACTACAAACTCAAGTTCATAATCTGCTTTTATGTCTATGCAACACATCCAAATAATTATCACCATAGCAATACTATAGCTACGATTATAAGTAGAATCCTCTAATTCCCTAATTACTTATTTCAACTGTTATCATTTCAGCTTTTAGTGCAGCTGTTAAGTTTGCTTCAATTTTATTCAAATTTAGCAGTAAATGCTTTAAATTCTACAAAATCTTCAATAAAAAAAATATGCAGTTAGTATAGATAGCATTTCGCATCAATATTACAAATGTTCGATTATTTTTATTAATTGTTTTAATACATTTTACAGACACTTTCTACAGGATTAAATCTATAGACATTGATCAATAAATTTAAAAACAAAAATTTTATATATTTTTTTGTACTTTTTATCGAAATGTTGTAGTTGGATTTCTTATATTTTGGGTACCCAAAAAAAACTAGAAACACTCTTGAGTGTTTGCATTTTAGTTTATTTTTTACATCTTCGTATACGAAAATTGAAAATTACTATGGCATAGTTGAAATAGTTATTCTACAACAACTAAAGGCTGGTAATGAAGTTTTTGTTACAAGAAAACTATTGTGCATCAAAATAGTTAAACAAAATGTATAATTAAAATATTACAATATCTTGTTAAATAATGTAAGTGCTTTCACAAATTTCGACTTACTGATATTTGGTTTTAAATTATATGTACACTTTATTTCGTGTACAGTCTTTAAGACTTCTTCTACATACGATTGCTTCTTGTTGCATTATATCAATGAATTTTCTATAACAAACACACAATGTTCACTACAATACTACAGTAATGGTATGACACATACATTTACAAATGCATAGCAAGTATACATATAAAAAGGAATGTATATATATGGGGCATTCCATGCCAAATTGGACAAATTGAAAATTTTAAAATTAAGATTTTCCGAAATTTTGTAAGGTTTTTAGTTCACCTAAAAATTCCCTTCCTACACTAAAAAAAACCTTGTAAAATTACCAAAAAATATCCCGATTTTACTAGGCTTGTCTCGTAAAATATGAGGTAGATAAAATTATCGTAAAATAACGAGGATTTCGGCGTTATTTTGAATGCGCCAAAAATTGGTAAAAAAAAACTATTTTATTGGTAAAAACTTTATTTTTAAGCCGCAAAACTTAAAAAAAAATGGTAAATTTACAAGAAGAAATGCTTAATATACTTAAAAAAAATGGTAAATTTACAAACCATAATCGTAAATTTACAAACAATAATCGTAAATTTACAAAAAAAATGTAATTTAAAAAAAAAAATTGTTAATTTATCAAAAAATTGTTTAATTTTTTTTTTGTAGTGATAATTTTTAAGCGACAAAAATTATAAAAAAAAAATTGTTAAATTTACAAGAAAAGTGGTACATAAAAAAAAAAATGGTAAATTTTCTAACAAAAATTGTAAATTTACAAAAAAAAAAATAGCCAATTATAAAAAAAATAAACAATATAAATCCTCGTACAGTTTTTTTTGGGAAATCAACTACACCATTTCCAATTGTATTTCAAAAACTACCAATTGAACTTCAGAAATTATCAATTGAAGGGCTTACTGCAAGAACTTGATAAGCAACATTTTAGTTTTTCGTGTTTTTCGCCTTCTGCTGATATTCCATTGACAGATTTTTGGCAGAGTCTTTCTTTAACCATTCGTACAAGTATATTGAGAATAAAAGTTCTGCAAAAGTTATATTTTCTACATTATTTTTAAAGTTTAAAGGCAAAAACTACCATAAAATGAAATGTTGCTTATCGAGTTTTTACAATAAGCCCTTCAATTGTATTTCAGAAATTATCAATTGTATTTCAGAATTTATCAATTGTATTTGAGAAATTATCAATTGTAGTTCAGAATTTATCAATTGTATTTCAGAATTTATCAATTGTATATCAAAAATTATAATTTCTGATAATTATCGATTGATAATTATCAATTGTATTTCAGAAAAGTTCAATTGTTTAACAAAGGTTAGTTTCTGAAATACAATTGATAATTTCTGAAATACAATTGATAAATTCTGAAATACAATTGATTATTTCTGAAATACAATTGATAAATTCTGAAATTCAAGTAATAATTTCTGAAGTACAATTGGTAAATTCTGAAATACAATTGATAATTTCTGAAGTACAATTGGTAATTTCTGAAATACAATTGATAATTTCTGAAATATAGGTAGCATTATGACCCCAAAATTGAAATTAAAAAAAAAAAAAATTTCTCCCCCCCTATTGAGCAGTCCTTGATTCTTAGACATTCTAGAGATGCCCATTGAAATGATAATCACGGCCAAAATATCACAAAGTTAAACCCTGTAAGTTGTTCACCAGTAAAAATGTTTCGAAAGATCATATTTTTGGTTATGTTTCGCACATCAGCATTTGAATGCCACCGGGGATGAAATGTTCTATGTCACACCACACTAAAGCCCAAAACTTAATACAAACACCCCAATAACCAAGCAAATTCAAGATTGACCGTTAACAAAATTACAAAAAAATTAACCCTTAATGGGAAATATTAATTTTGCTTGATTTTTGGTGATTATACTATTTTTTGGGCTTTGGTGTATTCTGTTTTATGTACACTGAAAGAATTATTGTTCATAATATCTATGAACGAATTTCATTAAACCAAATTCATAGAATCTATGAGACAATTCATTGGCTGAATGAATATTCATTAGTATTGTGAAATATTTCAAAGAATTTTATTCATAGATTTTGTTAAATTCATAAATAAAAATCATAGAAAAAAATATCATCAATAAGCCTTTTAATGTTTTTAATAATTAAAATAATGTTACTATAATTAAAAAAATTGAATAAATATATTAAAATAAAATAAACAAAACATAAAAAATTAAAAAAAAAAAAATATTGCTGCCCTGGTGGGATTCGAACCCAAGACCTACCGGCTGTGAAAATTATTGTCGACGCCTTAGTAATCAGCGCCACCAAATACACAAAAATTTTGTTTTCTGCAAACACACACACAGCTTTTGGCAGAGCATTGTTGTAGAGCATTGATACAAACTCAATATGTTAAAGCAGAACATTAAACAGAATGTATTTTAAGTTTCATAATTTGTTTGTATACTTTAGCTCGGTGGCTAGAGACTAAGCTACACGACTGGTTTTGTGTTCGAATCTCGGTGGGGATAAGTTATAAATATAAAAACAATTTAAAAATAGAAAATTTTAAATAAATAAAATAATAAAAAAAATAAATAAAAATTAAATAATAAAATAAGTCAAAATGAAATAATAAAATAAATAAAAATAAAATTAAAAATACTTTTTTTTATAGCCTATGAAATTTTTCATAGATGGTTTCTATGAATTTGTTTCATAGATTCTATGAAGGGCATCATTGGCTTTATTTTCATAGAACCAATGTACGTTTTCATAGCCGTAATGAACCAAATTCTTTCAGTGTAGTAAAATTTATGGCCGACATTTTTGAACATTTCATATCTCGTACACTCAAAATATTTTGTTGGGGAAAACAAATGAAAAACATTTGAAACAATTGAAAACCATCCCAGTAATTATTCAGTTGTTTTAACAAACATCAACATTTATTTTTTACTGTTAATACAATTTTTTAAAATTAATAATATTGAACATTAAAAAATACGGTCTTTTGCATTTTTTTACCAACAACTTCCAAAAAAATAACCTTCGAAAACATTAAAAAATTCATGATTGTTGTGTTATTTTTACCAACAAACTAAAAAAAAAATCCTACGAAAACATTAAAAATTTATGATTTCGTAGGTTTATTTTTTACAATTTTCTATTGAAATATTTTTTTAAAAATTTTAATAAAGTTTTGGGGAATCGATCACGCAATCAACTACATTCTGGCCAGAAACTCCACCCATCGTGCCAAAGTCACTTGATACAAAAATGTTTTAATATTTCTATTAATAATTGTTTGATTTTTTTTTTAACAAAAAGTAACACACACAAGTGGGTAAAAACGAATGATTTCTCCATAAAAATTGCCAACAATTTAAAAAAAAATAACGTACACAAATCATTGAAAATTAAAAAAGAATCACTTAGTTTTACTTACAAAACAAAAATAAATGACTTTAAAAATTGAATTCTAATGAAAGTCTTTATTTTTTATGTTGTTATTTTTGAAACAAACAACAGAAATAGTCATTTAAAAAAACTGAACGTTAAACAAATTATTTTTCTTTAAAAAACAACACAACGTAAATCTTTTTAAATAAACTCCACAAGTTAATGTCATAATTTTTTTAGTGTACAAATGTCTTCTGGAGAAAAATCCTCAGATTTTTCTTATAGAAAATTCTCACATTATTCCTATAGAAAAACCCTCAATTTTTTCTTAAGGAAAATTCTCAATTTTTTTTCTGTAGAAAAACTCAAAAAATTTTTCAATTCAATTTTCAATTCTAACATATCGAGATGTATTTCATTTCAAAAATTTTAAGATTCTTAAGAAATTTTGCAAGGAAATTTTTTTTTTTCATTTTCTTTTTTCCCCTCTCCTTTTCTCTTCTTCCTTTTCTCTTTTTTCTTTTTCCTTTTTTTCTTTCGAGTTCGGTTTGGTTTGGGGTGGATTTCCTTTCCGCCCTTGATCGGAACCTGTGTTAGCCATTAAGGGCAGAAAATTTCTTTAGTGTAGAAAACTGTGCCCTTTTAATAATGTCGTAACATGCTTAACTTCACCAAAGATTTGAAATTAATACAATCAGAACAGTGTTTGTGGAATGTCTCATATCTGCCACAATATGCATACATATTTGCAATTTCCAAAATAGGAAAATATAAGAAATACATGCAATACATTCAAATGTATTTCCTACCAAACATACAAAAATGTTTAAAACAAAATTTTTTAAATTTATAAAATTGTACTATAGCTTAAGGCTTACACAAGAATTTTAAAAATATTTTTTTGTTTTAAACAAACTAAGGAAAAACCTTCAGACATTCTTTAATATTAAAATAAAAATTTAAATTTAAGAAAAATAAACATAATAACAAAAAAATTAGGTCAAATTTTATTTAGCACTATTAATTTAAAATAATTTAATTAATATTTAAAATTTATACAATTAAAAAAATTATGTTAATTATACTAATTAAGAGAAAATCCTCAACTTCTTTGGAAATACGAAAAATTTTAAAAATTTTTAAATTGCATCAACCTTAAAATTATAAGTTTCCTTTCACTTCACTTACCTTTTACAGACTAATTTTTTTTAAAGAAATTCTCAACAAATAAATTTAAGATAAAAATGTCTAAAAATGAGCTGGAGAGTCTTAACAATAAACTGCATTCGTATTGCAACTTTAAATAACTCACTATCAGCTGTTTTTTATGCTCAATTTTATTTCACTTTTATGTTCACTTCTTTTCAACTCCAACTCTTGTTTTAATGCATTGTTTTACTCTTTACTTTTAAAACAAACAAAAAAGACCTAAATAGTTATCCTTGTTAATATTAATTCTAAATTTCCCCCTATTTTTGTATTTAAAACTCTTTTATACTATTGTTCTCTTTAATTTAAATTTCATTGAATATATTGAGTTTCGTGTATTATTTTTTTTTTTAGTAAATTTTCTCTTAAATTATACGTCTGCGTTGTAAATTCTTAACGTATTAACGAATTACATTTTGTTTCGTACACGTGCTTTTTGTGATAAGTGAGGGATGTGTCTTATCACATACTAAGCTGTGATAATACTGTCATTGTAGAGTATTTTTTGTATAAAGTATTTGTGGGAAAAACAAAAATTTAGAAAATAAATTTTGCAGTTTTTAGAGATATGCAATCTGACGGATTTTAAACATTTATATGGATTTAAAAGTTTTAAGTATTAAATTAAGTATGCGGTGAGTGAATAATAATGAAATCTAATTACAGGGTAGGGTAAATAAACATAATAAAACACAACACGTAACTTTATTGCACCATAAAATTTACAGATTTTTGAGGCAATTTTTTATTCTACTAGACCTCAAATCTGTTTGGGGCCAATAGAATTAAATTAATCCATAGCGAAAGCAATCAAAGTTTTGGATTTTTTAAAATTTAAAAATCATCGTTTCGAAAAAATGTTAAAATCTAACAAACCGCTATCTAAAATTTCCAAAAAAAAAATGGCAGTTTTTTCTACGGTCAAGAAATTAAAAAAAAATAACATGATAATGTTTTTAGGCTGGTGTCTAATTTTAAAAATCATGCAGGACGCCACCCCAGTTTGACTATATAAGATCACGACAAATAAAAAGGAAAATAAGAGTCACTATTTTCATTTTCTTAAAACCAAAAGGGATTGCAACTTCGATCTGTAACTTGAATAATAACTTATTCAAGTTATTCACCATCTGGCGTTTTTTACCAGATGGTGAATAAAACGTAACATAATTATTCTTTACCAAAAAAAAAATTTTTTTTTCATCAATTTTTTTTTTTCACAAATTCTTTTTTATCAAATTTTTTTTGTCAATTTTTTTTATCAAATTTTTTTTCCCCCTAAAATTTTTTTTTTCATAATTTTTTTTTTATCAAAAATTTTTTTTATAAGTTTTTTTTTATCAATTTTTTTTCATCATTTTTTTTCAATATTTTTTTTTCATCAATTTTTTTCTTTTTTAAAGATAGGGCGTAAGTATATTTTAAAAAAATGTTGAAGGGTAAAAATAAATGGGGGTCGGTCTCACTAATGACCCCTCTCGGAAGCACTATTGGACCGGTAGAAGCTGATTAAATAAAACAAATTCACAAAAAAATAAAAAAAATTGTATGGGGACCGCCTTAATAGTAAAAGATAGTGGGTACGTGTGTTCAGAGAAAATGTTTTGGACTAAAAAAATATTGTGGGTCGGTCATACATTTTATTGCTTTAAGGGCACTCTTAGGGTAGTTAGAGCGGTTGGAGCAAATTTCAAAAAATGTCATTTTGTGTGGGAGCCAACTTAGAAATTGGAGATAGGTTGTTAGTTTGTTCCGAAGAAATGTTTAGATGAAAAACTAATGGGCGTCGGTCTTGAAAATGACCCCTCTATGACGCACCATTGGAGCAGTAGAAATGATTTTAAAATTGGAAAATTACAATAAAATTTTTTCAAAAAATTTTCAAAAATTGTAATAATCGTTATCCCAAGATCCTACTGGGCAATAAATAAATAAATAAATAAAAAAATAAAATAAATAAATTTTTTCAAAAAATATTAATAACACCGCTCAACAAATCGAAGGTTTTTCACTCCGGTTTGAAGTTTGATACAAAATTTTTAAAGATTTTGACTCGCTGATTCCAAATCTGTGCTCCAAATTTTTCCA
The DNA here is from genome assembly GCA_963921195.1 of Pegoplata infirma. Classification (NCBI taxonomy): domain Eukaryota; kingdom Metazoa; phylum Arthropoda; class Insecta; order Diptera; family Anthomyiidae; genus Pegoplata; species Pegoplata infirma. The sequence continues at coordinate 65,703,286 of OY992540.1, read as the reverse complement.
TCACGTCTAGAATTTTAATTATTCGCGGTTGAAAATGCGAAAAAACGCGATTTTTGCCTTTTTTGAAAGCCTGCACAGCAGCCACTGGGTGGAATAAAAATCTGGTATAAAGCGTCAGAGTAGAGTTGAAAAATGATCTCAAATATATGATCAAAAAAATTTCAAGTTGTTGCACTATTATTGGCCAAACAAGTATTTAAAAAAAACACTGTGAAAAAAATTAGAAAAAGCACCATTTTTAAAAGGCTCTAAAACAAAAACCAGATGATCAATCTTTAATGAGATGATCTCAAAATTTAGACAAAATCTCATTTTTTCGTATAGACTTTTAAACCCATTAAAGATATCTTCCGGTTTATACGAAAAATAACACAGAAAACTTAAATTTTTAAAATATTTATTTTTTTTAGTTTTTCTTTGAAAAATATCCAAAAAAACTAAGGTACCTACCTACCTTATCTTTTTTACAAAAATGATCATTTTAACAGAGTCATTTTAAAACGCAATTGTAACCCAACCAAACGCAATAATTAAAAAAAAATTGTTGTCTATGTTGGAGACCAAAGACAAATTATACTTTTGCGCTTTATACCAGATTTGTATTCCACTCAATGGCTGCTGTGCAGGCTTTCAAATAATGCAAAAATCGTCATTTTTCGCATTTTTAACCGTGAATAACTAAATATCTGGACGTGATGGAAAAATTTGGAGTACAGATTTGGAATCAGGAGATCAAAGTCTACTAGAATTGATCACCAGAATTCAAACCGGAAAATGACTGTTGAGCGGTGTAATCGTTATCCCACGATCCTACTGGGCAAAAAATTTGTGGAATCGATAGAAGTTTTACACAAAAAAATTTCAAAAAAATAAAAGAGTGCATACATTTTCAGAAATGAGATTTAAATTTTAAAACTTAAAAATTTCATTTGATTTTTTCTGTAAGTACAGATCGAGCACGGGCTCTAATTATATTTGGTATAAGGGTTCAAGTTAAAAAATGCAGAAGAAAAATTGAATTTCTAAAAATTATAGACATTTCTGGTATTTCCTATACCGGTTTCAAACACCCCAGTTAGTGTCATCATCAGTAGGATTTCAAATGTCGGTTTGTCTTGTTAATGAAAACTGTTTTTTATATATGTGAATATTTATAGTTTCTACAGAATAAATTTTGACAGTTTCCAACACTACAATTCTATTTCTAGCAATCTCAACCTCACTTCATACTTTCTTTCAACTTTTTTTGTTTTTTTTCCCATTTTAGAGCACTTTTAAGAATTTTGGATTTTTTTTTTTAAGTACGTAAAAAACAAAAATTTTGAAAAAAATAAATTTGCAATTTGGACCATTATTGATGAAGTTATGAGTAGAAGAAGTTTGAGTAAAGGAACAAACTTCACATTTTTAAAAATTGTATATCTATTAAACGGGCCATCAAAAAAATCGGAAAATTTACCACGAAGGAATATTTGCAGGGTACAAAAAAATGTCAACAAATTGGGAAAATCTAAAAAAAAAATTATTCAAAGTGTCGGATTTGTCATGGAATGCCTATATATTATTGATTCATTCTAAGACATTCAAACGATGTTTGCCCGTCTGTTGAAGACACTATCCAGTCCAAACCATAAGAGCTAAATCCACGCGGACCAGGGAAAACAAAGGTTCCCTTGTAGAACCAAACCTATCTCTTAAAACTTTTTTTTCCATTTTTTTATGTTGTATGAATGAAAATGCAATTAGGCTTAATTATTTAGTAAATGGATTTTTTTTTGCGATGCAGTGATAAAATTGCGTAAATTAATTTGTAAACCTTTATCACGAAGGGTAAGGTGTCCTTCCCCAAAAAACATCCAATCATGTCTACACTCAACAAAAACCCTACTAGAAAAAATCTCGCAATTCTATTTTATCAATACTTGTCTATTTTGTTGTTTTTTAACAAAAAAATTTCGATCGAAATTTTTTTTTTTTTGTGTAATTTTACAATTTTTTTTGTAATTTTACAATTTTTTTTTTTAATTTTGCAATTTTTATACCCTCCAACCACAGTATGGGAGAATACTCACTTTGTCATTCCGTGTGTAGCACATCGAAATATCGGTCGGGGACCCCAGAAAGTATATATAATATTGATCCATGATAGAATCTAAGATATTCCAGCGATGTCCGTCCGTCCGTCCGTCTGTAGAAATAACGATGCAGTCCAAACCAAAAGAGCTAGACCCCTGAAATTGGGAAAGAATATCTCGTATGTTACTTATAAGGTTAAGTTCGAAGTTGGGCAAAATCGGACAAGGGAAAAAAAGTTCCCCCTTAAAGAACTAAAACGACCCCTGAAAAATGCGGTATTTTTACGAGTTTTTTTTTAATTTTTGCTCAACAAATGTCTTTTTTTTTGTTTACAGGTCTCCCCCACCAACTCCGTCGACCCCCTCTCCCCCCAGCAACAAAAAAAAGACGCCCCTGCGATTTTTTTTTTAATTTTAAACGTGTTGGAGGGTATAAAAGATTCGTCACAGCCGAATTTAACACTTTTACTTGTTTTTTGTAATTTTACAAATTTCCAATGTTTTTTTACTAAAAAAATCTAGTAATTTACTAAAATTCCTTGTAAGTTTTATTGTGCTAAAAAAGTTGTAAATTAACAATTTTATTGATAAAAAGCTTGTTAAATTACAAAATTATTGGTAAAAAGCTTGTAAAATTAACAAAAAACTAGTAAGAGTGTTAAATTCGGCTGTGCCGAATCTTTTATACCCTCCAACATGCAAAAAAAAATCCATGGTCGTTTTCTTTTTTTTTGGGGGGGGGGAGGTCGGCAGTGGTCATTGGGGGGACAAATTTCCCCTCGAAATTTAAAAATTCATACTTATGCTTTTCGCACTAAATAAATACAAGTTTATCATTATTTTACAACTTTTTTTAATCCACGCCCACAAAAGGGGGGCGGGTCGAAAAAAAAACGATATTTTCTAATCCCCCGGGTCCAAATGCAAAACTTTAAGCTTCTTGAAGCATAAAAATGTTGCATTTGTTAAACAAAAACGCAAAAAATCATGTAAAAATATGGTGTTTTTAGAGGCTGGTTTAGTTCCTCAAGGGGGAACTTTTTTCCCCCTGGTCCGATTTTGACCATCTCCGAACTTAACCAGCCTATGAACATAAGACATATTTCTGCCAAACTTCAGGAGTCTAGCACTTTTATTTTGGACTGTATCGTGTCTTCCACAGACGGACGGACAGACGGACGGACGGACGGACGGACAGACGGACATCGCTAGAATGTCTTAGAATCGATCACTGATCAATAATATATATACTTTATGGGGTCATAGACCGATATTTCGATGCGTTACACACGGAATGACAAAGTGAGTATACCCCCATACTGTAGTTGGAGGGTATAATAAATATGCCAAGTTTTTCATTTTTTAGAAGGTTTGTTTTTTGTGTAACTTTTTAGGCTAACAATAAGCAAAGAAATAATCATTAAATACTAAATTAAAAAAAAAAAAAAAAGTGTACCAAATTGTAATTTTTGTTATTTAAAAATCGTATTTTTTTTTTAAGCAAAAATCGTCAAATCAAAAAGTAAAAATTGTCAAAATGTAGAGAAATCGAAAATCTGGCAACAGCGCACAGTGGGGTGGATGATACCTAAAATGGCGATAAATACATAGAAGACTTAATTTTAAAATATTATATTTTTTTATTGATGAGTAATCTTAAACACATAAAAACACAGCATTTTCGAAAAAAAACATTGGAAATTTTTTTTTTTTAACCTGTTAGGCGCTTTAATGTTTTTCGGATATAATATCTTATTTCACAATTTTTGCTGTAACTTTGGAACAAAAAGCTTTACATTTATAAATAAAATGGCACATTATAGCGAACTTAATGTGCTATTAAAAACTTAAAAAAGTAAATATATCGTATGTGTTTTTATTAGTATAATTTTAATTTAAAATTCGATTTTTGTTTTTCACTAAATCTCATTAATGTACAAATTTATCTCAAAAAGTCCCGAAACAGAAGATTAAAAATTTTTTATTAATGGATAATTTAATAAAACGCAGCATTTCAGAAGAAAAATTGGAAAAAATATTTTTACCTGTTAAACTTTTTTTTCTGTTTTTCGGAAAATGCCTAATTCACAATTTTCGCTGTAACTTTGGCATCAAAAGGATAAGTAAATAAATATAAAATAAATAAAATATGTATTCAAATTCTGATTAATTTTTATTAAAAAATAAAAATTGTTTTATTCGACCTTTAAAATATTATGTTTTGAGTGGGTTTATTCTAGCTCGAGGTCATTATTTCCTTTACTAATTAAAACTATGATATTCTCAAAGAATAATTTTCAAGAAATTAATTTTTCCGTTTTTAAATTTATTTATGTTGGTAATTTTTTTAAGACTTAATCGACACGTGTTTCGGGATTTGTCAGATCCCATTGTCAAGATTATTTAGCAAAAAAAAAAATATGAGAATATCATAGTTTTAGTTTGTAAATGAAATAATGACCTCGAGCTAGAATAAATCTACTTAAAATAAAATATGTATTCTTATTAGTATTAATTCAATTTTAATCAAGTTTTTATTTTTCACTTAATTCAGTTAATGTGAACATTTATCTCAAAAATTTACAGACGAAAATTTTTAAAGGATCAGAACAGAATAATTTAAGGTCTAGTTGATGAGGTTATGTATGGTGTATCTTCATCAAAATCACTCACGCACTCATCTCTCACAAAACAAAAAACAACAAAATACCAAAAATATGGAAATTGTGAATATTTTAACACAACAAGTAAGAGTGATGTGCCGAATCTTCTATACCATCCAAAACGTTACAAAACTACAAAAAAATTTGGGGGCCATTTTTGATAGGGGCTGGGAGGGGGACGTAGGGGGCACTTTCACCCTTGCGATTAATCATTGCAAATTAATTTTTATTGGTTTTTGCACTTAAGTAATACAATTGCATTATTATTACATATTTTTTTATAACCACGCCCCAAAAAGGGGGCGGGCGTGCGTGTGCGTGATTTAAAATAACTCACGCACCCATCTCTTATAAACAGTACACTCATGAGCTGCAGTTACAACTACCATACGGAATATAAGGACAAAATATTATGAAAACAACTTGATTTTTAGTCTTTTTTTTCAAATAGATTTTTAGCAACTGGAGTTCTTTCACAAAAAAATTGATAAGTCAAAAACCGCAAAAAACCGCAAACGGACATTCAGGGATTTATTAGATGAAATCATATATTTAAAGACCATATAGGCGGATTTTCACTCTTTCACAGACAAAGTTGTTGAAACTCAATATTTATATCAAAAATACCCTATTTTTAGAGCATTTTTATTTTTTTTTTTTTTTTTAATATTTCCAAAACATTTATCTAAACCAAAAAATTTTTTTTATATGCTCAAATACCTAAAGAAGACTGATCCTTTATGAAGCTTTCAATTTTAGAAGTCTTTATACAAAATATAATTACTTGAAATATCAAAATTTTCACTTTAAATCAATGCGCGCAAAAATAATAAAAATAATTGAACTTTAAACACACACTGCAAATAAAGTATACAACTTAGAACTTTGTTTTTTGCCATTATTGATGTTGAATTTTATCTACTTTAACCTGGTACCAAACACGGTTGTGAAAGTTAATGTTCATCTATTGAATTAATCGCCACTTTGGATGCATTTCACCCCTCTGTGCAGCGATAGCAAGACCTTTTTGTATTTTTCAAAAATTCAAAATTTTGGTGAAAATTTATTAAAAATCCAAAACTTTGATCATATGACGTCACGGGTTTAAATTATAGGATTTGGCTCAAATTAATTACAAAAATTCTATATTTTCGATTTATGAAGGTTTCAAAAAATATGTTATTACACACAAAAAACTATTGGCTAAAAATATTCAATTAAATCTATTGATCAACAAAATTAAAATGAGTCAATCAATGTTTTGATTTAAATTTTTGTCATTTTCTTTAACTGTCGAATTACAAATTTTCAACATACCAGATTTTTTCGATTTAATTTATTTGAATAGATTAATTCAAAAATATACAAAATAATCAAGTTTTACTTTTTTATTGCTGGCAACATATTAAAAAGCAAAAATATGAATTTTTTGATAATTTTGTCATAAGCTTACAATTCATTTGTTAAATCAAACATTATTTTGATTGACTATAAATAAAAAATTTATCCAATCTTTAATCAAAATGGAAAACATGTTTGATTGAAAAAATGTTCAATCATTCACCCACAATTTGATGATTGGTATAACAATTTTTTAATTGGAGGAATTTCAATCAAAAAATTGATTGAATCCGCGTTTTTGTTGATTGAAATACGTTTCAAATTTTTTCTGTATAAGTAGTTTTTAAAAAATTACGAACATTTTAAAAAACGCAGTCCAAAAAAATCTATGCTCAGTTTTACAAAAAAAAATACATATTTTCGGTTTATGCATGTTCAAAAAAGCAGAAAAATTTAAAATTCAAAAATGCAGCCAAAAATTGCATTTGCATTAAAAATGCACTTTTTTAAAACAAAAGGGTTTTTATTGAATTAGTTCGTGATTTTTTGAAAATTAAAAAAAACTGAAAATGGATGTTTTATTGGCTTTATTGAGAATGAGTGCTGTTAATATAAAGAAAATAGAAAGACCTACGGTCAGAAAATTAACTTTTTGGTGTTCTCTGGTGTAATGAATGATATGACGATTTTATCATAAACATCGTCTAATCATTAAAATAGTCTAAGCCAGCCATAACTCAAAATAGACCTATTAAAGTTTATTTTTGTTTATAAGTTACATTAACCTTAAATTGCTTTTTAAATGTTTAAACATTTGTTGCCTTAAATTTATCTTTGTTATCAAATATTAAACTTTAATACACATAATACCCTTTTACCACACAGTTAAGGATAAGTTAGAGCCAACAAATGTTAAACAATATAAAAATGAATCGATATATTTATTACAAACTATTACTTTTTGATAGCCCTTTAGCTAAAAATAGTTAAAGATAAAAATGAAGATTTTTCTTATATTGCCAAAGACGAAAAAAAATATATACACGAAATATACCAGTAAGACAATACTGCCTACATAAGGATAAAATAAAGTAATTTTAGTAATACATATGATTTTTTTCTTTTTTTGTGTTGCCAATATGTATAAAACTATTTTTAGGTTTCAAGAATGAGGCAAAAACCAAAATGTAATATAACACAATATATTAAAAATGGGTTTTTAAAAGAAAGACACTTATCCCTAAGTAGTTTTTAGTAAGATTTTTTATTATACAATACTATTGATATTACAATTTAAATAACACTACCGAAAGTTTTAGAAAAAAACTTGATCGTATCAAATCTGGTCTCAAAATGTTTCAATTACATCAGGTTTTTGAGAAAATCGAGAAGAAAAATCCCCATATTGGACATTTTTTACAACACATAACGGATAGACCGATGCGATAGCGACCTTAAAATAAGTCGAGGGTAAATCTTAAACATTGCTCTTAAGGATGCAAAACTCACTTGGTTAGTAGCCCTAACCAATAGGACACTAATTGTTTTTTAATGATTGTTTCTTATTTCCCAAAAACTATTTTATCCGCTATTTATCATAAAAAACTTTATCTAGAGCCTATATTCAAAACCCTCTATCTTCCATTATCACGAAAATGACTTTTTTATGGCAAAATATTCAGTAAAACGGCCCTCATCTATGGTGTAAAATTCAGAACAAAAATATTTTTTTTTTGCCATTTTATTTGCATTTTTGGTTTTCTTTATCTCATACACAATTAATTTTTCTGAATGCAAAACCCTCTATCTTTTCCAATAATTAATTTAAAAATATTTTTTTTTAATAATTTCATCATGCATTATATGTTTTCATACTAATTTTAGCATGCTGAACATGAATTTGTCAACAAAATTCCAGAACCACGATTTTGTACCACTGATGCTAATTTTTTCTGAAATTTCTTGTTTGACTTTTTTGAAAAATATGGCTCAAAATTTGGATGTCTTGTGTACATTATGAAACAAAAATTTTAATCTTAAAAATCGCGATGCTTATCAGCATCTGTGGACCAATTTCGCGTTTTTAATTTTTTTACTATTTTTTACATAACATACTCAACAGTTTGTCAACTTTTGAGAAGTTGACAAAAAAAATCGGTAAAAAAAAAATTTTTTTGCTTGAAACCGCTATTTCGGAATTTTTGATAAGCCGTTATTATTAATAAGTCACGTTAAAAATTTACAGATGTCGTGAATGAAATCATAATAATAAATTTTTATTAAAATGCAAAACCCTCTATCTGATAATTTTCATTCACGTACTTAATATTTTTGAGAAACAAAACCCTCTATCTATCATAAAATCCCCAATAGTGCAAAATTTTAAAAACGAATTATATGTGAGATTCAGTAGTTGATTTAAAAAAATATTGTAAAATATCGAATTTTAATTACTCTAACAATACGCGAAATAAACAATTTGTTGGCTCTCCTGAAAAGTTGTGTTTTTTTAGATAGAGGGTTTTGAATATAGGCCCTCTTGATGCTCCACGATGAGCCTCAGGGATGTTTAGGTTGAACTTTAGTGTCGACGAAAAGTGTAAGCGCAGTTCGATTTCTACAAGATTAAATGTCACAATACTTTTAACAGCGAAATCGTAGCTGCTCGCATTCGCGAGATAACGCGAAATTAATGTTTTTGTATTTTTTAAAATTTTGACACTGAAGTTTTTTAAATATTTCAAAACTGAGTATACAGTTTTAATTGAACTTATTTAAATGTCACAAAACAGTAAACACCAAAATTTTATCTTTTTTAGTTCGCGAGAAATCGCGAAATTAATTTTTTGCTCTTTTTGTTTTTGTTTTTTATCTTTAGATAGGTTTCTTTAAAAGTTCGTAAAAACATGGTATGCAGTTTTACTTGTGCTTGATCAAAGGTCACACAGCTGGTGACATCGAAATTTTAAGTGTTAAATTTCGCGAGATATCGCGTGATTATATATATTTTTTTATTATTTATTTATATTTTAAAACCGGTTGTTTAGAAATAATAAAAAAAGTGGTATGCAGTTTGATTTGAGCATGTTGGAAGAAATTAAAACTGCCCACAAAAAAATTATAGCCGCTCACTTTCACGAGAAATAGCGAAAAACAGCTTTTTGGGGGTATTTCTTGTTTTGATTAATAAAAGAAGTTTCTTTAACATTGTTGAAAAACACATAATGCAGTTTGATTTGCTGTTGATTAAAGGTGATAAGGCTGTTAACATTTAAATTCTAGCTGCTCAATTCTTCGAGATAACGCTAAAAAACTCGCTAAACTACTATTTCTTCATTACTTTGTGTTATTTTTGGTCTGTTAAAACATTAACTTCAATTAACGACAAAAATGTGGTATGCAGTTTGAATTCGAGGTTATTAAAGTGGACAAAACTGCATGTTTAAAAATTATAGATGATCAATTTCCCGAGAAGTTGCAATATTACTGTTCAAGCTTTTATATTAGTTAATTTATTTTTTATTTAGTGTCCAAAATAAAGGAAAAAAATCAAGAAACGCGAAATTTACGCGAAAAATATTTTTTTTCCAATTTTGTATTTTTTTTTTTAATTTTGCGATTTTTTGCGAAATTGAGAAGATATGATTTCGATGTTAACTGTTTTGTGACCTGTAAATAAATACAATTAAATCTGTATACTCAGTTTTTGAAGATATTTAAAAAACTTCATTATCAAAATTTTAGAAAATACAAAAACACTAATTTCGCGATATCTCTTGAATGCGAGCAGCTACGTTTTCGCTGTTAACTGGTTTGTGACATTTAATCAAGTAGTAATCGAACTGCGTTTACACTTTTCGTCTACACTAAAGTTGAACCTAAACATCGCTAAGGCTCACCGTGGCTCGTATTTGGAGGAAGCTGTTACCTTTTCATTTAAAAATCGTTTCAGCATCTTGAAAGTTTCTGAAAACATTTCTCCGTTAAAAAAAAAATCTCAAAATCTATACTTTTTTTATAGAAACAAATTTTCAGTTTTTTGCAGGAATCTTGTTTTTAAGGAATCTCCAGTTTTGGGTGTTTTAAGATTTGCAAAGTCGAATAATCTTTCTTCTGTTTAATATATGGGGGTTTTCGTGTCAACTGACACAACTTTTGAAACCGATGTCTTCCGATCGGGATGAAATTTGCACCAAGGTTAGTCCTATTGGATAGTAGTTCAGACACAATTTTTCAACGAGATCGGTCAAGAACTCTCTGAGTTAGAGGGGGTCGAAATTTGACATTTTGGCCAAAGAGGTGTTGATTCTCATCCATGTAACTTCTTACCTATTGTTTTTAGCAAAATGTGTCCCAAAGAGTTTAAATAGCTATTTCTTCAGTCTTTCGAAAAAAAAATATAAAAAAAATAAAAAAAAATTTTTTGATTTTTTTTCTTAAAAATCCAAAACTTTTTTGACTTTTTCCTCAAATTGGGCCCTTTTTTTTTTTTTTTTTTTTGATTCAAAAGAAAGCTTAGGTGATTTCCTTTAAGAGCTGTGGGGTCGCTTAGTGGGATGCGAGTGGGATATCTATGAAAAATTTTTTTTTTTAACTTTGGAACACAAAAAACGGTTCTTCAATTTGCACTATTAGGCGTGGGATAGCTAACCAGTCTACGATTTCGATCCGCGATACCCTCTAATTTTTTTAGGTTCGAAAAAGAAAGCACGAGCCAAAAAATGGGGGCGGTGGGGAGGGGCCATATAGCCCCTCATTGGGGTCAAAGTTGGGCGTGAAGAGGTAAAAATCCTCAAAAAGCCCCAAAACTCCCCTAGAAACGCCCCTGGAGGGGTGAAATGTGAGACCGACCTACAATAATTTTCTGCCCCCAACATTTTTCTTGAACATACCTTACCCCTATTTCCACTTCCTAAGGGGGCTCCCATACAAAATGACATTTTTATAAAATTTGCTCCTACCGCTCTAACTGTCCATAGGGTGCCCCTAGAGATGTAAAATGTATGACCGACCCCCAATATTTTTACAACTCCAACATTTTCTTAGAATATACCTACCCTTTATTTTCAACTCTTAAGGGGGTCCCCATACATTTTTTTTTATTATTTTATTAGTTTTTAAAAATACATGTTTTTATAATGTATGGGAGCCCCTTAGGGAGTGGAGATAGGGTGTTATGATGTTCGGACAAAATGTTGGTAACTAAAAAATAATGGGAGTTGGTCGTAATTTTTGCCTCTCAAGGAGGCACGGTAGGGGCGGTAGGAGCTAGTTTAATAAAACAAATTTATAAAAATTAAAAGAAATGTACGGGGACCACCTTTAGGGTTAAAGATACATTGTAGGTATGTTTGCAAAAAATGTTGGAATTAATAAAATAATGGAGGTCGGTCATACATTTGGCCCCACTAGGGGCACTTTAGGGTAAGTTAGAATGGTAGGATCAAATTTTTTAAAAATGTTTTGTATGGGAGCCCCCTTAGGAAGGGGAAATAGGGGTAAGGTACGTTCAAGAAAAATGTTGGGGGCAGAAAATTATTGGAGGTCGGTCTCACATTGCACCCCTCCAGGGGCGTTTCTAGTGGAGTTTTGGGGCTTTTTGAGGATTTTTACCTCTTTACGCCCAACTTTGACCCCAATAAGGGGCCATATGGCCCCTCCCCACCGCCCCCATTTTTTGGCTCGTGCTTTTTTTTTCGAACCTTAAAAAATTAGAGGGTATCGCGGATCGAAATCGAAAACTGGTTAGCTATCCCACGCCTAATAGTGCAAATTGAAGAACCGTTTTTTGTGTTCCAAAGTTAAAAAAAAATTTTTTCATAGATATCCCACTCGCATCCCACTAAGCGACCCCACAGCTCTTAAAGGAAATCACCTAAGCTTTCTTTTGAATCAAAAAAAAAAAAAAAAAAAGGGCCCAATTTGAGGAAAAAGACAAAAAAGTTTTGGATTTTTAAGAAAAAAAATCAAAAAAATTTTTTTTTTTTTTTTTATATTTTTTTTTCGAAAGACTGAAGAAATAGCTATTTAAACTCTTTGGGACACATTTTGCTAAAAACAATAGGTAAGAAGTTACATGGATGAGAATCAACACCTCTTTGGCCAAAATGTCAAATTTCGACCCCCTCTAACTCAGAGAGTTCTTGACCGATCTCGTTGAAAAATTGTGTCTGAACTACTATCCAATAGGACTAACCTTGGTGCAAATTTCATCCCGATCGGAAGACATCGGTTTCAAAAGTTGTGTCAGTTGACACGAAAACCCCCATATATCTTCAAATATTTTTTTTTTTTTTTTTCAAGAAAATATGTTGCCTCGTCATAAAGTATGAGTGTTATGAAATTAAAAAGTTACTCATACGTATAGATGTTCTTATAAATACTTTTTTTTACATTTCTGTATGTTTTTTTCCTCTCTAAATAAAAAAGCGTAACCACAAAATATTACCAAATCAGCGAAAAAAACCTCTTGTGGAAGATCAATGATTTATAGGCACACATGTGCATAAGGCAGGAGCGAAATAAACATATTTTTGTAATAATTTTGGCAATGGCGGATGCACAAAAAGTTGTTAAATATTTTTAAAGCCCCTATGACACTAGAGTTTTTGGTGTTTTAAAAAATGAAAAATAAACATAAAATAAATAAACAAATAGTGATGATTACTTTCGTTTAAATAAAAACCCGCTAAATAAATACCAAAAACCACCAAAAACAATATCATTATTGCGTAAATGTAAAAAAAAGTATGTAAAATTTTTTTTTTTTTTTTATTCTGTCATTTGATAATCAAATTTATCGATAACACAAGAATAAAATTTGACGTTTACTATTTTATTCTTCACACTTGTTCAGATTTCCTATGGTGATATATATTTGCACTGTTCACAAAAATTTCGTCAATACAAAAAAAATCTAGTGTCATAGGGGCTTAAGATTCTGTTAAAAGACTTTTAATATGCTGTCGACTTTCATAAATTTATCGACAAACTGGAAAGTAATGTTGTTACGATCCTGTCTATTATTCATATATTCATAATTTTTGTTCACTAAAAGATTTTGTAGTAAAAAAACATTTTTCTACTTGAAAAAATTTCAAAACTTTGCATATATCAGCAAAAACATTCATATTTTTCTCTGAACAATATTTGGAGCTTAAAAAAAAGTTTTATTTAATACTGTAACCATATCAAATAAGAAAAATAAAACTGAATCCCATGAAACAGGTGACATTTTATTTTATTATGTTTTTAATATGAACACAGATTGTTGTTTTGATGATAAACAAATAAAAAAATATAAGTTTTTTATTGAAATTTAATATGTTTTGCTATTTGAGAATCTGAGAATTTTTTGCTATGAAAAGTTTTTTTTTTAGAATTAAGAAATATACCTGTTAGAAAAATATATCAGAATCTGAGAATTTTTATTTTAGGAAAAATCTTAAATTTCTCTGTTTGAAAATGTCTCAAAATCTCAGAAGTTTTCTGTAATAAAATGGTTTTACAAAAAATGTTCCACTCTCATAACTTTTTTTGTTAACATGATAATGTTTTTAGGCTGGTGTCTAATTAAAAAAAGATGCAGGACGCCACCTTAGTTTGACTATATTCGCTAACGACTAAAAAAAGAAAAGAAGAATTACTGGTTTTACTTTCTTAATAACAAAACAGTTTGTAACCTGCTGCTGAATAAAAAAAAAAATCACCAGCTGGTGAAACCAACGAACCATAACACTGTGCTAGTCGCAAAAATTCAAAAGCTGGACACCTTGCTTGTAAAGCTAATTCGGGAACGCTGAATTCGATGATGGTAGCCGTTTTTAGAAGTTAGCGCTCGTATTCGCGATTTAAAATTTTGAAGCTAAAGTACTACAAATATAATTTTTTTTTGCTTTTGGGATTTTTTAAAATATCAATTTAGAAAATGCATTGTTTATTTTCGTGAAAAAAAATATAAATTCCGCGGAAAAAAATATAAATTCCGCAAAAAAAAATATAAATTCCGCGAAAAAAAAAATCGAAAAATTTTGTGTCTATATTGTATTATATTCTGCAAATTTTCATAAATTAATTCAAATTAAAAAACAATAGAAAAAAAAATTCGCGAACAATTTTTTTTTTATATTCACACACCCCTCTTCAAGCAAATTTAGGTTTAGTAAAATGGTGACGAAATCTGCTAATTTCATTTCATTCCTCTTTATTTGGACCTTTAAAAACAGTTAACACGAAAATCCTAGCTGATACTGTTTTCCAGTTATTGGGTTTCTCAAAAAAAAAATTTTTAATTTTTTTATTTTACAAGCACCCTATAGGGTAAGGTATTTTTTAGATTTTTTTGAGATTTTTGTGAAAAGTTTTAGAGGTCGCACAAGTCGAATATTGTCCTAAAATCGGTTTTTTAGGACATTAAATTTTTTCGATTTCGTCCATTTATGAATACGAGACATATTCGTGCCAAATTTCTGGAGTCAAGCTCTATTAGATTGTACTGCTGTATGCTTTCCACAAACAGACCGACCGAAGAACATCCCTAGAATGTGT